>CATQJL010000112.1:11606066-12206066 GCA_958299035.1 Cylicocyclus nassatus
AAAATATAATCAGTGATGATGGTACTCCAATTTGCGTTGGACTGATAAAAGCACAAAGGTATTGAGTAGCAAATTTTCCTTTCATGAGTTACAGCCACCAGGTTCCATTTGAGGTCAAAGCCTTTGATTATCGTTCAAACATTGGCTACAAAAGCTTTCATAACTCTTGTACGGAGCAGTCCGCAGATAAGGAAGACAGATTTTGATTCAGCATTCGACGTCCTTCAAAAAGGGTCTAGGAAAGTCTACTTCGACCAAGAATCCTTCCTTTGTTAGCTGTGAAGAAGACGAAAAAAGCTTCGATTGCAAAAATATTTTTTGATGGTGTTTCGAAAATTATTTAGTGGCTGGTAAAAAGAAAAAGTTTTGGAGTGACTCAATAGTGGACTCTTCTTGCACAACTACATAATTTTTATAAGCCTTACCTCTCTTCCCAACGTCGCAGAAGAAAGTTTAGAACTGTTTTAAAATTTTTTTTTCATCAACATAAGATACGATTTGCATTTTCGAACGACAACAAAATAATAGAAACATCAATGACGCTTGCTAAAAACCATTAACTGTAATTCAATATTACAAGATTTTTGAATAAGATCTAATTGCAGATACCTCAGCAAGCTTGCCCAGTTGAGCGGATTATTAGAATGAAGAGTTGGTTGGTCCTTATAGATTACTTTCATGCGTTGTATCTATTTTTCAGTAAAAAGCGATACACGAGTGGACATTGGTGGATCCGTACACCAAAGGCAGTGCTTGAAGAAAACAACAACAGTGCGTATGTTGAACTTCATGCTGCATAAAGAAAAAACTACTTCATTTGTGGTACTCTACCAAAATTCAGGACTTGACACTTTACGTTCTTTATAAAGCTGTCGCTCTGAAACGTCTGCGACTAATGATGAGGGGGCAGAGTAAGAAAAAAACACATAGTGGGAATCAGAGTATTGACTGAAAGACGCGTAGGAATGTGACGATCCCATAATATCCATTGCTGTGGCAAAGTGTGGAGACGAGGGAGTTTGGGTACTACACTTTGAACCGACTCGAATGACTATTCGATTATTCAAATAAATCATTCTATTGCGAATGACTCGACAGAATATTATCCAAACATTCGATGGTCATCGAGTCAACTATTCAATGTTAATAAAGTATTCGAATATTTTATGAGCACCAAATATTCAAAAATTCTGTATCCATAGCATATACGGGGTGTTCCAAGAGTAACTGCACTTTTCATCGCGAATACCTCTCCTATAAAGTCTTTTGCAAAACCTTCGCGCAACACGTAGGGCTGGCTTCAGCGTGCATTTACAGCAAAAAGCTATTCACCCATGCTTTTATTATTGTGGGATTACGGTAGGAACTTCCAGCATATATGGAAACTGCGAAGTAAGACTTTAGAAAGAACTTCTCAAGTAAAATCTAGAAATTTGTGTATCAGAGTTTCTACGCAGTTGATTCTACAACGCAACTTTTATGAGTTCTGAATGCTTTTCAAATGTGTAATCAAGTTTTTGAGAAGCATTGAAAAACATTTGTTACGGTGTACATGGCATAACTACGACTGAGTGCAACATGCGGCCCTCGTTGTTTCAGAATCCTAGTTTAATTTCCTGCGGTATTTATCAGTCCACATCTCTTCGAGCTTTAACCTGAACAGTTTCAAGACGAGCCGGATTTGTATGTCGCAGCAGTTGCTCGATTTCACTACTCAGGAACTTCAAGTTCGCGTCTTCATTCGTAATGACAATTTTCTTTAAAGTTTCTTCACAAAAATTTCTTCACAACGTCATAGAAATAGGTATATTAGGTTGTGTAATAAGTTCTGTCCCATTTTTTCTTTCGATTTTTTCTCAATATTTTGCGCGATGTTCTGTAAATTGTTTGTATGCATTTGAAAGCTTTAAGCCTTCTCTACTAAGACTCTCATTTCGGTTTTCTCCAACAGAAGACTGGAGAAAGTTTTACAGCGTCAAATTTGGAAAATCAAACAGGGAAAAAATCCATTTTCGACAACTACGTTACGTCGCCTTTCTAATTAGTCAGAATGCCTACGAATGAGCTCGAAGAATTTGCTACACGTAAGCAAAGAATACTCTAGCTTCTATTGCACTTCAAGAGTGCTGAAACCTTTCAAAAATCATTTCTGTAAACTTTAGAAAACTCTTCTTTCTAAAGCTTTTTCAACGTTGGTATTGGGCATCATCTGAAGGCATCCTGAGGGAAGACGGTAGGCGGATCATCCAGAAAAGAAAGAAGGGATGGTTTGTGGCTTCAAAATTATCGAATTCATGGGTTAGGTTCTTAAAATTCGGATTTTGGAAGAAACACAGCTTGAGCACGCGCGACGGCGAACATCGCCGTGACAGAGTCTTGCCTTGCCGACTTCAAAAAAATGTCATTGAATAGCCGATGGAAGGAAGGTAACATGCGAAAACAGTGATAGAATAAGTGTAAAATTCTAATAGATTGTTTTGGTTGTTGTCAGGCTTGCTTCATAAGTTTTACCAATAAAAATCGAGAAAAATTTGGAGGAAAAAAGATGTCAAAATTTGATTTTTCGGCTCTTTGGTTTTTTTATTTCAATGTAAAAAATCTTTTTCAGTTTCCTGCTATGTTGGGGAATGATGCATATGAGTCTGTAGAGCAGACGTAGAGCTTTCAAAAGCATATACATTTTATCTCAAATATAATCAATGTTGGCAAGAAAAAACTAAAACAAAAAATGGGACAGAACTTATTACACGACCTAATAGGTTGCTGCATGACGAAGGCGCAATATCTTTGGGCGCGAATGCGGCTTTATTAGGCGCAGAGCGCATGAAGTGCAGGATTTACAACTTTGAGGATACGCGCGCGTCGCGTCACGTTCGCGTCCGCTCAAGTAATAGTGCTTCTGCGCTTCATCATGCAGTAGCCTATAACTATAAGATTACCTAAATGGATCACGAGCCCAAAAAAATGCTGTGTCCAAAAATGATGTGCCGTCCCCACATAGGTAGTTGTATACTACAAACTTGTAGAAGTATAAACGTAAATTCTCAGCCCTCTACAAGAATTAGTTCTCGAGAAATTTGGATTTTAGCTCGTACCATCTAATTAGGGAAAGCTATATTCGGGATTTCTCGAGAACTGAAGCTTGTACAAAGCTGAAAATTTGAGTCTGTACTTCTATAGGCTTGTGGTATACAACTACCTATGTGAGGACGGCACAGCATCACTTTGGCAAATGCACAAAAATTTCCGTTTTCTTGGTTTCTAACAGAGGGAAAAATACGGCAAAGGCGTATATAAATGTCTTATGTGGATAGTATTTACGTGAGCGAGTAAGAATTTTTGTAAGATTTTTGTGAACGGAGTTACGATTTTTTCCGATTTTTCGGGCTGCTGAGTTTTTTTAGTTTTTGGCTCGAAACTCGAGGTGGATGAGAGCTGTCGCAAAGGCAAGATGACCTTCTTGTAGAGCTTGCTTTGCTCTATCTAGTGTTATTTTGCAACCTACTTAGAAATGAGAAGTGTATGACTTATTGCGGTTCAAATACAAAACGGGCATTAATTTCCGGACAACCTAATACTTAGAAGCAGATATTTTCCCGGATAGAGTCTTAAAACCTAGAATTGTTGAATATGTGGACCTTATCCTCTCCAATTCACCAACTGTAGCCTTTCACACTCTGAAGACATAAGTATCCTCGCGTAAATTCCATGCAGATATGAAAAAAAGCAATTCACTGCGAGTACGCCATGGCCTTCTCTGAAAAAACGTCAATGTTTATCATGCTGGCACAGGTTATTTTAACCTTGAGAGATAAATTTCAATGAATACGAAATTATACCTTGAGGTAGATTGTACCTTGAGGTAGCTTCTCAAGGTAACTTATATTGCAGTAGGGTTCATTCTAATTTCACCACTTCAGCCGATGCAGATAGGAAAGTACGCGCCATAAACTCAAACATTCTTCATATCTCAGGCTTTGAAAACGCATGAGCCGCGGAACATCATGCAGTGAATGTGCCAACTCTGCTCAGCCGCTATGGTGCAGCCCACCCGCTTCTTTTAAGTGCAGTTGCACTAAAATACACTCGAAACGCGATCCTCCATAGGGCGGCTGACACCGGATCACCGAAGTTTACTATAATTCCTTCCCCTGTCAGCCCACAATTTGTAAATCGCAGTAATAATTGAGGGCCACAGCTCGTCTGCTTCCAACGTCTGAGCTGGCACGTTTGTGCCATTACGACAATCGTTAGTTTTGAATTTGGTATAGCTGATTTTGGTAGATAATCTTTAAAATTTTGCTTTCGCTGAAGGAGAAAGATCATGGCGTTCACGTAGCTTCGCACTCAGTTTGTAACAATTCCCTACGTTAAGGGAAGGGAAGGGGAGGGGGGTTAAGGGTCCGTGCTGCATGCGCGCTGCCCTTGGGATAAACTCCAAAAAACGTGATTGATATGTCTTTTAAGAGTACCAGGCTCTTTATTACCTAGTGGTTCTCTTTGCCTTTCTCATCCGTTCCTCCAGCAGCGCAACATACGCAAAGCGAGCATTGCGTGCGAACGGTCCTAAAATTTATATACCCACAAACGAAAGTAGAAAAGAGGGATTTACAATGATGAACTTTACACACCGCTGAGAGTTATGGCAAGCCCTGAATGAGTGTCACCGCACATTATGCAAGCTGAGGTATAGTGTGGACACCGGCCGGCTTCCCATAGATACTTACGCGACGCACCCGCAACGCACGCCTTCAGTGCGTCTCCTGTCCTAGCCTCTGATGGGAATCCTCCTTTCTCTCTCTTTTTTTGTTTTTGGCGTACTATATTCTCTCTATTTCCGGTATAAACAAATCGCGATGACTGGTGACGAGATTTCACGTGCTCTAGTAGTTCTAAGAGCTTCAGTTTTGTGTAGTAGTCTTGTGTTTTCCCTTTTTTCTCTGAAAAATTGAGATTTGATTGGATATTAAGATAATATTCCTTCAAAAGCTTTTTGTATGAAATAAGAGTCCCCTTTGGTTTGATGTGTAAGATGTAGACAATGTCTCAAGTTAAAATTGAGCCTTCCGAGAAGCCAATAGGCATTTGTTCACGAAAATGTCCACTTTTTTGAAATTTTTGACCACTCTAGTTTCTACGTCTACGAAGAGAAATGTTTTAAGAATGCTTTTGTTCTTTAATTTCTCTACGTATACTACAACCTATCCATCAATGCAAGTTCGGAATATGCATCCATTGATTGTAATTTGAGGTACTCATGGAGGCTGCCTGCATTTCGTGTTGCATACGTCTCTTTCGAAGTGAACCTAGAGGTTTCCACTTTACATTTTTCTCTTTTATGAGCATAAATGTGCTCTACTGCTCATGGGTGAGGCGAGAAGCATTAAGAAGGGCGCGCGCTGCATGCGCGCCGCGGAAGTACCTATGGGAACCTGGCCGGGGTCCACACTATAGAATTAACCTTGAGGTACTTTGATGAATACGAAACAGCCTTAAGATAGAGCGTACCTTGAGGTACATTTTACCTCAAGGTTCATTTTACCTCGGGTAGCAATGATGAATACGGCCTCTGGTTTTGACTCCCAATTTCAAATAAATGGTGCATAGCTTGGTGCTTTGAGTTGAGTGAAGGAGTGTAGGAGGATATGAAGTTATGGTGCTAGACACATAATCTAACTAACATACTACAAAGTTGTGAAGCATGAGAATTTTCAGAAAAGTTTTGCAGACCTCCAAACGCTAGCAACTCTACTGAAGAGCGGCTTGAAACGGAAGACTTAGTAGATAACACCACAACCTTGCTCAAATGAAAAGCTTGATGTCATCGCCACAGAAAAAGAGTTAACGCAGTTTTTAATAAATTATACTCATTTATAGCAAATACACCGATTATGAATGGATGCTACTTCTAGAGATAAGGAAAACCAAACTTGCACAGCAATTCATTGAACTTCCACACTCCATTGCAGCGGCGCCGCTGCTGCTGCAGTCTGTGCGGTCAGTGCGGCAGCGTGAAACGACCTTTATTAATCCGCCTTGCAAAGTGGTTTTTTAAAAGTAATGTAGTTTATGGCAGGCTTTGACAGTGCTCCACTTTGTCAGCAATGTGGTGTATCCAACTCTGAGACCCGTATGCATGAAAGTCCCTGCCGTTACTCGGGCCCGTAGTGATTCCCCTCGTGGTGGTCACGACGTTCGAAACATCGTACGTACCCAGTACGTGTCGTTTCGATCACTATTCATCCAACGGCTACCTCTTATCATAGCCGGCGTGTGAAATCGATAGACGTCGTGACTGTAAGACGTGGCGGGCATCGGGAAAATAGTTCGCTAATTTATTGCGGACCGCTTGCAGAAATTTGGAATAATTTTGGCCAACTTTTAGACAAAGCTCGGCGAACTATTGCAGTCTTTCTATGTATAAGTTGCGGCCCATTGGCTGCATTCTCGCAGACTTTCCGCGAGAATATGCAAAATTGTTGGGGGCCGCACGGTCCTTTAAGAAGTAAGGTACCCTGGACAGCACTGCCCAGGGTACCTTCTGCTGAAAGAAGGCCTCAAACTCGGGTAATTGAACCATCGATGACACCTTTGCCACAGAGAGTCTCACCTTTTCTCGGCGTACGTCCAAAACTGCGTAAAAAGAGTCCGAGCGCTTGCTGAAAGTTTGGCCAGCGCTCGGTGAGAGGAAAACCTGCCGAGTGCTTGCAAAAAACGCTGTGTTGCTGCCCGATGGCAAATATGCAACCGTAAAGGAAGTGCGCCCGATGAAGGTTTGGCCACACCCCAAAATGCTGACCGCCTGCATAAAAACGCGAGATTGCGGTCCGCCTGCCCCGGCGATTATCTGAGTAAGGGGTCGAGTACAGGGCCCGGCACAGATCGTCTGAAAGCAGGCTGGACTTCGTTTTTGAAGCAAACAGCAAAGGGGATGTGGTTTTTGACGAGTCGAGACCAGCACCAAGAATAAGCGCCATTTAGTTGAACACAAGCTTTTCGGACAGGTTATCACACGATTGACATGCTCTATCGTGCATGGCGAAAAGTGCGCGCGGTTTGAAAGCAAGGCTCAAATAAACAAATTGCTTGTTTACAGCGCACACAGAAGCGTATGACACCAGAATTGAACTGTATGTACAGAGAATTATTATTATGTAAAAAGATTTGAAAACTTATGTGAAGTAATACCTTTTCCAAAATGAGATCGTCTCCAGACGGCCACCAGACGATCTGAGATCGTCTGGAGCATATGTTTTCGTCACTTCATATAAGTTTCAAATCTTTTTAGCATGGACGGATTCCACGGTCAAAAGTCTATACCTGAGCATGAAGACATTTTCATATCATTGTCTTTCCCTTGTTTTATGCCTTCATTTCTTCTCGCTTTGTTAAATATCGCGCTCTAATGCCAAAGTTTTGCATGCGTAGTATTCAGCTCCAATTTGGATTTTCACTCTTATCTTAGTCCTTTCTTTCAGACTACTGAATCTTTCTTGTTTTCATCTTCTCCTAAGCAGGTAAGTCAAAGGGGACTTCGTAAAATTTGCGAAAGTCAGAAGAGACTTCGTTTTCAGAAACCCTAGAAACCGACTCGTGCCGGGCCCTGGTCGAGTACGGCGAGTTCGTCCTATGCGCAAGGACGGGCACACATCAGGTTTGAAGCCGCGCCAAATGCAGTCGATATCAATAGTAGCGCTCAAATATCCAGGCAGCGAGCGACCCTTCATAGATATTTTCCTAATTATTTCTGCACTGCTGTGCTTGCAATTTTAGAACAGGTGAGTTTATTTTAACAGCAGAATTTTTCACAATTCTACCTGACCGCTTCTTGTGACTCAGCTAATTTTTGTTCCTCTTTTCGCACGGCTACCCATTTGCTCACAGAAATTCTTTTTCATGTCATACTTCTCTTGTCTCTTCTACCTTAGCTTTTTTCATCACGTATATTTGATTTGTTGTTCCTTAGCTGTGTGCCTGCCATCTTCCTTTTCTTTTTGGGAGGAAGGACGTCTGGCGTCATGGCTAATGGAGCAGCTCATACTTGCCTTAACCGAACCAATAATGGCAAGAATCCAACCCAATTTTTCAGTCTATCAGTATTCTATGTTTCCCAATCTTAATTTTCCTCCCTATCAAAGAATACAGCGAATCGGTTAATTTTTCAGAACAATTAACTAACGAGCACAAAGTATGGCATCACATGGAGCTCTACCTCTCAACTTTTGCTCCCTGGGATCCGATACTAGCGCTGCGCTGTCCGCAATGCCCATCAGTATGCGCCCCATTGTGATCATGGCGGGCAGTGCACACTTTTATAACTGCTACAAACACAGGCCAGAGTGGTGCGTGGTGTTAGGTACCCAGCCGAGATGCGAAGACTATGCACGTCAAATAGTGGTATACGCTAAGCCACATCCCTTAATTACTTTAGCAGTAGGTACTTAAATACGCCTACTGGTAGCTGCTAGAACAGCTCACTCTACCTCGTTTAAGCGCTAGTGCACGCTAACTACGGTACTTAATAAGCAGCACCCCCCCCCCTCCAAGATTCCTCTCAGGGTCCGGCACGCGTTGGTTTGGAGGTTTTTAGGAAACGAAGTCCCCCATGACTTCGCGAAAATTTACGAAGTCCCTCTCGACGTGAAAATCACCAGAGAAACCCTTATTCAACCAAAATAGCAACAAAAAGCGAAAAAAGGGCATTTTGAGGTATGTAATATAACAAAAAAGCAAAAAGAAAACATTTCGAGTCGATTAAAGGGTCTGCCATTGGGTATAGTCCATTTTGATGCTGGGAATGTCGAAAATCTCCTAAGCCAACGAAATCTGTACCCTCAACAATCCTGCGATGCATTTTTCGCCACATATTTCAAAGGACACCGCAAGTGACTGGAGCGCGATATCTATCAAGCGTAGAATTGTACTACTTTTGACTCAAAAAAGAGGAGAGGCAACGGCTTGATCCGCTTTCTTCACTATATGATAGATTTTTGACCGTTCTAATCGTCCAAATCAAAAAGGTCCAAAACTTATGTGAACTCTCCGATATTTATGCTCCGAACTAACCCAGTTGGTTTGGTAGTTGGTCTAGAAACCAACAAATTCGAGAACGGATATTAGGACACATATGTTTTGGGAACTTTTTACATAACATAGTTTGGAGTAATATTGTATACACATAGCCCAAATTCGGAGCCTTGTGATTGTTTGTGCACTGTAAACAAGCCATTTGTTTGTTTGAGTCTTGCATTTGAAATTCGCGCGCTTGCGAAAGAACACGTTCAACTCGTGAAACCTGACATGTTCGTCGTGTTTTTTGGCGCTTCCTCCAGGACCTCATAAAAACGATGTCCCCGTTGCTTCTAACTCCAAAAACGAAGTGCAGTTTGACCCCAAACCATCGGTGCCGGGCCCTGATTCCTCTCCATATAAGTATGCAACTCTTGCATTTTTTTTGTTTTTTTCGAACCACCTTGATTACACGAGTATAGGATCCACCTTTTTCAATTTTCTGAGCTAGCTGCTGGGCCGCCTCGCTGTGCTTGGGAAGAGGAAACTTATGCTGCACGATATTTTCAAGCAGTTTGCAGCATTGTGTATAGTTCTTAGGTCGCGAAATCCTTCGGAATGTCCGTGCTGTTCGATTTCAGAAAAAAAGCCTCCGCGTCCTATACTTGTAGAATGAAGGTAATAAGTTTCTCTCTCTAACAGACTTCATCAGCCACCGACACAAGTAAGCATAGTTGCAACAAATTATCTATCATCCAAGAAATAATAAATTTCAATGAATGAATAAATATTGGCTGGCAAAAGGAATAGTTACACTTTAAAGTTCTCATATTGGTCTTTCATTTTCATTGCTAAAAGCTAAAGATTCTTACAGTGTACTATGGATAAATTTAATATTCTCAGCTATTTTATTGACCAATGTGTCACCTCCGCTTCGCGGAGGCTTGCACTTGCTCTATCCGTATGCCTTTCTCGTGCTCGCATGATGATGACTTTGAAGCTCGCCACGCGATGCTGAACATCACAATTGAGTTATATGTAGACAACTGTTTCTTTATATAAGATCGGTAATTCTGCGAAAGAAAACTTTTTTGCAAAGGAACACATGCGAATTTAAATGGATTAATTATGATTTACTGGTTTATTTGACTGATTTGTTTTGGTTTGAAAAATCACTATAAGGATAATAGTCACCTTGAACCACATTTCAGTGCAAAAATCTTTTAAATCAGATAGAGCCTTGCCAAATGGGTGGCGGTCAAGATGAACGATAGCATGTGCCAGCCGCCAGCTGGGTACTGTACGCGGTGCGCTGATCGCTCCGCCCCCTTGTTAATTACCCTAGGAATGCGTTGCGCTATTAGAAAACTCTCTAATACTTCGTTCATGCTTCTGCAGTTGGTTGCAATTTGGGTAACAGTAGATTTCAAAATTATCAAATTGAAAATCAGTTTTCAGATCATTTTTCATTATAAATTAGTTCGCAAGCTCTTTTTAATGTATTTCAATTATTTGTTCCTAGTAGGCTTGTCCAAAATGTTTTTTCATTGCAGGTATGAAGAAATTTTTCGAAAATGCTTAAAAAAGTGTTTTTCTCTACTCATATTTGTTACCATATTGAATATGCTTTGTTGTGCACTCTCAAGTTTAGTTCAAAAAGTAGTCAGCTTATCGAGAAATACTATTATTATTGCTCAAATGACCAACACCATTAATTCTTTTATCGGGAAAGTAAGTTTCAAAACCCCTAATCATAGCTAAAAACAGATTCCATTGCGACGAGATTTTAATACAAGCATTATAGGCGAATTTTGTTTTGAGCAAACTAACTCGTTTTGCAAATATGCGGTCATATCACATAAATTTTCTCAGATTCCAGGACAATCATACTGCACGTATATATTTTCGAATCTGCTTTGAATAACAATCTTTCAATTTGCTTCAAAAAACTGCTATTCTCAATATAAATCGATCTGTAACTCAATCGAAATTGCGTGCGAACTAGTCATGAGATGTGAGGTCACTCAGACAATCATGCCTGAGGTGTTCTAAATTGATTTCACACTTCAAAGTTGGATATCCAGGAGCCACTCGCTCATTCATAGGTAAATCAGCAAATCTCTCGAATTTCACGACCAACACATCAGCTGTTCATTGATTGCCAAAAAAGAAAAGAAAATCAAAACAAATTCTGTAAACAGTCAAGCTTCACCGCAGCTTGCAACAAGCTTATATCTCACTAGCTTATATATCTCTCTATCTCACTTTACTTGACGGTATCGTTCGAAAAACTCGTCCGCCGCAGTAGGGCGGAGCTTCGAGCGAACACGTTATTGCCAGTTCATAACCCCGCGCGCCACTAGTACCAGCTATCGTTCATCTTGACATATACCCTTGCCAAATCGCCTATCTACGCGATCACCGCTTTTTGGAGCTGTTTTCGCACAAAAGCAAACTTTTTGAGCATTTTTTAGTCTAGAATTCATGTAGCGCAAGTTCACTTGTCAGGCGAGTCATGAGTTTGCAAAAAGTCAAATTGTCGACCTAGTTTTGCATGCCAAAAGCCGCGTGGACCCGTTCTATGCACAAATTTTGAAGGATCAAACCGACTCGTCCTTGTGCATAGTGGACCTACATGCTGGTACGGTATGCTATGCAAAATATAGCCGATAGCTTGGATGCCATACACACAAGCACAAAAGACAGACGCCTGGCGCTTTATTATAAGTCATGTACAACACTCAGCAGAGAATTTGGGGTGAGGCTAACCTTTTGCATAAAATTTCCATTAATCAGGTCAGTAGCAGATCACGCTTGACCTACTATCAACTAGGTCTATTGCTCATCCACAAAGTTTCGGTACCCTAATTTGTGGAAACGCTTTTTTGATTACTTTCTCCATCTCATTCAATTGTATGCAAGCGGGTTAGGAAAGAAAATAATTTTCACAATTGAGGTAATTCAGGAGCAACTCGGATAAGTGATTATGAATTATCAAGATTATAAAAGTCTAATCCACAGGAACTCTATAAAAGCATAAATTTTTAGTAGTTTTCAGTGAGTTGTCTTTTTTATCATAAAATCACAAATTCTGTATTATAAAGAGGGAGTACACATACGCACATAAAGGCTCTCGAATGTTCCTGCTTCTGAATACTTTTCGAAATTTTGGTTCTCTTTAGAAAACTGGTTTTGTTGGTGGGAACATTTAAACGAGCTACAGTGAGCTGTTCTAGCAGCCTCGAATAGGTGCATCGTTAAGTAGTCGCTGCCAAAGCAAGTAAGAGGCGTGGCCTGGCGTACCACCAACTGACGGCCGTAAAGTCTTCGCCCCTCGATTGGGGTACCTAGCGCCCGCCTTCCGGTTAAGAGACATCGAAGTTTGCATGTCAAATTAACCTGAATTTTACGAGCCACTGTTCATCTTTGCCTCGCTTAGTACACTCCATCGACGGAATGTGTGTGGCGCAGCAACACTGCGCAATGTCAACTATCGAAGGGCTCGATCGTGCGTGCGAGCAAAATCTTTGCGGCGACCAAGACATGGTCATGAGCAGCATATACTTCAGTTGGACACGTCGTAACGTCGCTTTCTTTTCTTACGACGCCTTTCGGAGATTTACCAGGGCCTTGAAGTCGCTCTCCTCGCCGCTGACAGAAACTTCCATGCATAACGGCCTAAGAGATCGTACTGACTCTTCGGATAATGTAGTCAATGTTTTTGCGTGCTTAGATCACATTGATGTTTTTGAAAGAATGAAGATCTGTTTCTGTGTGTACGTTTTTACTTGATTCCAGGTTTTGTCCTCTACACTATATTTGAAACTCTAAGATGAGGTCAATAGAGATTGAATTCGAAGAGACTTCTCTGGCTAGTCAAAAGAGCTTTTCGACATTAAAAACCAATCCGTGTCAGGCCCTGTCTGAAGCTTGTTCAAGGCAGGTCCGTAATCGCCTCGGACCCTATTAGTCTTAGCAAAAGCTGCGCAAATCGCACATCATGACCATAGAGCTCCACGGCAACTCTGCGTCTCCAAACTTGACACGTTTCGGATCGCGAAATCGCGCGTGATGAATGTCGTGCTACACTATGTGTAGCACAAGGGACGTTGGAAACCGACTTTATTTCATTGCATAATTTGGGGCTAAGCTCTTGTATAGCTTGCGCCAAGTGTTGTGTTTCGCAATTGCGCTTATGCGTACCTCCACATTGTTTATCGTTTGACGTCTTGGTCCTGTATTTTGTATTAAAAGCGGGAGCTATATGGCTACCCCAAAGTACAGGCCCCAAAATTTTTAAATCGTAGATTTCTTTCAAATTTGGTCTATAGGGATAATCTGACATGATGATCAAGAATGTCAAACTTTTCTCGCATTCGTTCTGTGCAGTCAACGCATTCAACTGGGTATATAGTGAGTCAACAATTCAGATTTGCTCAAAACTTCGTATAGGGGCTTCTTCGGCATCCTGTTTACGATTAAGACCTCGGTTGTGTTTGAAGGACCTTTTTGGCTGGGTTCATACTGATCCGTAAGTTCCGGAATACTTCCAGCACAACGCAATGTTCAAGCGCTCTGCTGGAACTGTTTCGAGACTTATAGATCAGTATGAATCCAGCCTTTATTCTAAGTGGGTAATGTACTGTAGCTGTGGCTAGATTTAAGTTTTGATTCGATGCGGTTGACCATATAAATTGCAACATCAGAAAATGCTACTCTGCAAAATACACCATATTTGTGATCAGCGTGCTGAAGCCCCTGCGGGTAGAAAACTACCGGATCTGTGACTTTGACATCGGTGCAGCATACCTTTATATTATAATCACACAGGAAGGGTCTACGTTTTTCAAAATAGGAAAGGCTTGTTTGCCAATCAGCTCTCGTATTCTCCTAGGCCTTGCAAAGAGTGAAATCTCCTTAAATATGCTATTTAGAAGCACAAAAATGAATCTCGAAAAGGTTGTATTGCTCGCAGGTTCACCGCACCCAAATACTTACTGTTTGCCACTCTTTGCTTCGAACAAAGTAATCCAGCGCAGGATAGAAAAGTACGTGGACCCTTTCCGATATAAGAAATGCCATTGTATAGACTTGCGCCTATACGATGGCATTTCTTATATCGGAAAGGGACCAAATGTAGGAAGCAGGAAGCAGATGCGAACTCAGTGAGTTGTTCCATTCTACAGTCGCTGCAGCAACTGCAGTCATGTCGTGGGGGGGGGGGGGGAAGAAAGGAGGGGCAATAGATTGATCATGCGTTGCTGCAGCGAATGCAATGTGAAACAATCCAATGATGCACCATGCGCAGTACCGGTCCGAAACTCAGACAATCGACGGGACCCCTCCGCCGGACCCTCCGAAACTGCCAGAGTCGCGCCGGACCCAGTTGACCAATGAGAGAAGGGCAAATGGGCGGTCCATCGCGGTGACATCACTGGCAGGCAAATGGGAGGCTTCTCCGGCCCTGCTGCAAAGGTCCGCCATTTCTCCGGCGCGACTCTGCCAGATTTGGCGGACTCCGCGCCGGAGAAATTTGAAAGGTCCGCCAAATTTGGGAGAGCCGCGCCGGAGAAAATGGGAGGGGTCCGGAGCAGAAATGGGAGGCCTCCGGAGCAGAAAATGGGAGGTATCCGGAGCAGAAAATGGGAGGTATCCGGAGCAGAAAATGGGAGGTATCCGGAGCAGGCTGCGTATCGATTTGGCGCGTAGCCACGCTGTGAGATTTTGAGACGTTCTTAAATGCGCGCTAATCCAGACTATCTAGTATTGTTGTGATGAAAGTATCGTCTAAGTAGTAAAGTATCGTCTATCGTCTAAGTATCGTCTATCGTCGTAACCAAACCAACTCAAGATATCTGTGTTTACTGGTATGGATCCCATTTACGATACAGAGATTGTTTTCACCGAGAGTTTTGCGCCAAAACCAGTGCGGACATTCGTAGTGAATACTAGTAAGTCACAGCTCTACTTTTTTCTCGAGGTCTCGGGAGTTTTGATTTTTTGATCGTCTTCAGATGCCGCTTTGCATTCCATTAATGCAAATGTTGAGCCATCTTCAGGCGTTTGCACGTTTCCCGCGAACAGTCAGTTCCCTGATCGTTTTATTCTTTGTATGTTCAATTTACACTTTATCACGAGTTATTGATTGGTTGGGCACGGAGCTTATGCGTATGCTTGCGGCGTTTCGCGCATCTGTTATACAAGGGTTTTCAATCTGAGTGTCACGGCCGACGTGGTTCACCCCCTCGAGAGCCGCGTCGCATGGGTCTCTCACGTAGTACACGACCGCACCCGCTAACGCGAAGGCCTTAGCGGATGCGGCCTTGTGCCACGTGAGAGACCCATGCGACGCGGTTCTCGAGGGAGTGAACCACGTCGACCGTGACACTCAGATTGAAAGCCCCTGTACACGAGCCGCAGTTACCGAGGTGTGTTTATCCTCATCTAAAGTACGCAGTGAATTTTGCAGTCTATCATTTAGATCGCCTATTGCATGGCTGAAGGACAACTGGTTGTTGTCACCTTACATGCCAATAAATGTGAGTAATGTCAAGAAAGGAATGAGCTTGCTTTCCAACAACGTTTAATTCACCGCGTTTCTTTCCCAGACGATAAAGCAGAAGAAGTTGTGTTCCGTGAGTATGGATTGATGAAGCGGCTTTTGGGCGAGGCTTCATCAGGAGGTGTTTGCGATGTATCCGGTCTCGGAGGAGTGCGAAATGGGCAAGAAGCGTTGGAAGATATTTATTACGCTATATATCGTGACGGTACATTACGTGCCTGGAATGCTGAGGTCTATATCCGTCTAATCTTGAACGAAACAAATGTTTTGCATTTTTAGACTGAGAAAGTTCGTTCAATTGATGTTTGAAGCTCGATCTCACTGTGGACTATGGCGATACTTACTGTAAGTTTGCAAATTATGTTTATTCAAATTACTAAGCTTACGTCAGTTCTGCTCAACTGTCAGCTTTTCCTTTTTTGTCACTGCATTACATGTAGAATTCTTTCTTTACTATGATCTATATTGTTCAGTGAAGTCTTTTTTCGTGAAGGCTTATCTGATAGACTCACAAGCTGTCATTGTTGTAGCGATTTCTACCTCTAGAAATACTCAGGTGAGCCACTTTATCACCGCTATTGCTGAATAACTGCTTTATCTTCCAACTACTTATAGTATCGGTTTAGTTTCACTTCGTGTCGGACAAGCACCGTAAACTCACGCATATGTTCAGTATTGTTGCCAGAAATGTTAGTTTCACGGATTTAGTCATTTCGTAGTTCATAGATCCTTTCCACACATACCACGTACCTCTTATTACAATCTATCATTTTTTTGTTAAGGATGAAACATTGCTAGACTTTGGACTTACTCACAGAAACCTTGCTGCCCGTTCTCTCTGGGTCTTATGGAACTCGATGTCAACTGCAAATGAGTATATTCTTAAGCACGTGGATGTTGACATGTATGAATTTCTATGTTCCTTGTAGAGCTAACTATTGTTTATTTCTGAGGAAATCCCTCAGAGTTTTGCTTTCTCTATTTTTCTCAGCTAATAAGAGAATTTAGGTTGTTTAGATCACCCCAACATGTGGGAACTTGGCGTAAAGTACGGCCATACGCAGTTCGTAGCGCTGTCTCGCCTAGGAGGTGAACAAAGGTATGCAATTTTCTCTTCTCTGAGTGAAGCTAGTTATCTTTTGTTTGCAAAGTCACAAGCACTCCTCTTCTTTCTGTTCCCAGTTGTCTTCAGTTAACAAGCTTTTACAGTTTAGGTTCTTTTATTCCCTCGGGTGCACTTGCGATCAACTAGAACAGGCTGCTCGTGGCCCAGTCGGCCTTTTTTTGCTCGATATGCATTGTTTTCGTTTTGCAGATATGTGGGATATTGAATTTCTGTGAGGACGGTCGGCACCAGTTTGGCCAAGGTGTAAGTACTTATGCTAGCGGTGAATCTGTCAACTGGCTGACGACAATGTCTGACTCATTTCGGTACGGTTTTCACGTTTTTCTACCGACCAACATTCGCCTATGTGAAACGTCGCAAACCAGTCATCTATCGTTTTTAAGAGTCGCCGATGATATGGGCCAACTGCGACTGCAATTTAAACTGTTCCACAAACCGTTGTCTTGTTGGAAAGGTTCATTCTTTTACACCAGTGGGTGTGAAGTAATTAACGATATAAGATGATTTTTCGAAAGTTTGAAAAATTTGAAATAAATGTCTTATCTCTTCGTTCTTTCTTCTATCTTCTATCCACAAACGCTAGGGGTGAGAGGGAGGGGGTAGGGTACGGGGTGAGGGTCGCGCTGAACTCCTACCCCGGAGGGGGGCTCCTATTCGGCTAATTTGGGGGGGGGGGGTAGAGACAAAATTGGGGTTTGGAGCTTAAAGGCAGCGTCCAGGCAAGTCTGGACCTATGGGGATTTTACATGGAAAGTACTTTTGGGGCCCTAACTAAGCCACTGCCCAAGCGGCAGCTCAGGTAGTGCTGTAATGGCTGAGATATTCCCCTCGAAACTGGACCCCGCGACCGTGTTTCGCATGGATTCATGGCGCAAAGCGTGGATCCTGGCGCGAAACTGCCATGAATCCATGCGAATACGTTCGCGGGGGGTCTGTTTCGAGGGGAATATCTCCGCCATTACACTACCTGAGCTGCTGCTTCGGCGTGCCTTAGTTAGGGCCCCAAAAGTACTTTCCATGTAAAAGCCCCATAGGTCCAGATCTGCCTGGAAGCTACCTTTAATTAGGGCCAATTACAGTATGCCGCGACAGACTTGCGGAGTACAAAATCGGGGGGCTCCGGCGCACAAAATCGGGGGGCTCCGGAGCAGAAAATGGGAGGTGTCCGGAGCAGAAAATGGGAGGTATCCGGAGCAGAAAATGGGAGGTATCCGGAGCAGAAAATGGGAGGTATCCGGAGCAGAAAATGGGAGGTATCCGGAGCAGTAAATGGGAGGTATCCGGAGCAGAAATGGGAGGTCTCCGCCGGAGAAATGGGAGGGCTCCGCCGGACAAATGGGAGACCCACCGCTGGGGAAACGCCGCGACCCTGCCATTTCTCCGGCGGAGGGGTCCTATCCGCTGCCTGAGAACGTGTTAATACGTTCTGCATCACAGGTCCGCATTCGAAATCGAGACGTCGAGGGGTTTCCTATATGCTAAACCGCACTATTTGTCTCTACTTATGATTCCAATCTAAGATGTCATAAAGCACTACTATAACCACTTGTTTACCAGGTCTATTCATTTTCTGCATTCTTTGGCATTAGTCACTGTCTTCTGTGATGATCAAATTGATAAAGCTATCAGATTCAAGAGGAAAACACAATTTTTTATATTGAATGTGAATATCCACAAAATATATACACTTTCAAATTTTAAAACCTTGAGTTACATTGGTGAAAGCACAGTATAGCCCACGACCGTACACTGCCGAAAAACTAACATATGGTTCCGTAAACACTCTGCAGTAGAATTTGTTTACTTCTTTGAGCATCTGAAAAATGTCCATCGATGGTCGACAAAAGACCGATTTTACGCTCAGCAAGAAAGTTACTTTTGTTTAAGTGGATTGTTCCTTGTTGTTTCGATAGTTAGACCCGTAGCAAACCCGCATTCGGCTTAGTTAAAGTAATATAAGATGAACCTTTCAAAACTTCCTTAAACTTAAGATCGCCCATCTTTCCATGCTTTGAGATCAAGTGGCATTTTTCGACAATTGTGATTTATCATCGATATGCATACCAAAACATTGCAAATTTGTTTTATCTCTTCGTTCACTATGCGAAATTTATAGCGGTCATTGGCAATTTTTCGATAGTGGTCGTTATTAAGATTGCCCGGATATACAGTAAAAATCTATCCGCTATCATCTAAACGATAGCTCACTAAATGATGGAGAGGATGTGCCTTTAAATTAGGCCCACCCAGCCGAGTTGCGTTAAGGGAGGGTTTACTATGTGCTCTTGTCAGGCGTGTGATGCAAGTTGCTATCGGACATATTACAAATGGGTGTGGTGCGGAAGGCGACAAAACCCAGTAGAGGCGAGGGAACGGTGGCCACGCCTCCAACTTGCCTGCTGTTTAGTGCTGGCCTCGAGTCAATTAGACAGATTGACGCTCTTGTGGCGCATAGGCTGGCGCGTGAATGGTGGCGATATCCTCCTCGACTACTCTGTTTTGTCCATGAGAGTTCGTGTGCAAATTGGTAGGAGTGATCACTCAGTGTACGAAGGAAAGGTTACGTATTTGTGTGGAGCTGTAGATTGTTTAATGATAGCTAACTGATTGCAGTGTGAGATTTCGCAGCGAAATTCGATTTCGGTCACATTACTCACAAACCATATTTCGATTAACTTCCAGATTAAGTAAGAATAACCGAGTTGCATCAGTGTACTATGCGGTTATGTGGCTATCATTCGGATAGAATTGATTGAACACAATGAATGTTGCAAAGCAGTTCCTTTCAAGGCTCAAAGTAAGAAAAACCTCATTTTCTGGCGAAATGTCAACATTAGTTTGTATGTAGGCGAACCGCAAACTCGATAAAGCTTCGCGACCTATGGTCTTTGTCAATGCTTCAATTTTCATAGTTTTTCTGCTGTTTTGCTTGACAGTGCAAAAAAGAACACTTTATTCACAAGAGAAATTGCACCAGAGTATAGGACAAAAAGGAAATGATACAATGATAAATGATATGGTACATTTTACCTGTAGGTCCACCCTGAAAAAAAAATGAATCATAAGGAAAGTCGAATTTTGATGTAGAATACAACTTTACAACAAGAACAAAAAATTCCTGTACTGAGTTTCCAAAGTTTTTTTGTAATTCTATTTGTTCCACATAGTCATTATCGACAATAGTATCTACAAGGGACCATTATGTGTTTAGAAATACTGCTTACAAGTGAGTGAAGTCACGTTAACATACCATCTCTTTGAGAAAAGAAAAGAATCTACGACCCTTAGATAACGATATTAAAAAACCATATAAATGCACAAAAGTGAGAAAAAGCAACATCTAGCATTGATAACTCGAGCGTAAGTAGCACAATTACAGAATGCTCACATCAATGGCTTTTGAGCTCGTCTCTGTTCGAATGCACTTATGGACATCCACCCTTCAATGACAGAAAACGGTTTGCGATGTTAAAGCAGAAAAGGAGTGAGTGAGAGCGCTTACCTTTCATAAGTCCATAGCTATGGCTCACGAAGTTGAAAGCAAGGACTTTCTGCGTATATCTGAACTAAAATGAAATGAATAAGTCGCACAAACAATTTGATGATGACAAAAAATGCTAACTATGAGTAAGGCGAGAACATTCACAAAGTGATATTGACTAAATAAGCAAATTGTAAAATGCAAAAGTAGAAAAGCACAGGACACAAGAAAAAATCATACCTCTAATGAATCAGTGGACAAGTCCTTTTAAGTCGCTCATGTATATGTACGTCTTCTATGAGGACTCCTGCATCAAACATTACTCCTGTGAGCAAAGATGTTTACACAGAACGTGAAAGATATACAACTAATAAATGATAGATACGAACAGAGACAAAAACGTGATCGCACAAGAAACGAAACATGTAGAAAGCGTGCAGTCGCGCTCCAGTACAAAGATTTGAATGGCTGATTGGGGGAGAACTCGGACAGGGCGCCACTAGTCGCGCCCGTTCCAGGGCATTTGTCGCCTTCCGCGTGTTCCCCATTACAAATCAATCGCCACTAGACATAGTGCCAAGCAACGATCAAGAACTCTAGGTTATCAATCTACCAATAACAAAGGATTTTTAATATGATGCAGTTTTCGATCTCCATCATCCATTCTAAACTAAGAAACTCGAAACCGCCTTCACTATCACTCACTAATGCTTGTAGCTCGTTTTTACCTGGTTCCAGTACTAAGTAACTAGAGAGATAGATCACAAGTACAAACTTGTTGGCCAAAAGTAGCCAAAAGTTCAAGCTTTTTTTTACAATTTACGCAGTGCGGTTTTGGGCCTCTTAGCAGGGAAGGCACCTAACTTAGCTCGGCCTTTTGATAACAGACATAGACAGGGTGTCCCAAAAAATGTGCCTACTGCTTGATTGTTTATAACTCTCTTGGCACGAAGTCTTGCGAATAGAGGTGGCTTCAACTTAGATTTACAGTATGGAATAGTGAATGTGAGTGAATCAGTGATCGCCCTTAAAGCTGCCCTTTAAAATAATTTTTGAAAGAAATCTGGAAACTTCAGTGATATGGGTCTGTCTGTGAATATGTGGGTTTTCGTAGACGGTGAGTTTAGTACTCAACTTTGTACAAAATTGTGAAGCTTTCTAAACTGGTAAACTCGCAAATCATCACGGCATCAAATCATGGCTCTTTCCATTGGAATCATGTCGATTATGAAAATCAATTTTCTTGAGAGATTGATTTTTTTGACTTTTTTCCCAGAAATCATAACTTTTTACAGAAGAGCTCAATTAGCACAAACTTTGCTCACTTATAAGAGGTAGGGAAACTTATGATGTTGGCTGTTCTGGATTTTATTGCACAGTTTTCGAATTTTTTATGGGCTTGCCTGAAAATTCCTAACCTGAAGTGATTTCCTTTTCCCGTTTTTATCTCTACAGTCAAAGCATATCAAAGTGATTAAAGTGTCATTAGAAAGAGCATAAATTACTCTTACAAAAAAAAGTTCCGAGCAAGAACAGCATGAGAAAAAAGTTACGACTTTTGAAAATGGTGCGAGCGAACTTTCGGCGCAACCTATTCAATACTTATATAATATTAGGTTGGCACATAAGTAGTGCAACTCTTTATATAACTTTTGTCTATTTGAACGTAGCGCATTCATTTTTTGGCAAAATAAGGAATATGATGTAAGCTTCTAATGCACACATTTTTGCCGAATTTTACCATCTTATGTGAGGATTACGGTAGGTTTACGGTATTATGGGAAAAATTTTAGAATGCATCAGATTTTGCTGAAACTTGGCCTATAAAGCTTATTTGACATGCTGATCACAAAAATGAGATCCGTTTCGCATGAAAAGGCCTCGTTCGTGAGATCAAAAAATGAATTTCATTTCAGCGACAAATGAATATGATATTCGTGTTTAACGCATAGGATTACTCTATAGTGCAAAGTTATAGCGAATTCTGACTTTTCGCAGCTTAGTTATTGACAAATTGCCTTTAAAACTTGACGCATTTGACTTGTTCAACTTCTCAAAGACGCCCCACCTTAATTTGTGTTTAAATTTCGTTTCTTTTACACTGATTCCAAAGTGCCAACTTCCAGCTACATGCTGCCTATAATTGCTTTTTCATATGTTTGAATCAGGTTTCGTAGGGCTTCATGTTTGCCAAAAAATCGTGAAACCTCAATTTTCAGCAGTTTTCAAAAAATGTTTAGATTTTTTGTACTACGTTATCAAAAATCAAACGGTTTGAGCAGACTTGCAGCCTACAACACATTCTACATGATGCCACAAAATGAGATTGCTACATAGAATAGGAAAAAAGTTATGGGAAAAGTTGCAAAACTTATGTGCCAACCTAATATTTGATTAGTAAGCCTATTTTTCCATCACCACTGACTTATCAATTTTTTGCGTTTTCTGCCTAGCGATTATGACCGGCCTAAACTGTTAGAAAGAATCATGGAATTTGAAGGAACTTTGCGCACATAAATTTGAAGCGGGTGTTATTCAGTTTTTTCACCTCAATAGGCTTTATCGACTTATTGATTGCGCATTGTTAGCTCTGTGGAGCTAAAAAGTGGTAAGGGATAGGTAACAAGAGAATGGTTAGAAATCGAAGTGGCCAATCCAGACAAGCTGCATAAAATGCAGCATAAAACGTTGACTTCAAATCTGTATTCCGTATCTGCTTATCGCCTTTGTGGACGAAGTTATGAGCCGTTAAAGGCATTACTTTGATAAGAAATCGTGCATGCAAAGCGCAGATTTGGCAGTACAAAGCCATGTTAGGCTTCATGCTAGGCCAAATCGTGCACCTAGCTTACTTTATATTTTTAAAGCCTAAAGGTGAGCTGAAAGTGCAACAATGTGCTCAATTTCGCAAATTTTATGTACGGTTATTTTGCAATAGAGCTGCGCATACCTTCGTCCACGGCGATAAGCAGATATGGAATATAGGTGCAAAGTTAGGTTCAATGCTGCATCGAATGGTGGGCAGCTTGCTTGGATTGCCCACTTCGACTTCTGACCATTCCCTTGTAAGCTTGGTCATTTCAAATAAAATATCTTTAACTTTAATCATTAATCTTTTCCACTTTTGATTCTTTTTTAATTTTTTGAATGTCATTTTCTGGAGGCTGCTGATATCTAAGTATGCCAATCTTTCGCAGCGAGATCCGCCAATCGGCTTAGCTTATCAACAAGACCGAAAATGGTTGTTCATCCACAACACCCTGCACAACCTGCACAACCTGCACAACCTGCACACCCTGCACCACCTGGACACCCTGCACACCCTGCACATCCTGCACAACCTCCACAACCTCCACAACCTGCACACCCTGCACAACCTGCACAACCTGCACAACCTGCACCCGGATGTGCACAAACACGCAAACGCACTCACAGATTTTCCGCTTTATATATATAGATTAAGATAATCTTTAAAAATTTTGAAAGTACAATATAGCCTTGTAAAAAAATTTTTTCCAGAGCGTGGTCGCCGCCATGCCACCTTTTTCTGAAATTTTGGGGTTAGGGGCCCTGAAAAATTTTAGAAAACACCCCAAAAATTTTTTCGGACTGCGTGCTAACGCCACGCACCTTCATCCAAATAAATTTTGTCGCCCCCCCCCCCCCGAACGGAAATCCTGGGTATGCCCTGATATATACTAACTGGCTTACCCGGCTCCGCCCTGCCCTGTCGAAACGCTATGACAAAGCTCCCATCTCTATCCCTGCACAATCCCTATGCCCACTTCTACATACCAACTCCAATTCCATATTCCCGCTGTGTTAGTTTTCAGCATGCTCACTTATCCCTGTGCGAATTCCCAGGCCCGTAACTCAAAATTTACAAAAAATCGAAAAAAAGTAACGGATAATTTCAAGAACTAATGTTGCTAATCAGCATGCTCGATTACCCCCTGCGCCAACTCCCAGCCCCGTTTTCCAAACTTCGCAAGAAAATCGATAAAATCGATAAATTCGATATCAATCGATGACGAAAAGTGGCCTATGACACCCGCCGGGTCCCGAAGTGTATGTGTGCAAAGTTTGATCTGAATTGGTTCAGAGATAAAATTTTTTATTCGGATCATACGTACAGACATACAGACATGCAGACAAACAGACATTCACTTTTATATATAAGATACTAGCTGGCTTACCCGGCTCCGCCCGGCCCTGTCAACGATAAAGGTTCCATTTCTATCCCTGTGCACCTTTACCTGTGCCCACTTCTACATGCAGTTCCCTATTCCCGCTTTTTGAGTAATTAGTATGCTCATTTACCTTCCTCACCAACCCCTCAGCCCCGTAGCTCAAACTTTGCAAAAAAAAAAAACAAAAAAACGGTAAAAGTAAGGATAATTCTAAAGACTGATGGCGTTACTCGGCTATCCGGGCCCTCAAATGTTTTTGTGGTGTGTCCTGCTCAAACTTGGTATATGGGGTTATTCAAGCAGCTGATGACGAATATGGTAGTCATTTCGCTTGGCAGCGGGTAAAAATCATGAACCTGCCTGAAACCTCGGCAGGGAATTACCTAAAATGCTGTTTCAAGAATATCGTGCTTGATCCCCATGATAATGGTAATTCGTGTGGTATAAAAGTCTCCCACGACCGTAACGCTTTCCTTATAGGACCACTGCAGCGCGCGATACACCCTTCGGTGGCTTTTGCCTAAGCAAAGAACAGGGAGGGGGAGATTTGCCACATACGTTACGCGTTGGGACAGATTATCAGGATGGCGCTGGAGACCGCATTGCAAAACGACCGACTCCCCATTTCGTGAATATCTGGGATCCAAATTGGCCCGAAAGCGAAAAAATGTCCATCCATACCCCGCACAACTCACCATAACTTCACTAATGCGTTATGACAGCGAGCAAGCATCATATTCATAAGCAGTATACTTCTGAACCGTTACAGATAAGGTTTTGAGCAAATCTGGAACTTCAACCCATCTACACCCACCGTAATCCAAGAAAATGCACTACCTGCGAAATCAGCATGATATTTATGTTCAGCTCGCTAAATGACCACCCTAGACGAAGTTCAAAGCAACTCTAGGTTTTCGACCCCATACCGTATAACCACAATAACTCTATGAAAAGGTCACAATATGCAGAGAGAGTATGAAATTCGTAATCAGCATGTCGAATAAATTCTCTGGACCAAAATTCAGCCGAATTCATGATTTTGGCTCCCTACTATACACCTACCATGACCACACGGGGAGACGAAAGTGTGACATTTGTTTCAGCACGTAAGATAACCCTTATACACGAAGTTTGAGCAAGCTCTACGACAAAGAAACTTTGGAGCTCGGATAGCCGGCCAAACTCATATTGCACGTAATCAGCATGCTCAATTACCCCCTGTGCCAACTCCCAGCCCCGTAGCTCAAACTTTGCTAAAAATCGATAAAATCGATAAATTCGATATCGATCGATGACGAAAAGTGGCCTATGACACCCGCCGGGGCCCGAAGTGTATAGATCTTATCAA
This sequence comes from Cylicocyclus nassatus, assembly GCA_958299035.1. Lineage (NCBI taxonomy): Eukaryota > Metazoa > Nematoda > Chromadorea > Rhabditida > Strongylidae > Cylicocyclus > Cylicocyclus nassatus. The sequence goes on from CATQJL010000112.1 coordinate 11,631,783, forward strand.
ATTGGGTGTCGTTTGCACCAGCATCTCCATCTTCGCGCTGGAATCTGCGTCTCTTCCGCGGCGCTGCTCTCTAAGCACTTTCCCAGGGCGAGCGTGGGAATGGCGGAGCCTCAATCGATTGGAAGTGGTTAGGGAACATGTGCCGCAGAAGAGACGCAGAGTCGAGCGCGAAGATGGAGATGCTGGTGCAAACGAGACTCAATTTGATAAGCCCTACATGTGTCCAAGTTTGGCCCGGATCGGTTCAGAAATGGAATTTTCTATTCGGAACATACGTACAGACAGACAGACATACAGACAGACAAACAGACATTCAGCTTTATATATAAGAATGTCTATGTGCAGATGGCCGAGCTATGTTGGGTGCCTTTCTTTGTTAGTCTCTTAAGAAACTATACATACCCGGCAAGAATGATATTTTCTGTGATCACTTCCTTCATTATTGTTAATGATGTCTTGAAGCAAATCTTCTGCCATCGCGTTCATTTTGCAGCTGGAACTTAGTCATTGTTTTGAAGGAGTGTGAGAATAACACAGACGGAAAACGGCCCTTCTGCACCGCTAGCCTTAGAAGCCTAATTACTGCGCGCCTTTGATTGGTCGGCGCTAGAGAGCTAGGCTGTCGCTAGGGACGCAGTCGCTTTGAATTGGACGGGTTATGCAAAACACTTCTCCAAAGAAAAAATATTAAAGAAGATCCTGAGATTTACAGAAACTCAAAATGTTTCACCTGGTGTCTTGACTAGGTTTTTCAGGTCAAACATGGAATTTTACGGTGTTTTGGAGAACTGGGAAGGGGAGGATTACAAAATAGTGAGTAAGGATATCAACCCTCACAATTTCTTCCTTCATAAATAAAACATCGCCTCTATTATTGTTCGAAAGAGTGTACTTGCTTGGTTTAAAGCTCTCAATATTTGAAAACTCTGCCATTATAAAAAAGGAGGAGTAATTAGCGCCGCCCTAGGGCAGAGTGATAAGCGCTAGGACGCAGCGGTGCAGAAGGGCATACACCAATCCAAAGTGTTATGACTCACCCATTATTTCCTGCTCTGAATATACGCACTTTATCTGATCTCTTCTTACCCTTTGAGAATGCGATGAGGTATTCTTCTATCCAAGAATGGTACTCCTGAAATAGTATTCCGTTGGGGAAAAACGGTGTTCAAGCGATTCAAATCACTTGAGCGACTCTTGTGGATATTCCTCCACATTTCACATTTCAAAACATAGATTTGATGGTTTAATATGTAGACTGACCAGATTCAATTCGACACAACCACAGTATTTCTGAAATGCCTTTTTTATGTGGTGTTCCCAGTTCTGTCCAGCGCACCAGTAACCACCAGCGCCATGGGAGATTGGCAACAGCTGGAAAATGTCCGTCATCACCGAGTCTTGAAGGAATGCAACTCACAGTGAGGAGAATATAAAACTTTGACATGGATATCACGTACAGCTTTTTAGAAGCATTTATATTGACATTTTTCGAAAGGATTTTGAATGTGGAATGTGACTAAAAAGTGCTGACTGCTCTATTGTCCAAAGTCGTATGGAGCTAGAGTACACCAATGTGTGGGCGAGTGGAATCGAATGAGTCTATAAAATTAGGTTATCTAACAAAGTTTGTTACAAAAGTAATTTGTCGTTTCATATTGTCATTTCGTCAATAAGAAGATCGATTTCTATTCTTTTTTTTTGCTGTTTGCTGATTTACATGATTTTTATGTCAACAACTTTTTGCGGGTTCGATAGGAAGGCTGAATGTATTCGTATACTTAACAATTTTGAAGAATGTACAGACACTACACTACACGCACGCAAGTACTCAACTATCAGCATGCATTTTTTGACTCTAAATGTTTTGGAGAAAATAGTGCAAAGTTAATCAAGCAACAACCCATTTTGGTGATTTTTTTTCCATGTACAATGAATTTCGCTAGCAAGTCTCAGCCATAGAAGTATGGAAGAAATTTCAGGCTATATGAGTTGTGATACCATTGAAATTATTTCTCTTCCTTTAGAAAAACTGTTGATCATGGGGCTACAGTAAAACCCGTTGCTCATTACAGACTCAAATAAATGTCTTCAATACACTGTCCACATAATCATACGCTATCAAATACTTGTCAGATTTGAACTTCAAAAGGCTGACAATTTCTTTCGAAGAGCCGCTCAGCATATATTGAGAGCAGCTTTATAATCTGACCGGGTAAGAATGGTGTCATGAACTCATATCAAGCACGTATACACCGCTCTCAAAAGGCCACTTACACAATCTTTGCTTATGAGACGCGTTTTGTAAGTCGCACAGGCCAGAGCGAACAGGGAGTAGCTTTCCGAAAGTGTTTTGAAGCTAGAGAACCAGAAAACCCAAGAGTCGATTTCTGTGCTGTGCTTTCTGTCAATTCCGATAATATATGCACGTGGTATTCAAACGGCGCTATGGTTTAGTAGATTCTTGAAGTTTAAATGAGAAGCAGATCTTTGTCTGAATCAAATCACAATTGGTAAAAAACAACAAGGAAGAAAGCAGAAAGTTACCATTAGTCTACTGAGTGAAACAGATAGCAGTTGGCCGCTTGTGCGGCTTCGTGCACCGTTGCACCAACTACTGTTATCGCGCCCCAGCCCGTGCACGATGACGGGAATAAGACCCTTCATTATTGTGCAGAAAACGTGAAATAAAAAACATTTTTCAGACTTTTCAAAATAAAAATCAGGTTGAACCGAAAGTTCTCTCGCACCATTTTCAGAAAATCGTAACTTCTTTCTTTTACGATAATATACGACAAAATATAATTAATTAGAGCAAAGTGTATACTTTCCAAGGGCGCCATAACTGCTATCCAATAAGCTTTGAATGCAGAGACAAAATTGGAAAAAGGAAATAACTTCAATTTCGGAATTTTGAGGCAAGCCCGTTAAAATTCCAAAACTGTTCCATAAATTCCAAAACAGCAAGTATCCTAGGTTTTTTGTTCCCCTCTTTCTAGTTGAGTAAAATTCGCGCTAATCTAGCTCTTTCAAAAAAGTTATGGTTTTCGAGAAGTAATGCCAAAAAACAGCTCCTTAACACTTCACGACACGTACGACCCACCGGTGGGTCGTACGTGTTCTGCCATTTCGGAGTAAATGACCCACCGGTGGGTCGTCGTAAGAATCCTGAAGCTCTAGCTTTGCCTGTTCACTATGGAATTCTACGGAGTCTGGAACATAACTGGGAACACCTAGGCAGCTCCAGCCAGAATGGTCCGGGCTCGGGGTACTGTAATGCAATGTTACGGTAGGTATAACGTAGATAGATACAAGGCACAGACATTAGCTCATTTCTTCGCAGAATGATGCTGGTGGAAGATCAAGTGTACATGCACGAGTGGGGCGGGCAAGAGGCTGACGTTAACCCACCGAAAAAATTATCGATCATATTGATTTCAGTGACTTTTTGCATTGTTTATCCCAGAAAGTCACTATGTAACATTCAACGATTTCTTGTTTACCATTTGGCCCCAGATCCGTGGAACACGGTAAGTGAGGAGACAGCAGACGGAGAAAAATTATGATGAAATACACTAATCTTCTACTTTGTATTGCTGCCAATGCATGCGTTTTGGAATACTGCCAATCATAACAAGCGACCGAAGCATGTTTTCGTAAAAGGGTCACACCATTTCGAAATTCAATTCTGAGCGTTAAGAGTTGCAGTGACTTTGAGATCGGGTCTCCAGTGTCCGGGTGTTGTACAAACTGTTTTTTTTTTCATGTGCTATCCCAGAATGTGTTGGTCAAATATATTGTGGTCCTACTTGCTCTTGGAATGATGCCAAACTGCATAACAACATAATTCAGCTAAATTTGTGTATGTTTTCGTAAGACTCTTGGCAAAAAGTACTCCGAAAACGTTCAGCTGGAAAAATCTTTCTTCTGATATCAGACAGGAGAGCGCGGAGTAACTTCTTGCTGGTGCTTTCGGAAACATTTATTCTTGACCAGCCTTGCTTCTGCTTGTGTGACTAGGTCCCGCTGGTGCTTTCGAATAGATGTCGGTGTGTAAGCGGCACGTAGGGCAAACTGATCGTTCAGGGAAGCAGAATGTACCTTTGGGGCAGTTCATATGATTAAACCTCAAGTGACGTAGGCAATTTGATATTACGTTGCAAGTCGATTGATTTCGAATAGAATTTGTATGTAAGCGGCACGTAGGGCAACTTGATCGGGCAGGAAAATATATAGATTTCTGTACGTTTGAGGCAGTTCTTATAATTGACGGTCCTCAGGTAGAACGTAGGGCAATTGGAGGATCGTTCAAAAAAAGTTGATTACATCTGCTTAGACCGCTAAATATAGTGACAGAATAGCGCAAGAGAATTCAATACTTATGGTTTTTAAGGATGGGGTCTTTTTTCTTTGTAAAATTTCATGTTTTATAATTTGACGAAATCCTAACTTGAAGAATTTTTTGACAAGTCTAAAGAGAACTGATTTTGTTGCCGTCAAAACTGACTGAAAGAAAAGCTATGTTCATTGCGGTATACATCTTTGTTATGAATGTTACTTTTGAAACGATGTGTATTCTATTAATTTTCTAACAATCCATGAAACTTGTAAAGAAAAATACGACAAAGCATATTTTTCGAGAAAGTAGGAGGGTGAAATCTTTTCATTATCCGAATGAGTCTCCGTGAGAGGAAATGGAGGGGGGGGGGTTGCAGGAAAAGCGTGGTAATTGAATTTTTCCTTAATATTGCGAAAAAAGTTTTCCTTAATCTCGTATGGTTATGGCAGGGCTTTCGAAAAATGCTGGATGATTTGTGGAATTTATTGCTCCTTGAGCGGTTCTCCTTTTGAAATGCTTCTTCACAAAATGTTTGCAGAAAGGAGTAGGAAATTTATGTGGAGATATTTTTAGTCACGATTAAACCTAATCTTGTATCTGTCCCGACCAGGGTCAAGCGTGTGATGCGACTGTCGCAATGGGGGGGGGGGGTCGTAAAGGGGGCCTACGGTGAGGGGGGGGGGGTCGTAAGAGGGGTAGTTTGGATAAAACGGTACGATTGAAAGTAAATCAAATAGCAAGTAATTATTACATGTTCTTAATAATAAATCCATGGAATGCCGTGTACCAATGTATCAACTAAAAATGAGTGAACAGTAATTTGAAAACATTTGCAAGCGTAGAAGTTCGCTTCATTTGCTGCATTTTGAAAGTATATGACTTAGTTCTTTTTTTATGGGAATCGCTATTTCTCCCGCAAAATAATGTCTCAAACGGGGATCGAACTCTGCTGGCATGACTAAAATCCAAAAAATAAACACTTTCAGAAGCTCAAATGCTCTAAAGGCATGTACGTGTGATAAAGATGTTGGATGTACCGATTGGTGTAGACATCCTGCTTTCGAAGACTCACTGAAGACTCGACAAAAGCGCACATGTAGATTAACGATGACAATCAATAATTCGTAAATCTTTTTGTAATGCAATTTATGCGGCCCTTACAATTTATATGTACTTTAGATAAGCCCTGCTACTGCTGTGCGAAATCTGGTGTTATTTTATAAACTGAGGATTTTCTTATGATTTTATGTATGGTAGCAAAAAATGAGAAAAGGGGGGTCGTATCTGCGCCTGATCTAAATTTCTCCGGAGCTATTGAAGCTTGTTAGCTGCAAACTTGCTGTAATAGAGGCCATCCCTTTAGTTTTTATCGTAAGAATTTCAGGCTGTTTTATAACTTCTCTGGTAAGTTACTTTAAGCTCAAAAATCCCAGTTTTCGCTTTCTAGGATCGCATCTAAATTTGCGAGAGCCTGATCTAAATTTTTTCGAGCTCACTGCTCCTCAAGGGCTGAAACTTTTTCTATGAATAGTCTAGGCACTATGCTACAGAACCTGTTCTTTGCAGCCTCTCAGTCTTTTCCTGGCCTTAGTTACGAATTTTCAAACTACCGTGCTCATGCATGTTTTTGACGTCGGTCTGGACGGCGCTAAAGCGGTTTTTTTTTTCGCGGGAAAAACTGTGGAAGAGGTAAGAACTAAGCTTCTTTGTCGAAAACATCTTTTGTAGTTCAAGAATGTCATTTTGTTCTCCGTGTAAAAAGTTGTGTCGCATACGGGAATCGAATTTGCTGGCCTGAAGTATGCCTGAAAATTTTGAAAAAATGTAGAATCTCAATAATTGAAGGTGTGTATATGTGCTAGAGATGCTGGGCGCACCCATTGGCCTAGAAATTCTGCTTCCGAAACCTCTGAAGTTCTCACACAGGTGTTTTTTGAGATTGACATTCGTTTATGCAGGTTACCGCGAGAAATGTGGGCAGGGGAGGTAAGGGGGAAAGATGGGGGAGGGGAAGGGGGGGGGAGGGGGGGGGGGGTCGTACGGATGGGTACTTTCAAGGGGGGGGGGGGGTCGTAAATGAGGGTGCAGGATCGCATCAACACGCTTGACCCTGGTCCCGACCCACTTGCTAGCGACCCTTAGGCTCGCTAGTCGGACCTTACAGGTTTATAGGTAGGTTTTGTAGCATGCTGATTACGAATATGATAGCCTCAAGTTCTAATATCAACTTCTTATCAGTTCCTTGATTTTTACGAATATTCTACCGTACTGCTATCGTAGCTCCACTGCGGACAGTAACTACAATCGTGAACACACGTGAAATATCCCCAGAACACAATTTTCATGAAAAATTCATGTTGTTGGTTTCGTACAGAATGACTACCGTAACCTTGCCGTATAATGTCAAAAACAAAAATAAATCATTTTTTGATAATCAACTTCGTTTACCCCTCTGGTAATATCCTCGGAGACATGTTTTGAACTTTTCTCAAGGAGACTACCATTTCGGACAGTACGGCCCACAGGTGGGTCGTAAGTTTAACAAAGCAAAAAAGACTCTGGTCCGAAACGGCAGTAATCGAGAAAGTGGCCTTGTCGTGAATGTGCTAGGAAAGTTGATTTTCTGACATTTCTTTTCAAGAATTACAACTTTTCGAAAAAGCCTCAATCAGCGCATTTTGCTCAACTAAAAAGAGGGGTCAAATAGTCCAGTACTGCCTGTTTTGGATTTTATGACATACTTTTGGAGTTTTTAAAGGGCTTGCCCAAAATTCTGAAATTAAATATATTTCCTTCTCCCAATTTTATCTCTGCAATCACAGCTTAGTAAAAAGCAATCAGGTGGCCTTAAAAGTACACGCTCTGCTCTTCCTAACATCTTTTTTTGTCGTGCAAAATTTCCGTAAGACAGAGAAATCATCGATTTTCTGAAAAATATGCGATAAACTTTTGGTCCAACCTAATATATGCAATTTTTCTATTTCATACTCCACATAAATCTAATTAAAAATCAAAATTGTTTTTTTGGAGCCCATTTTAGATTACCTCTATGTTGCTGAAGTAAGTGATGAATGCTGATATAAAAACTGCGGTCCTAACTTTGGAAAGTTTCAATCAATGGTTACGTCTTCAATGGAGGATCATCATCGGAATCTAATGCACTTGCAGTACATTTCACTCAAAGTCGATTTTGATTGTTAGAGTGTCAATATTGCCATCTATGTGACGATAGGCGTCCATGGGTACACGAATTATTAACATCTGAATAATCCATAAATATCCCTTACGGCAGCGATCATCAGATGGCCACATGCACGTTGCTATTTTGAAAATGAGGGAACTTCTCCACCAAACTCGATGTATTTGAAATTTTCGCATTAATTTCTCATGATACCACGACGGAGCAAGTTTCCTCCCTTGTAAAGTGCTAACTAAACAAAAATTAGTTGTTTGAAATTACTTGAGGTGCTGAAATTTTTTTCAAATTCGCAGAAGTGAAGTCCAGCAGCGATAATATGTATTAGGTTGTCCCAAAAGTTTTGTCCGTTTTTTCAATTTTTTTTTTACACTACTATAAAACCAGGCACAATAAAGAGCTGAATGAGTTTCAACATGCATTCGATGCAGTTTTTCTTTCTCTTTCCTATGTATACATTTTCGATTCATATCTTGTGTGCTTTTTTTGATAATTGCCAAGATTCTCCACCCGTCAATTTTATCTGCTCAAAGTTTGGCTATTTTTCAAAAATTTCATTCCAAAGTTCCGGGGAAGTTTGAGTATGGGTCAAGTAGAGCAATTCTCGGACTGCAAGGTAATATTTTTATATTCTTCTAGTCTGCTGTTTTTAGCTTTAAAAAATTATTTTTTCGGAGGTCTCGATTTGGCAAAGTCATGAAACAGCAACTGCAGCAAATGTACGAAAGCTTTTGCAATTTCTCCGAATTGAAACATGATTCCTACTAAACATTGTTTATGCAACATAACCAAGTCTAATTTGCTTTGAAAAAGCAGCTTTTTGGAATTTTCGGTACTTTTACGTGGCAAACATAATCAAAAAGGCCCGGTTTTTATTGAATGAAAAATTATAACGGACTTGATAAAACGTGGCTCTGTAATCCAAAATAAGCACTATGTAGTCAAAGATTTGCTCTACGATTTGCTCTACAATTATTAGTGCTTTTTGAAATTAGCAGAAGAAAAATTTTTAAAAATCCAGGAAATATGTGGCGTTACTGCTGAGCTGCTCAAAAAGCCATGGCGATAACATCGCAAAAACAGAGTAGATCAGAGAGCAAATAGAGCTGTAAGCAAGAGAATAAAATTCTGAACCAAACGGTACCTAAGCCATCCACGCATTTGTGTTCTATGAGTTTTAGTGAGCGATAAAAAGAACGGACAAAACTTTCGGGATAACCTTATAATTCAACCAGAACCGATCAGATTTAAGGGTTTTCAACCTGATCCAATGGTCAAGTGATTTTGTGCAAAATCTACACATATATAAAACCTAAAGTTTGTGATTAAGTATGCTCGCAAGTATGCTTCGAATAGAAATCTTTGTGGGTGAACCGACTGAGCTGAAACTTCGCACGCATATGTTTCCACAAATGCTTTTTATAGACTTTTTGTGGCGATTAGCTATGCCCTGCATTGATTTATTGATTTTTGCCGCTTTGAGAATGAACTTCTATCAAGCCAACAAATCGTTTGTACTCAATCAAACAGTGTACCATTGTAGTTCTCTACCAAGGAAGCCATTGTAGTTCTCTACCAGGGAAGCTCGGTGAAGAGAAACGCTATTTGTGTACCTAGGCTCTCTTCGACTCGTTTTCCAGATAAACCGTGCGTTGCGGTGCAGTCACACCATAAATGGAACGCAAAATCTATCATCTGTCTTTTTATCCAGCGAAACAGAAGATTCTTCAACGCTGCAGGTGAAGATTCCCGATTAGAGAAAGTATAGATTTTTGAGTAATACACAGGTTTCGGAGTTGTGCTGCCATCTGTTTCTGCCTTTTTCATAGCTTTCTTGCTCCCTGATACAATAACACTCATAAAAGTGCGCCCGCGCCCTCATATGTGTAACGTTGCTAGTCGCATACATGAAACTGCATAGACAGTTGTAGGAATATGTTGTACCAAATACGGCCCCAAATTCAATCAGACAAAAACCTAGAGTATTAGCCGGGCAAAACCTGGTACACCAGCTGGTTGACTATGAAACTGTTTCGTCAACTCGTAAGTTTCATTTATTGAAAGTATCTTCTTAGTGGCAGTCAAAATTGAGCTCCGCAAATTAGTTTTCCGTGCAAACTTCAAATTGTTTTTTGAAAATACAGCGCGAGATACAAAAATGCGTACGTGTTCCACATCATGGTTTTTTTTTCGAAAAGCTCACTCAAGGATATACAGGGCTTATCAACTGTAGTGTCGTGTGCACCAACTGGGCCGCCTCGCTTAGACTCTGCGCCTCTTTCGCGAACATGCTTTCTGATCACTTTCTTACCGCGAGCATGGAAAAAATGGAGCCTCAATTGATTATAAATGATTGAAGAGCATGTGAGGAAGAGGTAGAGTCTCGGAGCGGAAATACTGTTCCATCCGATACTGCAATTGATAAGCCCTGTACAGGGGCTTTCAACCTGAGTGTCACGATCGACGTGGCTCACTCCCTCGCGAGCCGCCTCGCTTGGGTCTTTCACGTGGTACAACACCGCATCCGCTAAGGCGTTTGCGGTATCGGATGCGCTATTTTACCACATGAGAGACCCAAGCGAGGCGGCTCGCGAGGGAGTGAGCCACGTCGATCGTGACACTCAGGTTGAAAGCCCCTGTAACTTCTTAAGTTCGCTCGCCCAAAACAGCACAGGCGTACAGCGAACATATCGATAGGATATAGCACCAACCAATTCTTTTATTTAAATGACCGCAATCCAGTCAGGTTTCATTGGTATATACTACTAATCTACTATCAATAAATTTCTCACGACTCAATATCTTTGCGACTGATATCATATGTGAAAGCAATTCCAATTTCGTCTATTCTTCAAACAATTCCATTAATTTAGGATAGCTGTATATCATGTAAAGTTGTGCTGCCTTCTACAGTCCATGTCAACCATGTGCTTCCTTTTCCGTACATCCGCATCGCGTGGCATTGCACAGCGATGGCCGATCGATCTACTGCCCGCAAACGCGGCACATAGCACTAGCGTTTGCGCTTGAGCTGGTCGGAAAGGGAACACATGATACAGACTGTATCGTCCATTCGTTGACCGTACGGACTGCCGACCGCGTGGCGACTGCGACGCGTGCCTTCTAAACTTGCGAAAAAGTGACAAGTTGGACCGTGGCTTAGGATGAGAAGAATTCTTTGTTTCTTTTCTACATTACAAAGATGAAAAGAATCCTCTGTTTTCTTTCTACTCATCTTTTCTACGAAAACATCATGCACGTGCAGCGGTCGCCGCGCGGTCAGCAGTCGTTACGGTCAACGAATAAACGATACATCCTGACAATTCAAATGAGGAAAATAAAGGGAAGAACCCAAATTAAAGCATTGGTTCCCTCATTTTTTGGGCCACGAGTACAATCAAAAAGTCTTTTATAATCACCGCTCTCATTTACGACTGAATGAACATTCAGAGATGCTTAGAGATAGTAAGACTTTCAGTCACTTCTTTTTTCTCTGTACGAATTCGCTGCAATTAGAGATGCAGAGAGGAGGTCGTCTTTAATATGAATTTTTTTGTGATTTGTGTGCTGACTTTACCACTCTTATGGTAAAGTCTAGGGTGTGATGGCTGACCATCACACCCTAGACTTTACCAGTCTTATGGACAGCCGGTAGTTGGAGTTTAGTGGCTCCTGTGTGTTACAGTACACATAAGCTTATACTAGCTTTATTGAGACATTAACATACCCTTCGGGTAGTGGTAGAATGCTGGTCCTAATAGGCGGAGCAAAGTAAGGTAATACATATCAATACAAAGATATGACTCGAGGTTGCGAGTTGGTGGCCTCAAGCTACATAGGATTCCAAACTTGGGAGGAATAAGGTTGCGAGAGGTGCCGATATTATCGGCACTATTTGACAAGCTGAAGTAATGTTTTCAATTATTTCAGCTCAGACTCTTGTCATTGAACACAGCGGTGCAACAGATGGTTATTTCCATATCGTATTCAGTTTTCTAGCCCCTACGCCATTTCAAATCTAAGGGGTCTCGCAATGATTCAGCAATGTCATGAGGAACTTATAGTAAGTTTCAACTCAGTTTAGGCGGAAATTGGACTGGCGGGAGTCCGCTTCGCAACGATTCGCGCCGCTTTGCAGTCTGCGTCTCTTCATTCTAATCTATCTCGCTGAGTCAGTGGCGATGCGGACGCACTGGATTATAGAGTGCAGAAGGCACTTTTCCCCTACCGTAGCCAAAATTAGGCGTAAAACTAATGTTGACTGCAGAAACATGCAGCTTCACGCTATTGATGCACGCGGTAGTATTTGAGGCATGTAATCGCTCCAAAATCTTGTAATGAGGTGATAAAATAGTAGTATAACTGTCCAGGAACTTCAAATAAACATTGCACGACATTGTTTCCGCATCACTCGTCAGTCCTGGGGCAAGATGATTTGAAAAGACCATGTATTGTAAGTGAGCAGATCGACACTTCTATATTGTACAGCAATTTTATGTGCTATGCACGGTGTGCTTCAAGACCAGCTGGACTGTTTGTGTCAGTAATCGCAGATTTCATTCTTTGAATCTTTATTGCATGCTTTTCTTTCCTGAACAGGCTCAAAAGATATTGAGCCCACGTTCCATCTCTTTTAAATTGAAATTTGTTTCTTATTACGCACCGCTGCCGTCTATGATCTCATACGATCTTCTTACGACATGATGATACTCTTCTTTACTCTTCACTGAAGTTTTTATTTACTCTTAATCTTTAGCCAACAGAGAAATAGTCAGGTATGATCGGCTTCACTTGTGTGGAGGCGGTTGCGGAATTTCACTGATTAAAAGGATGAACTTGAGAGAGTATCAAAACAATGCTGCAACGAGCAGGTTTAAGAAGTTCAACTTTGTTCAAGCGAAAGTCCGCAACCCGCCTCCGCATAAGCTAGGAGCCAATGATATGATTTGAGACCCGAAAACGACAAGAGTGGCACTAAGTACAGCGCAAACCGTAGCACTTCCGCTTACATGTTCCCTGCTAGGTTTGGTGCAAAGTAGTACATCTGAAAAGTCGACTCAAAGTCGTCTATTGTGGGCGAAGAAAAAAAGAGACTGGTATTATCACCAGAGGTGCGATAGGGGGAGCCGGGACCCCTAAAAGTGAAGGTGGTTTCAGCTACCACTGGCCGGCCAAAAGTGAAGGTGGTAGTGTCGGACACTCACCTCCCAAAAACGTCGACGGGGGGGGGGGGGGGGGGGGAGGTGCGGGGGGAGGATAGAACGGACGAACGGAGCTATCTTTCTAGGTCTAACGTCGACCCAACGGCCCTCTTTAGGGCCACAGATACGATGAATATTAAAAATATCTATAAATTTTATTTATAAAAATTTAAAATAGACGTGTTTAGTAAATGGTGTATTTGGAAGTAGAAGTTTGTTGGACTGTACGGATTTTATTAAGCAAATTTTGTTATAACGTACAGCGAAGAAAGTAGATCGATCCAGGCAGTAACGGCCGAGAATCAGAATTTCGAATAAATAAATAGTGAAAAATCATGCAAAATTTCCACTGTTATAAATCTGTTGTTTGAAGATGTCAGCAGTTGCGACTTCATAGGTTTCAAAGAGTAAATGTTGCTCTATCAGCTAGTGAAGGAATCTGGTCGATTTAAGAGATAGTCGTTGAAAACCAGAGTTCTAAAACTTTACGCCATTTTTGCGTGTTTTTTGACTGTTGAGAGTTAAACTCTTATAAATCTTGAATGTGGAAGTGTATGATGTTGCGACTTCATAGGTTCTATAGAGTAAGGTTTGCCTTATCAGAATATGTCTTGTCCGTTCCGATCCATTGAAACACCTCCGAGATCCAGAGTCATGAAAAAGCAGGTAAAAAAGAGCTTTTTGAACTTCAACAGCTCATAACTTCTTCAGAACTGCATGAATCATGTTGCGACTTCATAGGTTAGATTCTTCTCGTCAAGAGCTTTCAGATGATATATAATATGTGGGAGTTTCGCGCCTCTTACGGCATATGCCCGGGGGGGGGGGGAGACTTTTTAGGCCAAAGTCTCCCCTGGCGGCCTTCAGCCAATACATTAAAATGGGCGAGGGGGAGACTTTGGCCTAAAAAGTCTCCCCCCCCCCGGTCATAATTCGCAGGAGGCTCTAAACCCCCACATATTATATATCATCTGAAAGCCCTTGATGAGAGGAATCTAACCTATGAAGTCGCAACATGATTCATGCAGTTCTGAAGAAGTTATGAGCTGTTGAAGTTCAAAAAGCGGATTTTTACCTGCTTTTTCATGACTCTGGATCTCGGAGGTGTTTCAATGGATCGGAACGGACAAGACATATTCTGATAAGGCAAACCTTACTCTATAAAACCTATGAAGTCGCAACATCACACACTTTCACATTCAAGATTTATAAGAGTTTAACTCTCAACAGTCAAAAAACACGCAAAAATGGCGTAAATTTTTAGAATTCTGGTTTTCAACGACTATCTCTCAAATCGACCCGATTCCTTCACTAGCTGATAGAGCAACATCTACTCTTCAAAACCTATGAAGTCGCAACTGCTGACATCTTCAAACAACAGATTTATAACAGTGGAAATTTCGCATGATTTTTCACTATTTAAATATTCAAAATTCTGGTTCTCGGCCGTTACTGCCTGGATCGACCTACTTCCTTCGCTATACGTTATAACATAATTTGCTTAATAAAATCCGTACAGTTTTGCTAAGCTTTACTTCCAAATACACCATTTACTAAAAACCTTTATTTTAAATATATATGCCGCCGTATACATAAATACAGAGTGTCCCAAAAGTAAGTACACACTTTTCAGCCATTAATATCTTTCTTTCCGCTGTGTCTTTTTCCGCCTTTCAAGCACCATTTTATAGAGAAGGCTTCAACTTAGACTTACAATATTGAACGAATCACCGATCCCTCTTCATCACTGTAGGATTACTGTAGGAACTTCGACAAGGATTTTAGGCCATTGGAAGCCATATTCTGCCTCGAAACAAAACCAAACAAGCCAAAAACCCTTGTACTATGGTCATGGAAGCCGCTGAATTCGAATATGAAATTTCCACTTTATTGTGATGCTTCTTTCCCAAGTTATCCCATATAAGCCGTAATAACCGAATTCTCAGTATTTGTCAGAAATGTGGTTACCCGTTAAAAAAGCTGAAAACACTGGTAAAAAGTTGCATAATGGAATCAGCGTGCACGAAAACCCTAGTACACAAATTTTCAGATTTTTTGAAGAAAATTTTGTCAGCTGGCATATTTCACGATGATTCCACATGCTGGAATTCCTTACCATAATCCTACAGTAACGAAGAGCAATCGGTGATTCGATGGATACTGTATATCTAAGTTGAAGCCTCCTCTACAGAATGGCACTTGATTGGCCAGAAAAGACTTATTGGGAAGGGAGATAATAACGATTGAAAAGTGTGTACTTACTTTTGGGACACCCTGTATATGCTTTCAATAATCTTTTTTGCGTTTGTTTTGCTTATTTTCCTTCTTTGTCGTCCAGCGAAAAATTTTTTATTCCAAAAGTGAAGGTGGTCACCCCGTACCAGCTCAAAAGTGAAGGTAGGGGGAGACTTGGCTCCCCCTATCGCACCTCTGATTATCACTCGACTTGAAAGAATTTGTATGAGTAGTTCTGTGCGCTGTTCTTATACGCTATGATGAGTGCACATAATTGGTAAACCTGAACCTCTTGTACTTGGCTTGTCAAATCTTTGATTTTGTGTGTAGATATCGTCCTTCGTGATATGGTCCGGATTTGTGTAAACTCTATTTTATCTCTTTGTTTCTGAGCTACGGGTTTTAAATAACTCAAACGATGTCGATGTGTCGACGGAAAGAGAGCCAAGCTCACTCATATTTCTTGTTAGGAGCATATTCGAAAATAAAGACAAGGACCTGCGTATAACTAAAAAAATGACACATAGAAGTGGAGAATGAAATCGGGCTAAGCATTATTGCCTACAAAAGGGCCAGAAATCTATCGATGGCACTTCCTCGCAGCAGACAATTCCAGATTTCCGTGGGCGCTAGTTTTCCTTTTCTACAACTTTATGAAGCCTTCTGATCTCGATATGTACTTAGTGTTCACAAGTCAGAAAAACGTCTGCGTTGGCAGTCATCGCAAGCAGCCAACTTTTTCCCTCTGAAAAACGGGCAAGATAAAGCGGGACAACATTAATACGCGGACTACAACTGAATTAACCGAAAAAGTCTCCCTACTCTGACTAAATAATGAAACAACCCATTGTCCGTACCGCAGCGCACATTTATTGGCGTAAATTCGGATGTTTCTGCAGTCAACATTAGTTTTACGCCTAATTTTGACCGGTAGGAGAAAAGTGCCTTCTGCACTCTATAATCCAGTTGCGGACGCGCTGCTCCAGTTGGAATGTTTCGCCTACTCCGGGTTGGAAAAGACTGTAGTTTGCAGACCCTCTCCTCATCTTGGCATCCTGAGTACTTATTGTTGGTAGTCTGCTGCATCACAAGCTTCGAGACGCAGGAGTTGGGTGTCGCTGATACATATCTGGTCATCTCGTTGATGTTTCCGTTCTGAAAGGTTTTGCTTCGTGAGTTATACACTCCAATTTTCGTAATGTCCATCTGTCATCTGTTCATCACAGAGTTGACCCACATCGGTGCTTCATTCGCAACATATTCCGGAGACACGAAGACGGGACATTCTTCTCATATCCGTACTGCAAAGTTCGACAAGATGTATGTCAGATAAAATCCAGGAAACTGTTCTCGCGCCAATGATTGCAAAGCATACACTGATTTTTCTCTTGCAACAGCTCCGCGATTTTGTCGATGGGTTGTGCAATTGCACACACAGATTTTTTGCGGTCTTGGAACGCTTGCCCTTTATGCCACGATTGATATCGACAGTTGAGCGGTATCGATCCGTTATTGGTTTTTCCCCCCGAGTTATTATCTTCATATGTTCGCAGAAATTGAAATGCAACAATGTGACTGTGATTTGAATAGTGACTAGATCAGGAGTTCAAGAAATTGGTACTTGTAAACGTTTCATTCTTGCTTCTATTCTCCCGTTCACTGATACTTAGCTTTTGGAACTCTGTTCATTAACACTGTTTCACCTGCTTATATAGAATTGGAATGGGTTTTGTGTGATAGTCGAAGCTGAAGCACGTGCTGCTTTTTCATACTTTTGTTATTGCGAGTTCTTTCCTTGAAGTTATCTCTTCATCGTGCCACTGTCTCTGAGCGCTCTTTGCGTTTCTACATCTTCTCAAATAATGCTTGCTACCTGTTTTCTGTTCAGATATGGCTCAGCTAACAGCTCGAGCCGTTTTATCGACACTAAGTAAGCGTACGCTACTTCCAAGCGCAGTTGCTGGACATCGAGGTCTAGCCACTGAAGCGTCACCAGAGGACTATGGTTATTATCCCGATCCACTAGAGCACGCGACTGGACGTGAAAAGAAAATGCTTTTGGCACGTCTTGCTGGAGACGATGTAAGTGATCTTTTTTTTTGTGATCTCTCTGACTGTTGGATTTGAACGGTGACAATCACGTGCTGATCACGAATATCAAATCTTTTCTGCATTTTAGAGGGTTTTATAGAACTGCGATAGGTTTACTGTATGGGGTCAAGAGTACAAATTTGCAGCGCGTAAGAGGGTTCTTTAGCCCGCCGAAAATGATTATTAATGCAGTTTTTTTCTCAAAATAATGCCAGCTTCATGGACTAGGGTGGGTACGGCAGATGGGTCATCTTTGCCTGGAAGGGCCTGCTGATTACGATTATCAAACTTCCTCGCTGCAAAAACGCTTTATTGTTAGAGTTACGGTTCGCAGCGAAAAGAATAGACAGTTTCTCGTTTTGGGCCAATTTAGAAAACTGAAATTTACGTAAAGGCCTTATCATGTAAAATGAGCACGATATTCTTGATCAGCGTCGGGATTAACCCCTCTAGACCAACTCTCAGTTTTGAGATTTCGTTCCCTTACCGTAAACCTGCCATAACTTCACGAAAAGGCTCCAACAAGTGCAGAAAGAGAGTGATATTTTTGATCAGCATGTCGAATACTCTCCCCCCTACCAGAGGTGCGATAGGGGGAGCCAAGTCTCCCCCTACCTTCACTTTTGAGCTGGTACGGGGTGACCACCTTCACTTTTGGAATAAAAAATTTTTCGCTGGACGACAAAGAAGGAAAATAAGCAAAACAAACGCAAAAAAGATTATTGAAAGCATATATTTATGTATACGGCGGCATATATATTTAAAATAAAGGTTTTTAGTAAATGGTGTATTTGGAAGTAAAGCTTAGCAAAACTGTACGGATTTTATTAAGCAAATTATGTTATAACGTATAGCGAAGGAAGTAGGTCGATCCAGGCAGTAACGGCCGAGAACCAGAATTTTGAATATTTAAATAGTGAAAAATCATGCGAAATTTCCACTGTTATAAATCTGTTGTTTGAAGATGTCAGCAGTTGCGACTTCATAGGTTTTGAAGAGTAGATGTTGCTCTATCAGCTAGTGAAGGAATCGGGTTGATTTAAGAGATAGTCGTTGAAAACCAGAATTCTAAAAATGTACGCCATTTTTGCGTGTTTTTTGACTGTTGAGAGTTAAACTCTTATAAATCTTGATGGAAGTGTATGATGTTGCGACTTCATAGGTTTTATAGAGTAAGGTTTGCCCTACTAGAATATATCTTACCCGTACCAATTCATCAAAGCACCGCCGAGATCCAGGCTCTTGAAAAAGCAGGTAAAAAACAGCTTTTTGAACTCCAACAGCTCGTAACTTCTCCAGAACTGCATGAATCATGTTGCGACTTCATAGGTTGAATTCTTCTTATCAAGAGCTTTCAGGTGATATATAATATGTGGGGGTTTAGAGCCTCCTACGAATTATGACCGGGGGGGGGGAGACTTTTTAGGCCAAAGTCTCCCCCTCGCCCATTTTAATGTATTGGCTGAAGGCCGCCAGGGGAGACTTTGGCCTAAAAAGTCTCCCCCCCCCCCCGGGCATATGCCGTAAGAGGCGCGAAACTCCCACATATTATATATCATCTGAAAGCTCTTGATGAGAAGAATCTAACCTATGAAGTCGCAACATGATTCGTGCAATTCTGAAGAAGTTATGAGCTGTTGAAGTTCAAAAAGCGGATTTTTACCTGCTTTTTCATGACTCTGGATCTCGGAGGTGTTTCAATGGATCGGAACGGACAAGACATATTCTGATAAGGCAAACCTTACTCTATAAAACCTATGAAGTCGCAACATCACACACTTTCACATTCAAGATTTATAAGAGTTTAACTCTCAACAGTCAAAAAACACGCAAAAATGGCGTAAATTTTTAGAATTCTGGTTTTCAACGACTATCTCTCAAATCGACCCGATTCCTTCACTAGCTGATAGAGCAACATCTACTCTTCAAAACCTATGAAGTCGCAACTGCTGACATCTTCAAACAACAGATTTATAACAGTGGAAATTTCGCATGATTTTTCACTATTTAAATATTCAAAATTCTGGTTCTCGGCCGTTACTGCCTGGATCGACCTACTTCCTTCGCTATACGTTATAACATAATTTGCTTAATAAAATCCGTACAGTTTTGCTAAGCTTTACTTCCAAATACACCATTTACTAAACACGTCTATTTTAAATTTTCATGAATAAAATTTATAAATATTTTTAATATTCATCGTATCTGTGGCCCTAAAGAAAGCCGTTCGGTCACGACTTGACCTAGAAAGATAGCTCTGTTCGTCCGTCCAACCCCCCCCCCCCTCACCTCCTTCCCCCCCCCCCCCCCCCCCGTCGACGTTTTTGGGAGGTGAGTGTCCGGCATTACCACCTTCACTTTTGGCCGGCCAGTGGTAGCTGGAACCACCTTCACTTTTGGTGGGCCCGGCTCCCCCCATCGCACCTCTGCCCCCTACCCAGGCCAAGTTTTGGCAAAATCCGTGACTCCATACCGCGTACCCACTGTAATCCCAGAAAATGACGCTACCGTGCAAAAATAATGTGATATTTGGCATTAGCGGGTCGAGTAACCTCTTGGACTAAGTTTCTGCGAAATCCATGGCAAAGAATTTTCCGGCCCGGAGATACTGGAACACCGCCAGTTTTTCCTTTGATCTTTCATCATTCAGAGGGCGTATGCGGTAGATGGGCTGACACTCCGAATACTCCAAAACTTTTTCTGGTCTGTTTTCACGGTGCTTGTAGTCATGATAGACATGAAAAGTCCTTCTTCGAATTTACGTGGTTTCCCAATAAACGCGCAAGGAAAGTTCTTTTGCGCATTACCGATATCATTGTCTTAGTAATGCTAAAGGAACTCCATTAGACAAAGCATCTCGGGATTTTTTTTCACTACCCTAAATCCACCGTAGCTTCATGAAATGGAAACAAGCGCGAATCGCGCTTCCGTGATCTTTGTGTCAAATGGCCTTGCGGGGTACGGCTCAATAAAACGCACTATTTTGAGTGTTTGATCTTTTTAGAATGGAATAGTAGTGATTGAAACGTGTCTTCTTGTAATCCCACTGCCTTATTATAGCGCTACGAACCGAAAGTCTACTATCGAGCTGAAAATTCGACAAAAGAAAGGCCCAACTTAGTGCCATCTCATTTCCCCGACAGGATCATTGGATGCATGTGTAAGTTTATAAGATATTGTATTTTCATGTGTTATTTCAAGTCCGTTTGTTTTGTCATGTGGTTTGTTAGCAACTACAAGTAGTTCGCCAAACATTCGTGTCATTTTTTGCTATTAATACTGTTGATGAGAAGAGGGTTTCAGCACATATTATTGCACTAGTGTTACTTTGAACTTCAGCATTGATTGTAGCTAAATATGCTGTACCTAAAATCAGTACAGCCCTGGTTTTGCATGTAATCTCCTTCCTTCTTGGTCTGGACGGAGTTCTCCAAAGTTCCATTATTAGAGTGTATAGATCTCATTACGTAGGCAAGTAGTATTATAACGAATGTCCTGAGTTGTTTGCCACGTGTTGAGTCACCACTGTTTCATTCATGAGGACAGCATCTTTTGTTTTTATAGGCAAGATTCTATATTATTTCTTTTGGCCTGCAGATCGAATAACCTTTTTAGTACACTGTAACATCATTTGTGTTCTCATACAAGCTTGCGTTGCTCGTAACAAGCTTTTCCCGCTGTTTCTTTTTGACGAATCTAAGTTGCTAGTTTGCTTCTGTCGCTCCCTTTGTTATGTGATTTGTATTCATTAAATGGTTGCTTTCTACAGGCGAACCTGATTCTGGTCATGTAAACTTCATGGTGATTCGTAAAGGGATGCCAAAGAGATGTGAATGCGGTCACTGGTTCAAAGCCATCGATGCCGATCCAGAATCTGTCTAATATGCAGTCTAGGGTTTGTAGAGTCAAGGTTGTTTGACAGATAAACAAGTTGTATTTTGTATCATTTCAAAGCTTATTATTGATTTCAAATAAAATACCTCATTGTACCTGAGATGAGTATGCTTGATTGGTTTTTTGAATGGTTCAG
The DNA here is from genome assembly GCA_958299035.1 of Cylicocyclus nassatus. Taxonomy (NCBI): domain Eukaryota; kingdom Metazoa; phylum Nematoda; class Chromadorea; order Rhabditida; family Strongylidae; genus Cylicocyclus; species Cylicocyclus nassatus. The sequence continues at coordinate 11,652,872 of CATQJL010000112.1, forward strand.
CCACACTTATTTTTGTTCTACTTGACTTGCTTCTAACTGGTTTTTCTGTGCTGACAGCGAGTTAGATCAGGACCTCCCTTTCGTTAACTTATCTTACAAATCATTCCATGGGTAAGGCTAGTTCTACTGATTTTTCCGCAGTGATTTTAACATTTTCCACAGTTTTTTCAGAGCACTAGAGTTTTCTCAAATACTTTTGTTTCTTATTTTGTGTATAATGGTTATAACTGGACAACAGGAACCTAATTCTGCGCGCAGAAAAATTCTTTCGGCGATTATGATTTCAGAAAGGTTACGCATGTAAACAGTGGTGTGCGTGCTGGCTTATCCATATTTTTTGTGAGTCATTAAGTAGTTGATTATGTGTTTAGTTTTTCTGACTTCGCTGATCGATTGGGAATTACTTTGTCCTTCCATAGTCAAATATGAAGCAAATTTCCGCGTTTTGAAGTACTGCTTGTACGCTCTTATTTTTTAGATCACCAAGAAATTCTCATGAAACATCGCTAACTGAATCAAGATTTATGCGCTGATCGCCTCGTTAAAAACCGCGCAGTTCTTTTTGAATATGATGTGCCATATTTGCGCCAAATATCGTTGGTTATCCAATTTTGAATGAGCAGTGATTATTCGATCACAGATTCCAGGTTTTTGTTTCAATTATTGTAACTAATTCACTTTGTTTCTTTTTACCAGAATCAATTTGTGATTGCTCTATGTATACCGACTAGATATCTTATTGAATTTTTCACAAGAAAAGGATACCAGATCAGTGGTGAACCGAAATGTTATGCATATATTTAGATGCGTCTTCATGAGCTGATTTCAAATCTAACTTCCATATCTGCTAAGTTGTTCTCTAAAAGACGTTATGAGCGTCTAAATTTGGCAAACATTTAATGCCACATGTTCAAGAACAACTTCTTCAAAAGCATTTATGTGTTCGATGCAGTATGCATTCCTTGTAGTCAATGCACTCATAGCCCTGCCAATTAGTCACTCCCAAGCTGGCTTTCCAAGCACATTACGCTCCAAAACCCATTAACTTCACACATTTAATGGTTTATAGCTTCTTCCAGAGAAGTGTTTAGCAGATAAGAAAGATAGATTTGGAATCAACTCATCAGGGCGCATCTAATGATATGCATCTCATTTCGGTTCGCTACTGCGCCTGGTATCTTTCCGTTGTCAGAATAATCGACACAGATATGCGACTTCATCCATATAAAGTTAAATGCTACCTTATCTTGGTTCAACTTCAGTTTTTTCGCTTTTAGTGTAATGGATTGCTTTTATGTTTTACTTGAATACATAGTCTTGTTACAGGCAATGTTTCGCCGTCCTGTGGTGCGTGCGACCAAGTTACGGCATTCAGCGAGATTTGCTGCCAAAGAAGCTGCACGAGTACTTGATGGAGCTGAGCGATCATCTCTTACCAATCAAAAGCTCGCTTCCCTAGAGCAGGACAATGCCCACGAAGATCCGCACGCCAATATCGTTTGGAGGAAAGATCTTCCCAACTTCGAAGATGAGATGATCGGAGGACCGAAAAAGAAGGCAAATCGCAAACGTCCCAGTTCAGCAACACCTGGTGCAAATCCTGCGAAGAGAAGGCGAAAGTTCCGTGCTCGACGCTTTCGAAACTTCATTTCTGCTTTGGACGAGGCAAATCAGAAATATCGCAAGAATAAGAGGTTATATCGCGCCTTCTTCAAAGCAACAGCTCCAGCTCCCAAAGTGAAAGGCAGGAAATTTTGCGCTCCATGTGGCGATGTAGGCATCTATTCATGCACAAGATGTGGAACTCCTTATTGTTCGATTGCTTGTCGAGATATTCATTTGGATACAAGGTGTCAACGATGGATACGTTAATGAGATTATCATGAGACAGATGCTGTGAGGCTATTGTATTGAGCTTATCTCTTGAAACTTTTGTGAAGTTTCAGATTGCGGTTAACTTGTAAATTGGAACAATTTTCGGTCTCAATGTTTTGTTGTGTGTTTATATGGCATGCGTTCTGATAGTTTTGTGATTTGTAGCAAGGACAAGAAGTCAATTACTGTTAAAACTTATAAGCTTGCAGGCTTCAAGCAATTTATCGGGTATCACTTTTACGCTGGTTCTTATGAAGTTCTTCTATAAAAGTGTTTATAAGTGGTAAGCACTCACGTATCATACATACATAATGAAGCTGTTTTTATAATTTTCGTATTCATCAGATGAGTGCATTCTTAGCAATGTAATCATACTATTTCATTTCCTTTTGGGACAGAGATTGTCTTAGATTAGTAGTGAACCAGTAAATTCAAAGGTGTTAGTTGCTCTCCTCATCCTTCCCGCAAATGGTCGGCCTAGCTCTTAGCTCTGACCTATACCATCCACCAAGGATGGGACCAAGAAGAAAAGGTGGAAGAAACCGTGGCTGGTCCACTGGGCCTACTTGGTCGAGAAGTCATGGACAGCGCAACGTCACGAGTGCACTGGTTGGCACAAGCAAGAATATTCTTGTCGTCGAAGACGATTGAAGTCAAATCGCCCAACTCAAGCCATAGACGGAATCATCGCGGTACTAATTGTATATAACCGCTGAGGATGAATAATTGTAAATGTTAGTTGCAGGCGCGCTCGCTTCGGGACCCGCTCGGTTTCCCGCTATCTGGTGATTCTTGAATGCACCTTACAATTCTTTATATATTAGACGAATTCGATCCAGAAGATGCTTACTTCTTTTAATGGAACTGAAGGTAGGGGTCAGATCTACAGGGATAAGTATTGGATTTAGATCTACCGACCTAAGTGTTGTATGCAAAAGCTGTTTGGGAAGTGCTTGAGTCGTTTCCCTAGCAGCACCTCATTGAAGTCATTCGCTGACGAGAAATTCAGAACGCACAATACTTCAGCTTTCGAGTAAGGTTCTACGCGAGAGTTTAAAGCATCTCTCGGTCACGAATAAATTCTAGCCGCTATTTGAGCAATCACAACTCTTGGTCAACATCCTAGATAAGAAGTCTAGGTTTGAACTTTATCTGGAGACCGCCTTCAGTTGGCTGCTTCGGTATATATAAGCTCCTGCAAGACGAAGGCGGTTGGTTCGAGGTGCGACGTGGCTGTGACGCGGCTGTGACGCTGCTGTGACGCAGCCATGTCGCAGCCGCGTTGCACATCGTACCAACCGCCTTCGTCTTGCAGGAGCTTATAGCAATAAAGTGTTAGGACCACCGTTCTGCTGACAAATGTCCATCCAAAGTCGGGGAACCGAGCAAGTGTACAACATGCGATTGCCGTGTTCTAAAGCTATTATGTAAAAGCCGTGAATTAGTTCAGAGCTATCCCGCAGCTTTTGCCTTTGAGTAGAAAAAAATACGCCGCAGCATTTTTTTCAAGTTGAAAAGTGAGCATTATTGATCACATTCATAAACAATGCTAGTACATTTCGAGTGCTGTGAAGACAATGTTGATTACAATTCAATTGATCAATAAGTGTTAAGGTCGCTTACATTGATGAGTGCACAAGGTTAGTAACTGTCCCAGTGATTTTTGAGATGTAGAGTAATTTGCAAATTTTTTAATGGTCGACAACATATATAAATAGTTTCCAGTTTCGCAGTTGTCATGGTGAATGTTACGCCTGTGCATTTTATTCGCTATAAGTTAGAAGTGTTTCCATCATTCACGAAGCTGAAAGGCTTAGGTGTCACCTGTCCTGGTTTTTGCTGGACATCCCTGGACTGAACCCTGATGCAAGCCGTACAGAGAGCTGAACGATTGGATGAAATTCCGGTCCGAGAGGAAATTTGGATCCAAGAAATGGGTAAGTTTTATAGAATACACAATGCTTCGTCTACAAGAATACATTAGCAACACACTATTTACCTAGAGTGAAACTAGTTTTGTTACCGAAAATTTATGTGGTCAAAATTCTGATACGATCTTCAGGAATACAGCTGTCCTTATGTAAAGGAAGCGGCAAAATTACTACGTGCGGCACCACAAAGTATTTTTTCATCGAGATATTCGACGAACGTACGCTGTATGTTGCTTTTGTTATGGGCAGTGCCCATGCAAATCTCGGCACTTGGACTTGTCTGTAGCTAGTGAAGCCCCTAGTAAGGCTAATGAATAACCGAGCTCAAGTGGCAATTAGACTATAAACCTGTGCCCAGGTCCAAACATGAGGGTGCTCTGATTGGTCCGCGCGAAGAAGGGTACGGTACTGGGAAGTACCTTTTCTCGGACATTATGAATGTATGTGCTGTGACTTCCCCAATTGAGGGACCTAAGTTAGTTTACAAGTAACAGATCCCGTTACGCGGATTTACAAGGACACTTCCTTTATGCAAATTCTAACTAATAAAAAACTTCTGCAATCCTGAAATTAAGAAACAGTTGGTTTTAAGATTCGTCAAGCAACACAAATGGAAAATATCGAAGCAGGTAGAAAATAACTTCTGCTTTGTGTCAACGTGAACCCAATTTTGCATACCAAACCTCTACGGCATCTGAAGTTTGGATGTGCTATGGTGAAGGGTCCAGCAAAAAGAATCAAGAGGAGAGAAAAGATTTATAAAATTAGGGCAAAGAGGAGCACTTTATGCCACTTGAAAAAGAAAAGATACTCATAGATGTTCAGTTTTTATTTCTGGATAGCGACAATTATTGATTGAGTTTTCTGAAAGTTCATGCAAAAAGCTGAAAATGCAGCGTCCTCGAGACTCGGAATTGTATACTTTAAGCACATTGGAAAGTATAGCCACTTTCCACATCTAAAAAAGTGGTTTCTCTAGCTCGTCTTCAGTCCTTCAGGTAGCAGTGTGAATACTGTTAGATAATTATCATGCTACAAAATCTTCTTTCAACAATTTGAAACTGAAATTCTTAACAATAAGTCCTGGAATAAAACTTCGCGATTTTTAGTGCATTGGTGACTTGTATGCCCAACTTACTCGAATTCAGCTAACAATAAATTTCAAAGATTCGTCATTCTTTCATTTGTGATTTATTTGATTTCACTTTCCTGTCACTGGTCACTGGACTCAGGAAAATCATCAGGTCTTGGAAAAATCAGAGACCTTCGAAATTGGAATTATATCCAGATTAGACATTATGAACACACAAACATCACTTGATTTTTGAAGAAGAATGTCACACTGGACTCACAAGCAAGCACAGTTCTGAATCAATCACAGGAGTCCAAAAATGATAACTTGAAATGAAAATTTTGCCAAAAGCGATTTTTTTTGAGAAGAAACCGTAAAACTTATGAAGCATTCCAAAAAATTTTTCGCAGGGCCCGAAAAAAAACATCTTGGACCTCCGCACTCTGTGAACAACAGTTATTCAATTAGCTATTATTACATCAACACGTATTTCATTCAATGATCATTCCAACATAAAACATTCATAAATGCTTCTGAACATTTCAGCATTACGCGTTTTGGCCACAATAAAGAGATGAGTTCACTGACAAAAGGCTGATCACATTACTTATCGAGTGTACAAGATGATCGAGAACTGCGAAGTGTCTCAAGCTATCAAGATACATCAACAACATTAGTGTAGAATATCAGTAACAACCTATGAGGGGTAGATGGATTGAATAAATTAGTAACAACAAGTGTCTTTCACATTGATTGCATCACATATGCAAAGCTAAAACCTGGAGTATGGAATGGAAGACCGTTATCAGGAGGAATACGCCATTCAGGGGAATTGCAAAGTGGTACTACATGGTCGACATGACAAGTTTCCAATTCAATAACTTAGACGCTCAAATTAGGTGTCTCCTTCATCGAGGAAAGCACCTACAGCACCGAGGTATCCTTCGTGCTTCATAAATAGCGCCTCCATGTTGCCCTAGAGTTGCGAAATGAATCTTTTGTAAGTGGAAAAAATCTATAAACTAACCTTGCTCCAGTAGTTAATAGCATACGACAACGTCCGCATGGTGATGGGGTGTTTTCGAATGAAGAAGCCCCCGAAATATATCCGCTTCATAGCAAATCTCATACCATACAGCATAGCCATCTATAAACTGACGACATATTCCATAAGGCAAACAAAAAGCAATGAAAGTAAGCAGTGAAAATTTTCCAGAAATCAAAAAAAAATTTTGGATATTGTTTCGTCACAAAAATAGTTGGAACGTACGATTGATTCAGCCAGTACCTGCCCAATATTATTACTGATCATCAACAATAATGACTTGGCGATATCTTGTTCAGTGGCTCGTTCTTGGTCTCCTCGAGCTCCTCGTTTACCCATACGACTGCATTTGCCAAACGAACCAGCAATGAGATCAGCTGCTAAGTTTAGATTCTCGTAAGAGCCACCGTAAATGTCACAGACCTGGAATAATTTCTCATAGAAAATAGGGAGATCAATCAGAATGCGGAAACTCACAAGTGTGTCACATTTTCGGTGGTCGCCCTTCTCTGCCATGAGGAGCAGTTCATCGAAGCCTATAGACAATAATTTGATATTATAGCCTAAATAGAGTAAAATTTTGAGACTCACTTTGCGCTGATGTAAGCAAATTTCCAAGCCCGATAAATGCTCCACCACCCATAGAGCTACCACCAACCCGTTGAAATTGTGACGGTGAATCAACCTGTAATCAGCGATACCTAATCTGGTATACTGTTGGGACAAGAGGATATGCAGTACTACCTTTAACACCGAGATTCCGGTTCCGATATTTACTAGAAGGAAGGGATAGATGGAATCTGCCGCAATAGGCTTGTACTGATACCTGCAAAAAAGTTCTATACTCATGTGAAGAAATCAATAATTGTTTTGTCCACAGCAACTTCCTTCGCAAAGCCAAACGACATCAAAATTCTACACCTAAATGGCGCTTATGATTAACATGTTTTGATTGCTTCATAACATCCAATGACTCAGCCAAATGGCGTGAACGTCCTCTTTCGCAGATAAGCATGATTCGTAGGCTCTTACAGTTTGCAAAAAAGTGTGCATCTCTCATCGCAGCCAAGCAATAGTCAATAAAAATTTTTTTTTGTAAAATGTGACGTTACGGTATTGATTAAGAACAAGTTAACACTGTGTAAAGAGGCTGCAGTGCTCCCTAAATTTGAAAAAAAAAATCAAGGCAATAAATGACAAATATTTACCTTTCTATACCAGTCGCTTCATGATGATAAGTGAATGATTCGTCTACATTGTTCTTCAGTAGGAAATCACAACCAAAGATCAACGACGTCATCTCATCAGTGCGCTGTACTCTGAAGATGGGATAATTTGAAATCCTTACCACTTGACTTGTTGTTTTGAGCTCTTTATAAGGTATACTTTTGTTATTAGAAGGAACTGCATACTTACTGCACTCCTAATGAATTACGCATCATTTCGGCATACTTAAAGGAACCACCGCCAGTACAATGTATGACGTCGTCAGGTGAGCGCTCATGCCAGTTCTGAAAAACGTAACACTATCCGTTGGCACGTTAGTAAATAGACGTCACGTTGCAAACTTTGATTGCTACAGTCTGTAGCAATCAAAGTGTGCGACGTCAGTCCTTTGATGCGTAGCCGAAAACATGTGTAAGATAAAAGTAGGGTCGGCCCGTGGAGAAAAAAAGTCAGAATGAAACTCACTTTATCGATAAATTCTAGACAAGCTTCGATTGAGGTGAACTTTCTGAAGTTTAGTAGGACCTCCGGCTCTTCGCAATCGGATTTCTGTGAAGTTTTATTTAAGAATATATGAAGTATAGGCATAAAAATTTTTCGAACAAAATCCAGACTCTGATTCCTCAAGAAGGACAAATTGACAGCCAAAAAAATCAAATTTTCTACTAAAAATACAACAGGCGAAAAAACCAAACTTTCTTCTAACTTTTCTTTCATGCTTTAGCTTCTAAGATAAGTAACACAGAACTTCGCTTCCGATATAAATCAATGATAATTTGATAAATTCATAAAAAATTCTACAGGTGTTGAATGAGCAAAGATGAAAGATAATGGACTTACATCTGCTCGTTCGCATACAGTTGAGTAGACAAGTTTGATTAGTGTACCTCCTGGAAAACAAGTAGCTCCTTCGGTACTAAATAATATTAGCCAAAAACATACCTATATCTAATGCATATCTACTTTTCTTAATGAGTGGTGCAAAGCGTGCTTCTTCAGGTAGTACTATAAATGGTGTTGTTGGTTTTTCCCGCAAAATTGGCTGCGCAGGACGGATAATCCCGTTACTGGCGTCATCTGCTCGTCTAGAAAAGCAGTTCTTCATTAGAAATGTATAATTTGAATTGAACTGCAACTCACTTGAGATTAGAATTTAGCAGTAGCTCGTCCATAATTTTGCGTTGTTTCTGAGATAAATCAGATACAATTAGTTAGTCTTTCAAAAATCAACGTAACCCACAAACTTCGCAGAACTATGCGAGAACAGTAAGTGAGCTAAAGTCGTATGTGTCTCAAATGCAAAAACTTGACATCCCATTTTTGGGCTACATGTTCATCAGCCAAAAAAGCTTTAATTTATTTTTTGCTATATGCTGCCAACCTTATTCGGAATGCGCATTCTTGATGCAATCGGCTCAGAATCCGATGAACCCCTGCGAAGTTTTCGATTACGTATTGCTGCACCACGTCCCATGTTGCGATGTGTAGCTTTGCAATAGGCAAGAATGTGACCGGAAGCTTACCGGAATCACACACACAAAAAACCTCAAAAGCGAAATTTATTGAACTAATAAGAACACGATAAACGCGGTCCAATCGACGATAGAAAGTGAAGCAAAGTAAAGCATAATGAAGTGAGTGAAATTAAGTGATCTAAGCGAGAAACTAGGACAAAAAATACAGGACAGTATGCCACGCGATGGGTAAACCGGATGTTTGCTAACTAATGCTCTAAGCAAAACGGAATCATTCAAAGGTGTAGAGCTTCAAAAATTCAACATCAACCCTTTGTATTCTAAAATCATGCATCAATGCGCGACGAAAATGATCCTCAAAATTTGTAAGAAGAGTTGAATAACGAATGTTATAAGACGGTCTAAAGAGAGCATAACAAAAATATGGTTGAATCATCTTGCAAAAAACGCCTAATCCAATTATTCCATCTTTACTGACCGTAAAGTTCATACCGTAATACATAGGGTAACTCCAAATGCCATGATGAGCGAGAACAGGATTTACAGACATTTCTAGATCATTGCGAAAACAAGTATTCATTCATTGTCTTGTCCGCTGAGACCAGACAATCAGTTTCATGCGCGGCAGCGTAACTGTGGGTGGGATGATTTGTGGCCAAAATAGTGGGGTGGTTGGTTATCGCAGCATAGCGGCACCTGTCAACGTGCACCGATTGGAAGCAAAAGATAAGCATGGCTGGAGTGTGCGTGAATTGCGTACAAGATACAACGACATCAGATGTTTGTAGGACTATAAAGATCAGAAGTTCGCGCGCATGCTCGTGACAAAAGATAAGGTTTCGCTTTCAATGCTGCCAAAACGGATGTTCAGCTGATATGGAACAATGAAGGTGATACGTGGTTTGTACGAAAATGCCTAATTTCCGATACCGCAAAAAAGATAGTCATATTCATGGGAGCACAATTCGTTACGAATGGGCAACGCCACGTTCAACTCAATACTGCATGATCACAAACAAACTCAACACCTTGCATGAAAGCATCAGCACAATCGTTTTGCCTTTATAGGGGTTTTAGCGCGTTATCAAGTAATCGCATGAGATCCGCACATGAATGCGCTTTTAAGACCATCTTATCAGCATTATTTGCAGAAGAGGCTGCATATGGAGCACATGAACAAAAATATACCTGATTTTACTATTGCAAGAAGAAATATTGACATGCACTATTTAAAAAGGAAACAGTGAACAAATTCCAAAGCACTTCAGAAGCATCAATGAATGTAATCGAAATCAATGAACAAAAGAATACGTAACATAGACAACAGAAGAACTGTTCTTCGTACCTAGATAACAATAAGCAATCCCATTGTTAACAGTGCGACTGCGATGAGTAGCGGCGCCTTTTGAAACATCTTTGTCTGTCGCCTCCAACGTGTTCCTGTGACATAATTTGATTTGCGCATTACCGTTGAAATGAGCTACACTATAGCAAGGCGTCCGTAGGACCATGCAGTTGCTAAAAATAACTTACCTTATTGTACGGTCGCCTATAGTTCCACCTTCGATCGCTAAAGCATTGAAACGGCGCTACATCACTGGGTGGATCTGAATAAAAAAAAAACTTGAGAGGATCCGTGAAAGGCTAGATTTGCAGCTGCAGACAGCTTGCACTATAAAGGACATACAATGCAGGTGACACACAAAGCACGATAAGATAAGACTGGCACTACGTGGTATACAAATGTGAAAAATGAGTGCATAAAGACATAATACAGCTTCAGTGTCTGTTTTGCTAGAATCAATAACGTATATGGTCTTGAATACCCAAAGTGAAGATAGTACAGGAAAACCAAACAATGAGTAAGTTTTCTGCCATCCGAAATAAGCCAATCTTCTATCAGCATTACACTTCTTGAAACACTTTTATTCAAGACTGTGTGCATAGAGACCTCGTTAGTATATTTTGCAGCAAAACTTAGTTTGAGAAAAAGTTACGACACCATCATTATTCTATTTTGCAACTGTAATAATTTCTGAGTTCATACCCCATCATGAGTTTATAATCTGGCGTCAACAAAGTTCTTTGCAGATTTGCTACATATCCAGAAGTGCTGATAAGGCTTTTTGCTTATTCAGCAGAGCATTTCGACGCTGCATTTTACGCAGCATCGAAAGTTCTGTTACGTAAGAACATAGATTTTCAAAAACTAATGGGTGATTCCAAAATGGGGGGGGGGAGATTGGGGGGAATCAGAAATCAGAGGCAGCGCAAGAAACAGAAGAAACATCCCGCTAAAATACTCATTTACATAAGTAATAGTCAATTAGTGGATGTAACATCGCTTGAACGAAGTGAACCTTTTAACGATCATAGCTCATTCAGAGTATTTTTGAGGTTCTATTTCAGACTTGTCAAGATCTATATTTTGTGTAAAAGCAAGATGTTTGTGAAACTCTAAAACTCTTTCAAGAGCAAAAAAAAACAGCAACAGGAACTGAAAACCAGAGAACGTTTCCATCACGTATTCCTAAAACCAGACCATAGAATGCAAGAAATCTCTGACCGATGTTAACATATGACGTGAAGGCAACTCAAAATGTATTTTCATAGTTGAATACTAATCGAATGTTTGTCAGACAATCAAAAAAAAACTGACCTTTACATTTTCGTCATAGGAATCTCCTTTTTTATTACGAAAAAGATCAAAAGTAGTAGGTTATTTAACTGTCTGACAAACATCCAATAGTACTTGTTTATGAGAAGCAATTTTAGTTCCCCTTCACATCGGTTGTTGACATTAGTCAAAGATTTTTTGCCCTCTGTGATTTAGTTGTAAAAGACAGACTCTACCCGCACTTGGCGTTCTGATGGCATTGAACTCCACCCATTCGGATCGCTATCATCTTAGATCTAATTACTACTAATATGTTTTTCACAAATAGTGGATTCTCGCCCGTCCAGCACGTGGAAACAACGTGCGATCCCCTCAGCGTTGGCGACAGTCTCTCGCATAAAAAGATAGAACGATCGTCACACATGGTGGTCACCCCACCAGTGCTAGTTCGTTGAAAGATGAGCGATACGAACGGAATGTCATCTCGGAAGTTCAGGCGTAGGTTCAGATGCGACAACTGCACTTTGGAGAAACTTTTTTTTTGTCGGAAACTCCAGTACGTAACAAATAGCATGAATAGATGGTTTGAAAATAGATGTTTTTTACTCGAGAGATAAAAAACTGACAGCGGTGGGGATAGGCAAAAATTGTTTCAGGTTGAATTCTGATGGAAATCAACGGATAACTAGTAAAAAGTTATTTTCTTAGCCGAAAAGAAGAGATACAAATCAATTGAATTAGTACCACTAAATCATGCTCGAACTCGTACAAGATGAAAGACTGAGACAGCATAACTGGGTTGTCCACCTCCTCTTAAAATCACTGTAGCATGACCTTCATAAATACTCAGATCGCTGATTGCATTTCCAGAAAGGCAAGCAAAAAGACGAACTCTTAAGAACCCTCGAAGAAAGTACAACAAATATTACAGTACATAGACTATTCGATGTTGTGCAAATTCCAAAGTTTGCAAAAGCGATAAAAGTTTACCAGAACACGGAAAGATCATGTCAAAAAGTAAGAATTTGTATTTTCAACCATGAAAGGCTTGCAAATGCAAAACGGGGATAAAAGTGTTGCAAAACTGAATTTGCATACGTAGCCTCAACCAATTCCAATCGTTTTACGCCATGTGTAGAGTCTTGCAAGTGCGAGACTGTACTTTCACAATGAAAGTGCATATTACGATATCTGCACCAACTATCGCTGTACTGTTCTTTTGATTATATAGGCAGAGTTGATATAGATACAAAATGTAAAGATAAGCATGAAATGTAAAAGCGCGGAATAAGAAACATGACTAAACGCTGCAAAAATTGCTTAAGCGTTTACGAATTGGAATCATTGGTCTCTCAATGGAGAGAATAACCCAAAATTGGTAAAAACACGATGTTAATGATAACGAAATTTATGTGAGTCTACAGCACATAATAAAATTTTTCCTAAAAAGATCGATAAAAAAATACTCCACTCAGGATGCGGAAAAGATGATGAACTGATTCTGAGAAGGTTTCTTAAATCAGATGAAATTATGTTTCTTGTATCATGAATCCTTGATAAGACTAGGTAGAAAAAGTAGGTGCTTCAATACGAGCAAACGAATTTGCAGTGGAAGTGAACTTGGTTCCATATGAAAGGATAACGAATTGCAGCGATGACTCGAGAAGATGCAAATGTGAGGAAGCAAAAATATAGGATGGGTCATAGGCGACACTATGCTGAAATAAGCCTTGGCATGTGCCTAGGAGGAAGATCACAGCACTAGTTAATCCAGTAGAAGTCCCAAGAAAGACAATAGGAAGACTCAGACTACGAATGATATTGAAGTACACTCGAACAAACTGAATGACATTCGACCAAAGTTTCCGTGTTCTCTCAAAAAATATCAACTAAGTCATTGCCTAAGTCTCGCGGTTTTCTCTAATGGTCCCACAAGTTCACTTGTAATCACACCGATGTGAGAACATTGCCGAAATGACGATGAAACTTTCTAACCTAATCGTAATTAATACCCAGACAATGCTATGGTATTGAGAAGATCAGCTAAAGACATCCTTCGATAAACTTTTAGAAGCAATGGCAGAAAATAATGCTTGTTTTCTTATGTTTGAATAAATTTCGAAAATACTTATTTTTCGGATGACAACATACTTTCACGAAGCTATACTAAAATCAGCTTACAACGGTCCTGCAATCCATCGAAAGTGTCCACTGCTTGCGAAGATCCGTTGTGGAATGAACCAATTGGTGGTCCGAAAGGTCCACTGCTGTAAGGATACCTTATAAGTTACGGAAATTACCATTAAAAAATAGAGAATCAGAGCTAAAACTCCTATGTAATTATTGTAGTTGCAAAGATCTAGCTTACGGTAAACAAAAGGTTTGTAAAAAATTAAGCAGATTTCTCCACATTTTGCGAATATGGAAACTTTGGCTAAACCGCGAAGCCTATTCCCTTCATATTTTATTGCACTGGCATTTTATAACTTGATGAAATGGAAAATTAACTTACTACTGATTTGACGTGTTCGGTCTCAAAGTTGCGTTGAGGACAGACGAAACCGTTTCCTGTACAGGCACAGTCGGATGAACTGTCGTTGGTGCCCACACAGAAAGTGGACAAGATGGTGGAGTAAGCATTTCATTACTAGGTGCTCTAGCAGGAGGAGGAATCGCAAATGAGCAGTCGACTGCCATAGGTGGAAGATTTGTAGCCGGGATGCCAATCGAAGGAGGAGGAGCTGCAGGAGGAGGTGGCGGTGGTGCAACAGGGGTTAGGTTAGCAACCTGAAACATTCAGTACATATTGGCGAGATCAAGCGTCGAAAATTAGTCAAACATCTCCAATGAAATGTAGCCATTTATCAGAATATATCAAGGTGAAATGTGATCTACAGATCACTGAGACTTGCATGAAAGAATCTTCTAAGACGATCACAACCACAATGATGTTGGAGCAGTGCTTGTGCATTTACCTACACCACAGACTGACAAGTTTCGCTAGCCTAACCATTATGCGTTATCATGGACAGCTACAGCACCCTGTTCACATTGGGAAGCTACGAATTAGAAAAAAAAATTTTAGGGATGATCATGCATGTGGCGGAGAGCTTGCAGGCAGTATGCGAATGAATCTGGGCACGGTTTCATGTGTGAAAACCGTCTTAATTGAGGCACTAACCAAACGAGAACGCGCATGATTCATTTACCGAACGTCGAAATAGGAATGGTTCCCGCGCAAAACAACAGTGCAAGAGAAGTGAAAAGGTTGGCGAGCTAGGATCTAGAATCGGGAGTGAAGGGCTTTGGAGATGGATTTCGGCAGTGAATAAATCAATTCGTACGCCTTGAGCGTTTTCACCAGATTCCACGAGAAAACCCAGAGACCTAGAGTTGTCTACTGCTACCTCTGACTAAAGTGCAGAAAAGAACTCGCTCTCATGACAAAAAATTCAACAACCGAGCAACACGAAATAAAAAGTTTAGGTTCAAAAAGGGAACTTAATTATAAGGCGTAAACAAACCTGTTTGGCCTCTGCAATCGGAGGAGGTGGTCTTGTGACGTCTATCAGAGGAACACACGAAAATGGTTGTGACTGTGGAGGCAACGGCGGTGGAACGATCACATTAGGCGAACTAGAAGGCGGAAGAGAGTTTGCCCCAATCCAAGGCTCGAGCCTAAAAAGTAACATATTTCAAAATGAGTGCAGTCCAAATATCTGGTGAATCAAGGAAGGACAGACATAGTGTGAACAATCCAAAAACACAAGCTATTTTGCAACATTTCAGCAAAACAAATGTAAAATATTGCTCCCAACATACTCCACTACTTTAGCGAATTTCTCAGCAATTTAGTCTAGAAAACTGAGATAAAATCAGATCTCCTCAGCAGATCTAACTACGTGCCCCTAGCGGCCCCAAAAAAACATCTATTGAATTAAGTCTAGCACAATCGATCTCTGTATGGAGGAAACATCCAGAAAATATATCAACAATCAAGGATAGACTGACTAAATAACATAAACTTACACTTTTGTTCCATTTCCTTCTAGGTTCACGGACGAAATCGATGAGCTAATATCAGCATTATTTGTTTTTGTCAAAGGAAATGGAGTGTCCAAAAGCGTATTTGTGATAGCGATAGGGACGTTTTGCTTTGCGTGTAAGTCACGTATGAAATTCGCATCACGTTCAAACTGTTCTTTCAGACGCCTGAAACATGAGAAATTTGTACAAATATCATGTTAAGGCGAAGAAAACACTCACTCGCAAGCCGTGCACATAGTGCTCCTATGCAACTCGGCCTCAAACAGGAGTTCCAAAATGTCTTGTACTAGTCCATATACTTTTCCACTGTCATTTACTGATGATCTCTGAAAGATTTCCAGCGTTTACTTGGCTATACGACTTAAAAACTTAGGGAAAAAACTAAGCGCGCACGGCCAAAACAACCCATATCTCTGCACTATTCATTTGAAATATTTTAGTGGTCGCTATGAGTGAAGAGATATGAGTGAAAAGATAATTGCTGAACACGCGCGTGTAATCGCCTGTCCGGGCAAGTTACCCGGGCAGGTAGTTTCCGCTTCATAGCTCGGTGCTCTTGGGGATCTGTGGCCTTGCCTGTCGCTCATATTTTGGAGGCTTTGCTACCATAGTATCGTAGCACAATGAATAGTAGCACTTTGCTGTATAAGAATCCGTTATTTGTATGATCCCGAACGGGATCTCCCACTGATCACGCTCATTTTCAAAGTTATTTATATGAGCAAAAACTCATTGAAAATATCACAGTGCTTTGCTGTCGATCTATTACGACAGTGCTACGCATGTTTCCAGTAGCACAGATGAAATGTGCAAGTTTTGAGTTTTCGATAAAGCCCAACTCGCGCACAGGTTCATCGAAGATTTTTCAACTTGATTTTCACTTATTTCTTTCATAAACATGCGTAGCACTGTCGTAATAAATCGACAGCGAAACTCTGTTACGTTTTCATTGTTGAAAATGAGCGTGATCAGTGGGAGATCCCGTTTGGAATCATACAAATAACAAATTATTTCAGCTTATACAGCAAAGTGCTGCTGCTCATTGTGCTACAATATTAGGGTAGTAGAGTCTCCAAAAGGTGAACAAACGAGGAGGAAGACAGATCCCTAGAGCATCGAGCTCTGAAGCAAAAACTACCTGTCCGGGTAACTTACCCGACGGGCGTTGATACATATCGCCCCTGATGTCTTTCCAAAGGTGCTCGACAGCGCGAGAAAAAACTTCACAAGGATAAAATCTCTGCCCTCATCTAGGATTGCACCTAATCCAGTCACTTGATGTAAAACCAAAACTTTCAAAGTACTGTCTCTGACAATGAGCAGGTCCCTAACAAATCCAAGCGGTATTTTGTGGAGCTGGTACCAATGCAACAATCGAGCATATCTTTCATCATTTCAGCTATCAACGGTCGTGTACGCCTCGCTTCATGAGCAACCGCCTTCATATAGGACTCGCCCACATATCTTTTAAAGATCGAACAGAGTAGACTTACACTCAAGTACATTTTCCGCCCAACTGGTATGTCTACATTGGCGACAGGCTGTTCAATAAGCGCGTAAACAAATAGTTATGCTGAAGCGTCGGTCACTTGCGCGCGCGAAATGCTAGCAGTACTGAGGGGCTATGGTTCATGCGCAAATTTACCGAATTTTCTGACACCGCAAACATACTAATACTAAGCGCAAAATCTAAATATGAAGTGCAGCATGTTATGATCAGGGTCAAGCAAGGGGTGTGGCACACGATCGCTGGTTACGACCCCCCCCCCCCCTGATTGCTGTCTTAATAAGACCCCCCCCCTGGACTATACCCTTAAGATAGCATTACTTGGAGGCCCTGTCAAACATAATGGGCAACATATCCATAATGAGCATGTCAATTAACCCCTGTAGACAAAGTTTGAGCGAATTCTGAAGATTCAAGATACTAGGTTACTTAAGTGAAATGGTCAAATTCCAACATGGTTAACTTTGTTTCAAGGTGAATTAGCTATCCGTTTTCGCACTCAAGACAAAGCACTACTCCTTCTTTGTCCACCTCAGGAATCCCGCTTCAGAAGACCTCCAAACTGTGGAATTAGAAGCCAACCAAAATCTCGTTTTTCCCATTTTTCGCTTTTGATCGCTGTGCTTTCACCAAATATTACTCAGAGCTAAGAAGACGAATCAGGCTCAAAACATCTCTATGGAATCTACGAGGTTTAGGCTATTGATTCATATAAATATTGTCCGTTAAAAATGTTTTTTTGATATAGTTAATGGCCTGCGGCACCCCCCCCCCCCCTCAAAACCTGCGGCTGCCGCAGGTTTTGAAGGGGGGTGCCGCAGGCCATTAACTATATCAAAAAAACATTTTTAACGGACAATATTTATATGAATCAATAGCCTAAACCTCGTAGATTCCATAGAGATGTTTTGAGCCTGATTCGTCTTCTTAGCTCTGAGTAATATTTGGTGAAAGCACAGCGATCAAAAGCGAAAAATGGGAAAAACGAGATTTTGGTTGGCTTCTAATTCAGTAGTTTGGAGGTCTCCTGAAGCGGGATTCCTGAGGTGGACAAAGAAGGAGTAGTGCTTTGTATTGAGTGCAAGAAGAGGTAGCTTACTCACCGTTAAGATGAAGTTAATCATGTTTTAAATTACTGCTTTATACAAGGTTGTTTACTGCTCGGAGACTTCAGAGTTCGCTGAAACTTGGCGCATAGAGGTTATTCGACACGCAGATTACGACAATTATGCTTGATTAGAGGTACGGTAGGTTACGGTAGGCACACGGTATCTGCAAGTTTGTGTCGTTGAACTTGAATTTTGCAGGATTTCAACAGCGCTTTCATCAAGTCAATTTAGTCACACAGCTATACAAGTGCTTTTGACCTTGGGTCGATACGACCCCCCCTACCTACCCCCCTCCTAACGACCCCCCCCCCCTGCGGCGTGCCGCACCCCCCGCGTTACCCTGGTTATGATAGATATATTTGTACATACGAAGTAATGAAATAGCAGAAGTCGACCACAGATGCATCAAAAAGAATCTGGAAAAACAACCTCAGCGTTTAAAACGGCCTGCACTTCCTGTTTTAGCTTCCTCGTTGTGTATCGTGGATGCTTACTACTGATCGGATCGTAACCGTCACGATGGGCCAATGTACGCCTCCACGCATCCGAAACCCTACAAGCCATGACTTTCAATTTCTCCAGGATATAGAAAACGAAGGACATACTTTGACAAGTTTTTATGTCGACTTTCCGATAGATCATTCTTTGATGTATCTTCTGAGCTTTCATTTGGTTTCGCTGACTTATCTCTGGAAAGAGGACCATGTGTCAGATTTAGATCTGAGGAAAGAAATTCGAATCAACAACAGAAAACAATAAACAAATGCCGCTGCAAAATTTGACCATAGGACCCAAGGAGTAAATTTAAATGATGTGACAACAAGTGAGATAAGATTGAATGGAAAAGAGTAACTTGAGAACTGCTTAGAACGACCGAACAACAGGCAACATATTCTAATAAGGATAAAGTGCGACATTTGCGCAAAAAATAAAGTAAAAAGTTCGAAACCCGCTACAGCTCAGATGTCCACCAACAGAAGGTTTCCAGTCGACCAGGCCGTGTGGTGCAAGTTCGTTTACTACCGGCATAGACTGCACTTCACTAAAGCAAGTAGTATAATATCGGGAAACTTCTGCAAAGAAAATTACAGCGAAATCAATGCGACCTAACACTTATTCAGTTTGAGATTGGTCTACAAATAAAATCTATCTATAGATCTATCTATGCTAAGTATACTTAGCAAAACAAAGGAGTACTACGTTAAAATTCCAACAACTTTTAAAAGTGAAGAAAAAGAATTCGCCAAAACGACAATGGAGCACGCGATGTGACTAGGTCGCGCTAAGTCCCCTTCCAGTGAGTCCTTTAGAAATGGTATTTTGCAGCTTTGCGGGCAAATCTTAGACTTTCCGGAACATTTCCTCTCTAGTCATTTCATATGAAGCTGGCCTGACAAATCAGATGTAACTCAGACAAATGACCGGAACTTGCGCAAGCGCTCTGCTCCGGATCTTCCGCAGAGCGCTTGCGGAAGTTCCGCCGGGTCACTGCGGAGGTTCCGTAAACGTGCTGCGGGGTTTCCGAAATGAGGTCCTGCGAAAGTTCCGAAGGATGCCAACCACAACAGTAAAAGAGAACTCCGAAGCGAGATTTGAACCTCACTCTATTGACTGTGCAGGGCCCGGCACGCGTTGGTTTGGAGGCTTTTTGGAAACGAAGTCCCCCATGACTTCGCGAAAATTTACGAAGTCCCTCTCGACGTGGAAATCAGAAGGGAAACCCTTATTCAACCGAAATAACAACAAAAAAGCGAAAAACGTATTTTGAGCTATGTAATATAACAAAAAAAGCAAAAAAAACCTTTCGAGTCGATTAAAGGCTCTGCCATTGAGTATAGTACCATTTTGATGCTCGGAATGTCGAAAATCTCCTAGGCCAACCAAATCTGTAGCCTCAACAATCCCGCGATGCATTTTTCGCCACATATTTCAAAGAACACCGCAAGTGATTGGAGCGCGATATCTATCAACCGTAGAGTTATACTACTTTTGACTCAAAAAAGGGGAGAGGCAATGGTTTGATCCGCTCTCTTCACTATATGATAGATTTTTGACCGTTCTAATCGTTCAAATCAAAAAGGTCCAAAACTTATGTGAGCTCTCCGATATTTATGCTCCGAACCAAGCCAGTTGGTTTGGAGTGGGTAGAGGAACGAACGCCTCAATTAGGCATCGCCTTCGCGGGCGGCTGCTGGTGCTTTCGTCCTACTGTTGTGCATCGTGTTGGGACCAGTGGTCCGCGGAGGCGGTGCCTAATTGAGGCGTTCGTTCCTCCACCCGTTGGAGTTGGTCTAGAAACCAACAAATTCGAGAATGGATATTAGGACACATAAGTTTTGGGAACTTTTTACATAACATAGTTTGGAGTAATATTGTATACATATAGCCCAAATTCGGAGCCATGTGATTGTTTGTGCGCTGTAAACAAGCCATTTGTTCGTTTCAGTCTTGCATTTGAAATTCGCGCGGTTGCGAAAGAACATGTTCAACTCGTAAAACCTGACATGTTCGCCGTGTTTTTTTGGCGCTTCCTTCAGGATCTCATAAAAACGATGTCCCCGTTGTTTCTAACTCCAAAAACGAAGTCCAGTTTGACTCCAAACCATCGGTGCCGGGCCGTGTGACTGTGAGACCCACCTACTATCCTCTACGCTACGGCTGACATGTTCGATAATGCACTCTAGTTGTTGGCGAGGCAACATCACGAGACAACACATTCAAAGTCCTGCGGAAGTTCTGGCAGGCCAAAGTGCCGCGGAACTTCTGGAGTTTTTCGGAATTTCCGCGGGATTTTGAAGAAGGTTCTCCGGAAGTTCCGGTTTTCAACCAGTTTGACATGAAAATTCCGCGGAAGTTCCGATTTTTAACGTTTTCATTTTTGCAATAGTGAACAAAAATCCCCCTCCCCCCAAAATGGTCGGCCGCCTCATCGTGGCGTGGGGGTGACACTGGGTGTCGAACTGCGATGCACAGCCGAGTGTATGCTCTGGCAGGGCCTCCCAAGCTGTGAAGGAGTTCGACGTTTTCGGTTTCGGCCGGATGCCTAGCTAAGAGCCGGCCAGGCCAGATTCACCGCCGTCTGGTTTTCAGGTCGCTAGGCGATTCTCCCCGCTCCAAGCCTGGGGTCAGCGATCGCTCCATGGAAATCAAGAGTTGACCTAGTAAGTCTGCTCTTGTAGGGGAAAAATTCATTACTCTACTAGTTAGAAGAATAGAAAGAAACCCTGCACATCGGATCTCGCCTACGGCGCCGGTGGTAGCAAGACTGATGTCAGGGTCCTCAGGGCGCCTTTTGGATTGGACAAAAACGACACGTCTGCCGACGACACGCCACGGAGACTGCCTCATGCTCTGCACCTACAACGCCAGGACAGTCTCCACAAACGCCGACCTCCACGCTCTTCTCGACGCTGCAGAGCACATCAAGTACCACATCATCGCTCTGCAGGAAACGAAGTGCAGAAAGAAGGACGTGCGACAGATGAATGATGGGACGCTCATCATTCGTGGAGAGAAGGTTCCGTCACGAAACGTGGGAGGCGTTGGCTTTGTCGTCCACCCATCTATCGTCCATCTTGTCGATTCGCACGAGATCCTATCACCCCGACTAGCCATCCTACGACTACGCCCTCCACGTCGGAAGACCATCAGCATCATCAGCTGCTACTCTTCAACATCAGCAGCTGACGACTCAGAACTAGATGCTTTCTACGAAGATGTGGAGGAGGTCGTCCGCAACGAAAAGTCCTTCTACAAATATGTTGTGGGCGACTTCATGCGAAAATCGGGATGCCACTAGAAAAGGAATATAGGATTGGGAAGTTTGGATATGGGCTCCGGAACGAAAACGGCAACCGTCTCGCTGGGCTTCTCTCCGCCGCAAGACTCTTCCATGGGAATTCCATCTTCATGAAGAAAGAACATCGCCGGTGGACATGGGAATCGCCCAACGGAACGACTCACGCGGAGATCGACCACATTCTCACCAAACGAAGGTGGAGCTTGCTCGATGTCTCAGTAGTCCCATCCTTCTGCTGTGGCTCCGATCACCGCCTCCTTCGAGCGAAGATACGACTCAGCCGAAGGCTGGAAAAGAAAGTCTGTCACAGTGCCGCAAGAAGGAAGGAAGTCGTTTATGACGGTAACAGGCTGGAGGAGCTCATATCAAGATGTGACTGGCCCATCGAGGAGGACCCAACGTACGACTACGACCGGCTTCTGAAAGGATTGCGAGCCTGCGGACAATGTGCCTCAGTGACTTCTGAGAAGAACTTGGAACGTATTTCGAAGACCACTAAGGAATTGCTCGAAAGATGAAGATTTCTGAGGCAGGATCCGAGTGCAACTCATCTCGAGCGACTGGTAGCCAACACCAGTTGCAGAACAGCTTTGCAGGAGGATCTCAGGAAATACAGGCAAGCCAAGATACTGGAAGCAGCCGAAGGAAGACGAAGTCTCAAGAAGTGCCGAAGGGACCTCTGTGAATATCGCGTACCGCTGGCTGCACTATTGAACGAAGACGGGACTCCGACTTCTTCCCGATACAAGATGGAATCCATCGCGAAGGACTTCTATACCAACCTCTTCCGCTCATCAACACCCGTGCCGATGCCCGTTGTTCCCACTGGAGAAGTACCACCACGAATTCTACCTGCTGAAGTGCGCACGGCGATTCCGACCATGAAGACATCCACGGCTCCAGGACCAAAAGATCTTTCCGTCGAATTTCTGCGAGCCGGAGGACAACGTCTACACGAGATTCTCGCGTCGCACCTGACATCTTACCTTCAGAAGGAGAGGATTCCCGACCAGTAGAGAACGTCAAGAACCGTCCTTCTTTTAAGAGGGGTGAACGGGAAGATCTTCGAAATTACCGTCCAATATGCCTGCTGAGTGTGTTGTACAAGCTCTTCACGAAGATTATCCTCGCACGCATATCTAGGACACTGGATGAAGCCCAACCCCAAGAACAAGTTGGATTTCGCAAAGGATTCAGCTGCATGGACCACATCCAGACGGTGACGAAGTCACTAGACTGGAAAGAGAGAGGCATACGAGTTGATGGGAGATTCCTATCCAACCTTCGTTTTGCGGATGACTTCGTCCTTTTCTCGAGCAGTATCACTGAAGTAGAGGCGATGCTGAAAGAACTAAACGAAGTAGGGAAGAAGATCGGACTGCGAATAAATCGGAAGAAGACTCAGTTCATGAAGAACGTCCTTTGCGAAGATGCAGAAATGGAATTGGAAGGCACCCCTATCATGGAGACGTCTTCTTACGTGTATCTGGGACGTTCAATGAACATGGAGAACGACTTGAGGGAAGAACTTAACAGGAGAAGAAGAGCAGCCTGGGCCGCCTTCGGGCCTCTGAAGGAAGCCACCGACCAATTGACGGACCCGGGGCTTCGTGCCCACCTGTTCGACTCAACCGTTCTCTCAGCGCTCTGCTACGCAGCTGAGACTTGGGCCGACACCGCAGCCACGTCGAAAGCTTTGAAGACCACCACAGAGCGCTTGAGCGCTTTCTTCTGAAGATGACCCGACACAAGCAACATCTAGTCGGACTTCGCAGCACGGATATGAGAAGAATGTCCCGTCTTCGTGACCAGCGGAATACGTTGCGAAAGCGAAACACCGATGAGCCGGTCACATAATGAGAAGAACAGACGATAGATGGACACTAAGAACATCTGAGTGGATTCCTCGCGAAGCTAAACGTTCTCGAGGAAGACCACCGACGAGATGGGCAGACGTGTTCGTGGAACGGATGGACCAGCTGAGAAATCAGCTGGATACGATTCTCGCCCCTGGAACTCGTGGACGCAGCCACCGACGACGACCAAGAAGATCGTGGATGTCCGAAGCGAGGGACAGGGATCAATGGCAACTTCTGTACTGAGGCCCGCACGTCACGTGAGGACGGGCCATCCAAGTATCTAAGTAAGTAAGAACAAAATCCTGCGGAACTTCTGCGAAACTTGTAGATTAATATGATCTAAATGCTGTCTGAAATTCTGAAAGTGGAATTTCCAGTGCTTGTGGGAAATACTCAAAGCCTTACAAAGATATGAAGGATAGTTGAAGGGAACAACCATGCTAATGAGCACTGAAGCCTTCTGACTTGCTCGCTAGTTGATTCTTTCTTTCAAACGCATTCCATAGTTCCGGAACAGTTCCTGCACAGCGCACAATTCGAGCGTTGTGCTGGAACTGTTCCGGAACTTACGGATCAGTATAAACCCAGCCAGCCATCTGGCGCAGCTGACGTCCGAATCACTTGCTCGCGCAGTTATTTTATGCCGAATTGAAGTTGCAACGATGAGGGTACTGTAACTTGCGAAACTTTGAATTGCTAGTTTTCTTTTATCGTTGACGACACTTGGTAAGTGTGCTGTGCACGCTTTTCATGAAGGTCATCTTCGTCCGCATATCAAGGCAATGGCGCAGACTGAGCTAGATTTCGTGACGAATTTTGCTGCTTGGACATCCAGACGGTTTCGAGGGTCATAGAAGTCTGCAGAGGATATCGTCTTCCTCTCGTCCCAACCTTAGTCGACTACGAGAAAGGCTTTGACCGCGTTGAAACCAACGCCATCCTGTCAACGCTAGTCGATCAAGGAGTGGATCCAGCTTGCTTGAGGACGTTAGACGAATGACGACGATTCAGCTATTCCATTGCCCTCCCCCCTGACCATATTAATTGAGAGGGGATCCGACAAGGCGGCACAATCTCGCTGAAGGTGTTCAAGGCAGCCTTGCAATGGATGATGAAGTCACTGGACTGGAACGAGAGAGGCATATGAGTTGATGGGAGATTCCTGTCGAACCCTCGTTTTGCAGACACATCATTCTCTTTTCGAGCAATATCACTGGAGCAAGACGATGCTGAAGGAACTTGACAAAGTAGAGAAGAAGATCGGTTTGCGAATAAATCGGAAAAAGACTCAGTCCATGAAGGCATCCTTTGCGAAGATGCGGAAATGGAAACGGAAGGCATCCTATCATGGAGACGTCCTCTTACGTGCGTCTTGGACGTTCGATAGACATAGAATTCCTGAGGGTAGAACTTACGAGGTAAAGAAGAGCATCCTGGGCCACCTGCAGGCCTCTGAAGGAAGCCACCGACCAACTGATGGACACAAAGCTTCGAGCCCACCTGTTTGACGTAACCGTTCTTCCGGCGCTCTGTTAGGCAGCTAAGATTTGACCCGACACTGTAGCCATGCCGAAAGCTCTACGGACCACCCACAGAGTGCTTGAGCGCAGTTTGAAGATACCCGACACAAATAACATCTTGCCTAATTTTACGGATCTGAAAAGAATGTCCTTTTTAGTGCATTGGAATACATTGCGCAATGAACCGCAGCACTGAATGGCCCGTAATGAAGCTCGATCAGTTCAGTTAAACTGAACTCAACCCATCAGTTCACCCTACGTCACGTGGGCTGATGACCGCCCACCTTCCCATGGTATAAGCATGGCGAGCGAACTGATAGTTGACGATCTGTCCACCTGCTGCATTCAACTCGTGCACATCAGTTCACGTTCAGTTGAACTGAACGTGAACTGATATTAGAGTGAGCAAATAGTGTGTAAAAGACGAGACCAGACGAGGCTCCCGTAACTTGCTCCTGAGTAACTTACGATATACATAAGTTATGCTAAAAAGTTCATACGATAAGTTATGCTAAAAATGCAGACAAAATCGGCGCAAAACTGCACAACCGCGCCCGAATAGGAAAGGATCGATGAACAGCTGATTTTGGCGAGGAAAACAAAAAACAAATTCTTCTCTTTTTTGTAAACTTCACTGTTTTTTTTTGAAGTTGTCCAAAATGAGAACTCATTTGTTCATTTCATTGAAGTCACGCTGCAACCATTTCGTTTTTTTCTAAAATTCTCGTCACAAAATGTGTTTTTGTTTTATCCGTGCATTGCTAGCCGAAATCCTCGATAGCGGTCATGATTGATTGCGATAGTGGCCGCTATCAAAGATTGCCCGGCGATGCAGCAAAGTTGTGTTGCTAGACGGAGTCGAACCACGGCAGCGCGCGTGTAATTCAAATCACTTACCCGTTCGACCAAACCAGCTCAAGTGGCCACTTTCCAAGAATGCACTTGATTATAATGTCCAGGAAGTGATCCGCATCCAGATCAATAGCTCGCCGGATGCTAGACTGAGGCGCGATGAGATCACCCCTGGTTCGCGTCAAGAGAGATGCCCTGATGGGGGGTTTACTACGGGCTAATATATGCTAGATGCTGCCTATCTGGCGATAAGAATTGCGCCTCTTGATATACACCCTCAAGCTTGACCCTGGTGATGACATAGAATGATAGGTTAAGAAAGCAACGTCACAACGGCCTCACGCACCAGTGTAGTTTATCATATACTTCAACAACTTTCTCATCCAGAGAAACAGCATGGCCATTTCATCTTCAGTTAGTCTCATGAAAATTGGCGTCAAACGAGTCCACGCTGATCTTGGTCAACAAAAATGAGGCAGTATTCAAAATATCTGCAAGATGATCAATTCCTCTGCAAAGCAAAGTGCCATAATTTCAGCTCAATTTAACCAAAAATCTTTCTTTTTGCGAAAACTTCGCTAAAGGAGAATGATTCCGAAGATCGTCAATTGTCAAGGATTTTGCTTATGTAATTGAGAGTATTGCTTAGAAATGCAGCCATGATGGTTATCGTCCTTATGGCCTTGGGCATGCCTCAGGCCTCGGGCAGAGTTCACGCAATTTCAACGCCGCGATTCCCTCAACAAGACAAACAGTTACGAGCCCATTGCATGTCGATCACCGTGCATTCAGGTTGTGATAGTCACTCACGATTGGTCGTTATGGAGAATCACAACCGAAATGCAAGATGAGCTGTTTGTCTTGTTGGGAGAATCGTAGCGATGAAATCTGCCCAAGGTCTCACGCGATTTCAGTTGCCTCGCGATCTGGCAATCTGCCAGATTTCTTCAAACTGAAATCCTGCAGACTACCAATTTACATTATGTACAACTTTCGCAGATCGTTTTTTGCCCCATCTTCAGTTTACTGGGAATGCGCTTGCGAACATCATAAACATTTGGAGTATTGCCAAATCGCGTCGCTGCTGAAATCGCGTGAGGTATGCAGGCCTATGACGACTGTCAAGCCAAAAATGAATTCGGTATCTTATTCATAATCGCATTTATTTTTCTACAGCGAAGCTCCCAAAATTACCGATCTTATCTGAAAAGTTCAAGGAATGAGTAATTGATAACGGCTCATTCGTGATGGTTAGCAATTTGCGGTGAGTTTCAGACGCTAATGCAAGGATGCGGAAGGATAAATAGTAGAGCCAGTGCGAACCTCGGCGAAGCGGAAGAGACGCACTGGTAAGGAATGAAGAGTGACATGTAGAAGTACATGTAGCATGGAGATAATATGGTAGTATGGTAAGTTCTTTCACGATTTCGTTGGTTTACGATTTCGCATAAAAACTTTTCTTGTTGTCATGTACCTATGACTGTTTGAGGAAAAGTAGTTCAAAGCTTTTTCTGTCACATATCAACTACTCAGAGAAGGACAATCGTGCCCAAATATGGCTGGATTTTCCAAAAGCTCAGTTTTTTGACTCTTTAAAAGTCAAAAAACTTAGCTTTCTTCTTGATTCTACTCCACGTTTTCATGCTGTGATAGATGAGAAGAGAAATTCAGTATTGGGATACGCACAAGTTCCCTCTATCTAGCGGATAGTAGTGAAAACTATGGTCCGCTTTTTAAAAAATTAATTTGATGAGAAAACGAAACTTTGTCACTTTTAAAATGACAAAATTGGGATAACCCACTTCTTTGCATAGGAGCGATGGGGTGAGCTGATCCCTCAAAGGTGAAGGGTGTTCGGCTGATTTTGACCTTCCAAAGTGAAGGGTGTCCAGAGGGGGAGGAAGAAAATATGAAAATTTGATAAGGAAGTATATTTCAGGAGGGTCATGGATGAATTTTGTATATACATGTCGAGGAAAATTACATGGAAAACATTGGCAGATATCCAACAGCTTGTGCTGCGCCGATGGACAGTTTTACTTGGCACTTTTAATTATGAATAATATTATTAGGGAAGAGACATGTTTTCGCTGTTTGGAATTATTGTTGCAAATAAAGTCGTGTGTCAATGTCTATGGAGTATCAGCACAATAAAAGCGTTGAGATGTTTGAGTGTGTCCGCTTCAGACAGAGTAAACTTATAGAGTTTAGCATGATAAGAATAGTGTAATTGATATTAGGAGAAATTCATAGGGCAGTAGAAATGGAGTTACGATGTTGACGATATTAGAGTAAGGTCAGTTTTTCAAATGGTATCGTTGTCTCCTTGGTGTACGTTGGGCGGAGCATTTGCAGACATTTGAACATATTGGTGAACTTGTAAAACCTCTAATGCAAAGCATGGTTCTTCGTACTCTCTAAACTGCCACGTATATATGCTGTTGTCACACGTGGCATTTTTGATAGCGAGGAATTACAAAAAGCAATGCATATCAGTAGAGGGTTAACAAGTTCAACAACGTGCTGTAATGTCTGCAAATGCTCTGCCCAACGTACACCGGGGAGAGGACATTATAAAATGAGTGACTTGCAGCAGATCATTTTGCGAGAGTATAGGCGTTACCAAGGCTTTTTTATGATATAGCTCGTCTCATCTAACAGGAAATCATCTTCATACCATTCCCGTCCGAAAACACACTAGATAGCATCGCGATCACATCTTCTCATAAACAAATCTATCCCAAATGAATTCCCAGAGTAGTTTACTCAATTCTTTGTTCAATAACCTTGCTCTTCTCTAAAATGGAACTTGTTTGGGCCTAGTCAGCTAGCCTTTGCCCACAGGCTTGCTGGCAAAAGAAAAAGGGGGTCACTACAATTTTTAGTGGAAGCAACCTGAATTCTGAGACTAGCTGGTACCCTATTTACTTGAGTTCCTTTTTTTCTTCGGCACACTTCAAGTGTATTAATAGATAAATAAATATACAAGAAAGTAGACTTTGAAATGTATTTTTCGTTGAGTTATGAAGCTGCAAACAGACCAGAAATCACGACGCCAAAAATCGATTTTTTCGAAGCAACCTATGGAATTGGATCTGCTTCCAAAAGCTATGGAATGATACATAATTTGTGAGCTCTGATATTTTTGCGAGGTGATGTAGTTTCCAGAGGTCCAACAGTACCCCTCCCCTCTCTCCACGTGCAGAGCCCCGTATCTCAACGATGAGGGCAATTTGTGGTGTAGTTTTTTTGCATCTTACAGAGGAATGTTCTCTTGGTATTATCTATAATCTCGCAAAGAGATTCCACGCAGCCGACTAATTTGAATAAAAAATTTACGTGTGTTTCAAGCGTTTTCTATTCCTCCCAGTAAGTCTCTCAATACACCCGATCTCTCTGCGATATGATTAACATTCAGAGAACCTTCCTCCACAATATGCCAGAAAATTAGGTCATGAAATACCCCATCGCTGAGATAAGAGTCTGAAAAAATAACTTTTGTATAAGCAAATAAAATTTCAAGAGCTTCCGACTGACAAATAATATGTGAGAGTTTGATGCTTCCGGGCTGCTGGAAGGGGGGATGATCACTCCCAGTTATACGTTTCCACCCCTGCCCTCTTTGATGCATTGGATAGGCGCCGGGGGAGCATGCTGAATTGAGCAGGCTCACCCACCTACAGGGAGAAAATAGAATTCCCACATGCTACATATCAGTCAGGAGCTCTTGATGAGTAGTGTCTACCTATACGTTTCCCTCCCAATTTCATTCATCCTACAAAACTTATTTCAAAAAGTCGGTTTTTGACATCATGATCTCTGGTCTATTTGCAGCTTCATAACCCAACCATAAATTCATTTCAAGACCTATTTCTTCTTGCATATCACAGAGAAAAGGTTTCTAGTAATGCAGGTTATATTAATTGAAAAACCGACTTTGCTTCAATATCATGAACATCGTTATTTCCACTTCACTGCTTTAGGAATTTCTCCTAGCATCAATTATACTATTATTTACACTTTGCTACACTTTAGATGTTTATTCTGCTTCAAATGGACACAATTAAATAAGAAATTCTTTTGTTGTACATCATAGATACCGACATACGAATTTGCAACAGTCATTCCATAATCATCGCGAAAACATTGCTCCTCCTTATTATCTTACTAGCTGGCTTAGCCGGCTCCGCCCGGCCCTGTCAAAACACTGTAATAAAGGTCCCATCCCTATCCATCTACAACCTTTCCCTGTGCCCACTTCCACACTTCATTTCCCGTTCCCTGTGCTCGAAATCAGCATGCCCACTTACTCCGCCTGTGCCAACTCCCAGCCCCGTAGATCAAACTCTGCAAAAAATTGATAAAATCGATAAAAGTAATGGACAATTTCAAAAACTATATTGTATTCGTAATCAGCATGCTCGATCACCCCCCTGTGCCAACTCCCAGCCCGTAGGTGAACTCTGCAAAAAATTGATAAAAATCGATAAAATCAATATCGATCGATGACGAAAAGTAGCCTGTGACACCCGCCGGGGTCCGAAGTGTATGTGTGCAAAGTTTGGTCCGGATCGGTTCAGAAATGGAATTTTCTATTCGGAACGTACGTGCATACAGACAGACAGACATACGGACAGACATACAAACAGACATTCAGCATTATCGAGCCTCACTAGCCATCCCTTTGCTACAGTGCGGAAAAACTAGCCCCTCAAAATAAGACAAATACTGTCCCTCAAAAATTAACGTAATTCCTAGGTATTCTGGTAAATTCGTCATAAATTCTACGATAAGACTAAAAACTAGCAAGATTTTGAATTTTAAATGATTGATTTAAGTACAAAATATTAGCAAGAGAAAATCAAATTTTTCTTTTACTCTTTGCGATCCGCCTGAGATGTAATTTTTTCCGTTTAGCCAAAATCCACTAACCTTCAAGTATAGAATATTGGAAAAGAGGTTATGCCTCATAGTATTAGGCCATTCGGAAAGTTTTTTCGCTTTTGCATCTTCAAATTCAAACGAGCACATTTTTTTTCCAGATTCAACCTTTTCCATCAAATAAATTTTATTGGGTTCAGCAAATTTCTGGAAACGCTCTTCAGTGCTCATGTACTTTTCTCTTGCGAAATAATCTCAGAGGATTCAACAAAGCCTAAAAAGGCGTTTTTGACTAGCTAATATTTATTGGATCCTATTATTTTTTCAATAATCACCGAGGAATTACAAAATTTGGTGATTGATAAAGGAAGGTCCAAATAGTTTGAAAAATAAACAGGAACCCCGATGTGCAGTCAACCCCTTTTGTGAGAACCACCTATCTTGCACTTCGTTTGGCGGCGTCATGGGCGAGGATGGCATCTCTCACAGCTTATACGTGCAACTCTGCTCAGCTTGACTATTCTGAGAAACGGTCTTCAGAGCGATATCACACCACTTTTACAGCACAATCATATCTTAGCAAGTTTATAGCGTGCTAGGCCAGCAGGATTACATGAATTTGAGCACATCAATCTTTTGGAATGACAGATTCTTCATGACCATCTTTCAATGCTTATTCCAAATGATTTACCACAATGTCGCTTCTTGTAGCCGCACTTGGCCAATTTTTTTCCTTTAATTGATAACCTAGGTCAAACAGGATAGCTCCGTGAAATTATGAGCAAAGAAAGCAGAGTCAACGTGCCCTAAATCTGCGAGTGCGACAATTTGTGAGTATATGTCACTGAAATTTTTCTTTATCGCATTTTAGCGAAGGTCTTCTAGTGGGCTAATGACACTTCAAGGCCTGCTGATAATTTTACGCAGCTATATTTTGCCTAAGGACCCTCTGAGATGCTCGTTTATATGGCAGGAACACCTTCCGGAACACTGCAGAACATTAGCTTTCATTCCTATAGATCTGAACTTTTTGAAGTAGACTTGAATCTACCTCAAAAAAGAGTGGCCTTGACAAATGCATTGCGCACAACGATGGTTTCCTAAACTGTCTTACAATCAAGTTTAAGCTTAGAGAATGCAATAATTCAAAAATCGTGCTTTCATATATCGAATTTAGAGCCGCGTAAACTTCCCTACAAAGTGCTTACTGCAACTTTGGCGGGATCCTCAGAAACTAGAAGACTTCCTCTACGGATCCATATATAGCAACCCCTATCAGCCCTCTGGCACTGTCTCAAGATATTGCACCAACATCAAAGGCGAAAAAGCGAAAAAAAACTTTCCGGAAGAACTAATACTATTTTGAGCTTGATATCAGTGTTGGTGGCATATCCACGATCCAAAATGGCGTTCAATGGCTGCGGCGCATCGTCAGTGATCCTGCTTTTCACTCGCTCACATGAACGGAAGGAGATTTATATCAAACTTACTCTAGTCTAATCTGGAGGGTCCCGCCTACATATAAGAAAAGAAAAGCTATAGATTTTCTTTTGCGAGGTATTTTATGAGGTAGACTAGAGGGACAGCTCTTTTTCTGCACTCTAGAATATGGTACAAAGCAACATATACCGAGCTTCCATCCATCTGCTATGTAGATGCAAACTGAATTACCGTTTTTGTTTTTTCCGCCATCATGCTTCTTACATCTGAACCATATGAACTGTCACACTCCTTGCCCTATTTTCTGCAGGTTTTTTTCTCTCGCTACACACCTGCAAACTTGTGTAAAGACTTTTTACGCAGCAGGGCGGAGTATCAGCTGACAGCGTTTGGGAGCATGCAGATGACTCCTACTCGACAACGATCATACATTTCGCTCGTTTTACGTTTTGATATTGCCAAAGACTCAAACCCTTTACTAAATCACATTCTCATCTTTATCTTGGAAGAAGCTCTATGTATGCAAACTACTTTTATGCCATCTATAAATACAATCATAGGTGTTGATCCGAAATGTTGTTGATCAACCCCGCTTGGGAAAAGACGGCTGCTGGAGAAAAGGAAATGTCTTATTCTTATCTATATCTCAGTGATCACAGAAAGTACAGTAATACTGCGCAATTTACACCTGACTCTATGGAAGATTTTAAGACAGTTTAGGAAAATAATGGATCGAGCGTGAGTTTCGTCGCAGAGAGTAAAGAACAATCATGAAAGTCTTTTTTGGTAAATTACTTGAAAATTGCGGAATTCGATGTGTGTGAGGAAAATTGCGGAATTCAGTGCGTGTTTTACAAAGAAGCTAATGATGTTATGAACGCGCTCCACTTCTTTGTGCTTTATCCGTGTTAAGACTGCCCTTCTACGCTCAGCGAACCTTGCTGATAATCACTTGGTAAGCTTTAGATTCCGGATGCCGCCTTATTTCAACGTTTCCTTGATCTCACGCTGTGGATTCTGTTACCGTCTTATTCTATTCAGGGTTGCTATTGTTAGATATCAGGGCCCCACAAGGTGCAAATAAATAAATGAAGAAATTTTAGGTTTTACCACCCGTATGAAAGTAATAACGAGGCAGTTCACATTGGTGCGTAGCATTCTCGTCGGGCTCTTACGAGGGAAGTGTCAGAAGTCGCAGTGGCTTATTGACATGAGACAGGTTGTCATCTGAAGCAGCTCGAAAGACTGATTCCAAAACTGCCCTTCTTAGCTGCAGAACTAATCTGGGTCGGAAGTTATTGAATAGAAATGGGAAATTTGCTACAATGAGACCAGCCAAAACTATGCGCATGTATTTTGAGCTTAAACATTGACGAAACAGTTGATGTTATGCTGTAGCGCTTAAACCAGCGTTAGAAATATTTTCATAATCACGAGGTACTCTAAACAATTCAAAACTTGGTGATTAAAATGCCCATAACTCTCAACTCAGATTCGTTCTGTACCTAAGGAATGCTGTTTTGTAGTCAGCTTTCTCGGCTGCTTCAGATGGTAACTGTCTATGTCATAAGGCCACTGCGACTTCTGACACTTCCCTTGTTAGTTTGTGAAGGGGCAGTACTATAAAAATCTTACTTTTATTACAAACACCTCCAATTTTTTGCCTCTCCTCATTTCCCTTCGATGTTAGCAGATTTTTACGAAGAATCAGAATCTGACTGAGAGCACACGTTGAGCGACACGAGTAGTTTGGTAGGGCGTACCGCAAAGAACGCGCAGAAGAGTCGCATGCAGGGTTGGCGTGGCGCGGTGCATGCGGAGTCGCACATCGATCGTGCGCAAGCAAAAACTCAGCGACGCATATTTCCATTTTTTGCGACGGGTCGTCGAGTGCCGTGTGCCTCCTCACACGCATACGCTACGACGCGGCGCTGTCGACACCGCTTCAGAAGGAGAAACGCGCGCGCGATAACGACTTATCGTCAAGATACGCTAGTCGTGCGAAGATGGCAGCAGCATTACATTGTAATAATTGTAAAAAGTTGCAAAAGACCATTGTTCATTGTGGGGGTGCTCGTTGTTGTTCAGGCGTAGTCATTTATCAAATGCTGTGATTTTTGTAGAACCTTCAATGCAACGAGCTTACGATTCATTGAAGGCTCTGTCACATCAGAGCTCAGAAGCAAACCGGTTTCGCCGCATTGCCATCTCAGACGCAGCGGCGGTAACATCCCATGCTTCGCTGGGCACACATACACACATACACATACACACCAATGTACAGCTGAGCTGCAGCAGCTCCAGCTGATGCGGCCGTTTCCCGCTTCTGCAAAAACTGCACGCCGCACACGCACACACACGCACACATGCACACCCTCATACACGCTGCAGCTGTGTGCGTCGGTCTGTCTCCATACGATTCAACCCGCAATCAATTTGGATCGATTGAGAAAATAAGAAGTGAAGGAACTACTTGGTCTAAAGCATAGTACTGCTCATCACGCCACACACACACGTACGCTCAGTCATGACTAGTATGCCGTTGCCGGTCGTGTGCTATCAATGACGCTGCCCATCGTTTCTCTGACGGCGCGAAAATTCCCGCGAAACATTACTTTTCACCCCTTTGCCTGTACAGCAGCAGCACATTCGCTTCTTCAAAAGAGCGCAGTGAGCGAAAGCGACTGAGTGGGGCTATTCTCAGCCGGTCCTCGCGCAATCAAACGCGCTTTTTGGGGAGTGGTCGAAAGTTCTGACGAGTTTCGTCGCCTATAGACCCGATGTGGTCTTTGTATTCATTCATGCTACTTCTTCCACACTTCTCGTCTTCGTCGTTCTGCGCTGCCACTGTGCCTTAACAGCTGAATCGAGCCCGTTGAGGGTTCTTTGGTGCTTCACGCACTGCCAATCGCACATTTGCGATCTGCTCTCTCAGCTATTGCAAATACTATAAACTCACGTTTCAAACAAAATAACGGCTTTCAACTGCCAATAATCCTCAGTTTGAATGTGTAAAACTTTTTTCGATTTCACAATTTCCTTTCGCCTCAATAAGCGCTTATCATTGAAATCAAAACTTCTCTTTTTCTTTGCCATTCATTGTTACGTTGATTCGTTTACACAACGCCATTTCTCTGCTAATAGTTATCGCTCCGCTCTCTTTCTCTCCTATATCATTTCGCCTATCTCGGGTAGAGAGCCTTGTCTTCTCCTACCCGACACGGTCTCAGTCGTTCTCCATTTCTGCCACTCCCAATATTTCACATGGTTTCTTACAATATGAATTTATTTCTATAAAACTAACGCATGGTATGCAAGATTTTTTTCGTTGGTTCCACTCTTATACGAATGGTGGGTGGAGAAAATTGCTCTTGAGTTGGTCGTGTGTCTTTGTATTGTGCTCTCTAAGGTCTGCCTTTTGCTATTTTTATAGCATTTATTGGTTACATTTGTTTGAAACAATCTCAATGTACCATTTATCTCATAAATCACAACACCATAGACAAAAAAATTTCCTAGGCTAGTAATTCCTCTCTTTCCCCTGCTCAATCTTTTTATTCATCTCGCGAACTTCGTGATCAGACAGTCAGGCTCTTGGAGATCCTGACGTTATGTAAAGCCTATATCTCTTGGGTTATTCTCGTCCATTTTTCATTTTTTGTCTTAATTTAGTAACGACTTCGAAAAATCAAGCACAAAAGGCGTCTCATATAATTATTCACAAAATGCAGAAAAAACTTTCTTCAAAGCATACTATAAACTTCAGTTGTACTTTGATCTCAAGCTTCAAGCGATCAAACTTTAGAACTGTGTTTCTTTTTCGGTCACAAGGCCATCAACAAACTAGTTAGCAAGTTGTGATGATTACATTCAGCATCTCCGCCAAGCTGATAGATTTTTATAAAAGATATGAAGTAAATGGGGTTATGATAATTTAGGATACCTCTATCTTTAGGCGAATAGGTTTTTTTTTGTCGAGATTTTGCCTATCCCAGCGGAAAATGGAAAATAAAGGTCTTGTGCATAAAACAAACTCACGTTTGATCACAAAAATCTCTCGTTTTATCTAGTATTGACCTTTTACCATCATCTCACACATCCTATCGTTTTGATTCTTGGGCTCACCTTTTTCTACGCTATGCATACACCCGCCATTCGAACACTTTTCCCGAGCAGAGAAACAGCTACAGCTGTTCTGGAAACGAAAATGTGTGCGGGTGTGTAATCCTTCATATATATATATGTGTGTGTGGTTTTATCGTTGCTGATCATATGTCAACTTTTTTCCACATCATTTCTTATCCATCATTCGCATGCGCACTCTCTACTGGGACAGCCAACTCGGGCTTGGACATTGTGTGTGAGAGTTAGGACTTTTCGAGGGAGAGATCCAGTTATTAATAGTTCCCTTGCCTGGGAAGGGGCCTTATAAATTCCTACAGCGTTTTTACCTCATTACATATGAAACTATACATACATAGTACCATTGAGAATTCCATCTGCTTTCTCAAATCCCGCGCATACCGCAAATTGTGCGCAAATCCCGCGAATACCGCGCATCTCGCGAAATGTCTTGTTATGACCCCACTTATCGACAGAATTCCATTTTTGTCTCAAATAGTCCTATTGCATTTCACAAGGATCTTTTCTATAATCACGTATCAGCTAAACGTATGAAACACTGGTCTCAAAGCTCCCCCTCCCCTTCCTTTAACGCTGGGTGATGTGAAATTTCCTACAATTTTCGCCATCAGAGCGTGATTTTATTCCTTTTCACATCAACCAAATTCGATTTTCGTTTTTCTCTTGCCAAATGTGTGCACACTCAGAATGTGTGTGTGTATGAGTGTGTGCATCTAAAACGCCTAACATTATTCTATTCTGCGTATTTTCTGCCTATAATGTTCTAGTCCTCTTCCCCTTTTTCATGCGAACATTACATTCCTATTCACTGGGTAATCTCGACGATCTGGCAGGCTCTTTTCACGCCAAGTGATTGTGCTGCATTTTAATGTTTTCTTGTGATTTCTCTATTTCTAGCTTAGATCAAGAAGAAATGGCAGGAAGTTATGCGAAGATTTTGCAAAAAATATCTCGATAATTCTTTCAGAAACTTGGAATTGCACTATCTTCCCATGCATTTGCTAGCGACAAGAAGGAATTCGGGTAGAATCATTAATTACAAAAATTTTTGGCGTTAAAAAATCGCATCATTATAGGTCAAACTCTTGATCCGACTATAAATGAACAGTCGGACACACATAGAACCCAGGCCACTGAACCTTTTTTGAAAAAAAAACTTGTGGAAAAACTGTATAAAGATATCATTGCTTTCCCAGAGTTACCGTAATCACTGATACAAATGGTTTACGTTTACTTTCTCACTGCTTCCCTTTCTTACAGGAACTTATAAATGAAATTAGTACTCTGAACCCTTTCAGTTTTTCGAAAAAGATCTCTTTCAGAATGCCATCCAATATTTTGTGTATAATTGTTTATTGTTAAAGCATTTGCTAAAATTCTCAAGTACTACACAATCTTGGTTTTTCTTCTTCATATTTGACAGCTTTTGCCTTTGTTTCTTCTTCTGTAACTTCGTATGAATGTCTGAAAAGTAAAAAGGAAACTTTCTTGTCTAACCTTTTATTATATCATTATCCGATTAGAAGCACGTACTATAATACTCTATAGAGTTCATGATATCATGATAAGAAAGACGTGCACTAAAAAGTTATCGACAGCTGCAGCAGCTGATCGGAACACAATTCGTGGAGAAGAAAGTATAACTTTTTTAAAGATTAAGAAATTCTCAAAACATTTTTTCAGATGCTAGAAATAATCCACTTTTGTAACAGCTCTCTTTTCAAATGAAAAATTTTTGTTCACAAATGGTCATCTACTATAATCTTTATGCTATTATACTTTCATCTCATTTCACATGCAATTTCGCTTACAATCATGTGCAAAACGGAAAGCAGCACAGCACACTCCCATTAGATTGTGAAAATGATAAGAGAACGAGAACGATACGCTTACAACAAGAATTTCGTTCCCTGATCACCTTATCAGTGTCTGTCAATAATAGTGTGTAGCCAAAAGTCAAACTTTTAAAAAAGATCATTTGTCCTCTCTTCTTCAAAAATGTCCTTTTCGTCTTTCAAACAACCTCTGATGCCCTCTCCATTCAGTAGTTTTTTCACAGCGAATCACTACGGCAATTTCAAAAAAGCGCAAAAACAAGCAAAAACTCCAATTTCCAGTTCTATTACACTTCGCAGTTTTTATTTCCGAATGTGTCTCGTTCATTTTTTTGTAGAGATGGTGTAAACCCTTAGAAGAAGAAGGTCACTCCACATGAAGGAAAGGCTCTCACTTCTACCGAAATCCTGCAAGATTCCTCCTTCTCTATTCCTAAGGACCCAACCATTTTTGAGAACTGTAAGGCGTAATTTTCTCTCAGTTTGATGGGGGGTAAGCGATTCAATATAGACCATTCCTCTAAAAAAACATCCAAAATGTTGCGTTCTTTTGGAATCCGCATTATCTTTCTATCTCTTCTATCTTTTTCGAATATTCTGAAATTGTCAAGAAAAAATTTTCAAAAAGCGGGAGACCTTTTCTGAACATTCTACATTTTTGCGAGATTTACATAAGCGTAACTTTGACTTCAATTGATCGAGAAGGTATAGTAAAGCAGCTTTGCAGAAATCTAAGCAAATTGTTTCAAAAAACCCCCATATCGACAAGTTAGAATCTAGTTTTAGAATTAAATAATCACTCCATGGTTTTTCTTTTGCGAATTTTTTCGTTTTCTGTGGCTTTCTCAAGGTGATAAGTTCACATAGTGGCATTTAAGAAAGCTTGGATGCCTAAAAGTTCACCATCTCAATAAAACCAAGATTCTCAAAGCTTCAGTATTGTTTCTACTCTACACCAAGTATTACGAAATCGCATGCCATGCAAATCAACGTTTTTCTTCGACGTAAAACATCGTGAATCTGTGCGATTGAAAAGAATTCTATTAACGTAAAATCACACTGCTTTCTCTTCTTCTCTATGTCACGGTTTTTACGCTATGCGATGCTAACGATGTATTTGAAAGCGAAATAGTAGCAAAATCGATGTTACAGCGTGGCTAGAGGCATTTCAGGGACACATTAGCGGTGCTGCTAATCTCGTTGCCCTCAGCTACCGTAATCCTCAGACGGGTTTTTTTCGCTTCTCTCACTCGATGCCTATCTTCAGTGTGGGGATGCATGGCCACGTGCTTCAGTATCGCAGCGCGTAAATTGCCGCAAATAGTGCTGAAATGAGGGAAATGTCAGATTTTTCACATCAAAAGTGTCACATTAGGGATAATAAGGGTAATTGCTCAACAATTTTGGAGAACTGATTCAAATTTTTACACAAAAACTTCTTATAATGTCGCTGCTTGTTACTATCGAAACGTACGGCTGATATTTTCGTGTAATGTACTGCTCCTGCGGTTGACAACGACATCTACGCGGAAACGAACAGTGCTTGCGAGTTGCGCTTACAAATTGGCTATAGAGCGGACATTGTTTATGCGCAAATGTTGGCAACCCAGGAATATCATAACAATTGTCAATAATGCTATGGTTATAGTAGCATCTTTAAAAGCAAAGAGGATCATGAAGTAAAGGCTGCTGCATGACGAAGGCCGAGAAGCAGCATGAGTTGAGCGGGCGCGCGCGTATCCTCACCGTTGAAATCCTGCGCTTTATGCGCTTTGCGGCTAAAATTAAGCCGCGATCGCGCCCAAAAGTATTGCACCTTCGTCATGCAACAGCCTTTAGAAATTGTTGTGGTGATATGTACATTTGCCCAGCACATCGGTGAAACGTAAGGATTACATCAGAAGTGGAAGTCTGCCACTTCGACAAGGTTTTCCTACAAAGAGAATACTTTCTTTGACAGATATAAATCTCATAACTAGAAATCCTGGATTTTCGATAAATTAGTGCCGCTAATATCTATTATGATGAGTGTAGCTTTTGAAGTGAGGTTATCGTTAGCTTTGTGCCTAACTTGTTCCTCTAAAGTATTGTACTTGGAAACAGAGTTTTGCACATGCTAAGTGAATGTTTTTTGCTACGAAAATATAGGTACCAAATACCTGGGGTAGTTGTTGTTATAAAGTAAATCTGGAAACTCCAATTTTACTGAACCCTGTTGTTAGACTTATGACAGATAAAAACTCTTACTCAACGTATTACTGCTTGCCTGTTTAATTATGGGTAACTATAGAACAGAAATTTATCTGCGGAATTGAAAACCCAAATTTTATAAAGTCACTCAGGCAGTTGAATTTCTTTTTTGATTTCATCTTTATTTTCATTCACCTGTTGATCCATTCTGTCGAGAACGTTCGCAACAATAATAAATTTATTCAACTGCAGCTACTTGGGAGGTGGGACAGACAGAGAGGAAGCCTTTTTGGGATTTTCTTTCTTTGTTGGATGATTACTGATTCCATTTTTGCTCATAAATGAATGGTTACTATGTATGTATGAACTCAAAGATATGGAGGTATGCTAAAAACCTTCGCGCCCTTAGACGCAATGTCTTTAGAATGCTTTGGTGATTTTTTGGAAGCATGAGGTTATCTGTTTTAGTAAAAAATTCTACATGGTCGGAGTTGATAAGGCGCGAGTATTTTTGTTCAGATTACTTAGCGTACCCCGGATTGTAGATCAAGTAAATCAAGCAACCAATAGTTAGTAATGTGCCATGATTCCACACGAGTAAAAGGAATTAGGAAAAAACAAAAAAAAAACAGGAAATACCATTCAACATATATTCACCCCAGAAATCGTATGCGTGCCGTAGCCTTTGCAGCGCATCTAGAGCTTAGCTGTGATTTTCTTATCAGATACGTTCGCAACGCGCATCGAACACGCACTCACACGCTTCACATGCTGTCATTCAATCAACTACGAGTGTCGGACGTCGAAAGAGAGACAGCGACTGGGAGATTGTGCCGCTATCGGGTGCCGAACATGCTCTCATGTGTACGTACAAAAAACACTTGCAGCTGGCGTGCACCAGTTGAAATGTATGGCTGCACGCGTTTTGGCTACTTTTAGCCACGCTTTTTTTAGTTCGAAACAGGGACTTCAGCTAGCGTCAATGTTAAGCTGAGTTCGTCCCCATTTTTGATGTTTTTTTTGCAGTAGAAGGTACTTGTAATAATGTGAGAGCTGTATTCATTTGGCAGTACAACAAAGACAAAGAAATAAAGGAAAGAAACGGCATAAAGAGATGAGAGAGCAGTAGGTCCGACATTTCAAACGCAAATTGCACATACAATTTGAAAGAAAAACCGTGGTTCATATTCGTGGAGAATAAAGGCAGGAATGCGTTACTATCACTTTGTTGCCAGATAGTTGTGCCGACACAGACAATGCGCAAGATTTGGATGGGCAGCGGCGCGCTACCACCTGTCCATTACGTTGCAACTCAAAGGCATCGACGCCGCTGCGCCGCCGCAAAGCAGCGTGTATGCGTGTCTGCGCTTCCTTTCAGATGTCGATAGTCTAGGTTAATGAAAGCTTTTAACACGAATTGCTCTGCGTTCCATTTTTTGTTGTCAGCTTTACTAATGTGAGCTTGATGGTCCTCTATGCACGTGAAGAAAAACTTGAATTTTTTAGACCGCTCTACAGAGACTATCTTTGCAAAGAACAATTTACGACTACCCGTCAAATGACGAGTATAAAAATAGCTCGAACGATGAGTTATCACCACTACGTGCGTATTGCTAGTGTAGTTTTTTTTGTAGTCAAACAAAGAAATTTGCACTATCACACGATTTGTAGCCGCTTGATCTGAAAAATTCTACCGCATTGCGGTAATAATTGTATTTTTGCTAAGTGTACTTTTGGTGAAGTTTTCTCACTTTTAGCCTTTTCCTTTTCTTTTTCGCCATTAGCGCAGAGTTCAAAAGTCACAACTTTTCCATGTTTTTGTTTCGGCATAGCGAGCCTCAGTGATTCAGAGGCAGCACAATTTTCGAGTGTCGGCAACCAGCTGTAGCAAGATTTTTCATCACAACGAAAACACCTCTCCTGAATAGGTTTCTTTCACATCAGCCGAGAGTTGCTGTTCTGACTGATCTGTCACATGAATCATAACGAGCCGCCACTTCGCGGATGCCTGTTCCAGTCCACGCTCGTGTAAGTGTGCAATGCGTTATCGAGAGCAGAGACGCAGAATTGTCTTTGTATCTCTACTTCTAGCTTTCCCAATACTCGATAGTTAGTGAATAGTAGGCTAGGAGAGGTCTAGAATTGCAAAGTGTTCGTTGGAAAAGCGCGAAGAGACGAGGAAGCGGCGGCGGGGGTTTCTGGAGGAATGAGGGAGGGTGGAGAAAGGAGGGGGCGCGCTCATGAATGGAAGTAAGTTTACGATTCGTACACAGGATGAATTTTCGGATACGGTCATTTTATTCATGCGAGTAGACAAAAGGTTTGACTTTCACATTGTATGGGAGTTTTAGTTTGTTGAATATGCTGCTAATTATTGCTCATCATACTGTGGACGTAATTAAAAGTGCTAGATTGCATCCGAGCGCTTCAAGACCACCGCGCGGTTTGCCGTTATTTGCAGATTTTTAGGTTGAATTAACGATTCTTTATACATTAGATCTATGAATTTTTGAGTGTCACGATACAGAGTGCCTGGCAGCGTAGCATATTGTCTTGAAATCGCAGAGAGCTAACATAAAGAATTCTGCGCAGACACCTTGACCGCGCCGCAGCAGCGGACGCAGACGGCTGCATTGTGTGCGTCGATTAATCGACTGTAACTGAATGGCTAATAAAGCGCCCTACACTTATTCTGTGGAATTGCGTACTGCAAGTTATTTGGCTAAATTTTATATGCGGATGAGTGTTTATCTGCTCAAGCTCTGCTGTGTTGTATCATTTTATGGAAGGAAAGTTTGTGATTGCTTGAGGAACGAAAATCTGAATTCCAAAAGAAGTAGAATTTGAAAATTCTTATTTCGTAAGATGATAACGCAACCAATTCCGAGAAATAAATATGTCTAAGCTATGTTTTGCTCGAACTTTGATGATAGGGTGCTATACATGCAACCCAGCAAAATTCGCTTTCCTTTCTGCTAACATCTTGTAATTGGTTCGCTTACGAAATTTGGAGTACAAAAACGTTAACAGTATAAAATTTCTTTAGTGAACGTATATTTGCCAAGCAGTTGTAATTGATCATATGATTAATTGTATGTGATTTTGACAGATGAAGGCACTAAAAATGACTCGAAAAACGAAGCGATCCATTTTGTAGACCTCCCATGACGAACTTTTTTGGAAGAAAAGCATTCATTGGTTTCTGTGCACCTCACTTATAAAAGAATCAACTGAAAAAGTGCTGTATACTTGAGATGTTTGCACATAAATGGTTACTTTGTACGCTCTTAAATTCTCTCGGTTCAATCAAAGACGCCGTCCACTTGTCCAAGGGACTACTCAATTAACTGCAAAAGTATCTACATCTAGATAATTTGATTTTCTCAAGAAAAATGTTTCGCCCATTTGATCCAAGCTTCTCGAGCTAAAGCCTCTTATTCTCTTCAATTTTTCTCGCGTTCTTGTTTACATCCATTTTTCTAGTCTTCTCTTTCTTTTGCAAATGTTCGCTACCATGTGTTATCACAACCTTAATGAGATGATTGAAAATCAAACATTACACAACCATAAAAATGCCACAAGGCTAAAAATGTTGAATTTTTGGTTCATCGCTCGTGGTCTCACCCATTCATCTCAATTCATGGCAAAACTAGCAACCAGTACTGTAGTGATTATTGTGCCAGAGTTCTTGGTTGCCATAGACTACAACCAGCTCTCCTTTCTGCCTAATTTCACTATTTGGTGAATAGCTCGAGAGGAATATTTTCTTCTTTATTACATTTTCTTGCGTCTCCCATCGTTCTTTTATTGAACGTGATCTTTTTTGTAGAAATACTTCTGCTAGATTTTTGCAGGTCGATGAACGGCGATGGCCAACAGCAGCCGGGACCATCGGGTACGGTGCAGTGGCCACAGCCGGCGCTGTCGGATATCCTGGTAGGTTTAGTTTTTATATGCTTATTTTTTACTTGAGTATTTTGAAGCTCCGCTTACTTTTTTTGAATACTTTGAAGCTTCAGATGTACGAGTTTTTGAAGTACCTGCTTGATGATGGTAGAATTTGCGAGAGAAATTCTGAAAAAGAGTTATTGCCAGGGCCCGGCGGGGATGGCGCTTTCACAAGGTGGATATCGTTTTTGGCCCGAAAAAGCAAAGGGGAAGTCGTTTTTTGGGGTCCGGGGCGGAGCCCCGGAAAAAAATTGGTAGTTCATGCTCGCTGCTTGTCTTAACATGTTATGTCCCTCAACAGGCGAACACTGGAGTTCGCGCGCGTGAAACCGCGCCGTCGCTAACTGCCGCACGCGCGACGTCGCTCAAACGATGCTGTTTGTAACGCATAAATGACGAGTTCTCAATGTATGCGTAACGATATGGCACCAAATTTTGTAAGCGAACGGAGAGAGGCTAATGGAAACAAAGTATGAAAAATCATGAAAAACTTATGTGA
Organism: Cylicocyclus nassatus; assembly: GCA_958299035.1. Taxonomy (NCBI): domain Eukaryota; kingdom Metazoa; phylum Nematoda; class Chromadorea; order Rhabditida; family Strongylidae; genus Cylicocyclus; species Cylicocyclus nassatus. The sequence continues at coordinate 11,697,743 of CATQJL010000112.1, forward strand.
ACGGAACGAGTAATAAGCATTTTTTCCGAAAATTTTGTAAAATTGGTAAATGAAGATGCGCATTCAATTGGCTCGTTTGCAACGCGCAGATGACGATATGCTACGAAACTTGGTACATACGTGGACACAAGCCTGTGAGAGATTAGTTAGGAGATTCATTGAAAAATTATGTGACTGAAGGTTGTAGCAAGGTTTTTTCTGAAAATTTCCCACTATCAAGAAAATGGAAAAATGGCTCGTTTGCAACGCAGAGGTGACGAAATTGCACGGCATTTGGTGTGTATATGCGCAGTAGGACCAAGTAACAAAGTATGAAAAATTATGAGAAACTTATGTGAATTTAAAAAATGGTAAGTGTTTTTCGAAATTAGGTGGCTCCCGCGCCACCTGAGAGCCACCTGGGGTGGCTCCCTGCTTTCCTTCACATAATTTCCCGGATTTCTTTACATAAATGTGGCTTAGGTCGAGAGTATTACTACATGTTCAAATCCGCATCCAAAACCACCAAGGCACCGCTTCGATACAGCCCCAAATAGGGTTCACAGCGTTATGGTCGGCCTCGGAAAGCGCGCTCCAATCGCAATCGGTGCACCTCGCACAGACGACGCGGAAACTTTGAGAAATTGACTTTTTGCTAGATTACTGATCGCTGATTGAAGCAATCTTCTCAGTCTTTAACCGATTGCTTCTTCGATAAGCCCTACAAGGGCTCAGAAGGGTCAGCGATCATATTTGATCGTAATGTTCTACGCAAAAAGTTGTTTTTGTAATCGTATTTTTTCAGTTTTCGCAATATGGTCAATTTTCCCGTACTTTCGCTCTTTTGGGTCCTTAGTAATAAGTCGTTAGTAAGTGTAATTTTTGGCCATCCTCTCAAACGATGACCCGGGCTGGACCAGGAAAGCCAGGTAGTAGTACTATAATAAGCTCTGAGGCCGTCCATCTTATTATTTGTGTATATCTGTTTGTCAGGAACTTACGGGGGCCAAAAATAGGGTCAAAGGGGAAGTCGTAAGAAATTTTGGCTTCAAAGGGGATATCGTTTTCAAAATTCTGAAATGCCACCTCCTGCCGGGCCCTGGTTATTGCGTAGAAATAAGCCAAGAAGTAAAGACACATAATGACAGCTAAGCTCGTTTTACTACCTTGTAGTAGATTAATAATTTTGCTAGTAATAATTTTGATTGCTAACATGATTTTGTCCTTGTTGTAGAGACTGTGGGGGAGGATTGAGGGGGACGGGGGAAGAATCAGGCAAGAACATCCGGGGTTGTAGCAGTGGTAAGCGTTTCCTATTCCTTGAGTGCATTTGCTTGATATAATTCGAAGTGAACGAATAAGATTGGTTAAATAGACATAACGTGCAACTTAATCAACTATTGAGTTGGGCAATTCTCGGAAACCAGTTACTGAATTCAAGGATTCGAAAAAGATCTTCTCTCGAAGCTGTTTACCATTGCCAAGAAGGCTTTTATTGAACTGGTCCTGTCAATCGAATTTTGAGCAGATTAGAACTGAATTACCCAGAAATTGTGATAGTTGCTTAGAGGGGAAGCGCAAGCTGGGGGACGAAATTTTATGAAGAGCAGAAGAATTTTGGTACTATCATTTTTTTTTCGTGAAATCAATTCTTCAAAATAAATACCCTCCAAAAATCTGAGTTTTGTAAAATCTTTTCAAACGCAAGTTTACGTGATTTTCTTGTGTTTTCAGACAGCGCTGCAGATGCAACTCACCCGTACCGCCGCCGAGAGCACAAGGGTATTGGGGCAGCCTACGCCCCCGGTGCTCTCCGGAACCTCACCCTTGGTCAACCCCCTTACTCCGCAAATGAACGCGGCAGCTGCACTTCCGAGTCCGACCCCTCTTCCGGTAGCTCCTGCACCCAATCCACTACTTCAGTCGTACCAGCAGGTAAGATCTTGAGTTATCAATTCTCTTCTCCTCGATCGAAAGCGTTCGCCTTATTCCAGATACTGAATCCAGCATTTTTGGAGCTACAGCGTCAACTGATCGCCCAACAGACGGCGCAGTTTCGGTTGCCACTTCTGCCAACGCAAATGACATCATCGATGTCATTACCGTCGCTGCGGCAGATTCCGCCAACACTGCCACACGTCTCCCCAATTCCAAGCTCTCCAGCTTCGTTACCTGCGAGGCCGGTTCCACGAAAACCAGCACCTGTGGTGGTAACACCAAACATCTCACCCACCACATCCACCCCAAGATCAGATGGTTCATTTGCGGTTCCACAAGATCCGGTGATGAGGAAACCCTCCATTCCACTAAAGTAAGAAATCCATCAAATAGAGGGTCCTAGTAAATGCCAAGTTTAGTCGCCCCAGTACATCTACGGACGAGAGGGATAAAGCTAATCAGCCAAAGTCACCAGAATTCGAGATGGGAAGACTTCCCGTCAAGAATTACGTCCCATCACATTTTATGAAAGGAACCATGATACAAATGGCCAGCGGAAAGTTGAAAAAAGTTAGGACTTTAAAGACACAAAAGCAGTTTGACTACCGTTTTGATAAGGTACTTTTCATAGGTGGAAGAGATGTCGTCGGACGATTTTCTCCTCGCTGCTCCATTAACTCGTGAATTTAACGTTGATGCGAGTGTTGTCGAAGGAATTGCTAGAGGTTCTACACTTGCGCGGGTCAAATTCGCAGTCGGACAGACCCGATACGAGGTAACTGCGTAAGATTAGACTAGATTAAGTGTAAAACAAATCAAAACATTAATACATTTGATCGATCAGAATCATATAACATAAAAGGCAACTCACAAACCTAACAGATTTCAGGCAGTCCTTGAGCCACAGCTGGAGCATCCATTCTTTGTCCTTGGCAAGGGCTGGTGTTCCTGTGATCCACATCGCACCGCCGAAACGTACGGACTCGAATGTCAGGAGCTCAAGGTACTTCACATGTTTCGCAAATTTTTGGTTTGCAACATTTTAGCCTAAATTAGCTGTAATCAAGAGTTAAATAAATAAGAGCATAGTTGAAAATAGTTAAATAAGAGCAAATAAGAGTTAATGCTGGATGGTTGACGCAGACATCGCACTCGCTCCTGCTGAGGCGGCTTGCTTTTTGACTCTTACAAGGGAAGTCACTTAACTTAGGTCGGCCTTTTGAAATGGGACACATATACTTAGAATCAGCTCGGAACGCTGATTCCAAATATGCTGTCCATAGCTGCGAAGCGCTCCTCTGAAGCGAGTTATAAGCTTTTTAGTATGTATACTTGACATATAATTGAATATGGAAAGAAGGCCTTTAGATAAAAATCTGCCTAAAAAAGTGGTGGGAAATCGAAATAACATCAAACTGAGTCATTTGGCTTTGATAAGGTGTTGTATGCATTTGAACTACTACCTAGATGACGATACCGTAGCATGCCTAAGTCGGTCAGCACGCAAACTTTGCTTAGGAAAAAGCTCATAACTCGCTTCAGAAGAACGCTTCGCAGCTAAGGACAGCATATTTGGAATCAGCGTTCCGAGCTGACTCTAAATATATGTGTCTCATTTCAAAAGGCCGACCTAAGTTAAGTGACTTCCCTTGTTAGAAGAGAATAGATTTGAAGACCTTTTTCTCAATATAGTTGATGATAAGCACTATTACCGCAATGCCCCCACACCTCGAATGATATAGCTCCAAACACCAATCGTACCGTGATCACTCAGCGGACCAATCAGCGTCCTCGCGTACGGTAGACGGCAGAAACTACGGTTAAAACTAGAGTTTAGGGGTGACTTATTTGGCCATGAGTAAGTTCCATGAATTGCCACTTGAGCAGTGAGTCAACCAGGAGTCTATGGCCTTCACATAAGAAGACCCCAGTTATTCAAATTAGCCTGAGACCGTTTTCGAATTAGAAAACATGGAGATAATGAGGGACACGTGCCGTTTGTTTGCGGCGGCATAAAAATAAATTTGAAAGTATTTGGAAATATTCATACTCCCACTATGAAAAATGATATTGTCAACGCACTCTATAAGGTAGTTCATCGGCCCACCTAGGGATAGAAAGAATTCTGATCAATTTATATCTTACCTGCATAATCTGTGTTTAGGTTGGAGACGTGTGTATCTCGCTGTCAAGGAAGAGCGATAGCGATGCAAAGCAGCTCGATGAGACCGTCACCCTAACCGAAGCTGCAGAGCTAAAAGAGAAGGAGGCTGCACAGGCTGCGATCAGAGAGGAGCTGAGCAAGGAAATGGTCAGTCCCATTGTCAAGATTTATTTCTAAAAAGTGGAAACTATTTTTTTCCTAGGATGAATCGAATGGCCGCAATTCGGCTCCGCCTACTCGCTACCATCCCTACTCGAAGAAGCTGCGGAAGGTGTCGGAGAGCTGAAACGAAGCCCCGGTGGCGGCGGTGATCCCTTTGTGCAGTATTCATCCCAGTTGTTTCGTTCGTTCTTCGTTCGTTTTCGTTCGCTTAATTCTTTTTGCCTTTGTATGTGTTTCTATATGCTAACCGGATTCGTGTCTTTGTAGTGATTCGCTAGTGATTCGATATAAGTGATTGTTGAGATTCTTCTAGGAACTGAGTTCTTCATTCATTCATTCTTCATTCATTTATATATGTATGCGTGTGTGTTTATTTTTTCGCAAACACTCGACGGGCTAGGTCTTCTCATTTCGCTAGAGCGATACTCCTTTTACTCTCTTGGAAACACGTGGTTCGTTCAGGTCAATTGTGGTAGTACCTTCATAGAGCTTTTCAGGTCAATGATTCGTTTTGTTGCTGTGTAAACTGCGCGCAGAATTTAGCCTTGTTGTTGTGGTCAGATTCTTTTGCTATTTTTTGTATAGAAGATCTCTTTGATAAGAGGTCGTTATACGCCTATCTTGATGTACAAATTAATTATTGTAGTGGGCTTGTATAGCGTATAAATATTACGGTCCATTACCATTCTGTTGTCAATTTCACATATCCAAATACGCTACGAAATCTGTTGAAAAGTTAGAAAAGCGGAAAACAATGGAGCAATGCTTCTTTTAAGGCCATCGTTTGCAAAAAGAACCAGTCATTTTTGCGCCAGTTCGTGCTTTTTCCCTTGCTTTGAAAAGTGAATTATAATGCTAAGCAGGGAGTGATCAGAACTTGATCAACCCATACCAAACATGCTAGCATCGGACTCGCCTTGAACGCTGATTACAAATATAACTTTATTGCCTGCCAAGCGACTATTTGAAAGCAGTTATGAGCGTTTAAATGTGCGACATGTCAAGTCTTCTGTGGCACATGTTCCACAAAATAGGTTTCAAACATTATTTAGGTTTTGGGGAACGTGCTTCTTTCTTATAATTAGAACAACCATGGCCACTGTTCCGACCATCAGGCTCTTTTCAAGGAATTATATTCATCAAGATTTGAGAAATTTCTCATATTTGAACGCTCAAAACGTTCATAACTCCTGCCAAATTGTCGCTTGGCAGATAAAAAACATATTTTTGAGATCAGCGTTCTAAGACGAATCCGATGATATATAGCTTGCTTGGAATGGCTGGTTTGAATTCTGACCACTTCCTGCTAAGCAATGGATCTGAAATGCAACTTCACAAAATAATCTGTTAGGCGCTCGCTGAGCGATTAAAAACATAAATTCCGAAGAAAAGTCAGTAGTGTGCCAGCATTCGCTGATAACGATGCTGCTCAACACCATGCTCGTAATCTTGAAGTCTTCTTGTGAAGGTGATCACTTTGTTCAACACCATACACGGCAAAGATTGATGCTGACATGCAACAGCATATGTTGCTAAATTCTATCAGCAGCAAATTTTGATGCTCCGTTGCTGCAAGATAGTCTTGGTAACAAAACCATGCACAGGAGATATCGATGTACCTGCATGGGTATAGTGTTTCTCGACCAAAATGCAGCAAGAATTGATGCTCGCCTGCAGCAGAGCAGTGTCGCGCAACGTCAAGCCATCTTTATCGTAAGTGTTTCTCGATACCATACGCCATAGATGCTGACGCTAGCTTCAGTAGCGTACAGGGGCTTTCAATCTGAGTGTCACGGTCGACGTGGCACAGGTCTTTGCGAGCCGCCTCGCATGGGCCTCTCACGTGGCACAATGCCGCATCCGCCAAGGCCTTTGCGTTATCGGGGGTGCGGTAGTGTACCACGTGAGAGACTCAAGCGAGGCGGCTCTCGAGGGGGTGAACCACGTCGACCGTGACACTCAGATTGAAAACCCTTGTAATGTCGCTTCCACGCCATCCGCAGCAAGCTTTTATGCTCAGCAGCATCGTGTTGCGCAATACCATTCGCAGTAAATTATCCGACCAGCTTAGCTGCGCAACACCATTCTTTAGGTATTGGTGTCCACCTTTATCGAAATAGTGTTTCTCAATACAATCCGCTAGAAATGTTGATGCACACTGCAGCAGCATAGTGTTGCGCAACACTATTCGCAACAGATATCAGCGTTCGCCTGCATTGACACAGCATTCCTCAAACCGTTCGCAGCATTTATTGATGTTCGCTTTCATCAAAATGGTGTTTCACAACACCATCCGCCACAAATGTTGATGCACAGCTGCAGCAGCATAGTGTTGCGCGACACCTTTCGCAACACATACGGCGTTTGCCCACATCGGCGTAATATTCCTCACCACCATTCGGAGCGCACATTGGTGTTCACTTTCATCGAAATGGTGTTTCAGAACACCACCAGCCACAAATGTTGATGCACAGCTGCAGCAGCATAGTGTTGCGCAACACCATTCGCAACAGAAAAGCGTTCGCCTGCAATGGCACAGCATTCCTCAAACCGTTCACAGCATTTATTGATGTTTGCTTCCATCAAAATGGTGTTTCACAACACCATCCGCCACAAATATTGATGCACACCTGTAGCAGCATAGTGTTGCGCAACACCTGCTGCATCACAGACGCTGCTACTCTACGCCGATACGGCGTTCGCCTGCATTGGCACAGCATTCCTCAAACCGTTCGCAGCATTTATTGATGTTCACTTTCATCGAAATGGTGTTTCAGAACACCACCAGCCACAAATGTTGATGCACAGCTGCAGCAGCATAGTGTTGCGCGACACCTTTCGCAACACATACGGCGTTTGCCCACATCGGCGTAATATTCCTCACCACCATTCGGAGCGCACATTGGTGTTCACTTTCATCGAAATGGTGTTTCAGAACACCACCAGCCACAAATGTTGATGCACAGCTGCAGCAGCATAGTGTTGCGCAACACCATTCGCAACAGAAAAGCGTTCGCCTGCAATGGCACAGCATTCCTCAAACCGTTCACAGCATTTATTGATGTTTGCTTCCATCAAAATGGTGTTTCACAACACCATCCGCCACAAATATTGATGCACACCTGTAGCAGCATAGTGCTGCGCAACACCATGCTGCATCACAGTGACGCCGCTACTCTACGCCGATACGGCGTTCGCCTGCAATTGGCGTAGAGTCCTCAGCATCATTTGGCGCACACACTGGTGTTCATCTTTATTAAAATAGCGTTTCTCAACACCATCCACCACAAATGTTGATGCTCAACTGCAGCACCGACATTTGTGCCGTTCTTCCACACCATCCTTAGCAGCGTCATTGTGTGTTGCGCAACACCATTTGTAGCAGATATTGGTGGTCACCTTCACTAGATTAGTGTTACTCAGCACCATCCGCCATAAACGTTGATGTCAGTAGCATCATCTTAGTTTGCGCAACACCATTCGCAACAGATATTGGCGTTCACCTGCGTCGGCATGACATTCCTCAGCACCATTCACAGCATTTATTAGCAGCGCCAATCCGTCATCAACTTACAGGGGCTTTCAGCCTGCGTGTCACGGTCGACGTGGTTCAACTCCTCGCGAACCGCCTCGCTTGGGTCTCTCACGTGGTAGAATACCGCATCCGCTAAGACCTTCGCGGCATTGGTGCGGTATTGAACCACATGAGAGACCCAAGCGAGGCTGTTGGCGAGGAACTGAACCACGTCGACCGTGACACTCAGACTGAAAGCCCCTGCATGTGTTGTGTCGACGAAAACAAACTTTTCAAGCAAATTCATACTTATGGAATGGAGCTACTAAACCCCTTTCTTTCAACCCATGCAGTCCACAAACTCAATCATCCAACGCCTAAGGCCCCGGGCAGACTTCACGCGATTTGATCGTCGCGACTGAATCGCGACGAGACAACTGTTACAACATCATTCCATGTCGATCAACTTGCATTCGGTTGTGATACTTTTCCAACCCGAAATTTTTGAATGTGAAATGAAAATGAGTGGAAATCTTGGCGATCAGGTCGCGACGATTAAGTCGGAAGTGTGACCGGGGCCTAAAAGAGCATGGTATGGTAGTTACCTGATATACTTTTCCAGGATAACTAAATATATCTAATTGTTAGAACTTGTTCAGTCATTGCGAGGTAAAGCAATAGAAAAAGCAAACAAGTTTAGATTAACATAAAACACCGCATCAGACCAATTTAAACTGCGTCAAACTGAAATTAAAATGCCAAGATTTGAAGGCGATCCTGATGAACGGCAACAGCAGCAGCGATTGGTTTATCCTTTGTAATCCTCCATATCATTTCATCCAATACGGTAGTCTTGCTGACCCTGACTTAGTCTCAAGATTATTCATACTTCAGACAAAAATTGATTATTGTAAATGAGTTTGATTGTTTATAATACAATGTGTACTACGATTGTAGGGATCACTAAGATGGAACAGGATTTCAAGGCTATTTCGAGGTTCACTCCTAGATTTGAATTGCACATTCGTCTTCTTCAATGACGCTCTGTCATCTATATATATATAAAACTCAAACACTGTACCGTGTTTGTTAGGATGTTTGTGGCTTATAGACTCCTTTGTATGTGAACCAAAGAGGCTGAATTTTGTTTCCCTATAAACAAGCTACGGCGCAAAAGATAGGCTACTTTTTTCGACAATTCGCTGGGTCCTTCTATCGATTTATTGATTTTGTTTACTACAATCTAGGAAAATGAAGGCTATACCATTCATTTCTCCAAGTGAGTAGTAAAGGGTGGTAGAGATCATTTACATTTTGCGGTGAGGAGCATGCGGCGTCATGAAGCGAGCCGGTCAAGAAAGAAGACTATTCACCACGGATACTACACGAGCGCTAAAACTGACATGGAGGTGAAGCAGGAGAGAACAGAAGATATGAACTGAAGAAAGTGGAGGACTGGTAAGTATACATCTTGGAGCGCACCTTATGCTGGGCCATTCTGGACTGTCGGCCCGGGCGGGACCGGGAACCGCAGCTAGTCTTCCATAGTACTCATCAAGCCCCTGCACCGTTTCACTTATCATTCGGTCCGTCATAAAGTTGAAGGATGGATAAAAATGCTATCAAAGGTAATGCCTTGATTTCAGAGATTTCGGTAGTAGCGAAGTTTGTAATAGTTTGCAAAGAAAAAACAATAAGGCTGCCTCAAAAAGACGGAAGTTTTAGAAGCTAGGAAGCAAATACTCTTAGTGACAGAAACGAGAGCATCATTAACAAGCGAAAGGTCGAATATTTACAAATTTATTTGAAATTCGCTTTTGCTAAAAAAAGCTTTTCAGCTTTTTCGTAGCCCAAAACTTGATTATAATTCACTTTTTTATTCAGTCTGTAGGAGCGGCAGAACAAGAAACGATCAAGAAACTTTACGGTTATCTTGATTCAACCCAGTTTTCTTTTTCAGCTGTCTAAAATAAATTCATGCCTCCTGCTTTTTCTCATTCCGTGGAAAGAGAGTTTGTAGCGGATAGATAATCGAGTTGCTTGGAGAAGGAGTGGTCGACGAGATCCCGGAAAAGATACCCGTTCTAAGGGGTGTCAAGGTGAGATATCCCTTTCATCCTTTTCTTTTACGATACGGCGTTGAGTGCACTTTCACTTTTAGCATGATGTTCAGCTAATCTCTCTATTGCGTATCATTTGCTAGTGAAAGTTAGCATCTTCACCTTCCGATTTGCTTATCAAACATCAATCTTCGTTATGGTTAGAAGACTTGGATAACGGACAGTTTGTTTCATAAACATCCAAGCACTTCAGTTTCAAAGAGGATGGTCTCAAAAATTTACAGAGAACTTTGCGTTTTGAGGTCTTCATATGCTCGTGCCCATGCTTTACAGCTGCAACTTTTAGAATATGGGGCTTTTCTAGGGAATCCTTACGTTTCTTATTCTACTGTGTTGTATTTTAACAGTTTTTCCTTTTTGTTTTCCTCCTTTTCTCAATTTCTAATCAGGAAAATTCGAAACAAAACGTTTACAAAAGTTCTCAAAGTGTTATAGAAAGTTCAGAACGCGTGCAACGTCACTTTAGCGTAAAGTAGCTCCCATGAGTTTTTCTCAATTTTTTCAACCAAAAACTTATAGAACATCCCTCCCCTTTTTTCATTTCTTTGCCCACTGTCCTTGGAAAGCATAGGGGAATTTCTAAGGTTTTTGGATTTCTTTCTTTTCATAGAAATCAGAATAATATTCGTAAAATTGTTTCAAACTAGCGCATGTTGAGCAATGCATGAGCTGATTCGTGAAATTCCGGCTTTTAGGAGGTTGACCAAGAAAATGCTAGATTAAACATTTGCCAATAAGAAGATTTTGAACACATCAAGTTCTAAAAATGTTTAGCAGCCTTCGAAAAAAAATACTATGATATGTTAAAGGAAAGGATTTCAGTTCTTGTACGTCAAGTTAAAGGGATACCAAAAACGAAACTAAACATTCCATCCACAAAAGTGAAAATTGCGCTCGCTTTGATAAACTTGATTGGATAAACACAACGGTCAATTAGCTCCCGGTTCTCTTGATCTGTCCACTCTTGGGTAGTCTACTTCAATTCTAACATTCATTCGATGATGGATCGCGCTACGCACTCAAAGTTTGCAGCCATTACCTTTCCGTTATTGAGTTCTCCGTGGAATATAGCGAGTTCAGTGATGTCAAGTCTCATAATGTCGCCATCGTTGTCTCTTCTAAAAAGCGATTTCGCCCTTGAAAAACCAAAAAGAGAATTTGATTATTTAGAACCATGAGGCTGCCGTTACTGGCGTTTCTACCTTTAATCGCTGCAGAATCATTCGTTTACCTACATCCAGTGAATCCCAATCTACATCCTAGGGATATGTATCCCATTCAAAGGAGCCTCAGGTTAGTTAGTCGATTTAGATGTCAGTATCCAATAATAAGATGCTATAATCAGAGGGTTCAACAAAGTCCGAGATCTACCTCAGTCGGGAATTGTCTACCTCCATAGGATAAAACCACTTTCGAATGAGTTTAAAGGTGAGCACTAAAATAAATTTTGGAAACTTCAAGGTTTTGTATTCTTTGCAAGCCCGATGGACATGCCACAAAGAAAGTTCCAGCATTGCAATTGGTTCTTTCAGATTTATTTAGTTAGAAGTTAGAACGCTAGATTTTTTCGCTGCTCTGGCCTAGCGGGGATTGATTCTGGACCCATTCAGATTAATGCAAGTTGCATATGGGGAAGCCATCTCAACGAATGTTGTATTCGGTATTTGCAGAAATTTTTCGTGCTGTGTCCTTCAAAAATTGTAAATCTCTTCTCTCTTCTACAACACTAATAGTATTGAACTGCTGCTAGCAACTCGGATCCACTTCTGTCATGAATTCGATATAAAAATAATACAGTATAACAAGACCTTTACAATTTTTCTTCCCGTCAAAAATAAACAACAGAGAAACTCGAAAGAGTGCTTTCTTCCTCTTCCTCGTTAGGCACGGCATGGTGCTCGAGAAATTGGTGCACCACTTTTTTCATAACTTTTGAAATGGTAATTGTGACTGTTTTGTTTACGAAATTACCAATCCCATTTACCAAACTACCAATAAAACACAATAAATCACCAATTTTGAAAATTTCGTGAGAGATAGATACAGACCGTTGTCTTAAAGGCACCTTACACCCAAAGTTAAGGGTTGTTGAGCTTTTGGCAGCCCATAATAGTAGGGCCCCATATCAATCCAATGCCCAAGTCGCGGCACAAAATGCCGCTTCGGAAGCGAGAAAATCTCTTTGGAATAGCGAAGATGCACGAGGACCCCCATCCATGCCCGCCCATTAGTGCGCGCCCATCCAATCACCGCTCCGGAAAGCCGCCTTGGGTCCTGAACTGGGATTGTCGGGGTTTTCGAGATTCTCGACTTCATATTCGGAATCAGGAACATACAGTATAACAAGAAGGCCCTGGAACGACAAAAACGTGGAAGTCGAAAATCTGGGTGGACGGTGCCTATAAGCGTTGTACTTTGATGAATATTCAAAAATTTCAAGCTCACGTGTTGTCACGGTCCAAATAGAAAAGTAATCTTCAGGAACAGCTGTTGCTAGAGCGGACAACACTTTCGTAAGTCAGGCAGCTCCTGCACCATTGAGAGAGCTCGGAGCAGAACTAAAGGTGAGGCATCATTTGCATAGACTGTCTGGTAGATATTACATGGATGTTGAAAATTACAATTTCCGGCATCAGCAAAAGAATTTCAGAGTGGCGATGCAACGATAAGCCTTCCAAGCACGGAAAGCTTTACAACCAAACAATCACCTCCATTACTTGTGCCAGCAAGCACGATTGGCGCAGAAACTGTTGGCGATTCCGCATCTGTGGAACGAGTACCTACAACAGAGTCACAAGAAGCTACTACCCAAGCCATCACAACTACGAGTGAAGAAATGATAGAAATGCTGCCGACAATGCCACCTATTCAACGCACAACAACGGAGGAGACGGAAATGCCTACACAAAGGCCGGAGAAAAATATGCTGGTGAGAACTTTTTGCTAGCTTATGATATCGCCCTTGTTTTCTGGGAAAAAATATGACAGATTTTATGTCATTGCAGTCAGTGTGAAAATCTTTTCGATTACGACGATACGCTCAAATTTGTAACGCAGTTTTTTTTTGCCTCCGTCTACTACGCTAACTGTAGGGCACGGTTAAGATATTGTAATTGGGGTCACATCGAAACAAACTTCATTCCTTGTTCACCAAATGCTGACCGAGTTCAGTAAATTAGCAACTAACAAATTCTTTTTTCTTCTCCAGAAAATTGCCATTTCCAAGAAGAAAAACATAGAACCGAAAGAGTATGACCTATCAAGGCAAGCCGAAGTGGATCTAGAACGTCTCATTGCGGAATTGAAGGAGCAAGAAGCGGTAGATGTTCCAAATTAGAATTCCGGTTGTTATCAAAACTCTCTAGGTTGATCTCATCGAAGAACATCCAGCTGCAGCTACTATTGATCTACCAAGGGTAAGGCAAAATTGAATACTTTTATATTCCCCATTTGTCGATATAAAATTTTGTAACCCAGGCGGTCATAAGCGGTCGGCGAACTCGTCCAGGAAACAACAATGCAAGGCTTGTGCCACTGAGCGGAACTGCCAGGCTTCATGTAGGTCAGTGACGCACAATTCATTTTCTTATCATAATAACCACTTCCGATGTGAAGTCTAAATTATCTATTGTATTTGTACCACTTCAAAATCTGTGGATGAGTTTCCCTACTCCCCCCATAAACAACTAAGCAGGGGTGAAAAACGAGCTTGCACTGCAATTTATTCTGATGAAAGCTGCACTTTCACTCTTGAGTCAAAACAAGTAATCTGTAACTTTAGAAAGATATATGAATTCTATAAGGACGCGTCCATTATCAGCATCGATAAGCATGAGAACTATAGTGGAACTTTAACTTAGTACAGAATGCAAATAGTGCTATGGAAGTCAGTACAGTAGTCCCACAGTGATTGTAGGACGCCTACGCTCAAATTTGCAAATTTCATCTACTTTTTCTCAATCACAAGCATTTTTGAGGCTAAAAATTCGCATAGTGAATTAGAACACCAGAGACAGTTTTTCTTGTGTCTTCTTTACGTACCTTGGATTCGAGATTTTCAATTTGTATTCAAATTTTATAAAAAGCAGGCAAACAACTTTTTCCTCCTTTCTGCTACCAAATTTATTTGGGAGGTATTTATTACAATCGTACGGAAGCAGCCTTCCCACTTCCATTTTTTGAATGAAAGCATGGCGATGTGTAGTGAATTCCTCAGTTTGCGTTAGCTTCCTGAGCATACTTTGACAAGAAAAATGGTGCAGTATAATTGCAATTATTTACGAAAAAGGGAAATTCAAACTTTGTGAATAGCTAATTACAGGTGAATTTCACCGAAAACGGAGCGATGCAAAACTGGTCCAGTTAAAAAAGAGAAAGTCATTCGGTAGAGTCGGCGCCACCGCCACGGCACAAAGAGGACCCGACTTTGATCCTTGGGAACGGGAACGAATGGGTCAAGGAAGAACAGCTTAAAGCATATGTACACGTATTTATTAATGCAACAAACAAATATTATGGCTAATTACAACGATATCACACATATTCTTTGCCATTTCCACCTTTTTGACTGTTTGATGTGATATAGTACTGATCGTTTGTCATCTGTTGATCGTACTTTGTACGGCCACAAAATACTCTATAATAACACTTTGTTAGGTGATGATCTTCTCGAAAGTGCAATTTCTTTGTTTGTTGAGAAATTTCTACAAGTTTCATTTCACAGAATGAAATATTTTTTGTATGAACTGACCTTTTTATGAGAATCCTGAATTCCCGCATTCGAAGGTAACATAGTGGTTGAAGTAATGAATGAAGTGTTATACAAAGATAGCAAATATACTTGAGATATAGGAGATCCCGACGACGAAACCCATTTGAGTTTCTAAAAGTAATTCTTGTTTGATTGAAGCATATTTATTGATCGCAAAAAAGTTTTCCCAGTTCCCAGATTACGTTTTTTATTTTTTTTTCAAAAACTCAGTTTTTCAAAATACTGTAGCTGTTAGCCCTTCCACCTCCTCATAAACATAAAGGCTTTGCACGTTTGTTGCCAGAATTATTCCACCATTATATAAACAGGAAGTAATTTTATAAAACGCGTCACAAGTTACTGTGAAAGCGTTTCATGGTTAATTTTTATATTTCCGGCCACAGGTGACAAATAATCCAAATTTAGCAGATAAATTGCAGTCAGAATCGCGTGCTAGTACTGAAAGAAGCTGATTCGATTGGAGATTTCATCAAGCGTGAATAAGAGCAAAAAAAGTTTAAGTTCTTGCCTGTCAGTGGAATTTTTGTTATAGAGAACAAGTAAGGAGAGAAAATTCATGATAGATCTTTAATAGTTGCTTAGCAAAATTCGGTACTATTTTTTTTGAAATTCCTAGTGGCTATTTAGAGAAGAGAATTTAGAAGAGTTTTCTCAAAGTCCTTATCTTCAAAGCTGTATTATTTATTTGTAGGATCTATGGAAAAAATGGTGCCAATTTCCAAATTTTACTTTTTATGTTTTTTGTACCGGGCATGTATTGACTTGTCATTTCTCAAGATTTCCTATAGTTTAAAACAAATCTTTCAACAAACAATCAAATCTTGCAAATTTACAAAACCCTTTGAAATTAATATTCTGCGCTTAAAAACAGTGATTTTGTTTTGATTCCTCAAACTCCTTTTGACACAATCGATCTTCGCTTTTTGCAGATCAAAAAAAAATTCAAAGGCTCACTGAGAGATGTTTACGAGCTGCAACACTTGTAAGGTAGCATATACCGTCAGATAGACACAGTAGACACCGATTACTGTACCGATGACTACCACGTATTTATGCCTTTTGAGCACATGTTTATTATCCAAGCGACGCTCACCTAAAATACTCGATTTTCCAGAAAATAATTCTTTCCATAAGATTTTTCTTACCTTCCCCTGAGCTTCGAAGTTTGAGATGTTCTAACTCAGCGGTTTGTTTCAATTCTGCATCTACAACGCCTGACACTACTCTGTAATTGGTTTTCATTAATGATTACAGTCAGTGGGGGTACTGTACTCACCGGAGAAGTATACTGTACGAATAGGCAGTTATTGCGAGACATACGACGCAAAATACAACAATACCCAAGTAGTATACGAACTGAGCCGAGCTTGACGACTCTAGGCGATGGATGCACGATGCTGTGGAATTTGCTGAAAAGTAGAAGTCAGAAAGATGAAAATTAGGGTTTACTAGAATACTTATTCTAGGAATAGTATGATAATGCCTAGGCCAAGTCCAGAGTTGCCTGTGCCGTCCCCGCACGCACTAGCACCGCGCTGGCACAGCTTTGACACAGCGCCGGCATCCGGGCAGCCCTACACACTCTACACACTGCCCTAATTTTAGACAAAATCCCCACTCCGTCACGTTACTAAAACTTCTCGGATTTCGTATCTTTCAAATGCCCAAATCTTATTTTTGCTGCCGAAAACGCTGAGAATGAACCGTATGTTCTGTTTAGGTTTTCCTCTACCATCCTATTTTTTCAGAGCACTTCATTTCTTATAGATTTGAACTCTAAACCAAAATGCGAACATGAATTGTTTGTTATAGCGATTTTTTCTGCAACACTAACAATACGTATAGATCTTACCGCTGATTGTGCATTCATCATCAATCCAAAGGCTTCGATTTTGAAGGCCGGCGAGCATATTAATGAAGGTCATGCTCGACGAGAAGATCCAAATACATATGATCAAGAAGACCACTCGTTTTCTAAACAAAAAATCTTCATCTTGCAAAAAAAGTTGATGCTGCAACTATTCAGATGTCACTAAGCCCTGTCGTTTTTCGAAGATTTTTTCTGAGTTGGCTTTACTTCGTTCTGTTCTTTCTTCTCACGAAAGTTGGCATTTCACAGAACGAGCATTGAAAAGTCAAAAATAACTTCCTCGCTGTGAAGAACGTTGAAAGCTAGAAGCCTTTTTCTTACCTGGTCACCAAAGTCGTATATCGTAGCGGATAACAAATGAAGATGTACTCGTTCATCGTTATACTCAACAAATTGAGGATCGTCGCGAGATTTGTGAACCTGCAACGACATTTGTCTCATAGACGAGAACACCTTGGTTTTAGCCAATCACAAGCTTACCGTAGTAAGAGACCACTGTATTGGTCGATCCGAATAGATAATAATGACTCGTCAGAGTTCAGATCTGATTTCAATAGCTTTATGGCAAATAATATGGAGGAGATTCCTGAAGATGGAATTAAAAAAAACCTCTACAAATACGAAGAAAAGCGAAAATTTAGTACGCTCTAACTAAAATTTAAGGTTTTTTTCATTTTTCAAAACAGCTAATTTGTGATAGTATCTGGAACTACCGCTTCAAACGTACCTTTTATAGTATCAATGATGGTAAAATCAAGTATCATGATATAGAAAGCATGAGAAAATGCTTTCCGTCTTCTTGCCAGGAGCGAATACAGGAACAGAGAATTTAGGGAGATTGCAAAGGTACCGAGAATCACGTATGAAACTCCAAAGCCCAGTGCGGTGCTTTCCCAGTCCCATGCTGAAAAAAATGTGATTATTTGCTTGTATAAGTGATTAGTTTTGTAAGTATTTTCTCATCCCTATGATAAATATTTGAGAAGTTTGATTTATTTACATTATCTCAGCATTGTGTGCATGTCTTACGATGGTGAAAAATTTGCATTAGGTTAGCCGAGTTAAATTATGAAAGAAGTTTAAAAACCTCTGTTCCTCTAAAAATTTTATCTGAGTGCTTTTCATTTCTTTTCCCCATAAATTACCTTGCCTTACAATGGCTACTCTTCTCTAAAATTGTGCGGAGTGACTATGCGTAAACAATTATCAGTGCATATATGTAGTTCTAAAAAGGTTAGACAGCAAGAAGTGTTGCTTTCCGATATTGACAGAATTGCAGCAAAAGTCTAATATGACCGCTACAAAGAAAGTTACGATGTGAACAAATATGGAAATTGTGAATGCTTGAGATTTTTGTGCTGCAAACGAAGGCGAAGTTTTTAGGCTTTGGGATTTGGGGATGTGGTAGTAAGAATTGTGACTGATGGTATAATAAATGATAATTCCGTTTCATTCACTTGATATTTTTTCCGTACTTGAAAGAATGATCACCAAAACTGCAGATTCTGAGAAAGTATCTGTATATGTTTATAAGCATCTTGAAAACAACTTCTGACGATGGCGTAAGTACATAGAAGAAACTAATTTCTCTCATGGAGGTTTTGAAACACAATGACCCCGAAGTTTATCATTACCTGTACACAAACTTCAAAAACTGCCCTCAAGGACTCCATACTTTTTGCGATTCTTCAATTTTACCGATTTTGTTTCCTCGTTTATTTTAACTTGCATATTTCTTACTATGCCTGCTTATTCGTCTAATCAGTCATAGCTGTTTACTTTCAAAGCAAAATTTGTTAAGACTTGCCGAAGAGTTTATAACTGGATAAGCTGTATTTAACAGATTAGATTTACTTGAATCTTATAAACGCTCCTCATGTCTGATTCCTTTTTCCCTTATCTCAAAATGGCAGATGCAAAATGAATCAGAGACTTTTATAATCAGATTGGATTATCCTCCGAGAGCAAAGGCGAACAAAACAATAGAAGGAAGTTGATTTTGAATTTTTTTTCAAACAGCAAACACCTTTCTAGTGGATAGGTCGTCTTTTGGAGGATTGTGAAGTTCTCTAATGGCTCTATTAGATTTTTTCAAACAAGATAACCTAGCATTTTTCTCCATTGTTCAGTAAAGAGGTTCCCTCCACTGCTTCCTCGCTTCCTGACTAAACTTCCAAAATTATTCAAAACCTGTTACGCTCAACTTTTTTCGAGCTCTATTATTCGTTGCTAAGAAGGCACTGCCTTGGCAATCAAAGCATTCTTTTGCCGAAACTAGACAGAGCTAGACAAATGTCAAGAACCTCTCCACGTCTTAGATTTGAACTAAGAGAACACTTCATCAAGATCACTTTTTAAAAAAACAGACAGGAAAATGCCCAAAGGACTGGTTTGGAAGAAGAAAAATTGTTCTTGCAGAAACAAGAATATTAAGATTCCTTGCTCAATTTTCTCAGAATTGCTTTTTGATTAATAGGAAAGATACCCAGACTAATTTTGGGATAAACAGAACCCAAGAACTTCCTGCTTAATAGTTATTTTCCCTTCCTTTCGTAACTCACCAAAATGCCAGATGCCAAAAAAATTACCAGTATTAATAAATCATTTACCCCCTTATCCCCTTCATCGATGGCATTTATAGAGTAGGTGACTGCTGAGTTTTATAGGATAGTGTGATTGATAGATAGCCTTCTATCCCACGGAGTATACGATTAAGCTAGAGAATGACGGAAAAATGCAGAAAGGCCGGGAGATTTATGAAGTTCTTCGTTGATGCAGAACTTTGGATTTTGAGCAAAACTGAAATCGGGTGTGGTAAATTTTTCGTGGGAACTATATCAAACTGGTGAACTTCTGTCCATGTCTCCCCCCCCCTTCCCCTTCATGTAGCAAACACTCTAGGTGATGGATTACCACGATCGAATGGACGCGAACATTTTCCGGCTACCTAATTTTGGCCCTCGCGGAGCCAAAATTAGATTCTCGTCTGCTCCGCAATGACATCAAATTCTTCATTAGATTCATTTATTCTGGTCATCGATCATGAGTATTTCGGGAAATGATGTAGGAAGACATGAATAGGTAAAAGTGGTATGGATAGGTTAGAATGGGCTCTTTCCAAGATTATACTAGTAGGGCGGAAAACTGCAGATTTTACAGATTTAAACTTAGTGTTAACGAGTCGAAAAAATTACGTGCTTGATTTTTTATTCTTTCAGTCGCTGATCAAACACGGAAAAGTTTTCATGCACATCTAAAGACTGAATCTGTGGCAATAATCGTAAATTTTTCATAAAACCTTAAAACTAAAACAATTGTTATTTTGGAGATATAATTCAGCGGCATTTTTTGAAATATTCAAAAAAAATTTTGCACTCAAACTGAAACTGTTCTTTTCGACGACTTCAAGTCTGAGTTCAACCAATCTTCGCTAAAAGCTAATTATGCAATTTAAAATTCTTGCCACATTTTAAAACTACTCATTCATTTCGAGACTTCATAATATTTTAAGATCTTATAGGAAATTATTGATTCCATATTCCATTTCCATAAGAAGAAAACTCACTATGACTGTCCGAAACCTCTGCGCGACCTGCGCGCAACCATCTGGCAAAATCTTCCGCAGTAAAATTTGATGCATCCATGTAATGGCCTTTCTGCTCAGTTTTCTGAAAAATTGGCAGTAGTTCAAGGTATGAAAACGATCGATAATTGGATACAAAAGCGCAGTTAATTGTGTGAGAACAGTAGTCAGCAGTAAGTGCAGGATTATTCAACGTAAAGAAAAGTAGTTATGATAGTAGTATAGTCAGCGGAAGAAAGGACAGAGAATGAACATTATGTATTGGTACAAACCTTGATAGAAATTCGGCAAAAATGGAGTAATTCCTATCAAAACGGACTGATCTGTAAATAGTTATAGTAGGCACTAAGTTCCCCCATAAAACCTATGGTAATGACCTTTCCGAAAAGTTTTGTTTATTCAGATGCTCTTCAAAGCGTGTTTGGAGATAAGCTGTTGTTGCGCTATTGATTAGTGATAAGAAAACCATTCTCAATCAGCTTTTTACGAGTTTTTTCGGTAAACTTGATTACTAAAAAAGTAAAAGCCAAGCAGCCTTGATCTTGTTAATTTTGTGGATTACGACAAGATAGCAATCGAAGCAAAAAATGTTTCTTCGCATCAAATTTATTCATCATAGAGAGCAGATTAACTGAATTAAAATAGCTCCTTTGTGGCAAAGCATGTGGTTTAGATTATAAGAAAATTTCTGCTTTTGTAGTTTGAAGCCCTATTTGCAAACTTGTCAGGAAAAACTGCACAGCAATTTATCCACTTCAGAGATTTGTAGCTTCCGGTCCTTGCTCAAGTGTACTTAAACATAAAAAAGAGTATGGATCAAGCTATTTCTATCCAAAAGAAATTTTCCACACGTAGGAAAGTGCAGTAGAAGACAAAAACGGAGAAAAAAAGTTTTTTCTGATTGAGTATATTTTCGCGCAGTGCAGAAATGTAAATTGTGATTTCTCTTGCAGATTTCTTCTCAAGACTAAAAGCATTCAATGCATCGGCCCAAAAAACCTTTTAAAGGCTGAAAGCTTAGACGATGCTCACAGTTATATCAAATTTAGCTAGGCTATATGTGCATCAAACGTTTGGTTTTGGATAGATGATGTCATTCGTAGTCGAAGAGGTAATTTTACTGTCTAGATACTGCCCAAACCAAAAGCTGCCAGAGAAATTTTCTGCAAAGCGTGGTAAGGAAAAGCTAAAAGGCCGGTTTTGACCAGCATTAAATTTGGTGAAATTGCAGTTATTGGAAAGCGGAATTAAGCAAGAAGTTCGAAAAGGTAAATGTGAGATGTAGTGAAAGTCACGAAATGGAGAAATGCAGTTTCCCACCGAGATTGATCCATTCGCCGTTTTGCAAGATATGGAATATGTCGTGCGGTCACGCATTTTTGCCGTCGAGGCCTTGGGAAAATTTAGCAACGCATGGTGGATTATTCTGGCGAAGCCGATGGAAAAAGGAAAAGTTTGGAATGCAAAGGAGTTATTTTGCAAGGAGGGGAAAGATGATGTTAAACGAGCAAAGACCATGGGAAATAATGAAAAAGAACGGTGACTTTTTCTTGAATAGAAAAGCAACAGTTGTGGGAGGCGGGAGAGAGGCGAGGGGGGGGGTAAAACCAAGAAAAATCAGAAATTCTCAAGAAAAATTGAGCTAAGTCCACCTGGACCATCTCGACTTGGCTAAGGCGCCATAGACGCCTGCGCCCCGCCCCTTCGCCCCAGCACTTAGCTGATTATACTGAGTCATCCTGTCAACAATATAGCTCTCTATTTTTAGCCAAAATTGTGTTTATTGCCAAAAACGTATAATTTTCTGTAACGGAATGAATGACAATCAAATGTGCTCCACATAGCATGCAATTTTTGAGATTCAAATGCCAAGCTGGAGACAGTAAATAGTAGTTTAGCGACGTAATTATATGCTACTGTCTTGTGATTAGGCTATTTCCCCGCAAATTTGTGAGTAAATAAATTGTTAGTAGTCGAGGGAATTGAGAGCGAAGTTAATTTTAGCATATGGAGACTAAAAGTCTTGGAGAAACCAGAATTCAGAGTGTAAACTCATATTAAGCTTTATAAATTTTTCATACTTCAAAAGGAGTAAAAAAAAGAGTTGGTATCGTTGTCAGTTTTCATGTTTTTCTTATCAACTATAAACTAGTATTCCTTTCCTTCGAGACCTTTATATTCAAATAGAAAAAATTAGAGTTAGGACTTTTTTCATAGCATTACTTTATAAGCTAAACTAGCTGGCTTACCCGGCTCCGCCGTATCCGGACCAAACTTAACACACATACACTTCGGGCCCCGGCGGGTGTCACAGTCCACTTTTCGTTATCGATCGATGTCGATTTTACCGATTTTTATCGATTTTTTTGCAGAGTTCACCTACAGGGCTAGGAGTTGGCACAGGGGGGAAGTGAGCATGGGGATTCCGAATACAATATTAGTTTTCAGAATTATCGATTACGTTTATTGATTTTATCGATTTTTTGTAAATTTTGACATGCGAGGCTGGGATTTTGCACAGGGGAGTAATCGAGCATGCTGATTACGAACACAATATTAGTTTTCAGGATCGTCCATTACTTTTATCGATTTTATCGATTTTTTTGTAAAGTTTGACCTGCGGGGCTGGGAGTTTGCACAGGGGGGGGGGGTAATCGAGCATGCAAATTACGAATACAATATTAGTTTTCAAGATCGTCCATTACTTTTATCGATTTTATCGATTTTTTGAAAATTTGAGCTAGGGGGCTGGAATTTGGCACAGGGGTGTAATCGAGCATGCTGATCACCCCCCTTGGGAATGATCAGCATGCTCGATTACCCCCCTGTGCCAACTCCCAGCCCCCTAGCTCAAACTTTGCAAAAAAATCGATAAAATCGATAAAAGTAATCGATAATCCCGAAAACCAATATTGTATTCGGAATCCCCATGCTCGATTACCCCCCTGTGCGAACTCCCAGCCCCGTAGCTCAAACTTTGCAAAAAATCGATAAAATCGATAAAAGTAATCGATAATCCTGAAAACCAATATTGTATTCGGAATCTCCATGCTCGATTACCCCCCTGTGCCAACTCCCAGCCCCGCAGCTCAAACTTTGCAAAAAAATCGATAAAATCGATAAAAGTAATCGATAATCATGAAAACCAATATTGTATTCGGAATCCCCATGCTCGATTACCCCCCTGTGCCAACTCCCAGCCCCGTAGGTGAACTCAGCAAAAAAATCGATAAAAATCGATAAAATCGATATCGATCGATGACGAAAAGTAGCCTATGACACCCGCCGGGGCCCGTAGCGTATGTGTGCCAAGTTTGGTCCGGATCGGTTCAGAAATGGAATTTTCTATTCGGAACATACGTACACACATACAGACAGACAGACATACAGACAAACAGACATTCAGCTTTATATATAAGATAATATCCATGTTTTGCTTCCTAGAGACGTTTACACAAATAAATAGAGTCTGTTTTTTCTAGAAACCGCTTGCCTAGCAATATATGAAAAAATTTATATGAAAAAGAAATATTATGACATCAACGTTAAGAGTTCTAACGTCAGCTCTAATGATTTTTTCATAGACTCTACATTTATCAATAACTAGTACGGAGTAAGGCAAATTTTTA
Source organism: Cylicocyclus nassatus (assembly GCA_958299035.1). Lineage (NCBI taxonomy): Eukaryota > Metazoa > Nematoda > Chromadorea > Rhabditida > Strongylidae > Cylicocyclus > Cylicocyclus nassatus. The sequence continues at coordinate 11,721,473 of CATQJL010000112.1, forward strand.
AGAAACGAAAAATTTCCATAAAATCATATTGAGAAAGCTTCCAAAAACCAACATTAGGTCTTACTGAGTACCACCCTCAAGGAGATAAATGGTCCAACTCTCTGGGGTAAGATGCACTTGTTTGATTCATTTCACTACTATTTCATGGATAAATTCTTGATGCGGAATGATTATAGATAGTCCATGGGGATATGATTCAGACGATCCTGATCCTATAGATTCCATATTTCAATGGAAAGGAGGTACAATACTTTAAAATATCACCGTTTTTGAGCCTTTCGTAGGGAAATTTACCTAAAAGTTTTGGTATAAGAAATTTTTGCCCTTGCTAGCCACAAATACTACAAAAACTTGTACTTTAAAAATGAAACAGGAAAAACTAAGAAGAATAGTTCACTCACTTATACATTTTCTATTTACTGCCCAAGCAGGTAAAAAACATGAGAAGTTTATTTTTCAAGGAAAGACGATTGTCCCAGACAAATTAGGTGGTTTACATTCATGGCAGTTGGGCTGTGTGAAAGAGAAAATAATAGTTGGTAAACATGAACGACGATAATGCCAGGACTAATAACGACACTATTTGAATTATCAATTGTTATTACAGTCCTATTCAAACCCAATAAAAGTCGTTTACCGAAATTAATGAGAGAATTAGTCGGCTTGTTTACGAAAAATTAGTTGATCTTGACACGTGAAAATGTATTGACTACAAGGATGAGATAGGAAAAAATAAAGAAAACATGTGACTAGAAACATTCCCTAAAAAATTGAGGCACCAAAGTTTCCACAAACCCACAAATCTATCTTCTAAATTTTGCTTCAATTATTGTCCAACAACGGCGAAAATTTTGACATTTAGTTTGTTATAGAGAATAGTTTGTTGAGCTGTTGTTCAAAGTGCAATTACACAGTAATTTCATGAAGCTGAATATTACCTACGAATCTGCATTTGTAGCTAAGTATCACTCACCACACTTGTCCAAAAATCGTTTCACAATTTTATGCACGCAATCAAAGGCTATTTACTCGTAAAATCTATTTATATGGATAGTTTTGTTTTATTCATGTAGTTTTGGCTGCGAAGCGGAATTTCATAGTTTTAAAAACCTCTCTCGATCTGTCATCCTCTGAGTGATTCCGGAACTCTATGTTCTTTTATAAAAAGACTTGACCAAAGAAAAGACATAGCTTACGAATGCAACAGAGCTGCTTAACTTGCGCATCTTACATCAGCAACTATTGACCAGAGGTAAGGTATGCAGGGTAAGAAAAGGAAAGGGAAAAATCTTTTTGTTGAGAGTGAGATTTAGCTTGCAGCTGGGTAGAAATGATGCTTTTGTTAAAAATGAGTGATCCACCAGAAAAAGACATATTGTCATCTTTTCGAGGTAAAAGATTCTCTTTATAACAATTTCTAAAATTGTTAAAGGCATAAAAATACTCTGAAAAATAGATTGCAATCAAAAGGAACAGCTTGACATCTAAAACTTCCAAATGTGAATCCGAAATGGTTTTATAGATTCAAAAAGGAATTGATTAGTTAGTTTTGGATATATTCAACGTTAAGTGGGTGTGGCGTGAGCAGGAGCCGGCCAATTGTCGTCTGGATAGTTAAAGTGTCGCCCGAGTTGGTCAAGACAGCGATTGGCTGACTAGCGACACGTGTCACACCTATTTGGCATTTTTAGGCCTATAAAGCGGCAAAGCGGTAAAATAGCCTTTTTCACATTGTTATAAGGAGTCAAGCGTTTGCTGCAAATGTAGAGGGTTTAACAATGAGGGACCCAATTCAGGAAACTGCTGAGCCAAAAAATGAAATTTTCTCTTCGGATATTGATGAAAACTTAGAAATTACACGTAAACCTTTGACAAAACTTCTGCAAATGCTGCAACCGAACCCCTGCCCAGCCAGACGACGTTTATGTAAATCAGCCGAATCATCTGTTTGGGCCCATGACACGTTACACTAAGCCCCTAATGAGACGCTGCCAATAAAGGCCGAATAAATGCAAACATTCGATGTGATAAAAGATTCATAATGAAAGATCGGACCTTGCAGCAAGGAACGTGGAGGGGGGGGGGGGAGGTGGAGAGCCTGCCAGTGGCGCAAAAGCCATGGCACTCTGGCAAATGGCATGCGAGTCGCCCGCGCGCGAACTCAATTTGGAAAGATTCAAGGGCGGTAAAATGGCCACCGGAGAAAGCAATTTTAGGTTTTTGAAGTAATTAAGTGCAGAAAAAAGGTTGTAGTTTGCACACTTATAGCGGAAAAAGCGGGTTCTATTACCCAAGAATTTTCTGCAATTTTTTCGTATAAAAACCATCATAGAGGAACAGAAAAACTATCATTTTCTAGCTCTTTTCGCCAGGATAGGGCGGCCAGCTTTTTTCTTCGCCAGACTTCTGAAGATTTCTATGGGAACGATGCCATGAAGAAGACTATGGCTCATCAATCTTTTTAATGGATGTCTGCATTTTGCTCCTTTCCTTTTGCGCAATATGCTATGCAAGAGGGGGGGGGGAGGGAGTGGGAGGGTTCAAAGATAAAGAGAAAAAACCTTTTGTGTTTTGCTCCCATTTATTGCTAGCTGACATTGGCAGCTCAAGAAAAAAGGAAAAAGACAATCGAAAATTTTCCTTCACAAAACTTTGAGATGCTTTTCTTTCCAAGCTTGCAAGCTCGGACCTTGAGAAAAATTGGAAGATTTAACGAAGCTATTTTTGCTTTGAAAAATATCCAAACCAAATCGTGTTTGATTCTATAGAAGCCACAGCATTTCGCATTCCCCCCCCCCCCCTCCTCCCCTCTAGTCTCGCCGTCTGTTTGCCACCAGTATATTCGGTATATTACATTTTTGACAACAAAAATAGTGTAATAAAGATTAAGCTAAACTCTTTGAGACCAAATGTAAAAGCTAATTTTCTTTACTCCGAAAACTAAGAAGTTATGAGCTCGAAGGAACTAAACTTAAAAGTTGAGTGTGAAAGTTTGGAGCAATTGCAATTTTTCTTCCAAAAGCGTTATTCTCCAGATTTGAACGCCTCGATTGCCTCAAGTCCAAGCGATTATTTTTGCAGAGCCTTGAGACATAAATCTCATAAATCTCAGGGTCCATCGGCAAATGTCAGGCTTTTCTCGTGAGAAAAAAGTCAATCGGTCGTTTGGTGCTTTCTAAGTGATTGACTGAGGAAAACTAGTTGATTCCGTTTTATGGAGTATATTCCGGCAGGCTGTTAGGAGTTATTGTGTTTTATGCCTGATTACGGTAACTCTACCGTAATCTTAAAAGGGGGGATGGAACATTCTGGTGGAAAATAAGGTTCAAAGAACGAAAACAAGAATCAATACGAACAAACTAAAAATAGAACGATTCCCCTCCCGCAGAATTTTTTTTCAGCCGATTACGTCCAAGATCTCATTATCTGTTTACTTATCTGTTTTCATAGGCCAGCGGATTAAACATCATCGGATATCCCACGAACGCCGAAGCAGCATCCCAATCACGCAGAACTCGTTCGAGATTAGAAAAATTGCAAAAAACAGAACTTGTTATGTACGTTGAAGAGAACATTTGTTGAGCAAAGCATGGTTGCAAATTGCAGTAGAGAAAATACATTTTTGTTGACAATAGGCTGGGCAAATTTGGCAAATCTTGCAAGACAAGTTGCTGCGGAGTTTTTCGGGGAACTTTTACAACAAAGGCACGAGGTTAGGAATGTACATATGTACATATGTAGAGAATAGAAGAGCGAAATCTTTGGATAGAAGAGCCGAAAATACTTCTCCGAAAGTTCACAAAAAAACTTTAGAGACAAAGGAATTGTTGGGTGGTCGAAAGTTGGAAGAAATGGTGATTTTAGAACTTTCTGAAAAAAGTTAGAAAGTGTTCTTCTGCCTCCTTTTGCATTCCTGAGCAAAAAACAAAGAATAGGGCATACTTGTTTTTCAGATTTTTTAAAATGAGAACCTATTCCGAATTAAGCCACTTTTCATGAGGTTTGACTTCCTCTCAGGAAAGAGTGTTGGCTCCTTTTTTCAGGTTGAAGAAATAAGTAATTTATAGGTAATTTATAGGATATACATGGCAAAACTGTACGACGGATTTTTGACATCACTTAATAAGAAATAATAGATAATAAAATTTATAATTATTAGGTTGAACCGAAACTTCGTTCGCACCATTTTCAAAAAATCATAACCTCTTTCCGTCACGACGATTTTGCGCATTTTAAGTTTTATTAGAAAGCGTAAAGCATGTAGTTTCCAATAGTCCCCTGTCGACTTTCCAGCATGTTCAGATTGCAGAGATAAAAATGAAAGAACGAAAACATCCAAAATTCGGATTTTTTGAGAAACAATTCCAAAAATCTAGAAACTGCGCGATAAAATCCAGAAAAGCCATTATCCTAATTTCTCTTATATTTGATTACTGAATGAGTTAAGTTTGTGCTGATCGAGCTCTTCTTTCAAAAGTTATGATTTTTTGAAAAAAATTCCGAAAAATCACTTTCCTAAGAATTCCTAAGAAATTGATTTTTCGGCATTTTTTTTTCAAAAAATCATAACTTTTGAAAAAAAAGCTCCATCAGCACAAACTTGACTCAGATAGTAATCAAATATAAGAAAAATTAGGATAATGGCTTTTCTGGATTTTATCGCACAGTTTCTAGATTTTTGGAATTGTTTCTCAAAAATTCCGAATTTCGGATGTTTTCGTTCTTTCATTTTCATCTCTGCAATCTGAGCATGCTGGAAAGTCGACAGGAGACTGTCGGAAACTACATGCTTTACGCTTTCTAATAAAACTTAAATTGCGCAAAATCGTCGTGACGGAAAGAAGTTATGATTTTTTGAAAATGGTGCGAACGAACTTTCGGTTCAACCTAATATAATATTTGAAAACTCCGTTTCGTTCCTATATTTATTGTCCTATTATTATTATTATTTTCCTATTATTATTATCCTTCTATTAATTTCTCAAAATCCAAAAAATTTGCGTAGATGCTAATTATGGTTACATGGTCTATTATTGACATAAACGAGCACAAACCATAAATTCTAATCCAAGGCTATTTGAATTTCTGGAAAAATAAATGGGTGTGATAGAAATTAGCACGTTGGGTGCTTATTCAATAATATTTTTTGCTTATTTTTATGCTGAGATTTTGAGATTTTAGGAAATTTCAATTTTCAAATAAAAATGCAAACTTACGAAAAAAATTGTTTATTTATTTCTCCGATGGCAAGGTGTACGAAAATGACATAGTCACCTATAATGATCTTGTGGCCACAGTACCCAAATAAGAAAGAGCCTATCGACTTCACCCAATAGGATAATTTATAGGTTCTGCAGGTTTTGAATAAGAAAACATTCAAATAATGTAAACCAACCTTAGTCCACGCCTCAATGAAAGTTCAGCAACACCAAAGAATTTGAAAGAGTCCAGACATTTGATACGCTGCAGCACAGCACTGATTGGCAGGTGATATTTGCTTTGTGGGAAAAGCAGTCCTCGAACAGCGCGCTAGACTATAAAAACTCGAACACAAAGGACAAACCAGTTCTTAAACAGCATAGAGCCAAATAATTCTATTTTTAATGTAAAGTGGTACGGTAGTTTATTCATGTAAAAATACAACATTACAGCAGCAAATTATTCAGGAAATTTGCTATCGAAATGTTGACGAATCTAGATTTTGCGGAATTTTACTGTTCAAATGATATTCTGACAAAAGTTTCGATATGTTGAGAATAAGCTGTTACTTCAGAAATTATTTCTTTTTCACCAAAAACAAAAAGCTTGGATAAGGGAAAGTATACAGAAAAAAAATCACGTGCTTCCGAAGAAGTATGGCTTTTTCAACCAAATTGAGAGCACGCAATGACGCTATATATAATGTCCCCAAAACGCCCGTTTGGTTCTTAAAAGCATTTTTCTTCTTTTCACTCTTTAGAAACTAGATTCTAAAGTTGCAAAATGTATTTCTGGAACAAAAAAAAAACCTCCATTTATTGCAGCACGTGGGAGTTCGAAAGGCGTTCTTTGTTCGCCCTAAATGGACCTCTTCTAAACTATTGCAAGTGCTCAAAAAAACTTTCTACTGAATTTTGCAGAAGTTATTGATGTTGAATCACTTCTCTGCTCATCCTTCCCGCAAACGGTCGGCCTAGCTCTTAGCTCTGACCTATACCAACTACCAAGGATAGGATCAAGCTGGTTGGCACAAGCAAGAATATTCTTGTCGTCGAAGACGATTGAAGTCGAAATCGCCCAACTCAAGCAATAGACGGAGTCATCGCGGTACTAATTGTATATAACCGCTGAGGATGAATAGATGTAAATGTAAATGTGTTGATGTTGAATAGAAAAAAAAAAGAAATGTGCCCTAAGCAGCTGCATAAGATAACTTTTGATTCAACTTTCTTAGCAGCTGGAAGGCGGGGCTTTGTGACCTAATTAATGCCGCCCACGCTCGCTACGCAGTCTGCGTCTCTCTCGCGTGCGTGCTCTCTGATCATTATCTAGCCTTGATTAGGTCACGAATCCCCGCCTTCCAGTCGCTAAGCCAGCTGAATTAAGGGTTATCTAATCGAAGCTCTAAAAATACAGCCAAAAAATCGAAATCACAAAACGAGATTGGATTTGTCGAAAAATTGTAGAGTCTTAGCTGCGGCCGGGAAATTCTAGTCATTGAAAAGAAATGCGAAGAGCAGCAGTACAAAATGCCAAGAACTTTCAAAAGTTTCTTGAAAGGGGCACGATACATGCTGATGAATAACGCAGCATTTCGAAAAAGCTGGAAAACAAAAGAGAGCTGTTCTTCTTGCTTTTGGAAAGATCCAGGAACTCTCATGGAACTTATGGACCATTCAGATCATTGTATCAACTTTAGAAACTTGGAGGACTTTTTTGAGAGGTCTTGCAAAAAAAAAACTTGTCGAAAAGAATTAGAATAATACTTCAAAGAAAAAGATGGATACCGAAACTCAAAAGTTATTGTTTTTTTTCCTTCTTGTGATTTTCAGACACTCCTGTTCAATACAAAAAAAACAGATATTCCATTTTGCAGAGAAGATAATCCGAGTTATAAAATTGACAGAAGTTTCCACAGACCTGTAAAAAATTGGTTGCAAAAAAAAATCAAGGAAATTATGACAATAGATAGCTAAATCAAATCATGGAACCATAAACTAAACATTTTCTTCAAACAAATTACATATCAAAATTTTTAGTGCAAACCCCTTTGAATGAGAAGTGATGCAACGTCCTCAAAATAAGCTAAACTACTTGTGTCAACATCCCAGAAGTAGTAAATCCCCCAGGGTCCATTAGTAGAAGTACGCAGAAGGTCCAAGAGGGCTGAATGGGAAATTTTTAGCATTCGTGGAATCGGCAGACGAAAGTGAGTGAGAAAATTTCAGTCAAGGGTGAATGCGCTTAGAGGTATTTACCTCTTTTCTGTTAGGGAACAAAAAAAATTTACAGATTTGTTAACAACGATAGATCTGTGCTGTTAGGAAAATCAGAGGACTACATATACACAAACATCTGGAAATACCTAAGACTTTTGCAATTTACCAAAAAAGCCGAGTCAAGCATCTTTGTAACCATCAAAATGCTGTGAAGGGTAAAACTTTTTTGTGGCTATCAAACTTCTAAAACATCATAGTGAGAAATGAAAAATGTTTAAAACTTCTGAAACTTGAATAGGAATCAAAAGACTGGCAGAACCCCAAAAAATTAATCAACCCTTCTTCCTGGCAACTAAGATGAATGGGTTTCAAGTAGAATGATTGAGCGTTCCGCCATAACGACTGCTCAAGAATGAGGAAGTGACTAAAAATTTGTGGGGAAGACTTGCCTAAGCACGAAAATATCATTGGAGATGAACTATATTGCTGATTGAAATGCACTATTAATGGATAACAAAGTTTTATGCACGGATATAGAGACTGTATTGAGTTTGGCTGCGCTCCTTTATTTTAGAAAGGAAAAGAAATTTTTGTGCAGGCACGTCCAAGGTATTGAAAAGCAGCTTCTATTCATAAAAATTTCTTAGAAAAAATGCGCATAAATTTTACACAATACGCCTTTCATTGACTATCATCAGGTCAACCGCAACGGCACATAATATGCTCGTTCCGCCACTCAAATGTGAGGGGGGGGGGAGAAAAATAAAAAGTTTGACCAAGGAGAGGAGAGGGGAGAATGGGGCGAGGTAAAGTAATCATCAAAGAATGAAAAAGTGCCGAAGACTTTCGGAAATTTGTAGAGCACTTTGAAGACGCTGTAATATTGCTGAAAGTTGCAAAAAGGGGTGTGGCTTTAGGTACCATCACTTCTTGCGAAGCTGTGATCAATCTTAAATTTAAAAATTATCTGTATGAGCATATTTTAGAGGCTGCGATCGTTTACAGGGAGAAAGAAAAATGCTATTTTCGATACCTAAATTTTACTGCACCTTGGACCATTTGAAAAATTCCACCCCCGCTGTGCTCCGCCCATGATGTCCGCCACTAATTTGTAACGCACACTCTGTTATGGATCATTTCATAGAGATAGGAGGGGGTATGTAATGAGTGCATCGCATTTCTGGGAATGAGACACGACACAATACTCTGAAGCTAAGAAGTCGTGACAAAGAAAGTGCAAACACTTAGGAGTCGAAGAAGCGCACGGATCATAATGAGGGCGTGAACTTTTACGACACTGCCTCTTCCAGAGATAGGGTACTAAAGCCAGAGCTAATCCGGACATCTCTTCCATGAAAGTCTTGGGGGCCCTATGACTGCTGAACGCCCAAAAAACCCCAACTAGGAAAACCATAGTAGCGATAAACGACTTGATTATGAGTATTTATACCAGCTCATTTCCTCAGCTGCATTGGCTGCAGGCTATAATTCTAGTTTTTTAGCTAGACTATTCATCTTTCCGCTTCCCTACCCAAATGCGAACCAAGAGATCTCTCCCATCCTTCGGCTCTGCATTTTTAGCAATGCTGATTAGCTTAATGGTCTTCGCGTATTCTTCTTCGGGGGATTCCCTTCCCTTCTTTCGCGTCGGGGCACACCACTTTGTCAAGTGAGAACAGATGAGATCATTACAAATAGCACTTTGCAGGGAAAATCTGCAGAAATTTTCCATTCCCTGAACAAAGTGACGAGAGAGAGAGAACAAAAGCAGACGGCTTCAAGGTTTGGAGAATCCCCTTAGAGAATGCGAAAAAGCAGTCGTAACTGCACGATGACGCTTGAGATGAATGAAAGCAAGAGTTCAAATCTCATTTGGAAAAAGCGAACAATTTCCTTTATAAGGGAGGTCTGGAAATAAAGTTCAGATGAGAAGCGGGACTGATGATGAAAAGGTTGAAAATTTCTGCATTTCTGCATTTGCAGACCTTTACAGATAACTTCACGGGGTACACACTAACAATAAGTATAAAAATCTGCTGCTAATTGCAACAAAAAGAATTTGTACCATTCCAAATGTTTAATCAAAACAGGGTAGAAGACCATGTCGCCGAAAGGAGAGGTCCTGCGCGGACATCTGCAACAAGTTGGGCACTTCTATAAATTGTAGCTCGTGCCAGTTGTCGGCACTGGAGCCTATGTACGACAAATCGTCCTCAACGTAACCAGAAGTTCATAACAAATAGGATTTAGTTCTTCCAACTAGGACCGAGCTGCTCACTCCGTGCCTATTTTTCTCTTTTTGTTAATTTCTCTTCTGTGATGATAAGCAAGTAAATAGGTATGCAAAGAAAAACTATAAAAGTACCTGCCAAAAAATACTTGAGTCGGCTATCTAATATATAAAGAATCGTAAGCGCAATTCAAAAATGTGCACATAGCGGGAAACCACGTGGCGGTCCCGTAGCGCGCGCATGCTACTAGCACCTTCAATTGCTGGTTCACTAGTCTAATATACAAAGAAATGTAAGCGCATTTCAAAAATATGCAGATAGCGGGAAACCGCGTGGCGGTCCCGAAGCGAACGTGCTTCTAAATAGCACCTTTAATTACTGGTTCACTAATAAACTCTCAATGAACATTTCCATGAGAAATGAAAGTCAGAAAAGAATTCAAAGAAAACTAATATTCGAACACAAGCGAAACCTAATGCGAAGAGAATCTTGTGCGATGTAGCTGAAAATCAATCAATTTGTCGATTTAGGTTATTCCTATGATTACTACGGTTATCCTTATTTTCAGGTACTAGTCAGTAAAATTTTTATTAACATTGTAGTTATAAACTGGACGAAGTGCAAATAAGAACGAATTCATTTGCTACTGCTGTTTGAAGGCATAAGTTTCATTGTCTAGACGCCAGATGCATAGGAAATCAGTTCATCTGAGATATCTTCCGGTAAACAGTCGCTAACAATTGCGAGAATTTCCAGAGGGGGCTGTGAGAACATTTTTACAGTAATTTACGCCACTCAAATAAGTAAAATGAGAGTAAAAATCAAGAAAAATACATGATTTGGTAAGAAAATCAAGAAAGATCTGCGATTATTTTCTGATCAACACAAGTAAAAGCGAATGGAAAACGTGGAGAGCATCGAAAAGTTTTCGGCTCCTCTCCCTTTAAACTTGCTATTTCTATTCACTGAATACACATCCTATTGAAATCATAATGTCATTGCTTATATTCATTAAGCGAACAAACGAGATGAGAGTTGGCAGATTAACTAATGATATTTGTATAGCTTGCTTTGGTAATTTCTAAATGCTGAGCACTTAGAAAAAAAACAGCTTGGGAGAGGATTCTTTAACCGTCTTGATTACTAGTTTCATTGAGGTTAGAGGTGAAAGCGAATGACATCTAATGAGAAGGCCCAGGGCCCGGCAGGAGGTGGCATTTCAGAATTTTGAAAACGATATCCCTTTTGAAGCCAAAATTTACGACTTCCCCTTTGACCCTATTTTTGACCCACGTAAGTCCCTGACAAACAGATATACACAAATAACAAGATCTGCGGCCTCAGCGCTTATTATAGTAGTACTACCTGGCTTTCCTGGTCCAGCCCGGGTCATCAAGGTTTCAGCTCAATGGGTTCATGCGCAAAGGAATCTATAAAAAACATAGGGTCAAGATTTGCACAAACTTTGACGTTTATATATCTAACGTAAGATACTACTCATTTATTAGACAGCTGCGAAACTTTACAATTTACAATAACCGATTGCGATTGGAGCGCGCTTTCCGAGGCCGATCATAACGCTGTGAACCCTATTTGGGGCTGTATCGAAGCGGTGACTTGGTGGTTTTGGAAGCGGATTTGAACATATAGTAATACTCTCGACCTAGTCCACATTTATGTAAAGAAATCCGGGAAATTATGTGAAGGGAAGCAGGGAGCCACCCCAGGTGGCTCCCAGGTGGCGCGGGAGCCACCTAATTTTGAAAAACACTTACCATTTTTTAAATTCACATAAGTTTCTCATAATTCTTCATACTTTTTCTGTGCTCATGGTCCTCCAACTACACAGCAAATTTGGTGCCATATCGTTACTTGTGCATTGAAAACGAGCCTATTTTGTTATTTTCCTCTTACAAGAATTGCGATTTGAATTCCGGCCTGCGGGCAGGCTAGCGATCGAAGCACAGAATCTTCACATTGCTGGAATCTAAGTTCATAGCACAGTAGCATCAACAAGGAATGATGAATAAAGAATGATATGTGCATTGTTACAAAATACGACTTCCCCTTTGCTTTTTCGGGCCAAAAACGATATCCAGCTTGTGAAAGCGCCACCCCCGCCGGGCCCTGAGAAGGCCATGTTTAAGACACCAATAACCAAAAATACTAACGAACAGGCAGGAAACAAATGCGAAGAAGAGGAGATTTTGACGACAAGTTTCTGGCAGAGTGCCCTTAACTAGAAAAACTGACTCTAATTAGCCACGATTACGAAAAAATGTACGAGAGTGCTGGCGATAAGTGCCAAAATCTACCGTTCGCTACTAAATTGTTGCTCTCTGAGGTTTTATTTGTCTGATATAATTTGAAGTTTTGGAATTATTTATTTTCTTTCAGTTTTTGATGTTTCATAGAACAGAGTATTTCGAGCATCATTCAAACCGTTGTACCATTGTATTTCTTTGGATGGTGTCTTATCGTTAATCATAATAAGAACTTTCATGAATTTTTCTTTTATTGTACCGCTTTAGACAATTTTTGAGACTGACCATATTTTCTCTGCATATGCTGTGTAGTTCTGGGTCTACCCATTTAGTAACAAGTCTATGATAATAACTTGACTAAATATGAAAGAAACAGCACCAAAAATACTCTTGAAAAACTCTTGAAAATTTTGGAAAGTAAGCTATGGAAAGAGTAAAATTGTTTTGTATCCTATAAGGTTTGCTCCGTCCATAGGTTATTGGACTTCTTTCGGAAATCAGTACAAGAATTTGTAAAATTAGCAGAACTTGACCTTGGTAAAAAAAATAATCCAGCTTTTCACGATTTCAAGGAAAAACGAGATTGTCAAAGACGATGATTTCTCTTTTAATTGCAATTAGTTGTGAAAGCAAGTTTCAAGAGGAAAATTTCAACCATCATTATCAGTAGTCGAAACTAAAGGATTCTGGAGGCTTTTCTCAATTTTTTGTGATCAGTGTGGGGAAAGCATCGCCTGTAAGGTATTGAGAGGTACATCAAAAGCATTAAAATGACAAACATAGCTAACCATAAGTAGTCCGCCTATAGTCAAATCCACTTTTGATCTCATTTCACGATTTTATTTGATTTCCAGGTCCACAAAGTCAAATTCTAAACTTACGAACCCCAAAAGAGGGCGTCTGCTTGTTGATCAAATTACATTGTAATGAATGCGAAATTACGAAAAGTTCAATCGCTGTCATGCATGTCCTTCATTCTTTCCTTATTCTCAAAAACACACTTTGCTTACTCACCATGAGGAAATGTACAAACATAAGAAAAGAAAACAAAAGCTTTGAATAGGTACTTAGTAATGTTGTGCTCAAATGGTAAAACATAAGTGGTACTTATAAATCAGAAAAATCAAAATCGAATAATCTGCAAGACTCTTATTTTGACATACAAAATTTCTTGGAATTTTTTATACACTACGGAGCGGATTCCCAATCCTTGGTTACTGTGATACTATGGTAGTCCATAATATTAGTGTCATAACAAAGTATAGTATGACCGTTGATTAAACGCTCTTTATTTTTTTTTTTTGATGGAATCATGCAAGATATAGGATATTTAGAAAATCGTGACGATGGCGACCGCGCGCGACACGCACGCCACTTCCAGAAATCGCATTTCTTCGTTTTCATCTCTATTCAAATGATTTTTTCGCTAACGCCTGATAGTACTCAGACATTGGAAGTGACTGCGCTGGATGTTGAGTTGATCCCTTCTTGTATGAGCGTTTTATGCTTCTGTGGGCGCAAAGTCCGCAGTAAAATCCGTCGTCAGGATTTTATTAAATGAACTATACATATGTGTATGTGCATATTCTTCCGCTATATATGAACTAAGACACCTGAATTATTGAAAACAAATTTCAAATCAATCAATCAATCTTAAGCTTCAACGCTCTTTGATTACATTAATCATAATGAGATTATTAGACCACGATATGTGCTAACAATGATATGACCCTACAAGATTTTTTTTTAAAAAATAAAGTGCTTGTTGTAGTCACACTCTGGCGGACACAACAAAAAGTACATTATGAGTTGTACAAGTCCGTGACAGTCTGTGACAAAGCAAGATTCGAGTTTCTGCCTTTTTTCCCACAACAGACCTTTAAGAAGGAAGAGAAGAGCAGCTTTGAGATAAGTGCGGTCAGTGTCACTGTTGTTGCGAGCTAGCAAATATAGCACAAAAACTTGATTTCTAAAAAAATTTCCTAAAAAACTCATTTGGCTATGTAGTAGGTGCAATACCACCCACATAACTTGCAAAATTTCCGTGAATTTCGCGAAATTCCGGAAATTCCGCGAAATTCTCGGAATGTCGCGAAGTTTCGCGAATTTCCGGGATTTTCGCGGAATTTACGGAAACTTTGCACATTCTGTGAGCGGGATTGTAGTTAGCACAAAAAAACTTTCCACCTTAGTGACAGCCCATATTTTTCGAGATGAGCGACGGAGAGAAATTTTTCGGATGCTTTAAATTTTTGCAGCCTATAAGCTTCAAAATAATTTCTTCATATGGGCTACCAGTTCCTCAGTTTCTATAATAACTCTCAATTTATTTTTTTGCCCAAATAACCAAGATCTAACCCCTTCAACTTGATAAAAGCCGTAAGAAACGGGAAATTTTGTAATAAAATCAAATTTTCGCTTTGATTCTCTTTCTGGAGATCCTAGCAAAAAAACCCATCAAACATCTTTGATGGGTTTTTTTGTGAATTTCAATTATTCTAATTTTCCATTTCGTCTTACTACGAGGTTTTTTTCTGCTGGAAATATGTAGAAGTCTGACTGGCTCGCTCTCTCATCTACACCTATTGATAACCACGTTTCTGAAACTTCCACATTTCCAAACGAAGTTGCAGAAAATTAGCTTCGCATCATATACGATGTGACTGCTAATATATATGCTAATTAGGAAAACAACGTATTGCTTACGTATTCGTTAATGGAGAGAAGAATTGTTTACCACAAAAGAAATACCCATCAGACTGTTAAGTTGGATACGTTACTTGTTAGAAAATAATGAGATTAAGTCGCAAAAATGACCAAGAGGGGACCTACCTAGGTTTAGAGATGTGAAACCCATGAAAACAAAAAATAATAGTGGTTTTCATTTGTAATGATCAGGAAGGAAAGCAGGTCTTTCATAATCAAAAGAGAAGATAAAAAGATATTTCTACGATTTCAGTGCAAGCTTATTTTTATCGAATCATCGCGAATTTCCTTCATTTCTATTTTGGGGCAGCCCAATGAACTTGGAATAAAATTACTGATGTTTGTATAACATGTTCATGCTCAATACATCAGGGACCATAGACTTAATACATTAGGGACCCTACTTTTGACAAAATAAAATGTTTTGCTGGTAGATTAACCAGGGTATAAATTCAAAGAAATCTCCAAGATATTACTGACGCTGAACGCCCCCCCCCCCCTTATTTGCTGTTGATCTGACCAATCTCAAATCGGATTCATTCATTAAAGAGTACTTTCGCGTTCATTTGAGTTTCATAGCTTTTTCCCTATGAAGATAACAAACAATACTCAAAAATGCTGCACAAACAATGTCATATTTTACGAAAAAATGCATCGTTGATTTGCCACCAATGTCATTGATTGGAAGACTGTAATTTCAAATGATGGGGCATGAAGCTCTAGCTTGGAAATTTGTAGCTGCTCTACTAGCCGGTATTTTTAAGGTTTTTGTATAATAAAACTTATACATGCTAGAGCTTAAAGCTCATCAGGACGACTCAGCTATGTAGTAGAACATTATATACTCGCACACATGATTGAACTCCTAAAACATTAGTATTTTCTGCACTTTGCTGAAAAATGCTATTTTTAGGCGAGTTCTAAAATGTACTAATGGCTCATCTCTTTAAGCAATGACGTCTTTGACGTTTACTGCTGACGTGGACACTGAAGAATGCACAATTAGAGGTTACTTCATTTCGTAAATAAATATTTCAACTAATTTTTTTAGAGGGACGGTACTTGACGGCACTTTGAAACAACGACTTTGTGGAAAAGTGGACATTAGAGGAGCAGGGAGTAGCTTAGGATTTAGAGGGACTATGAATTTCACATATAAGGTCTGCACGATTTCCTTTAATGTAGCTATTTATGCAGCACAAATTGTGAGAAAAAATTCTGTTCAAAAAAGTTGTGATCAAATTCGAAAGGTTCGAAAGGTTTATCTGATTATGCATCACGCCCCTACAACCTCACACTCATAGTTTTTTTCCCTTTTCTTAGCCTTCACTATCCTGTTTGTCGTCAAGAATTCCGAAAAAGAAGATTCACTATTTCTCGTCCCATATGCACTCAGTTTAGTCTGTCGTAAACATCGGGGGCATCTTTTGATAAAACCCTCATCTGTTGACACTCTGATTGACAGCTTTTCGTGGTTGCGTCAATTTAGGACTTACACGAACTACATAAAGTTTCAAACGCAGATCTAGGACGAGAAGACAGTTTTGGACCAGAGGGGGGGGGGGGGTAGGGACAATGTTTCACAGAATGCAGTCATAGTCACAAACAGCTTCGATATTTCTCTACAAATTAATCCGAATCAAGCAACTATGTCCTTAGCAAAAATTATAAAATTTTGAAAATGCAAGAGTGGAGCGTTCAACCACCCTAATACGTGCAGAACAGTGGCGGTTGCAGGATTTCCGTCTGGAGGGGGGGGGGGGGGAGAGGGCGAAAGAAAAAATTCGAAACGAAATGTTCCAAACTCCGAAAAAAATTTTGGGGTGCTTCTCAAAATTGTGCGGGTCCATAAACCCTAAAAGAAAAAGGGGGCGTGCTGGCAGCCAGCCCCGAGAAAATTTTTTACAAGACTAATTTAAATTTTTTAAAGACTTCAAAAATTATTTTGACTGTTTACAAGATTAAAGAAGCCACTTGCACATTTTTATAACCCATGTAAGAGAATTTCAAGAATTTCGCGACCCATTTTCGGGGAGGGGGGGGGTGGCACCCTGTAGTCGCTTGTGATCCGAAAAGCGATGAGGAAATAAGCAACAGAAAAGATTTTCGCTTTTATACCAAAGCCCAGCTCACTTGTAGAGATTGAACAAGTCCTCTACTAAGCATAGAACGCTAACCTTGCAATGAAGTGCGGGAGATGTCAAACAAAACTCGAAAATAGCGATAAATTTCCAGGACATGTAGCAAAACAGAACTGCTTGTGAAAATGGATGTTGCAAGATTCAGAATGAACTACTGTTAGCTGCTTGAGATAACTTTTTGATCAATTGCTCTGTCCCCATACGACTTCAAGCGAGGAGGACGAGCAACAGGCTAATATATCTAATTTAAGAAGCTCACTATCCAACTACATCACTCACTCCGCATTTTTGAGGTGGGTGGAGAGGGTGAGGACGAGGGCCATAGAGGCGTCAAAGATGACTTTGTGGAGAGTAAGTGCAAGTTTTTATACGGCCTTTTTAGGAAGCGCTGGGGGAAGAAAAGTTCTTGGTGACACAGTTGGCAACACTTAGAAAATTCCTACAATTTCAACCAGTTGCTTGAGAATTTATACAATTCTTGCCTACAGAGGCTTATGTCTTCTACAAAAGTATAAGACAAGTTTTAGTGCATAATTACCACTTAGAATCATGACTTTCGAAAGTTCCAGGACTTCCAATGGGAAACCTCTTTTCCGATTTCTTCCACCACCCCTCCCCCCCCCCGGAACCTCCCTATATTCCTTCCTCGCTTTATTCCAACTAAAAGGAGCTTCGAATAATTAGCTTCCACTCCCTTAATGTCTTAGGAAATCCCCTCTTAGAATCTGACAAACATCTGAACTTGGCAAACACAGTGCCAGATCTACATCTGAATCTGTCAGCTGACCTGCTCCGAATGACATCAGAAAGCGATTTTCGTCAAGTTCGTCTTATTAACAAATCTTTATGATGCTCTAACAGGCAAAGTTCAGAAAATTGACTTTGATTATCGGCTAGTGGACCAACAAAAGCGTAGTATTGCGTGCAGACAAAATTGCCTAGCTTGATGAGTTGTCCCAAAAAAGCACTTCTGGCCATTATCTCTTGGAGCGACTAAAATAGTGAAGTCAAGTATGAAAAAGCTAATAAAGCATAATAGACAAGACCAGTAGCTTCAGTCGTTCTGAAATACATAATCCTTATCAATACCGTATCCCATATATTTGAATCCCTTGTGTAAAATAGCTTTTCTAACACGTAAGTGCCGTTGCGTGTTCGTGAAAAATTTCAAGAGCTGAAAAGAGTTTTATTGCTGCTCAAGAAAGAGGTATTGTGAAGAAAAATAGAAATTTCCATACTGCCCAAAGTTGGATATTATATCTATAAAATTTTGTGGGCACAGTTTGGTGAGCTGTGATTAGGCTGTTATAAATATGAAAAAAATTGTGGAACAATTTGGTGTTTTTATAAGAATGGACAACTGCGTAGGCGTGCATACATTTAGTTTGTCACTGCTGTATACTGTTTCTATAGTTTTTAGAGATTCATGGGAAAAGTGAAATTTGATGATTTTGAAAAACATGTTGTGTCAATCAGGCTCAAAAGGTTCTCAATTTCAAGAAACTTAGAAGCACATAACATTAATTGAAGCATTATTTTTAGAATTCCGTGTATATCAAATTCGGTATGAAAATGGTGAGCTTCAAAAAGACAGAGCCATTATTAGAAACCTTCTTTGATTTGAAATCAAGAAAAGAATGAGTGCATTGAAAACAAAACCAGTGAAGCTGAACATCATTCGTTTCCATTTAGAAACAATTTACGGGCAGCAAGCTTCTGCAAACTCATTTAGTGTCTGAAAATAGAAAGTTTAGTGAAGCTATGGATAAGAGAAGTATGCATGACAAACACGAAAATGAAGAAAATGACATCAAGAAGACGACCCTAGCATTAATTTTTATTTGGTTTACCCAAATGAAACAAGAATGACGGCACTAAATGTCAACCACATTCGGGTGGGTGTGGGTATGATTGATAAAAATTGAAATATTTGATGGATGGCAACAGTTTGCGTAAGACTGATTAGGTGTCACAATGGCCCGTAGTAAACCCCCCATCAGGGCATCTTTCTCGACGCGGACTGGCGTTGATCTCATCACGCCTCAGTCTAGCATCCGGCGAGCCATTGATCCGGATGCGGATCGCTTCCGAGGCATCACAATCAAGTGCCTTCTTGAAAAGAGAATCACTCGAGCTGGTTTGGTCGAGCAGGTAAGGGACTGAAATTGAACGCGCGTGGCCATGGTTCGACACCGGCTAGCGCCACATTTATGCTGTATTGCAGGGCGTCTTTGATAGCGACCATTATCGGAAAATCGATGATGACCGCTATCAAGGATTTCGCCTAGAAAAAACATGGATGACACAAAAACGCATTTTTTGACGAAAATTTTATGGAAAATTGAAATAACTGCAACATAAATCCAACGAAATAAATCTACAAATTCTTGCCTTGAGCAGTTTGTCAAAGAAAAAAGTCAGTAAAATCTACAAAAAAGAAAAAGAGGTTTTTTTCTCTTTTCCTCGCCAAAATCAGCTGTTCATCGATCCTCTCCTTTTCGGGCGCGGTTGTGCAGTTTTGCGCCGATTTTTTCTGCATTTTTTGGCAAAGCTGTGTGTATCGTAAGTTACTCAGGAGCAACTTATGTTAGATGCAGTCACCTCTTGTCTGCGTCTCCTCTTCTACACACTATTTGGATCACTCTAACATCAGCTCACGTTGAGGTGACTTGAACGTGAACTGATGTGGAAGAGTTGACTGCAGCAGGTGGACAGATCGTCAACTGTCAGTTGACTTGACCATCTTATAGCATGGTAGGGTGGGTGGTCATCAGTTCACCTCACGTGCGGTGAACTGATGGGTTAAGTTGAGTTCACCTCAACTGATCGAGCTTTACTACGGGCCAATATGTATACGCCCTATATTTTTTCAAGTATAGCTGGCAAAACGCCAGACGGTATACGCTCTTGAGGAACGATTTTGGAATTTTTTATCTCATTCAAATCTTCAATTTTTTTTCTGGGGCAGATCCGAAAAAAACAAAAAGAATGTCTTTCAAAGGGCTAATTGAATGATAGAAATTTTTGAGGTTCTAATTATTTCGCACAGACAGAAGGCTTGCATCAAGAAATCGTAGATATAATATTTGTTTGAAAATGCTAAGCAAACTGTTTTACGCTAAAATATTTTTTCAACGTATGATGTGATGTAAATAGCACTCTATCATCTTTATTAGGAATTTTGTTCTGAACAAAATCAAAATTCGTACAAAGCAGATTACGGGTTTCAATGGCCTTGTTGCAGATGCTTTCTCGTACTAATACCGACTTCTTTGATGCCACGAAAAATTTTCTGTTTTTAGATCAAAGTCCTATTTCAGTATGCTTATTTTTTAATTGTTTATAACCACAAAAAAGCGCAAAGTGAAGAAGTGTTTTACTAAAGAATTTAGTAAATTTCCGGAAGGAAACTATCTGATTTCTATAAACTAGTGAACCAACTAATCTAAAGGTGCTATTTGGAAGAGCGTTCACTTCGGTACCACCATGCGGTTTCCCGCTATTTGCAGAATTTTCAATTGAGTCAACGTTCTTTATATATTTTAACTCATATTAGGTTTTGTATCTATCCTTCATCTGATGCGGCTTGAGTAACCATTCGATAGAGCAAAGCAAGCTCTACAAGATGGCTATCAAGAGTCTGCGTAATTCATAATCCACGTAAAGTTTTGAGCTGAAATATGGCAGTAGTTAAAAACGAACTTCTCTGTCATATATCGTATCTCCGCCCCAAAGTATCTAAAAAATTTCAAATTTATTCTGGCATATGCTTGACACATCGCGCATTCGATTGCACACTTTCCGAATTTGTTCCATAGGTAGAAATAAAGAAAAAAAATGAATGGGGCAAAATGGCAAATTCCGCCTTTAGAAGTACTGAGCTCCTTCCACACACGTGATTATATAGCTTATACATGCAGAAGTACGATCATGTATTTGAAAATTTTGAAGCTGCCTCAGTTCTCGAGAAATGCTGATTTTTAAGGTAAAAACGGTAAATAATTATGGGACACCCTTAATGGATAAATTTCAAGTTGATTGAGACTATACATTTGCCTTTTTTCACTTTTTTATTTGAATGAAGGGCTTACATACTCTAAGTTGCGAATTTGGAGGAAAAGAATGACAGACGATTATGTGCAAACAAGATTCAAAGTAGTTCTAAGTGGAAGTTTTCGGTAGAAACGCAAAATAGTTTTACTTCAGCATTGCTTAAGCAATTCATGCATACCTTGATTAGCCATTGTTTAACTAGGTATTTCTTACTTCAAAGTAAACCATTTTTGTTCATTTTATAACACTATGTTTGCCGAGTTTTTGAGACATCTCGACATTTCATTCATTCATCAGAAAAGCCGCACGTATGCCCACTCTTTAGTAAACAAAAAGATAATGACATGGATAGCATGAAACCGAATATGGAGCTAAAAACATTGGAGTACTGTTATGCATTAAGAAAAGAATTAAAAAAAGATAAAGCAATCCACATATAGCCAGAATGTGCTGATGTAACAAAGTGCAATATGTAGCATGACTACACAAGAAATGTAGTGTAGAAAATTGATATTCTTTGCCATTTTGAGATGTTTACAGTTATTTCAGATATAATAAGCGTAAAGTGCTTAATGTAGCAGATAAGCCTTGTATGGAGCGCAGAAAGTGCGACTGCAAGAAAAAAAATGCGTTCGAAAACTGTTCATGTACTCCTACTTAACTCATTACATCGGTTAATCAAAAGAATTGAATTTATAGGCGCTTGCAAAGCCAGCTACGTCTATTTCAGATAATCTTTTGAACAATAGATTTATCAATGTATTTTTTCCGGGCGCAAGATATAAATGTCAATTGAAAAGAGACCTGAGCAACTTTTGTTCTAAAAATAAGCATTTGTGTGGAAAGTTTTGCACCTATTATTGAATTTTATAGAAGCTCGCATAATTTTAGGACAACTGCATGGAAAATTCATAAGAAATTTTCCAAAAAGTAATATTAGGTTGATTCATAATTAATGCATGTTTTCTATATTTCATCTTTCAACCAAGATAATTCTTTTTTGAAAAGGCATTTCTGGGCGCAACAAAAACTACTGTAACCAGCAAGTCAGTGGCTGTACAACAGATACTTTTGCCTGACTGTATCTATCATAAGGAAGATTTTCTAGCCTAAAAATTGCCAACAACTTTTTTCGGAAGCCTCTACTTTGAGAAAGCATAACTTATGTTGAAAAAGTAGGATAAAGCAGACTTCGCTCATTGTGTAGCCAAGGATCTCTGGAGCAGTGATGCCAAACTTGGATTTTACAGAAATTTTTTGAAAGAAATTATCGCGAAAATTTCGAAAGTACTCACTTTTTTCTGGCATCTCGGCCGGCTCAAAAATCGGTTATTTTTGAAATTATTTCACTTATCTCCGCTGAAAAGTGAGAAAATCCTAGTGCTTTCCTATTATCAAATGAACTAGGTCTACCCTTGCTGGATAGCGCAAAAGACCTGCAATCGCCTTTTGCTTCAAAGTTTTATATAGCAAGGAAGGGTCGCGACGATCATTTAAGTTTGCAATTGAATTTCTTGGCGCAGAATTCATGGAGAATTTTTTTCGAATAGCATCTTGTAGCACAAAGTTTTCTAATCCTTATATATATTTTTTGAAATAAATCCGGCTATTCCTCATGGATTTAGGGCAAAAAGAGTGAAAAGCAATAATTTTGGGATTCAGTCTCTTTTATTTGAAGGCTCAGAACTTCAGAATGAACGGAGATGTACGAAAGCGAAGACCCAAATAAGAAACTAGAGAAAACGCCCTTTAAGATAGCTTGAAAAGTTTTTGAGGAAATTGATTACAAATCAAATACCAGCTCTTGGAAAAAGAGGTGAGAAAAACGTGCATTAATTATGAATCAACCTAATATAAGGCCAGTAAATGTAGAGCTATTAGAATCCACGCGCTATATGGAGCACAACATTGATTTTTGCAAAAATAGAAAAAAATAAAGGAAAGCTTCAGAGGAGCTTATCATTATCAAACCAAAAACGTATATTTTCTACCTTAATGATTACCAGATAACCTCGAAATGGCATAAGTGATGGAATTTTTTTCAAAACCATCTTTCCGATTGTGTTATAAAAGAGTCGATGAAGAAATGAGTGCCACTCCCTCGAGATGGCAAAGAGGAACATAGTGAAATGGCAATTTATGGCTTTGGCAACGCTCAGCACGGATTAAAAACGAGGCCTGCCAATTTTGGACGAAAGAGTCATTCGTTTTGTCTTGACTGCCACTCGCTCACTAAAATTTACTCATAAAATCTAGAATTCAGGAAATTTCATACCGACGGAATATTCCACAAGCACAATGCATTTCCGAACATTTCTAGAGGCTCGTTGAACAAAATTAATGTTTGAAAAAAGCGTGGCACGTGCGCGAAAGGTTCAATAATGTTGCTTGTCAATTTGTCGGGCTTTTTGCCAAATTCTCTAGAAGCACTGGAAAGCTTTTCGTGCACGAGTGCAGCGAAGTACCTGTGGCATATGGCTCTGAAATAATGGGAAATACGATCTATACATAGCAATTCGAATATCAGATTGCATAGGCAATAAGCGAAATATTGCGCTTTCGTCATGTAATTTGCATTGTTGACAGTGTAGCTCAAGGTGAACGTGTCAAAAATAATTTGCCACTTTTTCTTTGGGTGAAAAAGACCACTTTTGCAACGTAGTATTGGGCAAGGGACATACCTCATGCGATTTCAGTCGCCACGCGATCTGGCAATTTGCCAGATGTTTTCAAATTTAATACTGGTAGACCCCAAATGCACAGCATGTATAACTTTCATAGGTTGATAAAATGCCCCATCTTCCGCACATTCGGAAACCCCGTACGATGAGTTATGGACGTTTGGAGTATTGCCAAATCGCGTGAGGTACGTCCGAGGCCTTACAGTCAAAGCAGTGCATCTAATGTCCTAGGTCTTCTAATAGAGTCCTTCACTTAAAAACGAAATATCCAACTCCTACTTTCGTCCAGTACCATATTCTTCCCGAAGCAGTTCATTTCTCATCGGCTTGCGGTTCTCAAAACAAGACAGCTATCACGAGTCCATTTCAAGTCAACAACCTTTCTCGACTGTGGCAGTTATCCGCGACAGTCACGCCTGAAAATTATCACGGTTTTGCGGCTCGTTGGGCTCAACACCTGCCGTGTGCTCGACTGCCCTGCACCGCTATCCCTACACTCTAGGATCTCACGCGTCCGCTACCAAACTTCGGCGAGTTTACCCGACGCGGTCATCCAACAAGCAACCCATCTAATGACGCACATCTAAATTACATACAGTCGAGTAGATTTAGCGGTAAATATAGTGTGCTTGCACAGAAGGTGAAATGCGGTGAAATTTGCGCGTGAACAAGTAGCCACGTCAGTACCGCGGGCATCTTGCGCGCGCAATTGGCCGGCGTCACAGTCGAAACTATTTCTTCACGCGCCAATTTTCCGCATTTCACCTTCTGTGCAAGCACACTATATTTACCACTAAATCTACTCGACTGTAAGTTTTGGCACTTTTCCGTTATCCGGACCCATTTTTTCAAAGAAAGATATTGCTTCTATACTTGTACCATATTTTGTCCCAGCTTCAAAGGAAGGAGTGTCAACCTTCTGCCACTCCTGTGTCAAAAAAATTGACATGTCATCTACATGTTTAACAGGTTTTACCAAGAGTTTGTGTTATCCTACCTAGCGATGTAGTTTCACTCTGTTTTTTAGTTAATTTTGACCTCACTTCGATCAAACAGTTTTAAAATGAACATTGTCCAATAATGACGATATACTATTATCGATGAACAGTCTAGCTTGTTCAGAATAGAGGAATTTGCTAGGATTCCGTCATTTAAGGGGCGAAATAAGCAGCAGCAAAGTGCTTTAAGCTATCATTTATAGAATTTTCTGGCTGAATTCGCATGATGAAGATGGTTTAAAGAGAAGGACATTTTTATCACTGCTGAAAGCAAGCAAGATTCTAAAATAAGTTCATGATTGTTTTGCTATTATGCAAAACAGTCGAACAGCTTCAAAATAATCACAAGTTCTCTTTTATCTCACCGGAAATAATTTCGAAAAAAAAAACTTGTCAGTCAACCAAAACAAGTCAATTTTTTCGTGACACGTGGCAAGAAGGCAGCTACCGTAGAATTTATGAAAAATTATTCTTAGACTAAAGAACGTATATGAGAAACATTCGTCAAAATGAGTCCGGATAACGGAAAAGTACCTAAGTTTTTTTCTAAATACATAAAACAAAAGAAAGTGAATATACTAGAAGCGTGGTCGATACGACTAACTAAATAGATTTATAAAACACGGTACGAACAACGTCGTCCCGTATTACTAATGTCTACGGGTTCATTCCATATCAGTAGATTTTGAGTTCCATCAGGGTCGACCCGTGAAGACTCAGTCTGATTGGAACGGTGCAAACCCACTTCCACTCCCACATCGTTGTTCACCTACCAATACAAGAACCTTCCTCGCGCTCCAATACACACAACATCTCCAAGCTCGACCGCCAACGTAAAACTCTCTTCTACAGGAGCTGCTGAAAAGGGACAGGTGCGGTAACGACAACGATTAGTAAAAGTCAAAGAGGTGAAGATTGGTCCCATGCGCAGCCTTATATACACCGCCACTTGGCCGCGTTCCCTGAAAAGTGGTCCTGGTGCGACTACAATAGGCGGACAGGTAACGCTGCATACAGCACTTCCGGCACCTGAGCCGTGATAGCCAAAATGCAAAACGATCGACGTGCAACGGACGTATGACAGTAGTCTTGTCGGTAGAATGTCGGCATGGTAACCTTCTATGTGGGGTAGAATATGTAAAAAATACTTGAAGGCCGCCATATGTCGATCAAGGAAAACATACACGGGAATTTCGATTGTCATCCTTTGGCTCACAACGTAAGCTATGTCATCAATACAAGAACCTGAATTTGCTACTTAGCTCCATATTCTATTGCGAAAAACTGAGGTGTCGATGCGAAAAGTTTTTGGGCTCGCAAAATTCTATTCAGATCTCAAAACTAACGAAAATAGGAAACATCATTATAACCGCGAGCTTGCGTAATTACTGAAGTTATGCGAGTTTTGATGCACTTATAATTTCCGGGCGCTTGCCTCATTCATTGTTTAGCTTCTCTTCAGCTAAATTGTTCTAAACCTAGATCTAACGTTTTTTTTTCAACTTCTACAAATTTGCCTGCACTGATCAAATGAGCGGGAGGTCAAGCCCATTCTTTATATTTATAGACTTTGACGAATGAGACCGGTTGAAACGTTAGCTAAATAGAGGCCATAGTATGTATACCTGGCATAATAGATGGCTTCTTCCAAGTACTGCAAGTATCTGAAATTTAGCCAGCATTTCCTGCTCTCCTGAATTTATTTGGCAAACAGGACTCTCTAAATCCTTCTGGACGCAAAAGACCCACACCCATAGGATAGGCAACTATATGTCGCTGACAGGTTTACTACGCATGGACAACTGGTACAGCTCTGTAATGTCTGATATACGCATGGCTCGTGGTCCGTTGCAGATGTTTGCTTTGAACCAACCGGTTTCGGCAACTTATAATTCTCTACCCACATATGATAGCGCGTGTTACCTTCTCTGTAGTGTCCCTTTTGATAGGAGACCTACTTTTTTACGCACTGGCCTCGTAAACATTTGTTTCTCATCACACATAAAAATTGTAGATAAAAAATCTCTCTTGTATTGAAAGGAGATGCAGATGTCAATTTTTCTTATCTGCAGTGCCAACTTCTGCTTCTTTAAGGCAATATTCCAGCAGATTTTGCATTTTCATCTTTTCGCATGTTTTGGGCCTTTTCGACCCGTAAACCCCGGATTCAAGCTTTGAAACGGGTGAAAAGAGCTTTTTCAAGGCGTTTACCCAATTTCAAAAGGCAGCCCGGACGAGAATTTCGATGGAAAGTTAGGATGAAGACACTGCTAAGTGTAATTTTGGCCTTGGATACATGCAGGGGGAGACCGGTCGTGGGGTCCCGCGCCGAACGGTAAGCGAAGTCATCCGAGCAACCGATTGGGGTTGCGCGCGCCCAATCAAGGACTATTTCTCGGCCCAGGGGAACACCAACCAGCCGAACTGCGCCTGCAGGTCAGTGGGATGATCAGGAATCCACATATAGCAATAACCCCTAGGGCGCCTGCCAGGACACTGCCTTTAAGATACTTTGCTTCCGGAACTTATAGAACAAAGGGTACAGGTTCACCTCAAAAATAATAAAGTTAAGTTCTAAATTGAGTTTTCGTAGGGCAAGATTGGCTCTTTCGAATGTAGAAGTACTTTGAAGCGAACCAACCGCTTTATCGAAAATCGACGACGAAAACAAAACTTTGCGAACTTATGAAACGACCTAACATATGCTAATACTTTTTAAAAGGTGAAGATGGACCCAAACAACCTCGGGTACGATCTCTGACAAGTAGGCGTTGCAAGGCCAATGAATAAATTTGACGAGCTGTCGCTTGGACCTCGGCGTCGCTCCCAATTACTATCCACAAGAGCTCTGTGATACTTCCTTCGAAAATAATGCAGGATGGTAGGTTCATCTTAGAGCATTAATGGAACACTGCTAATGCATTTGTAAGATCATGTGATGAATGCGCCCGATCTTTGATGTGATAGCTAGAAGTGCAGTTGTCAAAGATCGACCATCAACTGGAATTGCACTTTACTCTTAGAGCCAATTCATGCTGTTCAAGTGGAATACTTTCAACAAGGAACAGCCAAAGTTAAATTCACTGGTAGGATTACAGTCTCGAAAAATTGGCCTCAGGGAGATTGCAAATATGCCAATCCTACATTCCAGAACTGAAGATGAATTGGAGAGGGGATACGCCTTTCAAACTCTAAGGACGTGCCCAGGAAATGAATGCAGAACACTTTCAGGACGATCGTTGCCAAAAGTACAGAAAAAGCAGTAGCTTTACAAAGTCTTCTTGACAATAAGTATGCTCATTGCAACCTTTTTTCTGTTTCTTTGACAGTTCATTGAATGGCAGGAAAAGCTGTCCAAGATACTCACCAAACAAAAAGACAAAGGATCTATTTTCAATCCGTACAAAAAGTGAGAGAAAGGGGAGAGTGTCAGGTTTCACTTTTATGTCTTGCCTTGTAAGTCTTGCAAGAGTGGGGCAGCTGAAGAGCAGAAACTAAAAAACTCACTTCTGATACTAAGGATTTCGAAATGTTTGTCTATTTTGGTTTGTTTTCAGTCAGGCGTGAGAAATGCTCAAGAACTTTTCACGATATTTTCTGCTTAAGCAACGCATACTCAGAAAAACTGCATCCTTTTCATACCGATGCCCAAAGATATCTCCTTAAGGGGCCGGGGCCTAAAGGTGACAATTTGCAGCGATTCTGCAAGGTACGTTTTAGATTACGATGGCAGAATTTCTCAAGTCGTAAGGGTGTTCCTACACAGGTCTCGGGTTTCATCGAATGCTTAGCTAAGTGACACGCAAAGTCAATTCCCTATCTGGCAAACGAATACTTTCTCTTCGCAATCGGTGATCGGCCGGAGGGTGAAAAAATTAGCTCAGTACCCTCTAGTGGTTTCAAAAGTTATCGATAACATTAGCGCGTATCACTTTGAAGAAGACTAGCCTTTCAAACAACGCAAGTGGGCGACCGTGAATGTCGACAATATCTAACTGTACTCGCGCTCGGACCTCTCCTTGTTGGACATTTGCCAAAGGTACATAAAGAAGAACTAAATGCCCATCTCTCTATAGTTCTTTTCAATGATCGTCCATGTGCCTGACAAGGACTCCAGCGTGCTCTCCCAGAAGAACTCTTCTGTTTTAGTGGTTTAGGGCACAGTCCATCCTAAGTTAAAGGTCTTGAGCTTTTGGCAGTATACGAAAGTAGGGCCTCCTATCAAGTCAATGGAACAGGGATTGTCAGGGTTTTCGCGGATTCTCGATTTCATATTCGGAATCAGGGACATGAGAAAGCCCTACAACGACAAAAACCTGGAAGACGAGAATGTGGGTGGAAGGTGTCTTTAAGCTTTAATAATTTAGATGCACATTCGCGCGAGAATGATTAGCTAATATGAGAAGAGCAGAACATCGAAGGTCGCGTTGCTCCATACATGATTGGTCCATACACGATCGATTTGCGGTGGGTATCGGAATATCCGAGAGGAATCAATTTGAGATTAAGCTTCGATGTAGCAGCGTACGCTAGGTTGGTGGCTTTTTTCTTTGCTTCATCTGCATTGCCAGTAGTTTAGGTGATAAGTTTCATTTTTTTGTATAAAAAGTCCAAAGGTGGAGTGTGTTTAGCGTGTAAGCCCCACACCGGCTACGCGTACGCTTGGTATGGGATTGTCAGCGGGTTAGTCGAACACTACGGCAAGGGTGCTGGGTTCATCAAGCTACAATGAAGGTGCTTTCTGCAAAATTTGGAAGTATTTTGCAACAGCTAAACTTAGTCTATTTGAGCGACTGCCTTAGTGCAAAAAGCGAGGGCCCCTGAAGGAATCCCGGAACAGATTTTTTTCGTTGCAAGAGGTACTTGTTCTTATTATATGATTCTGTTAGTTCCCTTCAGAAGACTTCCAGCTTGCCACTCGATAGTTCTCGAAATGTTACAGCAGCTTCCGTGTTGTTTCTCATTCCTATGTGTTTCTTAATACTTTTACTAAAAAGGAAAGAGAGGAATCTAGATGAGAAAAAAGTAGTAAAGATTTCTGGCTAATGTAGAGCAATTGCTAAGCATTAGCGAGCAGTGGCATAACTTCCTCGAAAGGCTTTTGTTGGTGGTCAATGGGCGACATAAATCTGTCACTCGAATGTATTCCGGCTTGGAGCTCAATAAAATATATGACTGAGGGCTAACATTTGAACGCTACCTCATGTACAACGAAGAGGGATAGTGTGAGATTCCTGAGTCGCGATAGACCTGCTACAGTGGTTGGTTCATGGTTTATTCTTAACAAGTTAGGTAAGTTGGATAAAAAGAAACAAGAAGAGCAGAGGCCAGAAGGTAGGTATTGTCCAACAATTATTTTCCATCCTCCAAAATGATGCCTTCATCTTATCGGATACTCCAAACTACTGAGCTTGCCACTTCACATTTGACGCGCATATTTCCGATAGTCCATAAAACGCAGAACTTCGTCAAAAAAATTTGAAAACCTTTGTCAAGTGAGTTCAGGGCCTTCTTTAAGTTTTAGTTATCGCTGTAAACATGAATACGCAGCTCAGATCGATTTTTTTTCTTTTCGATCTGAACTGCGTAGCCATATTTATTACAATAAAACGTTTTTTTACTTTTAATATTTGCTGTAGTCAAAGTCCCGTTGTAAAGAGTGCAAAAGAGTGACGATGTGCGCTTTGACGGCAACGATTGCCTCAGTCAAACACTTTTTATGTAGGTTTTTATACGAGCAACTCCCTGGTTTTTTCCGTTTCAAAGAACTTACAACTCTTGTTCTAGTGCACCTGCAGGCTGGATATTTTTAGTATCTTTACTGGTGCATCTGTGGGCTGATTTAAGCAGTGAAAGGTTTCTTAGACTTTCGTTGGAAAAAAGTTAGAACTTTACACATGTGAGAGAAAGTGGCAAAACTCACCGATAAAACGCACTGTAAGTAGGGATTCACCTCTGTAAAATTGCCAAGTTTTCGATGCCATTACTATTAAGATGGTGAAATGTAGTCTTGATTTGAATTTTTATTGAAAACCCCAAAAATCATATAAATTCTTTGACTATATTTTTTTCCATACCCTGTATACCATTCTTTAGCACAAACCTTGTATACCATAGCATGAAGACAAGCTCTTTTGTTTATTCTTTTGTTATCCGCTGTTTGTACTAAATAGTTGCTATGTATATGTTTTGTAAACGGTGTCTTTTATCTTTTAAGCTTAGACATGAGATCTTGCACTCATTTTTTAGATACAATGGGCAAGCATTGTATTGGTCGAGCGCATTCGCATGCGGAATAAAGGGGGCACTAGCGAGATTGATAAAAATGCTTTTGAGCGAGCCGAGAAATATCAATGAAGCAAAAGAGTAGAGATGAATGCAATTACAATCACTTTTCGCAATCACAGCGGTCTAGCTATTTTCAAACGGAGATCCTTTCAGTGGCAGAGTAGCGCGATAATTTTCATCGGTAAATGGACTCGGTAGATAAGACAAAGCCTAATGTTATCTTGACAGTGGCTTATGCTAGATTTGTACTCTTCGACAACTCTTGCAACTAAATCTTGCTGAAGATTCAACAAAAGGATCGAAATGAGCCGTGAATAAGGGAATGAGGATGCAATTAGATGGAACAGAGCTAGCCAAGACAAGATGAGTCATACTCGTAGCAATCATTTCTTTATATAATTGCCTGAGCGAAGATCGAGCGTATTCGACGGTATCGACGGTCATTTCACTATTATGCCTTACAATAAGTCGCTTAATCTGAGGCTGTGTGAAGTTTGTCCTTTAGGCCTCGGGCACAATTCACGCGATTTATCGTCGCAATTCAATCGCTAAATACAAGTACGGGTTCATTGCATGCCGATCTTCTAGCAATGATGATACAGTGTGATAGTTTTCCAACACGATTACTCGTTAACTATCACAACCCGTAATACAAGAAGACTGGCATGTAATGAGCTCGTAACACTTGTCTGTAGCTATTGAATCGCGACGAGCACATCGCGTGAACTCTGTCTGAGGCCTTATGAAAGTACAATGAAGAACGATTCACAATACTTCAAAACAATGCGGAGTCGCACAACAAGGGCGATTCATTCTCGTTCTGCACTATTTGGTGTCAATCAATTTTGAAGAATAGTCGGAAATCCAGTACCATAGGTAAGTTTTTCTGGATGTTCCAAATTGACAAATGCGAGCCTTTGCGAAGCAGAGCTGATGCGCTGGTTTACAAAAAAGCGACAAGGCTATCTGTTTTTTCTGCATTCCCTAAAAAATTTTCGAAAGGAAACTTATAAAGCGAGTTATAAGCAATTATGAGCACTCATAAAATAACGAAGTTTCATTGCTGATTTTTTTCGCGACATAAATTGCTTTTAAAACGAGTATTTCTCTACCATTCATTCGTGACGGTTACCATTATCCCGTAAGTTTTGACATCAAATTGTAAGAGAGAGTGCACATAGGTAGTTAAACCATTGCAAGCTTCCGCGAAGTAATATTGACCCCTCTTTTAAAAAGACTAATTGGCAGTATTACATAGATTTCTTAACATCCAGTATGTAAGAGAACCTCTCGATAAATTAAATAAATAACTGAACATGAAAGGATCTTCACGTGACCAATTGGCTCTCGAGCATTTCTATTCACTTCACTTTTTTCGATTTGACACGTTATCATATGTAGCGTGGCAGCTGTTACTCTGGACATATAGGCATTTGCAAATGCTCAAATTTTGCTGCGGAATGAGCCAACGTCCGAAAACGCAGATACAGAAAGTCGAAGGTTATAGATGTTAATCTCGCCCATCTGTGAAACTTAACGCTTAATTATTACAGAGCAGTAAAGAAAGATGCGCATCATTTATTCATTGTATAGACCAATGTAAAATGAACTTCACAGGTTTGTCTGTACCATAGGCTGTAGAATTAAAACGAACATGAATGATTTTGAGATGAAAGGTGAAACGTCTGAGCTCGAGGAGCCAACGGGTAAGTATAAGAGCTTAAAGTGATTTACTATTATTTTAGCTGAGTTTGAAAGAAAAGGTTATCAATGTCAAATGGCTTGCATCATACTTGGATACGACGCGAAAAGGTGAAGGCGGACAAGAAACTTTAGGAATATGCAGGCTTGAGTTCGAAAAGGATAAAGGTTAAAGGATAATAAAGGATAAAATCTGGCGTCTCAAATAGTTTCTGCGGGCATGCGCCGAACGCACACTAGTTCATAGTTGAAAAGGCAATCGCATGCGTGCGAGCCTTCTACATGACTTACAGGGGCCAGCCGAAATTTACCGGCTTCGGAGGGTAGAGAGCTTAGTTGAATTTTAGAAAGCACAGAAGATTTTCCGGAGTGCATGGCTGACGCCAGTCACCTTCATTCAAAAAAAAATTTTGGCGCTCTCTTTTACCTCTCCTCTTGTTCTCAAAGGGTTGAGTCAGACTTCGCGGGGAAGCGGCGTACGCGGCGTACGCGGCGTACGCAGCGTACGCTCGGTATATTTCATCATAGGAGCATACGCGGCGTACGCTGCGTACGTCGCGTACGCCGCGCAGTCTGGCCCAACCCAAAGGAAAATCCTGAACCGCCACTCGTGCGATGCTTATAAAATACTTCAGAATAAGCATACCAACACGCATAAAATCAACATAAGACAAAAAAAGCTCAGCTTGATAAGAGGTCTTCTTTCTTGTACAGGTCAAAAGTTTTTAAAGGATAACTATATTTTTTGTCCCTATAAATAACGATAGCACTCCTTGGCTATCCTCTATATACCATGCTCTACATCGCTTTTGCCATGATAGTGATAGAAAATTTTCGGAAAATGAATTTAGCGAGTGACAAATGTTAAACATAATCGAAATCACCAATTAGAAGAGCTTTACTTATCTATAATACATGTTAGTATGAACAAGTCTCGCAATTATGTGCCAAACTCACCTTAGAAAAGAAAGTTTCAAACGCTCGCAGTAGAATTGTCCACCTCCCTGAGTTCATGCAGAGCACATGAATCTCTCATCAGCACCAAGCAATCCCCACCCAGTGCTCTGCTGATGGGTTTTCTTGACAAAAAGACCTCATCTATCAACTCGCCCATTATTGAGTCAGACGAGAAGCGAAGAAAAGATTTGTTGCTATAGAGTGTGATAAGCTACAGTTAGGTGCACACCCTTACACTTACTTAATGTTACTGTAATGATCAAATGCCCTAACTTGAACACAAGTCTTCTCCAATACTTTATCAGAGTAGCCACAAAATAGCTTGAGTTGGCTTCAATAAAGTCCAGTTTTTGAACATTTTTTTCGTGCAAAACAGATGTAGAGTGGGTGTATTGGTTGATAGATTGTAGCATGGTTGCATGAATAAAAAGTGAATGAGTGAATGATAGACTGATTAATAGGAACAAAGAATCGATTGGCTGAATTGTGTAAAGAGCGCATAGTAATCACATAAAATGTGCCAAAATCAATCAGATGAATGAATTGATCAAAATCATCGGATGAGCAAAAGAAATCAAAAGGAAAACTATCGTCTAGATCAATGCAAGCAATGGGTAGATCAATGACCACATGGACAAAACACTATAGATATAAGACTACCGATCCAATGGAACTCTGTTTTTACGATTTAATAATCCAAACTTATAGCAAAGCAGGATAATATATGGAAAACTATTCGTTAAAATTTTCTTATTGCATGACATTAAAGCTTGAAAGCTACTCAATCTAAAAACACTCTAGACTTTGATTTACTAACAAAAAGACTCATTCTAAAAACACTCTAGATTTTTGGTATAACTAATTGACAAGAATGCATATGTGGTACTTTCAATGAAAAGTGCATTGCCGGGTGTCCCAACATATCGTGAGTGTTGAAGGAATGGTGCGCCGCCTTTCGCTGAACGGGTAGCATTTACAGAAAATAAAAAAGGTGATCAATGTTGTCCTTCATTTCAAGTATATTTTGTCTATTGAGATTATGGAAAAACTATAGCGTCCACGCACTTGTTACCAAGAGGTAATCGATCTTGATTATTCTGACCATATCGATGATTTACCAGTGCTTTGAGGCTACATAAATTCATGAAGTTTTCTCAGAATGAACAGTTTCATTTGGAGAATATCTTCATTGGAAACATGGAAACAGCTGTGAACATTTACAATTTCGATATAATCAACGAGCATTTGATAGGATTAGATTTACAGTAAAGCGAGTAATGCAAGAAGCCAGGAAATTCTCTAAACTACGACATTTTCGATGCAGAATTGCATATTTATGAAACAGGAGAAGCCAGATAAGACCAACACGTCTACCTCAAGACATGACACCGGAGTTTCCAAAGATTCTGAGATTTTTACAAAGCATATACGACAGCGATCGCAGAGGTAATTTTGCCAAGCCAAAACTTGATATGTCTAATCAATGCGGATCACGCTAGCTTCAGGCCGAAACAAAAATATCCAAAAACCTGAGCTTTAAACTCTAAAACTCATCAAAATAGCCTTAAAGGCAGTGGCTCGGCAGAACGAGACCCATGGCAAAACAAGGTCACAGAGCAGGAACCCCCATAATGGAACTATGGGTCCAAGTTAGATGTTCCTCTGCCACTTCTGACCCCCGAAATTTCAACGCGAAAACAGCGCTTCCATCTCCCCTCATCTTCGACCCCGTTCACCTTCCACCGTCAGAGCGCCCATGCCGCAATGCTATAAGCATAAGGGTCCCGCAACGACTCTGCGTCTTCGCCACATGATGGGCTTCGCGTCCACTCGGCCCCTCGTCAATGTTTGAATTTAGGTGGGCGGGGTCGAATAGGAGGGGAGATGAGCGCTGCTTTCGCGTTGAAATTTCGGGGGTTAGAAGTAACAGAGGAAGATCGAACTTTGGCCCATATGTTCCATTATGGAGGCTCATACCCTGTGACCTGTTTTGTTTTGTTTCGTCATTCTGCCGAGGCACTGCCTTTAATAGCCTGAATTTCCATCCAAAATGGAAGTCCCAACATGACCTTCTCCAGCACCCGCGATATATGTTAGGTCCGAACATCCAGTGAAAAGTCTTCAAAATTCAAACATGCAAGCTTTATGTAAATATACTGCTAACTTAACAAATACTAAAATATGGGCAATTTATTATTTCAAAATTTCGCATTCTGTCCGCTTTCTCGCAAAAAGTAGGATGCCGAATGTTTGCTCAGATTTTCAAAACTTTATGGAACAACAAGTTCGATTAATAAACTTCTATGCTTAAGACTTCTGCCACAGTCAAACATATTACAGCGTTGCAACCAGCCTCAGTGAACGAACATTTGGCTCAAAGTCCGCTCGATGTGATTTATTTATTATGTGGGTCCGAAAGTTTGTGCTGTACTTTAAGATCTACCCTCAAGATAGACAAACTTCTTAAGTGTTCTATGCAGAATCTCTTTTTCTTCTCAGGAGTGATGTTTTTGTTCGGATTCGTGCTTCTTCGAATCGCCACAATCTCCAAACCATGCAATTACGTTCCCTAAGTTTAGCTATTTTTTTGGAATGTTCGTTCTAGACTTCTGAAAAAGCCTTGGCAAAAGTTGGATAGAGTAGACAAAAGGGAAACGGCCCTTTTGAACCGCTCCCTATCATGGCGCGCCTCTGATTGGTCAACATGTCCACTGCAATTGGCAAGGCTATGAGTAGGACGGAGCATCATTTTTGTACATCTTTGGTGTCCAACAGGATGACAGATTTTAGCACAGGTATATTGCATGCTTCAAACTAAGAATTTTCCCCGTTGACTGTGAATGCGACTTGCGATTAGCTTTGCCAGCTGCGTCGCACGCGGCGAAACGGACATCGCGCGCGAAGGGTTCAAAAGGGCCTACACCCTAGACAAAATGCTACAAAAGCCAATTTTTTTGGCATCGGCTAGTTTTCAGTACTTTTGAAAACATGTTTTCCAAAGGCCTTCACATTTGCGAAGTCATAAGATATATAGGCTGTACCGACTCGCATCGGTCATGCGACGTCGCGCCTGCGGCACTTGCGACGGTGCGGTGTGACGCGTGCGACGGTGCGTCGTCGCAATGTATGCTGGCGTGGGACCGATGCTGGCTGACACGGCTTATACAGACGCTTCAAAACTATGAATCTTCGCCAATTGGAATTTTCAAAAATTGATTTTGACTAAACACCAAATTTATCGAACAGTTGAGTTTCTACCCCCTTAGATTGTTGATTTTTTGGAATTTTTAGTGGCGGCCTGGGATGGAACAAAAACTAGAATTATGGCAATTTTTTCTTCAAGGAGAAGAAGCTGCATCGACACTCTAGCTATTTGCCGTCTGATGTTCTACGAGATTTGGGATAAACGAATATGAAAATTGGTATCATCAAAATGATGATTTGAAATTAAAAGCTATATATCGATGCCAAAAATTTGTACTACATTGCATTTTTTACTCTATCTAACTCATATTGATAAACTTTCAAGAGAAGGCATTTTTTCCGATTAAAAATTCAAAGAACAGCAAGATTTGGGAGAGATAAAAGCCATGGGTTGAAGATTCTGACGATTTTTCGACCAAGCATCAAGGAATCCGAGCAAAAACATCACTGCTGGGAAGGGGAAGAAATTCTGCATGGAACAATACCTATAATGTTTGTTTATC
Source organism: Cylicocyclus nassatus (assembly GCA_958299035.1). Lineage (NCBI taxonomy): Eukaryota > Metazoa > Nematoda > Chromadorea > Rhabditida > Strongylidae > Cylicocyclus > Cylicocyclus nassatus. Next base: position 11,758,618 of record CATQJL010000112.1, read on the forward strand.
TTTATTCTAAATGGTGAGAGGATAGATCTAAGGAAAAACGGCACGAACTACTGGACCCATTCAATCATACCTTCGATAGTCTAGAGACAGGGTCTCAAAAATGAAGATTGTTTGACGATCTCCACCCACAAAAAGTGAAGATATGTTGAAAAAAAGCAGAGAAGAAAGAAAGATGCAAACAAAGGCAAAAGCAGAAGAAACCTCTAAAAATCGGATGAAAATGCTGCAGTGAGTTTAAAATCTTTCACTTGGTGGCATTTCGAATTGTAGGTCGGCCCAGGACTAAGCAATCCACAAAACGGGGGAAAACGAGAGAAAGCTAGCTTTTTTTGCAATTGTTTTAGAAACGAGCATATTTTGATGGTGATGATTAAACGAAAAACATTCACTTATAAAAACGTAAAGTTCGGTTTTTTCTAACAATAAGTTGAAATGCACGTTAAAGACAATCTAGCTTTTGATGCGTCCTTTGAATTTTTACTTCTCCTAGTAGTTTCTGTTTATGGCGACGTTGTCAGCTTTGTTATGTTCATAATCCTGAGCAAGATGTCCCCGAGCAAAAACGCACTTTTTGCCAAATATTTCACCACAATCGAAGAAGTCAACCCCGCGACGTTGCCTACATTATGAACATAAGCAAGATCTACCGCACGCATGAAAAACCGTTTGAAAGGTACTAAACTGGAGAAAAACGAGAGGTTTTCGAAAACACGGTTTTGCCAAAGTTCTCGTTTAAATAAAATTGGGGTTTCGCGACGTGGTCAGCGTGAGTAGGGAGTAAAGCAATATGATACACACTCTGCTAGAACTGAATGCAAAACAACGAAAAAAGGGGCATCAGGGCCAAATGCCTCGTGCCCCGCGTTTACGGTAGCGAGTTAGCGCGCATTGCGCGGAGACGCAGACGAGCAGAGAGATAGATCAGAGCCGACGGCCGACTCCGAGGAGATCTACGACCAGAGCCGCTTGGCTGGAAATAAGGCCTAAAAGCGAAGGATGAGGCCTCCAATAAAAATGAACGTTGCCTAAAAAGAATTAAGAAAGAGCAAAAGAGATGTAAAGTAACAGCAAAAGTCTCGGAAAGTGATTGATACAGTTGATACATTTGCGGTATGTTTCAAAATCGTTGTTTTGACTGTATTTCAAACCGCAGTCCGCTTCAGGACCGTCACTTCACGACTAGAAAAACAGTGAAAAGTAAATTTCTTGGTGCCACGGTTTCAAAAGTAGTGATGTTCAAAAGTAACATCACTAAAAAGAGAATAAACAGAAACAAAAGGAACCGTGAAAAGCAAAGGTTCGTTTTGCCATACTTGAAGTGCACTAAGCCACTCTACTTTTTGATGTGTCCTTTGAGTTTACTTTGCCCCTCCCCTTTTTTGTCGTTTCTGTTTTCGGCGACGGTGTCTGCGTTGTTCTGTTCATCATTTTGAACAAGATACTCGTAAGCATGAATACATATATGAACAATCTCGCAGACGGGGTGGTCTTAGCAAGCGCCAGAAAGAAGCTGCAAGACGAGGTGCGAAACTGGAAAACGGGCTAGAGTTGTATGGCTTGAAGCTCAACACCAGGAAGACAGAATACAAAGGAACAAACTCCAGGTACCATAAGCATCGATGGTGAAGAGCTAAAGAAGACAACTTCATAGTACCTAGGCAGCAGAAGGAGACTTACAGAAGAGGTTGCAGACAGGAGGAACACAGCATGAGCGATGGAGAGCCTTGAGAGGGGTCTTGTGCAATAAGAGAATGTCAGTGCAACTCAAGTCTCAATTGTACAAGGCCTCATTCGTTCAGCAGCACTGTATGACAGTTGTCATCGTCTAAGTTCTTGGAGAGCAAAGCGGATAATCGGCGTGATAGGGGATTTGGGGGCAGTCTTCGCTAGGCGCAATTCATTCGCAAAAAAGTAAGGCGAAATTAAAATCGTGGTCAGCTTTCTTAACCCTATCTGCGGCGTTTAGTAATACAAAATTTACAAAAGTGTCATTGCATGCTCAATTTCTTTAGAGTGTAATTTTCGATTCACAAGAAGAGTATTCTTAGAGTGTTTTGTCGCGCAGAAGGTTTTCCATAAAGATGAGAAAGGGGTTTAGAGATACTTGTAGTTTTAGCTAAGCATAACTTTAAGCTTACTTTGTAAGATTTACCCAGCAAGAAATAGATTTTACAGAAAGAGGAGACGCTCTGATGAAATAGAACAGCAGATCGAAAATCACTTGATTATTGGAAAAAAATGTGGTCAAAGTTAATTGGTTCGTTGAATTCACAACATAATGACTCCTAGTTTTGTGCGAGTTCGTTTAAAGTGAGGCCTGAAATTGAACTCCATCGTTGAATGGAAATTAATCTTCCCTTCCCTTCTACTTTGATCTTTCGCAATGCTAAGAGAATACAAGATCACAATGAAAAGTAGGGGAGGCGTACTCTTTCATTCATTCAAATTTGAAGGAAACGAAGAAATGAGAACAGCACCAAGTTTGTTCATAATTACTACATTATGCCAATAATAATGTGTTAAATAGAATAAAATGTATTCAAGATAAGAAGGACACCTACAACAATTGATTCAAACCATGGACTTGATGAAGTTTCCAAGTTTACAAGCGCCAAAGCGACACAGAAATGTAAATTACAATTTGCAATTCTGGCACAGCAAAAAATGTCCTCGAAAATAAGTTTCATTTTTTTCGTGTAGTCACAAGGTTGCTGCTTTTACTTTGTTACTTTTTGACAATCACATAGCTTTTCATATTTCATAACGGAAAGGGAAAAGCAGTGACCGACGGCAGTGACTGAGGGAAGGGGTGGGGGCGCTAATTTTTTGTGCTACTTACATGAGCTAAAAAAATGTTAGTTACTTTTATATTGCTTTTATATACTCGTATATAAGTATAATTCCCAACGTTTTCTAAATTAATCGTAATTAATCTCAAAATTTTTTTTTGCGTTTTTGGGGTTATGGGCTCACGAAAATTTCAGAAGTATCTCAATAAATTTTATATTATACCGAGAGTCCCAAAAGTTTTGTGTGTTTTTTTCCATCGCTGACTAAAACTCACAGAATACCAATCCATGGACGACTTAGGTACCTTTTGACTCAAAAATTATCTTCTTTCTTACAGCTATATTTGCTCTCTGATCGACCCTGTCTTGATGTTATCGCCATGGCTTTTTGAGCAGTTCAGGAGTAACGCCAAATGTTTCCTGAATTTTAAAAAATTTTATTCTGATGTTTTAAAAAAGCGCTGACAACCTTTATGTAGAGCAAACCTTTGACTACATTGCATCCATTCCATTTGAGGTTAATGGGCCACGTTTACCCAGTCCGTTATAATTACCTATTTAATAAAAACCACGGCTTTTTGCCACGTTCATCACGCAAAAGTACCGAAAATTCCAAAAAGATGCCTATTCAAGGCAAATCAAACTTGGTTCTGTTGCACAAATAATGTCTAATAAGAATCATCTTCAAATTCGCAGAAACTTCAAAGCTTCCAAATATTTGCTGCAGTTGCGTGTTTCATGACTTTGCCAAAAATCGAGACCTCCGCAGAAATATTTTTTTGAAGCTAAAAACTGCAGATTGGAAGAATCTTAATATATCATCTTGTAGTCCGAAAATTGCTCTATTTGATCTTTACCTAACCTTTTGCGAAACTCTGAAAGAAATTCTTGAAAAATAGCCTAACTTTGAGCAGATAAAATTGACGGGTGGTGAATTTTGGCAATTGTCAAAAAAAAAGCATATAAGACTGTGGTTCGAAAACGTATCCCTAAGACAGTGTGAAGGAAAATCTGCAGCGAATGCATCTTGAAACTCATTCAGGTCTTTATTGTGCGTGGTTCTATAGTAGTCTGAAAAAACGGACAAAACTTTCGGGACAACCTAATAGTTGAGGCTAACGCCACGCACTTATTTAAAAAATTATTTTAGCGGCATTTTCCCTCCCCCCGCCCTCCCCCAAACGAAATTACTCCTCTAGGGAATGGTGGTGAAATTTTTGAAGGTAGCCCACATGGTATATATGATGAAAGTAGTTCGCTGTTCGTTTTTTCTCCTCAATAACTTAGACATTTTTGAATAATTCCAAATCCTAATGAGCTTTGCATAATCTCTTCTCTGGCAGAGGGGAGGGGGGATGGAGATTGCCATATCCTTGTTTCAGAATTTGATTTTTACGTTCGGAAGACGTGGCTTTTAATTCCTAAGAATTTCTCTCTCCAACCTTCCGGATTCCCATTGCGGGAAAAAATCGCTACATATCAACAGCAGAGGAAATGTCGCGAAAAATGGGCCAAAGATGGAATCCCAATTTTAAAGTTAAAATTTTTTGCGATGGTAAGTACTAACATCAGATAGAGAAAGATAAGGCTAAACTTTAGCAATTTTTTGAAGAACATTAAGCAAAATTTCTTTCTGCTTTTTGACTTTCTTGTTCCCGCCCTAGAAGTGAGTGGGACTTGGCAAAATACCGTAATCCGGTGACTAATCGAAGTTTCTCCAACAATCCGGTATGGAATTCTCAATGTGTGGCCGAGCAATGGTTGCTCAGCAGCGTTCAAGGGCTCTCGACATGAAAAATCGTCCGCAGTAACCGGACAGGTTGCCTTTTACGGTGTGTACAACGACGGCCATGTGCAGGAATTTCAATGTCCAGTAGCAACGGCACGCAAGAATGCACTTTTTCCGCATACTCTTTGCATTTTATGCTCATGGGCTACCTTGATTCAGGACAGACTGTAATTCTTTCTTTTCTCTTTTTATCGCCTATTCTTGTACCGAAGCTATTGTCTTATCTTGTACAAATCATTTTCTTCCTTCTATAAATGTCCTAAAGTCTCACAAGAGTTCGAATTTATTTTGAATAATCTTCCCATTTTTTCACCCCAGCCTCCCTTTTCTCCACGATGTGCCTTCATCAAGTCCGAAGCTGAAGATTTAGAAGTTCAGTTTTTTTGATAAACCTCCTGAGATCTCATCCTTCTTTCGCACATTAGTCTAACAACATGATATATCGAAGAAATGGCTGTATAGGAAAAACTCATCTATAATGAACGAGGTTTTGTGTAACGATGCACATGGCGTCCTCATTTTGAAGGATCAGGTCATTATGACTGGCGCTAGGTGCGAAAGTTTAATAATGTGAATAATGATATATTCATACTTCTATTTTTCTAGAATGTACTTATTTTCATTGTTAGATATTAAAAGAAGAGTGAGTCCTCTACATGAGGAGAGATTACTATCGAGCTAACAATAGAACGTAGTAACTCTTTTGAGCTCTGAGCTAATGACAAAGAGAGAAACAATTTGGTAAATTTGAAAATGTAAAGCGAAGCAAGACAATAAGACTCAGTGAATAGCTGAGAATTTCTCAACGGGTAACAAGAGAAGGGGACCGCAAAACATGGACCGGAAAAAACCGGACAAGGTTTATTCCACTGTTCTCGCAAAAATTTTCTTAAAGAAAGATTACAATGCAGCTAAACACATGGTTTCAAGAGTTTGACTACAGTTTCAAACATTGTGCAAGTATGCAAACTTTTCCAACGAATTCATTATGCTAAGTAGATTTGAATGAAGTTCTAAGGCTGCGACAATCTTGCAGCAAATATGTTGCGACGAAAAAAAAGTCAGTTTGCGAATTTTTTGTAGTTCATAGGACTAAATAATCGCCTTATTTCCATTTCCTTTATGTCTTTTACGGTAATCATTTTTGGCGTTCAGCTACACCTTACTCTGGCATCGAAATGTCTTATAGATTTTTGTAACGTACCAAAATGAGCAAAAAAGGAGTACTTTGGAAAGAAAATAGATTTGCTAGATTAGAAAGACTAGACTAGACTAGGAAATAGATTTTTTTCGTTTTTTTCATGAACTCGCAAATTATTTTGCAGATAGTTGCAGATTTGAGTGCATAATACAGGTATCCTTTAATTCAACTGGCTTGACAGCTGGAAGGCGGGGTTTTGTGGCCTAACTGAGGCTAGGTAATGTTCAGAGAGCACGCGCGAGAGAGATGCAGACTGCGTAGCGGGCGCGAGCGGTCTCAATTAGGTCCAAAAACCCGCCTTCCAGCCGCCAAGCCAGTTGAATCACAGGTTAGCTCTATAGATAAGATCAGCAAGGGATTTTCATAAGTAACAGTGGAAGTTGCTGTCCAATAGAGTGCACTGTATATTAGCTAACTCAGGAAAGGCAAAAAATGCTTTGATCTTATTGGGGAGTGTCTTCATTTTTATCAACTCGTTTATTCCAAAGCTGGTGGTTAGCCCAATAGTTTGGCTTGTAAGCCCCCAAACGGCGTCAAAATGTTGAATATATTCTCAAGTATTATATTTTCCCAAACCGGCAAACGTCAGCATTGACAAAAGCTCAAGAAAAACCACACGCTCTCAAAATGGGAAATATGAGCTCGAAGATAAAAAAGTGACGAAAGAATGGGGCAGATGATTATAGAAAAATGCTGCTGGTTTGCGTGGATGAGACCCACGGGGATAAGCATTTCTAAGCATTTGCAAGCTTCCAAATTGGAAAGGAAGAAGAGCAGCAAGACAGATAGAAGAAGAGTGATAGACTCAAAATTAATTTTAGAGACGAAAATTTCACAAATATTCTTGGAAACTAGCCTTCTAAATTTTCATTGTTGATCTGGAAATACACTTGATGACTTTAAACCAGTCCACATAGGCTGAGATGAATGAAATATGAGGTAATAATAGCTATAACTCAATCTGCAGTCAATGAACCATCTGCTATAGATCTGCACTTTGGAATGATAGGGCGGGAGCATCAAACATTCAACAAATCATGAAAAATTGAAATAAAAGGTCAGCGCTCTAAAATTGGCAGCAAATTGCTCTGCAGTAAAGTGGTTAGGGTCTATTAGTGGAATTACTGGAATGGCAAATTGTATTTTTGGGTAGAATTGAACTACGGTTGGTCTGCATTATTGAACCTTTTCGTTTCCAATGATTTATAAAATAATAGATAGTTTTATAGAAAATTGTATAACACCATGTAGTGCAAAAAAAATATTGGAGTTCACCCCGTTTCTATCCGAAATTAGCGCGCTCTGAGAAGTTGTGGGGTAAAAACTTTACCAGTACGAACAATCAAGATTAAAAAAAAATTCCTTTCAATTTATCGTCATAAAACCACAAATACACAGAAAAGCAGAGAAGTGAAGGAGCTAATAAATTCCTCAAGTGAAAGTGTAATTCAAACAAATATGCCTCAGCAACTGAATTCAACAAACGTCTTCTGTAGCAGTTTTCAGATTGCGGTACATACTTCAACATGAGGCATAAGTATTGAGAATATGAAAATGCTTTCTCCACGGCTCCAGAGAATTCTATTCTTTTCTTGTGCAAACATTTTTCGACCACTTTTAGGCCTTTGAAGTAGAGAATGAGGCAAAGAGTTTAGCGCACAATGCCTCAAGGAAAAAAGTAATCAAATACTTCCAGAATATTGCATTTATAATTAATTTTGGACTCCATAGCGAATTTGATTTTTGCTGCGTGATCTCATGGATGCCTATAAAAGAAAATAATAATTGCGACTAAATAAAACTAAGAATACTTGGCACCATATTGTGCAGAAAATCTTGTTTGCCAATAAGTTCTATAGAAAAAGAAGGAAACATATTTTTAATGCCAAAAATAGTAATCCAAAACGAATAGCTCTCAAGCCTACTACTAAAACATTGGCAAAAAAATAGAAAAAAAATTAAATATTTAGAATGATATCGTTATAGGCTGCAACGAAAAAATAAATATCGGTATTTCTGCTGCGAAACTTTTAAAAAGCACAGTCACAAATGTTGAACAGCCATTGTTCACCCGCGAAATAGCACTCAACTGCTTGACTTTATGGCTTTAGGGCTAAAAATATGTATAGCAGTTTGAGATGAGGAAAGCCCTGTGAAAGCTGCTTTGCACGAAAAACGACGATCAAAAATGTAGCTATTTGATTTTTTGGCAATTTTCGAAGATTCTTTTTTTTGGATCAAACTTCATGTTGTGCATAACTGAAGGATTTCACAGAGAAGTACAAAAAAACTAGATGTAGAATAAGCTGGGTTTGAGGGGAACAAAAGCGTAAAGCGCTTTTGATGTTTTTTACGATAATAAAATCTTTCGAAAAAAACTCCTGCGCGAAAAGCGATTTATTCTGAATCACGTTTTTTTAAAGAAACTTCTTTCGCAAACGATTTTACCCTTAGGCGACGACTACAACAATGGCTTTGTGCAAATGCACCATTTTTTCCGTTTAGCTCGTTATTTTGCTGCTGAATCAAATTAATTGTATTTGCATTCATGACTACGGCTGAGTTGCAGAAACGTGACAACTAACATAGAGGGTAAAAATTCTATAATGAGTAAATGCAAGACTTTGATGAAATAAATAAATTGTGTTTCAGTTATAATTAGAAACAAATACTTTGCAACACAATTTCATTGAGAAAAGGTTTTGCCATTTTGCTTGGGCAAGCTCCTAACTGAAATGGAAATGGTAGTTGTTGGAATAGAACCAAAGCTACTATATACACAGGGCGGATAGTTCTTTCCATTCGTCAGAGTTATTCACAACGAAATCCACGATTTGGCTCTTTTATGATTTCTTTATGAGTTTTATATCACTGTAGTACACGGTTTTACTGTAGGGTTACGGTATGATGCGGTAGTAAGTTTTTTTCGAGACAATTAGAAGACAGGAATGACGAGTTAATCTATTGCTACTTCTACCGTAATATTACGGTAGTTTTGGGAGCGAAGTGGGTGCAATCAAACATTTTGAAATTTCTTCACTACTTTTACAGTACTGCGAACCTGTATGCCTATTAAGCAAGCAAATTATATCCATTGTATATTATCTAAATTTTCTGTACATTTCGGATTTGTTATCACATCTTCATTCAAGTAATTTTCACTCGAAAAGGAGAAATTTTCCGTACGAAGAAAAAATACAATATCAATGAATAGAAAAGAAAATTCAAGAGCTTTCTTGGGTTTTATTACTAACTTGCTTCCACAAGAAAGTGAAGGCAACAATGCCGAGTGTATGCTCGGAGAAGAAATGAAATGCATCTCATATACATTTGGAATGACATGCCAAACATTTTCATTTTTTCCCCATCATGAGATATCACATTTCACATGCTTTAATGAAACCTTAGAAACCTTAGCTTCTGCTTCGGAATCTATTTTTGGCAAGGCAGGAGAATAGAGAGCCTGCATATAAGATTTTCGCAAAAAATCGAACAGGCTTAGACAGCTGTTCTGCAGAATTTTCGTGAAAAAAGTGATTCGATTCGAAATGCCATGCTTTACAAGCACTGCGACTGACAACCTTTCTGACAGCACATTTTGAGTACAAAGCATATGCCGAGCCGATGGACAGCGGGCGAAAGGCAAAAAAAGACTTTTAGGCAGAAAAAAATCATGCGCAGTTCGGCAAATTTAATCATAGACTTCATGCTCATAAATCTGATAATATATAAAAAAGTACAGTTTCTTAGGCTCATCACGCGCTCGCTACCCGTGTACCTCACAACAGAAAAAATGTGCGAGGTTTTTACCAGTAATTACTATTATATGAAAAATGTGCGAGGTTTTTGCTAGCAATTACAGATAATTCGGAAAAGAAATGGCAAATAGTGTTCATATCAAGTCTACGAACAGACTTGAAGGGATTATACAATAAGGCGAATTTTGAAGAGTTTTGTGTTGGTCAGAGGGATGAGGATGCTCTCAGGAATATAATAGATCAAGGTGCAGCTGAAGCAGAATTTTACAGATACAGTAATTAGTGAGATACAAAAAAAGCCGAAGATTGGAGCTTGAGCAGATTAAAAGGAAGGTCTGGACGAGATTTCAAATTGGGGAAAAATTTCTGCTACACTTTTTTTCGTAAAATTCTGAAAAATTCCAGAAGTTCTTTAGAAACTTCAAAGTTGCTCCCTGTGTAGGCCACGGCAAGGCATATACACAATTGTATGACTGATGCCGCAAATGCACAAATAGCCAGCACGTTTACGACAACTTTATAAGCACAGAAAAGATTGTCATTTTTTCTTTGATTTTTTTCTTTGCGTTTAATTGTGCTTTTTCTCTCCCATAATTTTCGTCAGAACATATTTCGCATCATCTCTTTTATGGCAGCACTTTGGTGCTGCTAGCATGCCAAAAACAAGGGGATGAAAAACAAATCGATAAAATCAAAAATCAGTCCAACATTTTTCTGCTTCTGTGCATCGTGTAGGATTTGATACGGAGAGATTTGAAATAATTTTTATAAATTTTTACAAATTATTCTTCAAGTTGAAATACGAATGTGCATATCCCACCGATAAAATGGGTATTCTGCGCACGGACCGCGGATCTGACAGTACCGTCGGGTAGACCTTTGCACTCCGTCAAAACTCCTCAAACATGAGGATTTTCGAAATTTTTTTAGATTTTGAGAAACAGAAATAAAAGTGTAACACAAATTATCCGCCAATCTAATTTATTACTGTGCCAACTTCTGGGCCTTACTTCTAAAATTTGGTTATAAATTTCACCTATACATACAGTTGGGTTTCAGAAATGCTGCTATTCTCCATAGGACCAGTTTTCTCAGCTTCTGCATCGCCAGAGTCAGAAAATTTTCAAAAAATGGCCCCGAATGCTGTGATGGAAAATCATTTTAACAAAGGAAATCTGGAAGCAGATTGTCACATAACCTAGCATATTTTACTCCATCCCCTGAATTTTTTCTATGTGCATGCAAGCTTTCGACGATAATTCTCAAATAGTTTTAGTTTATGAGTTCATGTACTTAATCAAGTAACAATAATTCTATGAAGAGAATATGAATAATGTAAAATTGTCAGTATAGGAAAAAAGAGTACAAAGGGAGAGATTTTGGTAGAAAACCTATTGCGTGCAAATACAGAACTTAGAGTGAATTCAATCTTTATTGTGGCAGGGGTTTTTGTAGGATCTAAAAAAAACAAAGACGATCTAAGATCATGAATTCGATTGTGGGAAATCTTAAAGACTGTTTGTCTTGACCAAGTCACTGCTCAAGTACTAGCTAATGATTAGTACATGAACGAGGAATACGGTCAACACTCGCCCAAACCGTACTTTTCAAGCGGATCAATCAGCGTCACTGTAGATGGTACAGTATTCCTTTTCTCGAAAGGGTACGGTTTGAGCGACAATTTGGGGTTGTATTTCTAACCCACTAATAAATTATATAAGATGCAGTTTGGACAGTGGCTCAGCTGGGAGTACCTGAACAGTTTCCACATCCGAAAAACACTGCTGCACAAACAATCTTTTTCACAGCTTCTTTTGACTTTTTATTTAAAATCAAAATGTGTAGGGCAAGAGGAGATAGATCCTCTGTATCTCGAAGCGATTGTGATATATGCAGTTTAATTTAATTATGATGCACTAATTTTTTTGGAAGATCACTCACTTGTGCAAATACAGTCAATACAGTTATAAGAATTCATGAAGCTGTAAAAAATAAGAAAATCTTACTTTTGTGGTGTGTTAAGCTTTGTTCTTGTAAGATACTATTTTCAACAAGAAGCAAATGACAAACCCTTTTCCCACAGAAGCTTTGGTCGCGGCAAAGCCAACAAGCAAAATGCGCTCCATTTTTTCAGATAGCAATATGTTTTAATGGCCACAAAAAAGTGGGAAACCCAGATGTTAGAGAAGGAAGATAATAATAGCATATAGAACACTCAAGGGTATCGGCATCGAATGGTATAGGTACCGCCCGCTCTCGAGGTCCTAGAATTTTCTTAATCTGCCGAACGGGCATGATAATAATAAGTTTTAACAAAAGATGATGTCAGAAGGAGTTCTTTGCCTTTCAGCACTGCCCGCACATAAGAGGCGCAGTGCTTTGAATTGCAAAAGTGGCCCGCTCCTTTATAAAATAAACTCTCTAAAGGCTGCATAGGGGAATAGAAGTCTCTAGAATAACTGCGAAAAGCATGCATTGGATTGGTAGGTTGGGAGTGGATTACTCAACAATACCTGAATATTTATACTTGACAAATTGTTATATTGTTTGGGAGGATTTGAAACGTTGTTCCATCAAAAAATTATGTAAGAAATCTCTTCTTTCGAAAAAAAAACCATTTAAATTTTGTTCTTATTATTATAAGTACTTGTGCAAATTACGCTTATTAAAAGAGCTATCAAATCCAAATCAAAAGATCGCATGGGTTCAAAAATTATAACCCTCGTAGTGAGCCCGAGTGGCACGAATTTTTCTTTTCCATAAAGAAACCAAAACCAGAAGAAAAATCAAATTTTATTGGTCCTTTCAGCATTTTTGAAACCAAGGTAATAATAAGATTTTAGAGTTTCCGTTTAACAGCTCGCAATAACAAAATTGCTTTGAAAGAATATATGGGGTTCTAAGAAATGGTGACAGTCTCATGGGTCATCTAATAAGTTGATTGCTTAAAAATATGTGCATGATACAATACCGGTCACAAAATGTGCAAAAAATTTCCGAGAATGTTCCGCAGATTCAAGATTGCTGAAAACTGAATATCAAGAACAACTTGTACATCAAAGTATTCGCCTTGATAAGCTAAGTATAAAGCTTTTTTCGGATTCAAAATATATTCATTCTGAAAGGAGTTATGGCGCTGCGTAGTTTGCGTGATTCGCGTGATTTCGTGGAATCCGCAGAATGTTGCGCGACTACCGAAATGCCGCGCAATGTTGCGAGGTTTTTAGGAATTCTGCACGTTCTGCAAATGGTATTGTATCTTTCTCAAGTGCGCAAAAGTGTACTTCTTAAAGTTGTATTCGTGCAAAACCTGGTTCTTTTTGCTTGACTACCTCCGTACTAGTCTCAAAAACCTTGTCGGGATATATGAAAAGGATAGCAGCCAAGCATTAGCAAAATTATATATTCAGAATTACATTACAAACTATTTTCTTAAGCCACTATAAATGCCTGAAGATAAAGAAGCTATCAGATGAACGACTTTTTCTTCAAGAATAAGAAGGTTTTTCAAGCTGTAATTTTGAAAAAAGAAAACTGATGAAATAAAACCAGAAAAATATGGGGAAATGACACGACTCAGAATTTCTGCTCAGGCTTAAGAAATGACAAACGTGTAAGTGAGAACTTCGTAAAGCTAAGGTACAAATGCATGTGCCTATGGGTAAAAACTAACTGGAATGTCAATCATTCGCTCAGTGAAAGTTTGCATGGCTAAGTGCGAGAAAATAGCCACCATTTTTCCAATAAAAGCCGCGCGTTGCACATGACCGATGGATGCAGGAGGGGTGGGCAAACTGGAATGGCAACATGTGGATTTAGAAAAACGCTAAGCACAATTTTGAATACTATTCCAACAAAAACTTCACTTCTTATTAGCAAGTTGCACGCAGATGTCAAGTCATTGTGCAATCCTACCCTTAAAAAATTGCTCCCTTCTTTTTATTCTATTTTTTTCTGATCTTCTGACTGACATCAGGCTCAAAGGCAGCGTGCAAAATAAACTTTTGCTCTCCGATCAGTATTATGTATTAGCCCAGTCTCAGGGCTCGGCACGAGGTGACTTTTGGAAAATGCAAAAAACGAAGTCCCACTTGACTTTCGCGAATTTTTACGAAGTTACTTTGACCCGAAACCCTACACGTAAAAAACCACCAAGAAACGAAACACCGACTAAAAAAATCTTCGCAATTTTTGTCTCATTTCGGCCTCAACAACACCCCCCCCCCCTCATGTTCTTTGTCGCAAAAGCGATATCCAGCTTGCTTACAAGCCATCAGTGCCAAGCCCCGCCCAGTCTACAAGAAGGCCCCAAGCTTAGGACATCTGCATTGGCCCTCTAATATGGTATTTGAATAAAATAAATTGACCTGAAACCAGCGAAAGTGCTATCAAGCCATGCCCCACAGTATCAAGCTCCGCCCACCCAGGGTTGAAAGCAGCCTGTGCCTTCAGAAAAGGCTCTCAGATATCGGGTTTTTGGGAGTGCTGCACATTTTCCACTCTATATGTGTAGTCAAGGGCAAGAAAAAGCCCTAGAATTACAAAAACATGGAAGACGAAGAACTTTACGACACTCCAATTACTTCTTACGCAGTAAGCCCAGGTACACAGATAATTCCTTTGCTGTCGAAACACTGTTGAAAAATAATTTGAGTTTTTTCAAAGTTACTTACATGAGTTATAAAATTGTGCAAATGACTTGCTCATACTTGCAAATAATTAAAATATTTTCTGTAATTTTTTAAAAATTCAAATTAGCGTTGTAAAAAAATTTTTTCGGGGGCGTGGCGGCCACAGACCTTCACTAGAAAAAATTTTTGTTACCCCCCTCCCCCCGAGCCGAAATCCTGGGTACGCCACCGGTAGATTAGTGCACCAAATTTTTGCGCTGTACTCGCTGGAAAAAAAACAACATTCAGCTTAATGGCTAGAGATTTTCCCCGACTTGCCTGAGAGAGTTTGGCATCTTTCAAAGTTTAGAAATGAATCAAACTCAATATTACTGACCGAATAGCAACTTTACAGAAAGGCCAACTCTTTTTAATTTTTAACTAATCGATAGCTTTAGATGAGCTTCCGACAGCTGCCGCATTTCAAACAAATTTGAGTGGCAATTTTGTCGGCTTTCAGTGAAGTAACATGTTTTGTGGACTGTGAGAGACTGCAACCTTCTTGTTAGCCTTGGTGGACTTAAGCCCAAGCGGGATGTTTGAAATATTCTAAAATATTCGCAATATTCCGTGAGAGCCGAGAACAAAAACAAGACTAGAATTGCTTTTTAAAATGTAGCAGATGTTCTGTATTGGTGGGAGATTTCAGCTCTTTCTCATTCTGCAAGTCTCTTTGACAAACAAAGCGCAGAGAGGAAAAGAGATAATATGTCTAAGAAAGATTGTCAAAAACACAGTTTTTTACTTATAAACTGTAAATGATGATTACTCTTGAAGAGAGAGCTCCGAAAGTGAATAGTAAATCGTTTTGCTTTAAATAAATCGTTACTGAATGTGACAAGTTCACTTAATCTTAATGGATCACCTACCAACAGCAACAGCTTTTCAATAAATCAAGCACCAGAGATTTGGAGCTGTTCTGACATGAAAACTCTTCAAATTTTCTTGAATTTGAATGGTTTGTAAGTTTATGTATTCTTTTGCTTTCTAATTTTGACACAATTTCGTATATTATAAATAATCAAATAATAAATAAATCAATGTTTAATTAGTCCAGAAGTCGCGCACCAAAACTGTGGTAAATTCGTCCTTAAAAAGTTCAAAAACATCCAGTCCCTATCAACATTGTATTTTGCGTAATAAATTTTGCTTCTTTAAATATTGCTTCTTAATACACGTCCCAAGTTTCATCTGAAACAAATCGAAAGTTCTGATAAAAATTCAAGAAACAAAACTATCCATGGGAACTTTTATTTGGAAAGACTAAGTCATGAAACTTGAAACAAATTGAAATTATGCTTTGTTGTACCGCTTACCTTATTTTTTGATTTTTCGAATCCAACTTTTATTTTGATAGAATTTTGCTTTCTTCGCCGATTTATCGACAATACCTATTTGCTTTAACCAAGCTTTTCGAATTAAATTTTCACTTCGATAGAATTCTACTACTGAACCAGTAATCTGAAGGTGCTATTTGGAAGAGCGTTCGCTTCGGAACCGCCACGCGGTTTCCTGCTATGTGCAGATTTTTGAATTGAGTTAACGATTCTTTATATATTAGATTATATTTTCTCTGTGGATATACCGACGATACTTGTTGTTTCAAGCACTACTGAATAGCACATCGAGTTCTCAACTTTTTTTTAAAAAATTTGCTTCACTACAATCATCCTGTACTAAATGTTTGTTGCTATGTTTATGTGCTTTTATGAAAAATGGTGTGAAACCCTCTCGTGATTAAGCTTTGTTTAATATATTCTATTTCGCTTGCACTGTGCTGTCATTGACAGATGAGAATTGTTTCAAAACTGACAGCGTTTCACAGTTTCATGAAACAAAGCAAACATCTGTTGAGAAATAGCTTGGGATCCAGGCCGGGTAAAGGGCCAAAGTCTGTGATACCAAGAGTACGTAACTTTATTTACAGAGCTGTTTTTTTGGGAAGCGGATATGTTAACAGTGTCTCAAAGTGACTCTAAAGATGTATATCCCAAACCAAAGGGTGGGGAGAAACAGTAAGAAAAAAAATTAAATTTGCTGATTAGATTAAGTGAGATCAGCGAGTTTGTGTAAAAACACATGCACTTGCAACTTACCCTTTGATGTGATGGGATTGGCGGCTGGAAGGAGGGAAAGACTTAATCTGGGCAAGGGAATGATCAGAGAGCACGCTCGCGAGAAACGCAGATTGCGTCGCGGGTGCGAGCGGTCGCCTTCCAACCGCCAATTCCGTTGAGTGAGGTATGTAGGGGTATCGAAGGGTATGTGCAGGGGCTTTCACTTTGAGTGTCACGGACGTAGCGGCTCAGGTCCTCGTGAGCCTCCTCGCTTGGGCCCGCTTGTTCCAGGTGATCCTGGAGCAAGACTCTCATAATTTATCGTAACCTGATTGTCATTATGATCTTACAACGATCTATTAGGTTGGCGGATGAATTTTATTACACCAAAGTGCTGTTGTAAAAGAGACAGTGCAAAAACACGTTTTAAAACTTTTAGGAGACAAAAAACGCAATTAGACGCAGAGAAAAAATCAAAGAAAAAATGACAACTTTGAGTGTGCCTACAAAGTTGTCTTAAACTTGCTAGCTGTTCGTGCATTTGCGGCATCTCATACTGTTGTGATCGCCCTGTCGGTCCTACTTATGGGCAGATTTAGAGACTCTAGAAAGCTTCTAAAATTCTTTGGAATCCTACAAAAAAGTGTAACAGAAATATCTGCCAACCTAATATAGTAAATTCATAGCAGAGGATAATCCCGTGTTTACTTTCACTGTCACTGCTCCATTTATAATTGGAGAGTAACGTCGATAATCATCCCTGATCCTCGCACTCGTAACTACAAAAATAGTTATTTGTCAACATCTGCTTATATAGATGAAATGAGACGAGCGTGGTATTCTATAAATGTTTCCATTAAGAAAATGATAATGTCTTAGCTAGTCAAAACGGGAAGACATGGAGAGGGAGTTGTGCGGGGGGGGGGGAGAGAGAAGGAATATATAGTCCCTTTTTCATAATCTGTGGCGTTAAATGCGGCTGCGAAGGAAACCAAGATTGTTTGAAGCAGAGTTTGTAAATTCAGTCACATTCCTCATTAATTTTCAAAAGTGGTAAGAATCAAGCATCAGTGGTACGTGCGAACTTGCGCTTTTTTGGAATTATTTTTGAAAAGAAATCGTAGTTTAGACTTGCCAAAGGTTTTTAAACTATTAGGCAATTTATAAATTCTTTAAATGGCTGGAAATACTTTCATAGGAATAGATTTTAAGATGGTGTGCCCCCTCCCCCTCCTGTCAGGGTTTCCACTGCCGGAGACATGTAATTCAGTCTATTCATCGAAGATTCGCAGGACAAGCAAAATTTGCAGCGGTTCCCCAGAATTTTGTTTACTATTACATAAGTGGAAACATTAAGAATGGATACTTTGCAGGATTTTCACGACAGACTGACTGACAGCGGGAACTTCCGCAGCACTTCATTTAGGAACTTCCCAAGCACGTTTACGGAACTTCCGCAGGTGACTCGACGAGGCTTTCACAAACGTTGTGCGGAAGTTCCCGTCAGTTGTCTGAGAACGACATTATTTTCACGGGGCCCAATCTCTCCATAGTAGTGAATTCCGACTTTAAAAATAAAATTCTTTGCATGGAGCTTAAACGCTTCAAGTTTGTTCCTCACAATGTCAGACTCTTCCGCATGGTTGATTCACCCCTCCTCCCCCCCCCCCCCCTGTAAAAGCCCTGTTTACCGCAGTAAAATGAGTGAGCGCACCTTCGCTTCTTTCGACAATACAGTCTATTTAGCTTTGCTGTAGGACAACGTGTGTAAGGCTACACTAGCCTTTTAAAATATAGTATTTCCTATGAACTGCATATCACCAGTCAGTTAGGCTTATGTGCTCAGATTTTACTCCTAGAAATCGTCAGTGTAGCAAGATTGACCTCAATAGTGAAAGTATGTTTTCCAGAAGAGGCGGTGGGAAGGGTAATCACAACAGGTCCTATGTCAATACTAGATCCTCTTTTGACAGAAAACATGCGCCGGTGATACCAACCATAATTTTCGATGTTATTCTCTTTTCCTTGGCGTTGAATCAATAGCGACTTGTGGTTTTTTACAAATGTTTTCGCATGCCTTCGCAATCAAAAACCTTCATGAAGTACCTTTCAATGCACACTAAGGTCCAAAATTCGAAGTTTGCTCATTGAACTGAATTTGGTTTGTACCTAGCAAGTTATTTGCGAGAAGATTATATAAAGACAATTCTACCAATTTCTAGACTTTACCTGATTCTCTACTCTAAAAACGTTCTCCAATTTACATTGAGAAACAAACTCTTTATGCTCTGATTAGAATCTTATCTCTTGTATTTATCGCGAATGTAGATTGCAAGTGTTTGTTGTGTGTTGTTCCTTCCCCATAAACTTGAGACGTGATGACAATGTACCAGTTGGTGATCCATAGAATTTTCTTCGGTGAGGAGAGATACAGAATTTTTTGATCGACGGAATGTGACGATAGCCATGTTAAAATTTTTTATTGAGATGCTCTTCAAAATTTTGCAGGCCTACAACTTCGAAAGTATGACAAAACGAGGCTTGACGACAGCCACTTTTTCTAAAAAATTGCCCATAAAGATGATTTCATTTTTTGAGGTTATTTTTTTCCAAATCATTCATCATGGTAAAAGTCGTTTACACAAGATATAAACCTTTTCAAACGTTAAGACCTTCTAAAAAATTTTCATGGTTTGCAAACCTTCAAAATCCTTTGATGAAGACTAGTAGAGCTTTATTGAATCCTGCTTACTTTAGTTCTTCGAATTAGCTAAAGTTCTGTGTGCAACCTCAGGATTGGTTTGGTCTAGGTTAATCTACGACTAGATGGGTGAATTTCACGCGAGTACGAAATGTGTTGGCGGTAAAAGCGAAAGCTGCCACCTGTACAATTTCGCAGAATTGAACTTTCACTCAGGTATCCGCCAAAAATTATGGATTTTTAGAGGTTGATTTTTCCAATTGTCACAAGCATCGACGCTTCAGTATGATCATGTATAAAACACGGATTAAACAATCAAAAAAGCAAATTGGTTAACCCTTCCTCTAGCCAAGTTCCATGTAGAGTGAAGACTGACATATTATTTGTATTCATGTACATTCTTTTTACTTTTTCATCCTGAACTCCATAATAATTAGTACACCAAGATCGAAAGAGAAATTTTTTTTGCTTAGCATGTGAAAACTGCGTCTCAGAGTCCCAGTAAACCTGTCAAGCTCCATTGTATAGCTCCGACTAGCACTTAGTCAACCTATTCAAATGGGCCTTTACTCATCTTTGCACACAAAAATCGATTTATTGGAAAATTGCCAGATCTAAGAAGATCGATTAGAAAGCTAAATGCTGAAGGACTGTACAACTCTTACCCCCTCAAGTACTGGACTTTCACCTTTTTGCCGTCAATTTCGTCTTCTTCCTCCTTTCCATATAACTGATTGATTTCATTTGTTGTTTACTCAGCTCGTTCTTACGCCTTTTCAACTTTTGGAAAATCGATGTTTTGAGTGTTTGCCTCATCCTTTTTATGACTATTTCGGCGCAAAAGTGGAGGGTTCACGGCCTAAATTGAACTTTTACCTCATTCATGGACGAGATTCGATTCAGGATGAGGTTTCCGCTTGTGGTTTTGTTGGCGATTATGGGAGTTACGACAGTAATAGCCGAAGAAGGAGGTAGAGCAAAGAGGAGTTATTATGGTTACGACTATGGCTATGGAGTGTGAGTTTCTTAACTTTTTTGAATTAGTTTTTATACCATTTGTTTTTTTTTTTGAATTTTACATGACTGAGTTGAGTCCTTCTTTGCACTTTGTGCTTCAAAGTTGAAAAAATTTTCATATAAACCGGGACTATAACTTCGGGTAGTTTTGGGCTGCGATGACTCTCCGAGAAATTAAGTTTGAATAAAAATAAATTTATGCAGTGATGGTGATTTCTGGTACGCCGGCCGCATTCTCGGTATCATCCTTGGCCTCTCTTTACTCCTACTATGTTGCTGTCTTCCGTGCGTGTGCTTAGCCGGTATCTGGTTCCTTGGCTGGTTCGGAATCCGTCAACGTCAACGCCAGCGCTCAACTGCCAGAAACCAAGGTAAGCTTTAATATTTTTAGGTCAGTCCTGTATTCACTTCGGCTTCAGTTTAGCCTCGCCACCATTGACGAGTGGAAACGTTATCTCGCATCCGATTCGCTATCAAGATTCACCTCCTCCACCTCGGGCACGCGACTATTCAGGTGGTGGTGGTGGAGGTGGTGTTATCTATTCTGCTGAAGATCGTTACTACTCGTCATCTGCCACCCCCGGTGATCGCCGTCCTGATGCTTACAGAGCCTCAAA
This sequence comes from Cylicocyclus nassatus, assembly GCA_958299035.1. Taxonomy (NCBI): domain Eukaryota; kingdom Metazoa; phylum Nematoda; class Chromadorea; order Rhabditida; family Strongylidae; genus Cylicocyclus; species Cylicocyclus nassatus. The sequence goes on from CATQJL010000112.1 coordinate 11,779,217, forward strand.
ATTCTAGCCTTTCGCAATTATGTCTTTCATTCTTAAGTTGTACATATCAATTGATTTGCCGCCCCTTATTAATCACATTCACTTCATAAAAGCATTGCTTTGTATTAGTGGTGCAGTCATTTATAGCAATTCTTGTAATAAAAGAGTAACTGACTGTTTAATACTATTGAGTTGGTGCTATACGATTTGAGATAATCGAAAGGCATCGCCTGACCAAATTGAGGATTTTTGGATTTTGATGCTATCTGATAGCGGGGCCTTAACAAAATATTAGCTCGTCCCGGTGCAAAAGATGAATTCTGGAGCGAAAAATTGCTCCAGGTAGAAGCAGCCCAGGTAGTTCCGCCCACCAACGTGGGTGTTCTGGGGGTAGTGGGCTCGAAGGGCTTTACAATAGATTAAGATGTCGAAAGTCTGTCCATTATAACGTGGGGGCAATTTTTAACAACTCCAGATACAATGTAATCAGATTTTGAACTTTTTATCTTCAGACCACCCACGTTGAAGGGCGGAGCCACCTGAGCAACTTATTCTGAAGCGTTTTTCTCGCTTCGATATTCATTGCAGCGAGACTTGATCGATTACTTAGTTAGGGGCCCCGCCATTAAGCAACGCCAAAATTTCACCAACTTCATTTCGAGTGGATGGTGCTTTCAAAAGCATGACTCGACAAAGCTGAACTGGTATACCTATGTGTTGATTTTTCGCCCCATGTAAAGTGAATCAAGCCCATTCCCGAAGCACATCTCTTACCCTGGAAAAATTACTAGCAAATTTTCTCGCATACAGTTTCGCGCACACTCGGCAGCCTGCGATATTCCTTCTCAGTGCCAGACTCAGACAATGGCGAGCACCCGCCGACTACCCACGGTCTACTTACTTACTTAGATGGCCCGTCCTCACTCGCCGGGAGGCCCCAACATTTGACCATTCATTGCGGTTTCGTGCAATCGTCATCCATGAACGTCTCGGTACGTGCCTGCGATTGCTGGTTAATCCTGAATTAGTTTCCAACTGCTGACGCTGGTTTAGGCGATCAACAAATACGTCGCACCACTCTTCGGTGGTCTACCACGTGGACATTTAAAAGCTCTTCAAATCCATTCCAATGCTCTTTTAGTCCATCTATCGTCTTCACTTCTCATTCCACTTCTCATGTCCGGTCCATCTATGTTTGCTCTTCGATACCTACTCTGCTGAATCTTGTGAACGCGAGAGTTGCTTAAATTTTAAAGCTCCAAATCCCAAGTCCACACTGTTTGAACTTCCTTATCTTCACAAGCTTCTTCTCGAGCGCCCTGTGTGCTGTTTATAACGCCTTCGTAGTTGCTGAAGTGTCAGGCCAGGTTTCGGCTGACGTAACACAGAGCACAAGACGTGTAGCATCAAATAGGTGAGCACCTAAGTTCGGGTTAGCGAGATGGGCTGTAGCCTCTTTCAATGGTCCGAATGCTGCCCATGCCGCTCTTCGTCTTCTGCTAAGTTCGTCCTTCATATCGTTGTTCATGTTGATGGTGCGCCCTAGGTAAACGTAGGATGTGGTTTCCTTTATCGGTGATCCATCCAAGGTAACTGGCCTTCGCTGCACCAGTTGTTAGTCATGAACTGCGTCTTCGTCCAATTAATCCTGACCCCTATCCTTCTTCCGGCTTCATTTGACTCGTTCAGCGTCTTTTCGGCTTCGCTAATGGATTTCGAGAATACAACGATATCGGGCGACGCCAAGCCCATCTCCCGAAGGTGTGCCATCGAGTACCCGATAAGCGCCCAAGCAGTACCATTGGGTGGTCCTATAAGCGCGCCCGACGGTAGCTCGGTTGCAGACCCGATACGCAATCGGTATCTGAGTGGAGTACGTATGATTTTGAACACCTGTCTTCATTTTGAGCCTGGCATAAAGGTCAAAATTTACACAAAAACACAAGGTGACGTCTAAGTTAGCTACAGTCACGCCTCTACGCTTGATCTCAAGGTCAAGGACTCCAGTGGTGGTCATTCAACACACCATCAATGACCAGAATCTGACTTTACTTGACTAAATACTCAAGCGGCAAACGTCGAGGGTAGCCCTATCATGCGCTATATCCCACTCAAGTAGAATTTTTACAGCATGTAAGAATTTAGGCTTCCAGAAAGGCCCCAGGCTCACCAGAATGACTCTATTAGGCCGTGGACTAAAGGGGAGGGCGTCCGAAAATCAAATATGAGGGCGTCCTGTAAGGTCTGGGGCTGTCCCGAGTGTTTTACCTTGGACCGCGGGTATTCCACTGAAATAGTTAGAGTGTGCGGCCTCTCCCCCGAGATGGCATGGAGCTGCGAGTTGCCAAGTATGTAAATCTAAGACTGCGGATGGTCAATCCAAGAAACTGAGGACCCATAGTAAACTCCACTTTGCTTCAGATGATCTCAATTGAAGGCCTTAGTTGAGCTTTTTAAGATAAACTGACCAGCGGCCGCTCCCAAGCTTAAAAATGCGACCTGATCTGACGGGTGAGCGTCAGGGCAGGTGCCGCGATGATTTCACCTGATTTTCATAACAGCATCGTCGAATTTGAGATGAATTGACCGAAATAGTGTGCAAAGGATGAGACGCAGAGAAAAATCCCGTAAGTTGCTCGTGAGTACCATCGGCTTCCCGATTGCCGCGAGGGCGGACTCGGGCGAGCGTATCAGCGGGTAAACTAGTTTTCTTCCGTTTTGCATAGTTTGCCTTATTTTCGTAAAAAACTGCGTTGAGTAAAATTTCTTCTTTTATTCTCATCGTCTTTCTGTACGGAAAATGTAGTTTTCCATGAGAATTCGTGCTAAAATATCGTGAATTTGTTTTGTTTACGCATTTGCTAGGTGAACTTTTTTATTGCGGTCATCGATTTTTTAGTTACTGACCGCTATCAATGATTACGTGCCGATGCCGCATAAACTAATCCCGCTAGCCAGTCCCGAACCACGGTGGCTGGCGTTGCATCTCAATCAGTTATCCATTTGACCACGCCCGAACAAACAGTGTTGCTGTTTCTTCTTTGAGAACGCGCATCCTTGTCATTTTCTATAAAAAGATCAACATTATCAATAGCTCGCAGGATTGAGGCGCTGCACGATCAACCAGGTCCGCCTCAAGGAAGATGCCATGACGGGGAGTTTACTACGGGCCAAGGTCGCACTGTCAAAAGGCAGTGATAGGGACCGCGGGTGCTCGCAATAATTGTCTAAAAATGTGCAGTTGAGGACAATGCACAGTTGAGAGTGTTTCGAGAACTTAGTCATACATGATGTTGTTCAACTAAAATCTTGCTAAATGATATAATACTATTAGATTCCAAAGCATATTCTGTATCATCGCTTTTCTTGCTATTTTCTAGCATCACTTTTTCGAATATTCTAGTTCGACTTTATTAGACTGCTTCAAAGTTCTATCCAGTTTTTAGTTGCCTAGTTTTAACGCAGATATTTTCTTAGAGTTTTGCGCTTACTGCAGTGTTATGATAGCCATCTAAAAGCACTTTTCTTGCTCTTTACGGCATACTGATGCTGAGCAAGACGATCCCAGTGATGAGATTTCAAGCCCGAAACCAGTTACCAGGAGCAGTCAGCCTAAAAAAGTTTATACGAAGAGAAATTCCGCTTCTTTCGTAAAATTACCCATTTAATATTTTATATCGATTAAGGATGTAATGGGCTAATAGCGCACACTTTTGCTCTCACAGAGCGAGTGTCAAGCTTTTTTATTTTATCTTCAAAGGTTGAAAACAAATATGTATTTATGATAGCCGTGAACTTCCAGCAAACTTTAAATTGTCAAAAATATTAATTTCTTGACATAACAGACTATCACAGCAGGTCATGCTTATGGCATGACCTGTAAGGGCCGAGGACCATGACCATTACCGAAGTACCTTACCGAAGTACCTGTAAGGTACTTCGGTAACAGTAAAGATACATTTGTTAGGAAATGCCGACAATGTCGGCACACTCCGGCCAGCGGGAGGAAGATGATACAGCGAAAGGAAAAGAAAATGCTGATATGTCAAGAAACTTTCTTTTTTGGATATCGTACTGGTCGTTGTAGTAGTGATGCGTAAGTGAAAGCAAAACTTTTTTGCATGATTTTTGTAGTACCTGCGATGGCATGGAGAAGTACATGGCTGTAAATAATGCAGGATACTTTCGCATCCATGTGGAAAAGTGTTTTGAAGGTTATGAGGATCCTGAGACTGCTCGTGACTCTTCTGTAGACGGTTTGGGATTTAGGAAGCACATCTTTCACTGAGAACAGTACATATGCTTGTGGCAATCCAGGTGTCGTGACCTGTACCAAGGCCAGGGTTGCAATTAGATCAGCTGGTTCGTTGTCATCAATATTGTCTGGTTCTGTTGAATTTCTGTTAGACTGACCTTCAAGCAGAGGTTGCCCATTGCTATTTTGCTGGCTCATAGCGGCGAGATTTTTCCTGCGTCTTATGTTTTCCAATTCCATATCAAATTCTGTCATGCGAATTTGCACATCTTGGACAAACATCTGAGTATCAGCATGGTTCAATAAAATCTTATCTCTTTGTCGAGCTCCTCCATTTCCGCTGTCATCACTTTCCTTATGGCAAGGGATTCTTCGCTTTGGTACAGTTTCTCTAGCACATCAATCCTCATTTGTAGTGACTGTGTGGCGTTCGATTTTTCTTATAATTCGCGCATATTGGCGCAAATTGTAGACGCATATCATCCTTCGCACTTCATCGTTATCTGGAAGTATGGTCTTCTCACCGCTGTATGGGTACTTTTGCAGTACATCCGTGAGATTCTTGGTCAGCCGCTTAACTTGTGTGTAGTGTCTGGGAAAAGCTTCATTGGTGTTCCCTCCTGCCGTTGTAGCAAAGCACTGTGTTGGCCTTCATATTTGACCGATGTACCAGAATGTATCGATGGTTCTAGGCTGTACAGTAGCCTTAAGCGAAATAGCGGCTGGTGGAATGTGTTATACAGAACACGAAAGCATTTACACTTTATTGAGACAGGCGACCTGCACACGTGGGTGCTGTGGTAGAATGCTGAGGATAAAAGGTAGAGAACATAACAGACTATCACAGGTCATGCTTATGGCATGATCTATAAGGTACTTCGGTAACAGTACAGATACGGTCGCTAGGAAGTGCCGACAATGTCGGCACAGAAAGTTTCGAGACTTCGCGGAAAAATCCCAAAAAACCATTGGTACTATTTATTTGAAATAGCATTGCCGAAAGCGGTATAGCAGCACAAATATGTGAATCGTTGTCAACTCTAGGGATGAATTTTGCGATGAACAGTGGACACGAATTCTGACGGTTGAAGTTATATGAACAACTCAAGCAAAGCTCTTTTTTTTTGACCTAAAGCACAAACTTTCGTATTCGAGATTTTCTTGCTGTTACAAAACTTGATAACTGCTACTCCTTGCGTCCAGTGCAGCTCAAAACGAGGAGCTTTCATTCCGTCAGACAGTCTGGAATGTTTTTTCTTTTTGCTCCAAATTGTCTTTTTTCCTATTACAGAGACTCTCATCATCGTACCAATATATTAAGATAATATTCTTCAATATAGATAAGTTGTTTGGTATGTGGGGAGGCCTTGTGTACTCGTTGAGTTTTTAAACCAAATCTTAACCTTTTCTAGAGTTAGCACGGAAGCCCCAAAACTTGGCTTCTACCGCCCACAAAGTGCTATGATGATGCGAGCACGCAGTATGTACCAGTCCATAAATTCATGTGTTTGGCCAGAGAAAGTCCGAAACGCTGAGCAGCTACCCAGCACGCATGCGTCACTTCGCAAAAATGATTAACAGGAAAAGGGTCCTTAGTCGAAGTGGCCTTTCCAGCTGAGATGCATACAGTCTTGAATGGCATCGATCGTTGAATTCAAAACTGTTTTTTATATGTATGTCTTATATCCTTAAGGTGATTAGTTATGAGCGTTTTATTTGAAAAACTGAACGCTTGATCAAAATAGATGCAATGGTGGCAGGCATTCCAACTAGCACATGGAGTAATGACGGGAACAGAGGATAGCAACGGAGATTTTATTTTCGTTGAGGCGCACACCAGTCAACAGTGCTCTGCTTCATCTGAGCTCACGATTGCTATAAACGATTTTCTTCTAACTACGCCTTCATATTTTCGCTACGAAAAATCTCATATCTCCTTGTTCAGAAGCGCTCGGCAGGTAAGCAAAGATTCAAAATCAGTTTGAATCTCTTTTGGAAAGGCCGCTTTAACTGAGGTCTTTTTGGCAAGCTTTTTAAAGCGAAGGTCTCAAGTTAGCTCTGCAAATAACTTCAAAATTTCAGCACCGATCATTATTACACTGTGCCTTTGCTCCCGATCATGGACAAGCGTAAACAAAATATTCGACTAATTACAGTATGAAAAGTTATGCATTTCTGCATTCAAAAGGGATGATGGCGAAAACGTGAGCGTAAAGGGCCGGGTATACTTCATGCGAATTCAGTCGCGACGCGCAGTATCCCAACTGTCCATGACTCAGTGTAAGCACATTTTAAATGTACAGAAGATGGGGCACTGAAATCGCGTGAAGTATGCCCGGCCCTCAAAAAAATCAACTTATTAACCTATGAGATGGAAAGATTATCAGCATCACTACCAAAAGTGCCCATACCCAATTATAAAGAGACATTTAAGCCTAATCTTTATCATTTACACTCAAGAACGCCTCATTATGATAACCAGCGAACACCTTGTAATAGTAAATGTTCACATATGAAAGCAGTATCTGCCCAAAATTGCTTTTATTAAAAACAACACGACAACATCTTTATTTCTTAGCTACATCGCCTCTCAATTTCGGAATGAAATGATGAAAGTTTGAGTTCAAGGCCTATCGTTTCGACAGGCAAATTCTATACTCCTTTTAGACTGTGGATACAATAGATAATGTTATAGGATTTCATCGGTTTAGTGCCAGAAATCTGAATTGAATTTGCTTGATAAGCAGAGCTTTTTCTGAAAAAAAAAATGAACTAACCATCATTCCAGTCCCAAACTCCGGTTGTAGATGCTATCGACAAGTCAGAATTGGCGGCAGCTGGAAGATAAAATTGCAGTCATCTGCGAGGCAAACGAAGTAAGCAAACTGATCGAACTGGCTACATATTGATAGTGCGAAAGGTGGTACCGCACCTTAAAAAATTTCGCCGAAATCGCGGTAACCAGGCAGTTCAATGTTTTTTTTAGATATCTTACATTTACTGGGTGCCCCATGATTTTTTACCGTCTTTACTACACCGTCGTCTTTTTGTATCTTTTCCTCAGTCGATGTGGCTTGAGTAATCATTCGACAGGGCAAAGCAAGTTCTACAAGATGGCTATCAAGAGTCTGTCCAACTCGTACCCCACGTGAAGTTTTAAGCTGAAATCTGATAGCATCCAAAAATAAATCTTCAAAAATCGTATCTCTGCCCTAAAAATCTCAGAAATTCCCGTTTATTCTACCACATGCCTGACACATCGAACAACCAATTATGTACTTTCTGCATTTTTTCTATGGTCAGAAGTAAAGTAAAAATGAGTGGAGTAAAGAGGCAAACTCCGCCTCTACACTTCCTGAGCTCCTCCCACGCACGTAATCATATAGCTCATGCATACAGAGTACGATCATGTGCTTGTACCCTTTGTAGGTGCCCCAGTTCTTGCAAATGCTGATGCTCAGGGTGAGAATGCCAAAAAAGACACCCTCATACAAGAGGCACAAGACTCTGTAAGATGCAAACGTTCAATTCGTTCCTTTCACATAAGGTGCGCTCCTCATGAAGAACTTTGAAGTACCGTAGCTATGCCCAGTCGCACATGGACAGAAATAATGCGAATCTTGAGCGATGCCTATTGTAGTTCCTCACACTCTCGCAGGCACATAATTGTCGCCTCACTTAGGGAATGGTGCCTTTGAGAGCACTTTTACAAAAATTGCCTTTAAACCTATCGGTTTATAGTCACACTAACAAACAGACGTACTCATTGGTCTGTTGCTGTGTGTAGCTGTTGCCACTGGTAGCATGTTTGAAGCGCTGAAGTTACCACAGCTCAAGCTCTTCGTTACTCAGTCGTATATCGTTCTTCAGACTAGCATTCACACTTTGCTTTTGTAATAGACTATTTGCTGTTGTTGTTCTTGGCAAAGCAGATGATGAACTTGCACCTAAGAAAGAGCGAGGCATTGTTTTGAAAATGTAAAAATTATCACTTTAATTTCGCACTCACTCCTTGGTAAGTCTGCGTTGTCGCTGGATATCTTGTAATTGGCATATGAAAATATGAGCTGGCGAGAATGGCACAACTATGTCACAAGGTCTTGGAAAGTAGTCGTGGTTTTAGTTCTAATAAGCAATCACACCATACTGGTGTTGAGCTCCTTGCCGTTGTTGGTCTTGACAGTCAAGAAGATAAGGGGATAGCTGGATTTGCAGGTGTTTATCACAGTGTCTTTCTATTCGGAAGGTAACGCACACCAGCACGCATCTCTGATTGGATTGGTTGTACGTGGCAGGACTGAAATTAGTGAAAGCTGTGATTGTGGCTGCCCTCTCAGTATTGGTTAAAAATTTAAGTTCATAAAGAGCACTTACTCTTTTCTAACGTTCTGCTGACCACAAGTCCTGTTTCAAGGGGCGTGGGAAGTATAAATGGACTGGGATTCAGGACTAAATCAAATAATATTCTTACTACGGCTTTCTTAAAACTAGATTTCACATGAAAGGTTTTTTTATATAGACTCTTCTAAGCTTATAACTAGCATTTACTCTTTTTTGGCTTGCTTCTGATAAATCTTGTCTTACTGGGCTGAATGGAAAATATAAATGGATTGAGGTTCCGCTTAATCAAATGATATGCATTATCAGGACTCTCAAAACTATATTTTACTTGAAAAGGTTTTTGAATAGACCCTTCCATGATTATTCACTTACTCCTTTCTGGCGTTTTGCTAATAGCAAACTGTTTTTCTGGGCAGCGTGGGGAACACAAATCGATTGGGATTTTCGACTAAATGATTTAATCAAAAGATTGTTGCATGATAGGTTTCTCTGAACTAAACCTTATACAAGAGGATTTTTATACAGATTCTTTTGCGTTCATGATCAGCGCTTATACTTTTCTGGCGTTCTGCTGACCGTAAGTCCTGTTTCACTGGGTTGAGCAGGAAGCACAAATGGGCTGAGATTCCGGACTAAATCAAAAATATTTTTATTATCAAGTTTTCTTAAAACTAGACTTCATATAAAAGGTTGTTTATATAGATTCTTCTAAGCTTATAACTAGCACTTACTCTTTTTGGCTTGCTCCTGATAAATCCCGTTTAGTTGGTGAGTGGAAAATACAAATGGATTGGGGATCCGCACTTAATGAGATATGCATTATCAGATTTTCTCAGAACTATACTTTGCATGAAAAGGTTTTCAACATAGACTCCTCCGAGATTATGATCAGCATTTGCTCTTTGCTGATGGTATGATCCTGGTGCACTTGGCAGAGTAGGTGATGGGTTTGAATATGAGGAAGAATCAACTTAATCAACTAATATTTTGCACTAATAGGTTGTCTCAAAAGATAGCTTTTCTTTTGCAAAAATTGAATTACGAAGAGCGCAAAAAGTGATTTTACATTTGAGGTGACCAAATGTTTAACTTTTACTAAAATCAGCACATTAATGACGCGCCCTTCCAAAAAGTTCTTATTACTTAACGTACTGCTCAGATAATCGCCGGGGGCAGGCGGTCATGCGAGTTTTGAGCAAGCGGACACCGGAAGAATAGTGATTTCTTGCGGTCCGCTTGCAAAAATTTGGGATTTTGGCCGATTCCTGGACGAACACTCGGAGGACTACCGCGGTCTTTCTACGGATAATTTGCGGCCCAGTGGCCGCATTCTCGCGGACTTTCCGCGAGAATATGCAATATTATTGTGGGCCGCACGGTCCTTTGTGAAGGACCGCACAGCCCGTGGGTACCTTCCGCCTAAAAAGGTACCCCAAACTTGAGTAATTAAGCCATCGTTGAACCTCTGCCACATAGAGTCTCACCTTTTTCGGCGTACACCCGAAACTGCTTAAAAGAGTCCGAGCACCTGCTGATGATTTGGCCAGCGCTCGCTGAAAGAGATTATTTGATGAGCGCCTGCAGAAAATGCTGCATTGCTGCCCGCTGGTAGAATATGTGATCGTAAAGGAAGCGCCGCCCGCTGAAGGTTTGGCCCCCAAAATTCTGCTGACCGCCTGCAAAAAAGCGCGAGTTGCGGGCAGCCTGCCTCCGGCGATTATCTGAGTGATTGCTAAGCAGGACCGTTTTTCTTTGTTCCGTTTGTTCTAACCGTTTGCTCAAAAGGATATGTCTAACTTACCTTACTCATCTTACGAGGTCTACCTCATGAATGACCCGAATTCTGTGTGCTGAAGCTTTCGTTGAGGACCGGGGGCTGAATTTTGCCCCTCTCCCCATGTAGATAAGCAACGCCGAAAAACATGGGCTAATTTTCATGACCATTTACAGGGTTCCATCGACTTTCTGTTTTGTTCATATACATATAAAGAAGTTGAACCTTGTTATCCACTATTGCGTCATGGAATTGTCATCCGCTATCACATCATTTCCCCGTAGCTCGTAAAAGTTAAGCTCATTTGAATCTTGCAGAGAGGTGAGTGCAGTGTTGCGAAGCGAGGAAGCCCTAAAAGAACACAAACACAACAACACAAGCATTGTCGTAGATCAGTAAGGACAGGAAGGAAGAGGGGTAGGGGAGAGGGTAAGCTCTACATGTGAGGAAATCGTATGTACTTTTTGCCAATCATTACAAGTCCAAGTTCTGGGCAAAATCAGGGATGTCAGCCAATGATCATGCAATAATTTTTTTGATTTTTGCGGGTGCTACGTTTGACCATTCAAAACTGTAAATGACTTGGACTTCATTCTAGGCACGCAAGCGTCAGAGCAGCTTAGGGAACAATACCTTCACTTTTGGTCTTACGAGGGAAGGATACTTGGTGAGCGTGGCCTTTTGCAATGAGATGTATACCAGTAGGTGCGTCTTGGAACGCTGATTCTAAATCTATGTTCATTATCTGCTGTGCGACTCCCTGGACGAAGTTATGAACTTTTTTCCATATTGTTTTTGCGAGATTTAGGCAATCAAAATCGTCAGTATCCAGGTTTTTTGGACTTTAATGTACTGGTGTGACAGTTTTCCTGAACTTAATGTGAAGCTTTACTTTATCTGTACGCTTTTTTGTAATGAGTAAGCGGAGATTTTAACGATATTGGTGAATCCTGCATCAAAACAGTGCAAATTCTGGTGACAAAAAATGTCCATAACTACTTTCGGAAGAGCGCACAGCAGATAACAAAAACAGATTTGGAATCAGCACTTGAAGATTCATTCAGTGGTGTACGTTTCATTTCAGAAGGCCACGGTCACCAAGTATCCTTTCCTTGTTAGCATGCAATGCAAAAGCAGTGCGAAAGACCGACATCCTCGGAGGTAACGTCTTTGACGTCGTTCTTCTACCTTGAGCAAATACCAAGCGGCACTAATGTGGCAATTTTTAGTGGCAAAAAGCTTGGATTTACTACTACCGAAGTTGTCTATCACTAAACTGTTGTTTCTTTTCAGCTCGCTATGTGCTCAAATAATGGCACCCACTCCTTATCGTGAACAAAAAATCATGAACCTGCCTGAAACCTTAGCAGGGATTTACCTAAAGTGCTGTTTCAAGAATATCGTGCTTAATCCCCACGATAAAGGCAATTCGCGTGATATAAAAGTTTCCCACGACCGTAATGCTTTCCTTATAGGACCACTGCCGCGCGCGAACCCTTCGGCGGCTTTTGTTTAAAGGCAGCGTACAGCCAAAATAAATGCAAGAGATGTTGCAACAGCAACTGCAACTGCAATTGCAGCTTACGCTGTTATGGATTCGTCCGGAGGAGGCGGAGCGAAAGAAAAGAGGCGGCGTGAAAGAAAATTGAGGGGGGTTTTCTCCACTCAGAAGCAACATTGGGAGACCGGACCAACGCAGTTGGTCTTTTTCTGGGCCCAGTATATACACGGTGTAGAAAGATCTAGGAAATTCGGTAACTCAAATTTTGGGTGTACGCTGCCTTTAAGCAAAAACAGGGGAGGGAGATTTGTCGCGTGCGTTACGCGTTAGGACAGGTTATCAGGATGGCGCTGAAGACCGCCATGCAAAACGAACGTTTCCCCATTTTGTGGATATCTGAGATCTAAATTGGCCCGAAAGCAAAAAATGTCCATTCAAACTCTGCAACTCACCATAACTTCACAATAATGCGTCATGACAGCGGGCAAACATTATATTTACAAGCAGTATGCTTGTAAACCGTTACATATAAGGTTTTGAGCAAATCTGGAACTTCGACCCATCTAGTACTGTACACCCACCGTAACCTAAGAAAATGCGCTATCCTGCGAAATCAGCATGATATTCATGTTCAGCGCGCTGATTGACTCCCTAAACGAAGTTCAAAGCAAATCTATGTTTTCGATCCCATACCGTATAACCACCATAACTCTATGAAAAGTCCTAATATGCAGAGAGAGAGTGTGAAATTCGTAATCAGCATGTCGAATAAAAATTCATGATTTTGAATTCCTACCGTAAACCTATCGTAACCACAGGGGGAACGTTCTGCAAAGTTTGATATCTGTAATCAGCATGTAAGATAACCCTTATACACGAAGTCTGAGCAAGCTCTACGACAAAAAAAAATTTTGGGGCCCGGATAGCCGAACAGCGCCAAACTAATATTGTACTCGTAATCAGCATGATTACGAGTACAATATCAGTTTACCCCCTGTGCCAACTCCTAGCCCCGTAGTTCAAACATTGCAGAATAAGCGATAAAATCGATAAAAGTGATCGATAATTCTGAAAACTAATATTGTACTCGGAATCCCCGTGCTCACTTACCCCCCTGTGCCAACTCTCAGCTCCGTAGGTGAATTTCTCAAAAAAATCGAAATCGATATCGATCGATGTCGAAAAGTAGCCTATGACACCCGGCGGTCCCTAAGTGTATGTGTGCAAAGTTTGGTCCGGATCGGTTCAGAAATGGAATTTTCTATTCGAAACGTACGTACAAACATACATACATACAGACAGACAAACAGACATTCAGCTTTGTATACAGGGAGATGCGATAAGGTGAGAATGACCCTTCCAGGGTGAAGGGGGTTACAGTGGTCGCAGCCCCTCCGGGTGAAGGGTGTTTCACTTGGTAGATAAATTATAAAATGTCGACCGGGGGGGGGGGGGCGTGGTGTTCTCTCACCATTTTTCCTAGTAAAAGTTTATGATTTTCAATTCCTTGCCATCACTGGTTGTCTTTTTTAAAATGTGAATCGATGTGCTGCTTGATTAGCACACATTTATATTTCTGATTAGCACCTTGTATTTCCTTTTCCCTACTTACATCACCCTGCCTGTTTTTAAAACCATAAAAGATGTGAATGCGAGAAGATTCGTTTCGGAAAGAGTTAGAAAGTTTTTAAGCATTTGCGAATTTTCTGAAAGAAAAAATTTGTAATTTGTGTAGATGAACAGCAACGTCAGCAAAGAAATTGTCTTTGAAACCATGTTGTCCTCCGCTTTCAGAGAATATATAGTTTGTCTGGAGTCTATTGAAAAAGGTGCGGTGAAGGGTGTAATAATAATTTCTGGAGGTTTACGAGTTTTTAGGATAAAAAAAATCCGTAACTTTTGTAGGTGAACATCTTATACGCCGTCACGGTCACCGCTTTCAGAAAAATACCTTGCCTATGGTCCATTAAAAAAAAGTGCCTGGGTGAAGGATATCCTACAGTCTGCTCCAATCCTAACCAGGCCAAAATTGGCATGGCGGGAGCCCGCGTCGCGAGGGTTTCGCGCCACATCTGCGGCTAGCTAGTCTGCTCTCTCCTCAATCTCTTCGCTCTCTGCGACAACGCGCATATGCAGCGCAAACCCCTAGCGCTGCGAGCGCTCAAATTCAGCCGACGGTTCGGCTTGATCCCGATTGGGGCAGACTGTAATGATTTCTGGAGATTTTCGATTTTTTACATAAAAAAAATCCATAACTTTCAAAAATGAATATCTTTACAACGGGATGGTCACCATTAGAACCACCTCATCCTCCGCTTTTAGAAAATATATACTTTCCCTATGTTCCACTAAAAAAAGTGCGGGGTGAAGGGTGGTTGAGACTTTTACAATGGGAGTGCTCAAGTAGACGTCTTTTTACAATGGTAAAAAAGCCTCTACTTGAGCACTCCCATTATATCAACCACCCTTCACCCGGCACTTTTTTTAGCGAACCATAGGCAAAATATTTTCTGAAAGCGGAGGACGAGACGGTTCCAATGATAATTATAACGGCGCACAAGATGTTCATCTGTAAAAGTTGTGAATTTTTTAATGTTAAAAACAAGGAAATCTCCAGAAATCACTAGGACACCCTTCACCTAGGCACTTTTTCAAGAGGATCTTAGACATACTATATATCGCCTGAAAGCGTAGGACGAGACGGTTCTAATGTTGGTCATCCCGGCGTACAAGATGCTTACCTGCAAAAGTTACGGATTTTTTTTAGCCTAAAACTCATAAATATCCAAAATTCACTACCCACACCCCTCATCAAGTATCTCCTCTGCTTAACCTTACGTCGCTGTTGTTTTATTTCTCGGCTTTTGGTGAAGGGGGTCACTTGGTCCCGGTTCAGGGATGAAAGGGGGTGAGAAAATTCTCACACTATCGCACCTATGATACAGGGTATTCCAAAAGTAAGTACACACTTTTCAATCGTTAATAGCTCTCTTCCCACTGTGTCTTTTTCCACCATTCAAGTAACATTCTATAGAGGAGGTTTAGCATAGATTTGTAGTATCGAGCGAATCATAGATCGCTCTTCGTTACTGTAAGATTACTATAGGAACTTCGACAAGGATTTTAGAACATTGGAAGCCATATTTTGCTTCGGAACAAAACCAAACAAGCCGCAAACTCTTATACTATGGTAATGGAAGCCGATAATTCCAAATATGAGATCTCTACTTTACTGTGATGCTTCTTTCCAAAGTTATTCCAGGTAAACCATAACAACCGAATTCACTGTATTTTTTGTCAAATGGCATATTTCACTATGGCTCTACATGCTGGAAGTTCTTACTATAATCCTACAGAACGAAGAGCGACCGATGACTCTATCGATACTGTGAATCTAAGTTGAAGCCTCCTCTAAAGAATGGTGCTTGATTGGCAGAAAAAGACCCATTGGAAAGAGAGATATTGACGATTGAAAAGTGTGTACTTACTTTTGGGACACCCTGTATGAGATAAAAATCCACAGATGACGAAAAAAGACCAGATTTTGCAAAAATTTATCAGAACATCTCCAAAGTAGAGATAAATTTTACGGGCCGTGAAAAGCGTTACAAAAAGATTTGAAAATTATTGATCGTCTAAAAATATTCGTTTTGTCGAGTGTGTGGAACTTCAGGGAGGCTTCGGAAGCAAGATTTCTAAGCCAGTTGGACATTTCGAATTTTTATCAAATTTTACATCCTTCAAAAGTGTTTTGAGCTCCTGGGGATGTTCGTTTTTTAGGAATTTCTGAAAAAATTTTCACCTTATTATAGTTATTTCTACTTTTTTTGCAATTTATTGTAAAGAACATGTACTGGTTATCTGCTTTTTGATCTCCTTCTAAGCTTACGGTTTTCAGCCAAGCTACTTCCTCTTACGACCCCCCTTCTCACCTTAGTTGCCCACTTTACGACCCCCTATTGCGACAGTCGCATCACACGCTTTACTCTGCTTGCGACAACACTCAAGCTTTAGCGTCAAAACGGAAGGGGCGTTTCGACTTTTTTCCGGCTTTTTTGGGCTTTTTCGGGCTTTGTAAGGCCTTTTTCGGCGAAGTATGACGGGTCCCTTACTCTCCGCTGGCGTTCTGCTGAATCCTATTTCGCTTGGCAGGGCAGGAGGTAGTGTAATTGAGGGATACCCACGGGAGATAAGGTTTATACGTGGAGACTCAACTCAATTAATATCAGCTTGTCTCAGCAGAAGACTTTTTTGCAAGAAATGAAGTACCAAGTGTAAGAATTGGTTTTACAGAGATGACGTGTCTACGTTTCATCAAAATCAGCAAGATAATTGTCGCACTTCACAAAGAGGGCCCGTTTTGTCGCCTTCCTTTTCGCAAACGGCGTTACTGAAGATCTTCCTGCATGAATAGTCTCTAACACAGCCTCTTTTATTCGTGGAGTCTGCCAAATATAACGGTTCTTCCAAAAGCGGTCTGAAAATAACAGAAATATGCATGCTTAATCAACCCGTCAGGCATAAGGGATATCATAGCTTGTATAGGCTTGTTTAGGCGTTTAGCTTAGATGTTTCACACGACACTATATGGGCTAACTTGACTACTTCTTCCATTAGCTCTCCCACTCTATTTCATCTCTTACTACAATCTCTAAACGTCTCAACATCAATTTCAGTCTTGATAGGTACATGACAAAGTAAGTGTTAACTCTTTATTTCACAAAAAATTTCAGTCATTACCAGCCTGGAAATATGATTCCGCAAAGTTTCCCACTTTCTTCTCCCACTTCATGAAATATTAGGAAGCTAATCCGGGTTATGCCCAACTTATCACAGCAAAATGTTAAGAGGTCTATTTTATGAAGGACCCGAAGTCTATATGCAGTTCATGTGCTTCCACTGAAGACAATTTGAACTGAAGCTCCCTATGGATAGGCCACGGCGAAAAAAATTGGCCACTTTTCGTGGCTGTTCATTGGGCCCTTTTGTCACTTTTTCTCAAGGGCCGCGCATACATCACGCCATTGCATCACCTTTCTCCCGAAAAGACAGCTGAGCTTACTGCGTGCCGATCAACTTGCATTTAGGTTTTGATAGTTATTCGCAATCAGTCAGTTGGAAAACTATCACTATCACAATTCAAGATGATCGACATGCAATAGCGTGACAGTTATGATATTTGGAGAATCGCGAGATATAATCGCGTGATGTAAGCCCGGCCTCTTACTTACTTCCGAGGAAATTAAATCTTATCATCAGCACCTTTATCCCCCATAGCTACATAGAAAAGGGTTATAGAGCTCATTTACAATTTGCAGAGAGGGGAATGTCATGTTGCAGCGAGGAATCCGGAAAGGGGTACACAACACGAAGCATTGTCTCAGATTTAGAGCAAAAGCAGGAAGAAAAGGGTGGAACAACGTGTGGAATGAAGCAAACGAACTGGAGGGTAAGTTTTATGTTTTATGTAAATTGTATGTACCTTCCGCCTAATCAAACAAGCCTACGATTTGGACAATACAGAAGAGGGTGGAAGACAACGCCGTGCATGAAGCAATTGAATTGGAGGAAGGGTAAGTTTTACGTGTTTATGTAAACTGTATGTACTCCCCGCCTAGTGAATACATGCCTACGACCTGGGCGATAAGGAGATGTCAGCCAATATCAGTAACAACCTTTTGGCTTCTTGCGAGTACTATGTTTGACCATTCAAAATTGCCGGTGTTTTTCGGATTTTACTCTAAGTGCCAAGTGTCAAAGTAGCTGAGTAGAAGAACAAATACCTCCAGCGGACGCAATCTGTGCGGACTGTTGGCTTAGCATGACTGCGATAGCAGTGTGAAAAGTCAGTGATTTTCAGAGCAACATCTAATTGAGATATTCGTTCCTTTATAGAGAGAGCTACCAAAAGTTACCAGTGCTGTGATATGCGTGGCAAGAAAACTTGATTTACCGATTCTCATGTTGTCAATCACCGGACATCTGCCTTCCATCAGTTCATTTGCGCTCAAGTATTGGCACTCACCTGCTATCGTAGACACAAGCAAGAGCAACCTTGCTTTTCGATTTGCAGAATCGATAGGCACATCCAAACTTCAACGTCTTGTGATAGATCATCTGTAAGCATGAATTTAATCTCAGGTATCTCCGGTGTAATACTTTTATACAAATCGATTATGAACATTACATTGGCGAAAGGCTCCATGGAGGTGTCTGTATATTTTACGTCAGGTCTTAGAGGATGGTTGACTGTATTTCTCCAGTCCTCTACGGCATGCAGAAAAAATTGAAGAAGGGTTTTGTTGTTTGGCGCACCATTTGTTTGATATCTGAACGTCATCTCCTCAATGACTGGGGTGTTTGGACTGTTGTATTGTACAAGATCAAACATTTTCATAGCTTACATTTTAAAGTTCTCTGACTTTTCTGTGCTATTCACGTAGAATTTGGAATGCATGCATTGGCTTCCAATAACTGCAGCAGCCAAAGCGGCGTGAGTACGGTCATAACCCTGTGTTTTGTATAAATCAATATCAATGATTTTATCTTCAAAGAGTTTAATTCCAGTTTTTTTTAAGAGACCAAATACGGGTCCTTCACAAAATTGTGATGAAAACTGCGAATGCGGTCTCTGGGCCTAAAAAAGTCGCAAAACTTTAACGAAAGGAATCGCTTTAGTGCTCAGCTCAAACCTGAAGTATCGAGAAGCTATCATATGTTTTTGAAAAAAAGCTTTGAGTGAAAGCGAAAGCCAAATACGGCTGCCGAAAATCTGTACGCAATGCAGGCGATCGCCTCCATTGTCACGACATTGTGATTGTCCTATAACCACCGTCACTCGCCTCATTTGACTCTTACTCTTACCACGATTTCTATGACTTTTCTATATTTTAAAGTCGTGGTGCGTCATACACTCCTCACCAGCTTGAAAAGGCTCTTCGATCCTGGTGCATCTCCGAAAATTTTCTTGTGTAGTCCACGTGTCGCAACTTGTGCTCTGATTGCGTTATGAGCCTTAACGACTGCTTCACCTACTTCAGGAGCCACAATGCACATGCCTAGAAGATGAAACGTAGTTGATAAACAGTTCTATTCTTTTAGCATAAAATGTTTGCTTGCCTGTTCTTAGTGCTTGAAAGAGTGTGAAACAGAACTGAAAAACGTTTATGCAGGTGCTTTCATTACGCAAAAAATATAAACTTTACTAGCAACTGCCACATTCCGGCCTGAGATCTTCTTATCTTTGATTTCGTCCTGAGCGGAGAGGTAATGAGGATGAAACATTAGTAGCCGCTACGCAGCAGGAAGAACAAAAGGCTTTATCTCATGTCTTCGTAAGAGGTAGTTGAGAGAAAGGCAGTGCGGAAAAAATGTGGTAAAGACGCAGGATTACTTCAACAAAAACCAGAGGAAAAATATGATATGAATGATCTTATAACCACTACAAAAAGAAGGCTTTGGGAGAAGCTTGTTGTCGCTATCCGCGCTCCGAAGATGAATATTTGGATTTAGCGTAACGGACAAAGCCAGATAAACGAATAAATCAGCTTTTGCTCACTTAGCAGCTAACTATGCCTATACGCATAAAGATGGTTGCATTAGACCACTCCGAAAATGCAATACGGAGGAAAATTTACATTACGAGCGCACTTGCAATGTATGGTGTATATCCGAGCTTCAGTTGTGCGCATGGCAAAGAAATATAAACTTGAAAAAGTCAAAAGATTTTTTCCCCAGCCTGATAGATAAACAATAGCTACATATCGAACACCTTGCAGGGCTCAAGTAGATGAAATGACACGTCTCAAAGATGCTGTTCAATGTGGCGAACAATGATGTTTATTCATGAATCTTGCTCAGCATATTATCAGGATATATTTAGCATGTGCAGTGATTCTTTCATAACTATAGCAAGGAAGATTATCGAAGCGATTTCGCTTTTCAAAACTGCAAATTCCTTATAATTCAAAGATTTCGCTTTACATTTTGGCGCTTTCTCAAACATAAAGTTGCAGATGATATACAGTATCAATAGAGTGACAATAGCAGACATTCCCAAAACACTAAGCGATTTATAATAAGCTGCGAAATGTCCAGCATATCATAAATGGTTCTGTATGTAAAAAAATTGCGCACACTTTGTCAAATTCGCGAAAGTTTTATTCTCACTGAAGGCAGTGGCTCGGCAAATCCTCGACCTGAAGTTTTTTTTCGCTTACCTGGGATAATTCGAAGCGCTGATTTTGAAAATACACTTGAAGAGCACGAAAACTTCGAAAACCCTCAAGGGTTCCAAGGGTTCTCATTTCAAATGTGGACGAGTGGACCACTCCCGCCACTAGAGACCTAGAGTCGCTGCGGATCCTCATGTTCATAATGACGGTGGGAGGGAACCTCGAGCTCGTCCGAGCACATGTAAGAATGGCTTGCGCGCACGGGTTTAGGGGCACTTTTTCTAGGCAGGGGCAGCATGTAGTACGCTCGGAGACCTGCTCCGTTCTGATATTTGGGATGCAAGCAACCTTCCATATCAAGATTTGGAGATGTCTGGTTTTGCCGAGCCATTGCCTTCAATAGTAAGTGATAATATATGGGAGGTGCAGTTTTTGCGCTTTCTTTGTACTCATCAAACGATATAGAAATATGCGAATTTCTTGTTCGTACCTACTGTTAAAGGATATTCCTCGACGACTGCCCCGTTTAGTGCAATTACACCACCGCAGGCGTGCCTCTTTGGAGCCTTTCCAGCTTGACAGTACGCTGCAGCGCGCCGGGACTTCGTAGCTCGCAGCAACACTGTCCTTTAGCCTCTTTTGTTGATTTAAGTATTTCACATCGTTTTTTCTTCTTAGTTTACGTATTTCAGTCAGTCATTCGTT
The DNA here is from genome assembly GCA_958299035.1 of Cylicocyclus nassatus. Taxonomy (NCBI): domain Eukaryota; kingdom Metazoa; phylum Nematoda; class Chromadorea; order Rhabditida; family Strongylidae; genus Cylicocyclus; species Cylicocyclus nassatus. Next base: position 11,799,946 of record CATQJL010000112.1, read on the forward strand.
TTCCCTTTTTCTTAGGTTCTCTCGATGTTCAAATGTCCTACGTTCTACTTTGATGAATACTAAGAGGTAAGGAAATAATTTGTTTAGAACACATTTCTTGAATTCCTTTCACCCACCAAACATTCTTTTTCAAAACGTGAACATCTCTTCGGGTAAAGTTGGGTGAAAGGGTTTGTCCATAAGCAGTGGTGGTATCATGGAGTTTCCTTAGATGAGGCCACTTTAATGTTTATTTTAACACTCCTACATGGTGTCTCTGATGTAGGAGTGTTGAAGTAATCAGTTCAGTGGTATGTCCCAGGAAACATATCAAATCATTGTAAAACATTGAAGAAAATATGCAATCCCAATCATAGCTGTGACATCCACCACTGCAACTACAAATAAGGTCATTCTTTTTTCTATTTTGCTCGCGACGATGGTCTCACGTAGACATAGAACGGTCGATTGCCCGAAATGAAAAATAAGAAGAAAAAACGATGCGAAATACTTGAATCAATAAAAGAGGCTAAAGGACAGTGTTACTGCAAGATATGAAGTCCCGGCGCGCTGCAGCGTACTGTCAAGCTGGAAAGGCCCCAACGAGGCACGCCTGCGGTGGTGTAAATGCACTAAACGGGGCAGTCGTCGACGAATATCCTTTAATGTAAAAATGCGACAATTTCGCTTCGTTATTTTGAGTGTGAAAATGCGACAATTTCGTTTTGTTATTTTTCAAACTTCAATGCATTGTACTATCTTTCACTAACATCGATTGCCTACTTGACGAGTTGATCTGGCAAAACTGTCTCAGAGATTTTACTTTTGCTTTTATTCTAGATTTAGAGGGGAGAGGAATAAGACCTTGGACCGGATTGGACTACGAAGGAACCAAAAAATGGTGTAAATGAAGTAATACGCGAAATTGTGTTACTAAAAAAAGAGTTTTACTAAAAATAAATGGGTCTTGATGAATAATACTAAAGCAATTTCTCTCTCCTGTTCGCGTAGTAGTTATTGTTGTTGTGTAATGCCAGAATGTACGAAGAAAAAAAAGATATTTTATAGTTGATTCACAAATTAAGTTCGAAAAATTTGCTGCGTACATGAACTACTTCCTCTAACTTTTCTTAACTAACTTCCTAGCTACTTAATTAAAACAAGTCTTTGTTTTAACTCACTTACGTGGGATCATCGAAACCAAACAAAGTTTCTTTATTATTTAGTGACACCCAACACAAAAGACTTCTTTTCTAACCTTCAATCCCGCAATTTTTCTAGAAACTTCCCTTTGCGTAGGCTTCAGGAGTTTCGTCACGTACTTAGGAGGCCTCCTTAGGCACTATTGCGGGGCTTGGCGTTTGCTATCTAGGGGCATAATAAAATTTTTTTATTGAAGGACCCCTCCTGCGATCGGCGCGTCCATGTCTTCTCGGCCTGCCTCTTCGAACTGATCCAACGAAACTTCTCGTGACACCGCCAAAGCTGAGATAAACATTCAAACGCATTTTCAAAAGACTCAATAATTTTCCCACTACTGAAGACTTGGTAGGACATTTTTTGCAAGACTTTGCAAAGCTTTGCTTCCGTATAGCTCTGCTTCGTTAAGACAACCACGGAAAGACTAACAGTTAAGCACTGAAAATTATTTTCTATGTTTTGAGTCAGCATGGCTGCCTGAAGTTAATGATGTTATTCAAAGAAATTTTTTCGGAAGTGGTCAGATTTTGATAGCCTTGCTGTGAAAAAAATCTGGCAGGGAAACCAGAGAAAATAATTAATTATAAAGGTTCAATCGCAAGCAGAGTTTGTGCTAACAAGGGAATGGTCAGAAATCGAAGTGTCAATCTAATTGTAAGCAAGCTGCCTACCAATCGAAGCATTCAACGCTGATTTCGAATCTGTGACCATAGCTACTTTGCTCCTTTTGGGACAAAGTTATAAGCAGTTTTACTCAGAAGAAATCGTAGAAAAACGCGAATTCGAGCACATTGTTGCACTTTCACTTCATCCTTAGGTTCTGAGAATATAAAGTAACCTAGCTACATGTCTCTGCCCAGCATAAAGCCGAAATGTTGCGTTTTGCATGCACGATTTCCTTGCAAATAACGGCCTTTCACGGCCCATAACTTCGCCCACATAGGCACTGAGCAGGTATGGTATACGAATCCGAGTTCAGCGTTTTATGCTTCATTCAATGTTATGCAGTCTTTTTGAAATGGCCACTTCGATTTCTGATCATTCCCTCGTCAGCTTGACAACTGATAGATGATGAAGTGAAAGTTGCTTAAACTGACTGACAAGGGAAGGTATATGATTCGCAGTGGATTTTCCCTATAAGATGTACACCATTCAAAAGGTCTTTGATTGCTGATTTCAAAACAAACTTTCTTATCTGCTTATCGGTTTACTGAACAAAGTTACAGGCAATTTTCCGCCTCCAGTTTGCATGGTCAAGTACCGTGTAAATGATCCAAATTCGTAATAGATGCGAATTTGGTCCAAAGCTACATGCCCACATGTCTGAGATATATTTACTATACATGAAAAATTGTTGGGAATAGTTTTGGAGCTACTCTGCCGCCTCAGTCCTGCAAAAAGCAACCAAAATCAGTATCATTTGAAACCAAATAAATGAATGTAACTTTGTTCATTAAACAGATAAGCAGATAAGGAAGCTTGTTTTGAAACCAGCACTCAAAGCCCTCTCAAATAATATGCATCTTATAGGGAAACTCCACTGCGAGTCATATACCTTCCCTGTTGAGCGCAAATCAGGAAGTAACCAAACTTTATTTAGGGCCAACATCTTGGCGGAATCGCTTTCGCCATAGTCTAGAATGCCGAAAATAAAAATGAAACATTCTCTTAGACGCTAAGATCCTAGCTCCAGACGAAAGTCAGTTTGGAGAAATACGGAAGGCAAAATGAGTGAGAACTTCGTAAAGGCTAAGTGCGAGAACATAGCCGTTATTTTTCTAAAGTAAAAGCCGCGTTTTTTTGACCGACTGTGCAGGTGGATTTGACAAAATCAGATGAAATGGTCAACATGCGAATTCATGTGAATTTATGCAAGAATACTGTTTACTGACCTCATGAAATATGCAGAGTAATTTTTTCTTTCTCAAACTCGTATTCATAATACCACACAAGTAATATAATAATGATTATCACACATTCATTCACATACTTTCGTTCGCCTTGTTGATGAGAAGCAGGAAACTAGTCTTTGAGGGATCATATTTGAAAGAATGAGATTTACAACCAAATTATCACTTTGATTTCCGTTCAACAATCTATACCCCTTACAGAAGGCAGCTTGGTGTTTGTGTTGCTGTGACGGTCTTATCTAGAATTGGAGGTGGTGCCGATAGCAGGGCCCAGCACAGATGGCTTGAGGTCAAACTGGACTTCGTTTTTGATAGAGGGGAACGGGGATATTGTTTGTATAAGGTCCTGGAGGAAGCGCCAAAAAAAAACGACGAACATGTCAGGTTTTACAGGTTGAACGTATTCTTTCGCAAGCGCGCGAATTTCAAACTCAAAGAAACAAATGGCTTGTTTACAGCGCACAAACAATCACATGGCTCCGAATTTGTGCTATATGTATACAATATCACTCCAAACTATGTTATGCAAAGAGTTCCAAAAACTTATGTGTTCTAATAACCGTTCCCGAATTTGTTGGTTTCTAGACCAGCATCAAAACTGGGTCGGTTCAGAGCATAAATATCGGAGAATGAAACCACTGCCTCTCCTCTTTTTTCTAGCCAAAAGTAGTGTAATCCTACGCGCTGATAGATATCGCGCTCCAATCACATGCGGTGTCCTCTGAACTATGTGGCGGAAGATGCATCGCTGGAATACTGAGCCCACAGATTCGGTTGGCCTATTGGGTTTTCGACATTCCGAGCACTAAAATGACTTTACCCAATGGCAGAGCCTTCAATCGACTCAGAATATTTTCTTTTTCCTTTTTTGTTATACTAGATAACTCAAAATGCGCTTTTTTTCGCTTTTTATTGTTATTTTGATTGAATGAGGGTTTCCGTACTGATTCTTACGGCGAGAGGGACTTCGTAAATTGTCGCGAAGTCTCGGGGGACTTCGTTTCTAAAAAAGCTCCAAACCAAGGCGTGCCGGGCCCTGGCCGATGATCATCCGTCATCCTCTCGTTCGTAACCCCGACAAGAATTATGTGCATCTTTACAAAAAGATTAGTAGTGCAATATACTACCAATAGAAAAAGTGGTAAGGGGAGAAGCAGGACGAATAAGGGAAAAAATTTGTTAGTCGTACGGGGTATATATGGTAGTGCGTTCCTGAATTTGTATGACTTATGCTTGCGACTGTATAGGAATGCCACAATTTTTTGGGAGGAGGTCCAAAAACAAGGTAATTTTTCCGCCCTTTAGGTTGTCCTGTACTCATTTCGGCTTTATTGGGTTATCCATAAGTCTTTTCATTTTTGGACCTTCAATTCGATATTTCTCAAGAACTAGGTCACCTAGTAGGCTGCAAATTTATGGCAGTAATTCTGAGTGAATAAGCTATACAATCCCCTATTTGCGGGAAACACAGAACTGACACAGGCAAAGTCTGAAAATTGAGAGAATTATTTTTTCTTGGTTCCTAGCCATCAAAAAAATGCAGCAAGTGCATGTATAAATATCCGACGAGGGGAGTATATGCATGAGGAAGTGGGGAAACTTGCAGACTTGTTTTGAACTGAGATAAGATGATTTTTGTTTTTCGAAAAGTCGTGAATTTTTTTATTTTGGCTTGGAACTTGCTGCAAATTTAGGGAGGGCAAGCGTTAGGCGACAAAACGTGAAAAACGCAATCAACGTAAAGCGCGTAAGTCAAAAATATGAGCAATTTTTTTGATGGCGTCGAGTAATGTATCGGCCCCGACCCCCACCCCCCTGTTTTTGGCGGAGGAGACGTTTTGCACGGGAAGTTATTTGGGGTCCAAAAAGTCGGGTTTGTCGCCTAACGCCCTACACCCCAAATTTAGCTTGGTGCGAACTTTTGAAAGCCTTCTTTTAGAGCTTACTTTGATCTGCCGAATGGTACCCCGCATTCTATTGGGAGTTCAAGAAGAACCGATTTATGACGCTGAAAATCCATGTGTGGAAAGACTTATGGGACAACGTAATAGTTTCATCTCTCCACCATTGACGGGTGGTAACATTTCGCATCCGATTCACAACGAAGATTCACCTCCATCACCTCGAGCACGCAACTGTTCGGCGGTAGAGGGGTTGTGGTAGCGGTGGTATTATCACCCTGCTGAGGATTGTTACTACTCGTCGTCTGCCACCAGTGATCGCCATTCTGCCACTTCCAGAGATGCTAAATTTTGACATTTTGTAATTACGTTTTTCAGTCTTAAACTGCAAGCCTTATGTCACATTCGTTTACGGATAAGCATTATTATGTGCCAGTGGTGCAATCATTCCGAATGATTTTCCAGAGTAGTAACCTAAGTTCTTGAGCACAAGATGCACTGTTTCTTGACTCGACCAGCTTGAACACACCAGAAAATTAAGCGATCAAAACATCCTCTACATTTCTGCTACCTACTAGAAGGACATGTGTGAGAGAGCGACCATTATGCGAAGCACATTAGTGCGGCCGAGCTGCTTGATTATAAATGAAAAGGTGCTTCTTGCACTTGTAAAATCAAAGTGACGGAGGTGTTTTACCAGGACTGTGTATAGGTGCGAGACGGTGTGCATCAACTAATATTAGGCTGGTACATAAGTTTTGTGGTTGGAGGTATATGTCGCCGAAATGGGGTGGCCCTCGCGGTCATCTGCAACAAGTATGCACCCTTTCACATGCATGGAGGTGCATTAAAGGAGGGAGTCCGCGCGGAACCCTCCTACATTCGGCGACATATACCTTCACCCAAGCTTCGCGACTAATTTATTACTTTTCTGTCCTTGAAGATGGCGCGCTCATTTTTTATGCAGTGCAGATTGAGTGGTGAGCTACAAACCTGCCGAAGCTGCACGATTTCAGGCCGCAACATGGTAAAAAACCCCGCATTTTCCGAAAGCTAGTCAAATTCGAAATTCTACAAGGCTTAAAACAAAAACGAAATCATTTACAGCCTCAATCAAATGCATCAGCCAAAGTTTTACAAAGATAATTGATGATAAACCACATTTACATATTGTTATTAGGTCGCTTTTCAGTCTTCTCGATTTATCACAAAAACAAGTGTGATACAGATCGGCGAGCACTTCAAAAACTGTTCGATGCAGTTTCTTCTTTCTCTTTCCAACAGTAATTCGATCTATTGCTTTGGAGATTACTGAGATAATAGAAATTTTTCAAGATTCATCAGATTCATTTTTCTGATGCTAACAAATTTCACATTTCGTTAAGCGGAACCTCACAAAACATCAACTGGCAAGCAACTCGGGTGTCATTCAATGCAGCTTTTTCTTCTCCTTTCTTTCATATTCGCTTAAAGGCAGCGTTCAGGCAAGTCTGGACACATGGGGATCCCATGTGGATAGTAATTTTGGAGCCCTAACTAAGCCGCTGCCCAACCTTCAGCTCGGGTAGTGCTCTAACGGCTGAGATATTCCCCTCGAAACTGGACCCCGCGATCGTATTTCGCATGGATTCATGGCAGTTTCGCGCCAGGATCCACGCTTTGCGCCATGAATCCATGCGGAATACGATCGCGGGGTCCAGTTTCAAGGGGAATATCTCACAGTTTGGAGCACTACCTGCGCTGTCGCTTGGGCAGTGCCTTAGTTAGGGTCCCAAAAGTACTTTCCACGTAAAATCCCCGTAGGTCCAGATCTGCCTGGACGCTGCCTTTGAGCCCCGAGAATCTAATTGTGAAATTTTTGAGCCTGTGGTGCCCGAATCAAAATTCGATTCTGGAAGCGATGAACACTCTTTGCTTTGGTTAGCCTTGAGATAATCGAATTTTGAATTCTTTGAAGTCCAAGGAAGTCCAAGTCTTCAATGCGTTCGTATGCCACAAGACTTTGAAAACGTAAAGATTGGAGAAATCACTTTGGAAATAATGGAGAGCTAGCTGGAGATGCCCAAATTTGTTGTATTGTATTTTGCTTACTCTCTCCACTTGTTATCCAGCAGTCTCAAAAGTTGAGGCCGAAAACTTTGAAAAATTGCCGAACTTGAGTGTGGCAAAAGGTTTAGGTTCAAAATTCTGGCGATTATATTTAACTAGCTGGCTTACCCGGCTCCGCCGTATCCGGACCAAACTTGGCACACATACACTTCGGGCCCCGGCGGGTGTCACAGTCCACTTTTCGTTATCGATCGATGTCGATTTTACCGATTTTTATCAATTTTTTTTGCAGAGTTCACCTACAGGGCTAGGAGTTGGCACAGGGGGGGGGAAGTGAGCATGGGGATTCCGAATACAGCATTAGTTTTCAGGATCGTCCATTACTTTTATCGATTTTATCGATTTTTTTTGTAAAGTTTGACCTGCGGGGCTGGGAGTTTGCACAGGGGGGTAATCGTGCATGCAGATTACAAACACAATATTAATTTTCAGGATCGTCCATTATTTTCGATTTCATCGATTTTTTGAAAATTTGAGCTAGGGGGCTGGAATTTGGCACAGGAGTGTAATCGAGCATGCTGATCACCCCCCTAGCCCCCTAGCTCAAACTTTGCAAAAAATCGATAAAATCGGTATCGATCGATGACGAAAAGTAGCCTATGACACCCGCCGGGGCCCGTAGTGTATGTGTGCCAAGTTTGGTCCGGATCGGTTCAGAAATGGAATTTTCTATTCGGAACATACGTACAGACAGACATACATACAGACAGACAGACAGACAGACATACAGACAGACAGACAGACAAACAGACATTCAGCTTTATATATAAGATGACCACACTAGCAAATGGTTTGACATGATTACTGCAAAGAGGATAAAGAGCTGGTTGAATAATCTTCGAAGTATATGCCCGAAGTTATACAATTTGTTTTTCTGACAGATCGAAAAAACGGGGAAAACTTTCGGAACCACCTAATAGTCTCTGCTTGATGCGTTGTTTCAGGCTGCAAACTGCATCATTTTTAGTTTTGAGTCAATGGAATTTCGAGCTTCTAGCGTTAACGCGTAAACCGCGTAGATTTTAACTAGCTATCAAAATTCAGCCATTTGCGCATATATGTAGCTCACTATTCAGTTTGTACTGAATCACAGAATGAGGGCGCCACATTAAAAAAAATTGTGTTGCAAAATCATATGCCAACTCAATAATTTGCTTGAAGGCAATGCCCCAGTAAAGTTGATGTTCTTTATGGTGAATTGCTCAATTTCGACTCAAGTGGACTGGTCAAGCAAGGGTAAAGGCTTTCGCGCCGCATGTATCCTAATCCAAAAACTAATAAATTGGCGCGATAAGGTAGTTTCGTCGCGCTCGGCAGCTGCGATATCTCAGAACCAGACAAACCAGGGCTCGGCATGAGGTGGCTTTTTCAATTTTTAAAAAACGAAGTCCTTGTAGACTTCGGCAGAAAAATACGACATCACCTATGACCCGATCGTGGATGGATCAGAACGAATAACGAGAAGATAATGGAACAAGACATAAATTCAACTTCGAACAGACGAAAAACTAAAGGTGTTCGTTTTCTCCGAATTGGCGGCATGCTGTGTCCGGCGCGCACCTTTGCGCGAGCAGGCTTGCCGCCGCCATGCAAGATATTTGGAGGGCTGTAACTAGGCGAGGAAGAGGGGGTTTAGGGAGATTCAAAAACTCAGTTGTGGGGTTTTTGATGTAGAACAAGGTTATGTTAAACATATGAGAAATTTATGTGAAAGAAGGAAGATATATGACTTCTTCTTTTTACAGCCACCTCAGGTGGCTGTCCAGGTGGCTAGAAAGCCACCTTACTTCGAAAAAAGTTTGCTACGCCTTCAATTTTACATGATTTTTTCACAATTCTTTGCACATAGTCCTAACTCCCTGTTGCCCATCTACAAACCAATTTTGGTGCCATTTAATTCTCTCTTTGCTGTAAATAAGTCTTTTGTTTATTTCGAGGCAGGTTGCATTCGCACGCTCAATCTGCGAACATGTTGAAATAAGGAATATTTGGTTTTTGCAGATTGGTAAGGCAGAAATGACAATTTGCGTCTTTTATAGAAAGTGGGTGACATACGGCCACAAGTGTGTGGGGGGGGGGGGGGCGGGATTTCCGCTCAAACGATATGCCCCTTGGTTTTTATTCTAAAAGATACCCAGCTTGCCCCGTAAGCCACCTGTGCCGAGCCCTGAGACAAACACAATGCATAGTTAGAAAAGTGGTTCGGCTTCGGCCAAGTGACCATTCTTGGATGATGGTGTTAGGAAGTATCCTCCCCCTCACCCTCCCTGCATCAAATCCGACCTACTACGTGCACTAAATCCTGAAAATGCGCTTCAAACCCCAACATTGACTTTCGCACAAAAGAAGTGGGTAAGGCTGATGAGCTTGTAAAGCTAGTTTTAGAACTCAGGTTGATATTTTTTCTACAAACACTACCAAAATATGATAAGCGTCCATTTTGTCAAGCCGCTATCTTCAACCTTTCCAGAAGTTTGGTCAAGTGCGATGCTGTCACGTGAAGCCCTGATGAATAGCTTTTATGCTTTTCTATGCGAACTGGCAGTTCACGGAGCATAGTCATCGCTGGTGGCTGGCCCTGAGACCCACCATGCAAACTTTAAATTTGCTACTGATAAATATTTTAGTAATCGTTTTGCTGGCAAGCGAAACATAGATATTGAAATTGTGATTCCATAGAGATTCCATCTCTATGGAATCACAATTTCAGGCTCATATATTTATAGGTTTATCATTACAAAAGCTGCATCTAACAATCTTTCGTTCTTTCTTATAAGTGGAACTTTGTGAAATCAAATAGTAATGACATGATCGTTTCTGTATACTTTTCAATTAGTTGAGACTAAATTGAAGGTGCAAGATTTGTAAGTCAGATAAGTGCATGGATTCGCAAAAAGGCTCTAGATGAATTTGATTTTTGCTTCATTGTCTTAGCTGTTAACATGCGGTTGTCGGAAAAGCCACCCACCAGATCCTCCAGGTTCCGCGTATGGTGAACCTACATATGTGCAAGCGAACATTATACAAAAATTTGGCTTAAGAACTGGTTGCTTTCTCTAAAGATTTGAACTGCACACATGCAAAAATTAAAATCCCATACCCCGTTATGAGAAGTCATGATTTTCAAGCTTTGCATCTGTTTTATGTCCTTCTTTTTGCCAATCCTAGGCGGACGTAAGGCAGAACGTTCGACGACTTTGTGATTACGATACGAAAACTGCTATGCATTTATACGTCTAACAAGGGAAGTGTCAGGAGTCGCAGTGGCCTTTTGACATAAGATGGGTATCATTTGAAGCAGCAAACGCTGATACCAAAACAACCATTCTTAGCTGCAAAACGAATCAAGGACAAAAGTTATTGACTTTAATTTGCGGGAAATTTACAGCGCTGTGAGCAGCCAAAACTGTGGAAGTCTATGTAGTTGGGACCTGAACCTAGATGAAGAAGTTCATCAAAAGTGTAGGAGTACTTCCTTCAATATTATGCAATGGGCGTAACGAGCCTTTGAAAGAATTGTGATCGCAAGGCACTCTGAACCTGACTTTTGATTTAGATTCGTTCTGCAGCTATTAAATGCGCGTATAAGCAATTCAAACTTCAGGCCATACCTAGCCCTGATGAAAGGTCACCGCGATTGAAAGCACTTTCCTTGTAAAAGTGACGAGATATGAGTGAGAGTAAAGGTTACATTATATCAGCTTAATCCAAAATAGTAAAAATTATTAACATCACTACCGTAATTGCCCAGATCTAGTTATGAAGAGACATTTAAGCCAATTTTTTATCACATACACAAGCAAATTATAGTGTTTAGTGATAGCCCATGATAATATATGTTTACGTTTGATAATATGCAGTGTTTGTCCGAAATTGTAAGTATTAACATCAACACAAAAACATCTTTAAGTCTTAGCTACGTTGCTTCTCAATTTCAGCCATGAAATGCTGAAAGTTCGAGTTCGTTTGAGGCAAAAAGACTGCGTCGTATTATCAAACCGAACCATCTGTGCTGCTTTCATTCAAGTTTGAAGTGCGACTGAAGGGGACATTGTAGACGACATTATAGGAATTCGGCGGTATAACACCAGGGTTCTGAATCCAATTCTTAAAAATCAATCTTTTTTTGAAAACTAAACAAACCATTCCTTGGACCATAAACCCATTCTGCGGTTGTACTTGTTGGCATACTAAAGTTGGTAGTACCTGGAAGATAGATTGCAGTTATTTGCGAGGGAACAGTCTAATTAAGTAATTTAATACAAATGGCTACCTGTTGCTGCTGCGTAACACAGTATTACACCGTAAAGAAGTCCGTCGAAATCGGGGTCGCCGGGCGATTTGATCATACTTCAAGGCAGTATTTTTCAAACTTCGATCACTGATCGGGCTCTGTTTCATTGTTAATATAGGCCCGATCGGGCAATGGTTACCTGGTTATAATGGTAAAGCAGCGCCCGATCGTGACCAGGAGTTTGGTAAATACCGTCGCAGATTTCTGTGAATCTATTGCGCAATTCCAGATTCCAAATGTACTGGACTAGTCTCTAAAACTTACGCAAAATTGCAGAGCCTCGCTTACATGATGTGGGCCTAAGAACTTCGAGTATAATAGCCAAGGTCAAGCGTGTGGCGTGGCATGTCACACCTGATGGATCGTATTGAAAGGTCAGGAGGGGGATCGTTACCATGGTGATTCTGACAACAGCGACAACATGTTTTTTGTTAGTAATGCCAGATAGGCCCATCAAGCAAAATAATAGCACAATGTAGCACAATGATTTTAGTCCACCATCATATACGTACACTAAGCAAATAAAAGAGCGTTAAAAACATTAGAGCATCAATTCGTAACTAACATGTCAAATAATCCCTGTGGAGCAGGTTCCAGATAGTGTTTTCGAACATGACTTTGTTCCAAAGGTGAGCTGACTACTTCTTTTCGCTATTTTCCATCTGCATAGGTAAAAAGAAACGGCTATATGTTTGCCTAGGAGAAACGATTTCAAATAAGATTCCCACTATGTAAGGAAAAAGGTTAAGCAATAGCAACTGTAGAAAACGCAGTAATTTGGTTGGTTTGGAGGTAAGCCAGTGAAGTGTGGCACAACCCCTAAAAATTTGGCAGCCACAGCTTTTCTGGAGTTGTGCGACACACCCGTAACTTGCATTTAGAGAGCATATCATATGAAGCTCGATAGACAAGGTTAGTTTTTGTGGAAATGATTGCAGCTGGTTTCTTTTATTTGAGCAATAGTTGCTGAAAGCCTACCACTGTAAGCGAAAAATGAGACGAGATTTTTGCTGGCTCCTAATTCTGTAGTTTGACGGTTATTCTGAGCAGGATTCATGACATGGGCAAATGGAAGTACTGTAGCTGCTTTGTACTGAGTACAAAAAGATACCCTATTTTCAGGTGTATAAGCCGCACCCTGTTCGCGTTAAAGGCGCACACGCCAAAAGACTATCTGTTACGACGGGGTGCGTCAGATGGTAATGTGTGAGATTGCGACCGCTTCGCGAGGAACTTGCGCAACGGCATGCCTGGGACTGCTTGCTTTTAGAGCAAAGATGGTGCGGTTTATACACCTGAAAATAGGGTAGCTATTTCACTTTTGAATTATAGTTAACCACGTTTGAAAATGTCAATTCACTTGGGTGGCCCAGTAATTGGGAACCCTTAAAAAACCCTTGCTATAACTTGGTCCAAAGCGCTTATTTAACATGCTTACTAAGATTTTCTCCTAATATGCTCAATAGAGCTCAATGTTATGCTCAAGGCAGGCAAATGGTAGTGTTGTTGGGAGTTGGGGGAGGGGGGAGGTTGAGACAGAGCTTGAGGGGGGGGGGAGGGGGAGTCGTAACCGGCGATTGTGTGCCCACCTCTTGCTCGACCCTAATCATAGCTACGCCAGATACAGTTACCGAGATTACTCGAAACTTGACCGATGCCTAATGCATTTACCCACACTTTCACAGACACACTTTTGTCGTCTTACTTATTGGGAGTGGTGCCCGTGGAAGTACGTTAACGGAAATTGTTTCAAGTCCTAGCGAATCATAGTCACTCTAGCAATCAGACTTACTGCTTGGTACTGCTGTGCTGCTTGGAAACGCTGTTGATTCACATTGCATCTCAGAGGCGGCTGAAGTTACCATAGTTCAAATACTTTGTTGCTCAAGAAGCAGTCGTAATTTTTTCTTTACGACTACCACTCACATTTTGTATCTGTGATGGGTTATACTGTTGGTGTTGTTGTTGTTGTTGTTGTTGTTGGCAAAGCAGTTGATACTTACCCTAAAATATAAGGCATCGTCTCGATAAGTAGCATAAAAACAATTCTTATTATCTTCGTATTATTACTCACTCCTTGGCAACCAGGCGCTGTCACTGGACACTCTTGTACATCGCAGATGAAAGTTGAAGGCTAAGTGACCCATGTCAGAAGCTATTAAAAATGATCGTGATTTTTATTTCACGTTAGGCACTCACCCTAGCTTGATGATGAACTGTTCCTTGCCGGTTTTCATCATAATCTTGACAACGAAGAATATAAGCAGGTAGCTGGAATTCTTTTTATATGATTACCTTTTTATTCGAAAACTAATCTAAGGCTTTCTTCTTGCCCATGCGCACATCAGCACTTACCCCTGCGATCTGTTGTACTTGGCAGGCCTCAAGATTGATTGGAAGCCCAGATTGTGGGTGCTCTCTCACTATGGGTTATAAAGAATGATTTTACTGTTTAAGTTTATTTACAACACTTACTCTCTGGCGTTCTGCTGAATCCTATTCCACCTGGCAGGGCAGGAGATCCTATTCCACCTGGCAGGGCAGGAGATCCTATTCCACCCGGCAGGGCAGGATATCCTATTCCACCTGGCCGGGCAGGAGATCCTATTCCACCCGGCAGGGCAGGAGGTAACGTAAATGATGGATACCCATTGGGAGATAGGGTTGTACGTGCGTGCTCAACTTAATCAGAATCAGGTTGAAATAGAAAATTTTTTTTGCAAGAAATGAAGTACCCAAAGTGTAAAAAGTGATTTTACATTTGAGATCCACATCTGTCTACTTTTCATTAAAATAAGCATGATGATGATGAAAAGTAGACAAGTCGAAAGATGCTACAACATAATTTAACGTACTGATTGGTTGGACTATGGGTTGAGGCACTTCACAAAGAGGGCCCGTTTTGTCGCCTTCCTTTTCGCAAACGGCGTTACTGATGATCTTCTTGCATGGATAGTCTCTAACACAACCTTTTTTATTCATAGAGTCTGCCAAATATAGCGGTTCGTCCAGAACCGGTCTGAAAATAACAGAAATATGCATGCTTAATCAACCCACAGGCATAAGGGACATCATAGCTTGTATAGGGCACAAAATGCTTTTTACGTATGTTTAGCTTAGATGTTTCACACGGCACTATATGGGCTAACTTGACTACTTCTTTTATTAGCTCTCCCGCTCTATTTCATCTCTTACTACAATCTCTAAACGTCTTAACATCAATTTCAATCTTGATAGGTGTATGAACCCCCACAATGGTCGGTCGCCTCATCGTGGCATGGGGGTGACAGTGGGTGTCGAACTGCGATGCACAGCCGAGTATATACTCTGGTAGGGCCTCCCAAGCTGTGAAGGAGTTCGACGTTTCCGGTTTCGGCCGGATGCCTAGCTAAGAACCGGCCATGCCAGATCCCCCGCCGTCTGGCTTCTTCTGGTCGCTAGGCGGTCCCTCCCCGCTCCAAGCCCGGGGTCAGCGATCGCCCCGTGGAAATCAAGAGTAGGCCTAGTAAGCCACCTCTTGTAGGGGAAAATTCATATCACTCCTCCAGTTAGAAGATTAGAAAGAAACCCTGCACATCGTATCCCGCCTACGGCGCCGGGTGGTAGCAAGAACGATGTCAGGGTACTCAGGGCGCCTTTCGGATTAGACAAAAAGGACACGCCTGCCCGGACGACACGCCATGGAGACTGCCTCATGCTCTGCACCTACAACGCCAGGACAGTCTCCACAAACTCCACGCTCTTCTCGACGCTGCAGAGCACATCAACTACCACATCATCGCTCTGCAGGAAACGAAGTCCAGGAAGAAGGACGTGCGACAGATGAGTGATGGGACCCTCATCATTCGTGGTGAAAAAGTTCCATCACAAAACGTGGGAGGCGTCGGCTTTGTCGTCCACCCATCTATCGTCCATCTTGTCGATTCTCACGAGATCCTATCTCCTCGACTGGGCATCCTACGACTACGTCCTCCACGTCAGAAGACCTTCAGCATCATCAACTGCTACTCGCCAACATCAGCAGCTGACGACTCAGAATTAGATGCTTTCTACGAAGACGTGGAGGAGGTCGTCCGCAACGAAAAGTCCTTCTACAAGTATGTTGTGGGCGACTTCAATGCGAAAATCGGGATGCCACTAGAAAAGGAATATAGGATCGGGAAGTTTGGATATGGGCTCCGAAACGAAAACGGCAACCGTCTCGTTGGGCTTCTCTCCGCCGCACGACTCTTCCATGGAAATTCCATCTTCATGAAGAAAGAACATCGCCGGTGGACTTGGGAATCGCCCAACGGAACGACTCATGTTGAGATCGACCACATTCTCACCAACCGAAGGTGGAGCTTACTCGATGTCTATGTAGTTCCATCCTTCTGTAGTGGCTCCCATCACCGCCTCCTTCGAGCGAGATTCAGCTGAAGGCTGGAAAAGAAAGTCTGTCATGGTGCCGCGAGATGGAAGGAAGTCGTTTATGACGGTAACATGCTGGAAGAGCTCATATCAAGTTGTGACTGGCCCATCGAGGAGGACCCAACGTAAGACTACGACCGGCTTCTAAAAGGATTGCGGGCCTGTGGAGAATGCGCCTCAGTGACTTCTGAGAAGAACTTGAACGCATTTCGAAGACCACCAAGAAAATGCTCGAAAGAAGAAGATTTCTGAGGCAGGATCCGAGTGCAACCCATCTCGAGCGACTGATAACCAACGCCAGTTGCAGGACAGCTTTGCAAGAAGATCTCAGGAAGTACAGGCAAGCCAAGATACTGGAAGCAGCCGAAAGAAGACGAAGTCTTAAGAAGTGCCGAAGGGACCTCTGCGAATATTACGTACCGCTGGCTGCACTACTGAACGAAGACGGGACTCCGACTTCTTCCCGATACAAGATGGAATCTATCGCGAAGAACTTTTACACCAACCTCTTCCGCTCATCAACACTCGTGCAGATGCCCGTTGTTCCCACTGGAGAAGTACCACCACGAATTCTACCTGCTGAAGTGCGCATCGCGATACAGACCATGAAGACGTCGACGGCTCCAGGACCAGATCATCTTTCCGTTGAACTTCTGCGAGCCGGAGGACACCGTCTACACGAGATTCTAGCGTCGCATTTGCATCTTACCTTCAGAAGGAGAAGATTCCCGACCAGTAGAGAGCGTCAAGAACCTCTTCGTGAACGGGAGGATCTTCGGATCTATCGTCCAATATGCCTGCTGAGTGTACTGTACAAGCTTTTCACGAAGATCATCCTCGCTCGCATATCAAGGACACTGGATGAAGCCCAACCCCAAGAACAAGCTGGATTTCACAAAGGATTCAGCTGCATGGACCACATCCAGACCGTTTCGAGGGCCATAGAAGTCTGCCGGGAGTACCGACTGCCTCTCGTCCTAACCTTCGTCGACTACGAGAAAGCCTTCGACAGCGTCGAAACCAACGCCATCCTGTCAGCGCTAGTCGATCAAAGAGTGGACCCAGCCTACGTGAGGACACTAGCCAATTGCTACAAGGACTGTACAACAACGATACAGCTGTTCCATCGCCCCCCGACCATACCAATTGGAAGGGGGTTCGACAAGGCGACACAATCTCGCCGAAGCTGTTCACCGCGGCCTTGCAGTGGGTGATGAAGTCACTGGACTGGGACGAGAGAGGCATACGGGTTGATGGGAGATTCCTGTCTAACCTTCGTTTTGCGGACGACATCGTTCTCTTCTCGAGCAGTATCACCGAAGCAGAGACGATGCTGAAGGAACTGAACGAAGTAGGGAAGAAGATCGGACTGCGAATAAATCGGAAGAAGACTCAGTTTATGAGGAACGCCCTTTGCGAAGATGCAGAAATGGAATTGGAAGGCACCCCTATCATGGAGACGTCTTCTTACGTGTATCTGGGACGTTCGATGAACATGGAGAACGACTTGAGGGAAGAACTTAACAGGAGAAGAAGAGCAGCCTGGGCCGCCTTCGGGCCTCTGAAGGAAGCCACCGACCAATTGACGGACCCGGAGCTTCGTGCCCACCTGTTCGACTCAACCGTTCTCCCGGCGCTCTGTTACGCAGCTGAGACTTGGGCCGATACTGTAGCCACGTCGAAAGCTTTACGGACCACCCACAGAGCGCTCGAGCGCAGTCTTCTGAAGATGACCCGACGCAAGCAACATCTAGTCGGACTTCGCAGCACGGATATGAGAAGAATGTCCCGTCTTCGTGACCCAGCGGAATACGTTGCGAAAGCCAAACACCGATGGGCCGGTCACATAATGAGAAGAACAGACGACAGATGGACACTAAGAACATCTGAGTGGATTCCTCGCGAAGCCAAATGTCCTCGAGGAAGACCACCAACGAGATGGGCAGACGTGTTCGTGGAACGGATGGACCAGCTGAGAAATCAGCAGGATACGACTTTCGCCCCTGGAACTCGTAGACGCAGCCACCTACGACGGCCAAGAAGATCGTGGATGTCTGAAGCGAGGGACAGGGGAAAATGGCGACTTCTGTACTGGGGCCCGCACGTCACGTGAGGACGGGCCATCTAAGTATCTAAGTAAGTATAGGTGTATGAAAAAGTAAGTGTCAACTGTTTATTTCACTCAAAATCTCAGTCATTATCAGCTAAGAAATACGATCTTGCAAAGTTTCTCACTTTCTTCTACCACTTCATCAAATACTAGGAAGCTATTCCGGGTTGTGCCCAACCTATCACAGCAACATGTTAAGAGGTCTATTTTATGAAGGACCCAAAGTCTATGTGCAGTTCATGTGCTTCCGCTGAAGACTATTTGAACTGATGTTCCCTGTAGATAGGCCACGGCCGAAAAAATAGGCTATGGCTGTTCATTGAGCCCTTTTGTCAGTTTTCGGTTTTTCTCAAGGGCGCGCATACATCACGCGATTTCATCACTTTTTCCCAAAAAGACAGCTGAGCCTACATGCCGATCAACTTGCATTTGGGTTGTGATAGTTATTCGCAATCAGCCGAGTTGAAAAACTATCAAAATCGAAGTTCAAGATGATCGGCATCTATGGCGTAACATTTATTTTTTTCGGAGAATTTGAAATCGCATGATGTAAGCCCGGCGTACTGAGTACTTCCGAGGAAATTAAACCTTATCACCCCATCTTTATCGCTCCATAGTTACGTAGAAAAGAATTGGGCGCATTCACATCCTGCCGAGTAAGGAATGCCATGTTGCTAGAAAGCCTGTAAGGGGTACAAATCAACATGAAGCATTGTCACATATCTACGGCAACAGCAGGAAGAAAGGGGTGGAAGACAACGCCGTGCATGAAGCAATTGAATTGGAGGAAGGGTAAGTTTTACGTGTATGTAAACTGTATGTACTCCCCGCCTAGTGAATACAAGCCTACGACCTGGGCGATAAGGAGATGTCCGCCAATAATTAGCAATAACCTTTTGATTTTTTTGCAAGTGCTATGTTTGACCACTCAAAATTGCCTGAGTTCTTCGGAATTTACTCTAAGTGCGCAAGTGTCAAAGTAGCTGAGTAGAAAAACAAATACCTCCAGCGGGCGCAATCTGTACGGATTGTTGGCTTAGCATGACTGCGATAGCAATATGAAAAGTCAGTGGTTCTCAGAGCAACACCTAGTTGAGATATTCTTCCTTTAAGAGAGTAGTTATCAAACGTCACCAATACTGTAATCCTGCGCCTGGCAAGAGAACTTGAACCGATTCTCATGTTATTTATCACTGAACATTCACCTCCCATCAGTTCATTTGCGCGCAAACATTGGCACTCACCTGTTATCGTAAACACAAGCAAGAGCAACCTTGCTTTTTGATTTGCAGAATCGATAGGCACATCCAAACTTCAACGTCTTGTGATAGATCATCTGTAAACATAAATTTAATCTTAAGTATCTTCGGTGTAATACTTTTATACAAATCGATTATAAATATTACATTGGCGAAAGGTTCCATGGAGGTGTCTGCATATTTTACGTCAGGTCTTAGAGGATGGTTGACTGTATCTCTCCAGTCCTCTACGGCATACAGAAAAAATTGAAGAAGCGTTTCGTTGTTTGGCGGACCATTTGTTCGATATCTGAACGTCATCTCTTCAATGACTGGGGGTTTGGACTGTTGCACTGTACAAGATCAAACATAGCTTACATTTTATAGTTCTCTGACTTTTGTAGGCTACTCATGTAGATTTTGGAATGTTTGCATCGGCTTCCAATAACTGCAGCAGCCAAAGCGGCGTGACTACGATCATAACCCTGTGTTTTGCGTAAATCAATATATCAAGGAATTCTCATCATGACTATCATACCCTTTGATTCAACTCGATTGGCAGCTGGAAGGCGGGCTTCGTGACTTACTTAAAGGCTAGAGAATGATTAGAGAGCACACGCGTGAGAGAGACGCAGACTGCGTCGCGGGCGCGAGTGGTATCAATTAAGTCACAAATCCCCGCCTCCCAGCCGCCAATTCAGTTAAATTAAGCTTAGAATTTAAGTCTAGTCTTTTGTCGGAAAACAGATACAGGTCCTTCACGAAATCGTAATGAAAAGTGCGACTGCGGTCTCTGGGCCTAATAAAGTCACATCGAGAATCTAACGAAAAGTATCGCCTTAGTGCTCAGCTCAAACCTCAAGTATCGAGAAGCCATCATATGTATTTGAAAAAAAAAAGCTTCAAGTGGAAGCAAAAGCCAAATGCGGCTGCAGAAATTCTGTACGCGATGCAGGCGACCGCCTCCATTGTGATTGTCCTATAACTACGCGTCACTTGCTTCATTTGAGTTTTACCACGTTTTCTACAACTTTTTATTTTAAAGTCGTGGTGCGTCATACACTCCTCACCAGCTTGAAAAGGCTTTTCGATCCCGGTGCATCTCCGAAAATTTTCTTGTAAAGTCCACGTGTCGCAACTTGTGCTCTGATTGCGTTATGAGCCTTAACGACTGCTTCACCTACTTCAGGAGCCACGTTGCACATGTCTAGAAGATGAGACGTAGTTGGTAAACATTTCAGTTTTTAGGTAATGTTTGCTTGCCTATTCTTAGTGCTTGAAAGAAGGTGAAACAGAACTGCAAAACATTTCTACAAATGACTTGTTTCACGTAAAAGTCATAAACTTTACCAGCAACACTTGCAGCATTTCGGCTTGCGATCTTTTCCCTGTTTCAGTTCAGATTCCTATGAAAAGGTGCTAGAAAACATGTAAGGGGTGCGCAGTGTATGGTTTAATAAATGAGACGAGAAGCGGAGAGATGATACGGAACGAAACTGCTAGCCGCTGCATAGCAGAAGGAACAGAAAGCCTTACTGCACTTGCCCGTAGGATATAAGTGAGAGAGAAGAAGTTCGGTAAAGACCTAGGAATACTCAATAAAAACCATTGGAAAAAGACCAACATGATCTAATAATCTTGCTTGGAAAATTGACCGCATTAGGAGAATTTGTTTCGCATTTCAAAACAAATTTTTACTGGTATCAGGTCTTAGGAAAGTAGTGTCGCCTTTTATTTGCTTGCCTTGATATCATAACCAAGTGCTTCTTGAAACTTAAAGCAAAGCAAGCTTCAAAAGGTAATCATGCTCATGCGCAATCCAGCCCACGTATAGTTTGAAACGATAGCCCAAAATGATCTAAGCGTCCATTCGAGAGAAAAATTGAACTCCCAAAAAATCTGATGAAATCTTTGCGTGCTTATGCATGTACTGGGTTAAACCGAAATCGTAACTTCTTCGAGATATTTTTGCAAGACTCTAACTTCTTTGAGTAAGCGAATTATGCATCAGTTTTCTTGAATGATTATTTTCTTGCATAAAAACCATAACTTCTCAAAGGTCTCGACCAGCGCAAACTCTGCTCAGTTGGAAATAAAAGGTCAGAAATGAAAGGATGCCTGTTTTAGATTATAATGCACAGTTTTTTGATTTTTGACGGGCTCGCCTCAAAACGCCAAAACACATAAATCTTCTCTTTCTATTTTCTCCGCAATTAAAACTTAGCAAAAAGTAAGCAAGGGTTAGAAAATGTATGATTTGTTTTGCTTAATAAAACTAACAACTTGCAAAAACATCGGTATATAACGAAGTTACGATTTTTTAAAAACAGTGCGAAACAACTTTCGGCTCAAAGGCAGATCGGTGCCTGTGGGATATAGCTGTGGTGAGGATCCTGGTCACCTCCACTAACACCCGTCCCACTTCGGCTGGTTACTGTTATCTCTGTGCCTAGAAAATAGCCTAGGCTGGGTTCATACCGAACCCATGTTCCGGAACTGTTCCCGCACGGTTACCGCACTCTGCTGGAACTTTCCGAAACTGTGCTGCATGCGCTGCAGCTGCGCCGAACGCGCTTTGAACGGCGGGGGTTGAAGAATCTTGTCGTTTTCAACGCTTTTTCTTTCAGATTCCTCTCATTTTGGTCTTATTTCTCTATCCCCTTCCTATTTTCATCAGCAGAACTTCGAACACTAAGCGGGGTTGAAACATAAGCGCTTTTCTGCTCTGCGCATGCGAAACGTGCACTCTTGTGCTCGTCCATTTTCTCTTCGCTTCATTTTTACCCAGACCTATTCCATTTGTTCCAGGAAGCCGCTGCGTAAATTCCATAATCATCTGCCATGAATTAGGGATTGCGCGCAATTCTTATATAATTGGGATTTTTCTTGTTTTTTGATAGGTTTCGTTTTTGGGCATTCTCATCCCTTTACCTTTTTCCATATCGTTGCTTCTCCGTACTTTCTTCTAACCCGCTTCTCTTTGTGATAAGAAAAACTGTGAACTTGAAGCGGAGTTTAGGATTGAGCGTTGTTTTGCTCCATAAATCCGGGAAGAAGGGCCTTTGCGCGCTCGTCCATTCTCTCTTCTTCGCAACTTCGTGTGTTCTCGGGACCTGTCTATGTTCCTTTCAAAACAGATGCGAGACTACGCAGCGCTTTCCTAGAACACATGAAGTAGGTCTGAATACAAATAGAGAGAAAATGGACAAGCGCGCAAAGGCCCTTCTTCCCTGATACATGGAGCAGAAAGCTTTCAATCCTCAATACCGCTTCAAGTTCCAGTTCTTCTCATCACAAGGAGGACACACTTGTGTCGCATGCGCAGAGCAGGAAAGCGCTCATTCTTCAACCCCGCTCCGAGTTCGAAGTTCTGTTGATCAGAAAGGGAAGCGGGGTAGAGGAATAAGGCCAAAATGAGAGAAATCCCCTTGAAAACGATCAAAACTTTCCAACACTCGTCGCTCAAAACGCGTCCGAGGCGGCTGCAGCGCATGCAGCGCAGTTCTGGAACTGTTCCCGCACAGTTCCAGCACAGTGCAGGGACTGTGCAGGAACAACAGTTTCGGAACATGGGAATCAGTATGAACCCGGCCTTAGAACCGGCAAATGCAACCCAAATTGGTTGCTCGGACGGTTTCGCTTAATCGTTAGCGCGGGACCCTACAACCGCTATCTCATTGTACGTGCTATCAGCAAAAATTGAAAGGCGGCAAGTTTCAAGTTAGGGCCTCCAATACCCACTGCAACCCTGGTCTGAGCGGCTTTTTGGAAATTGGGTAAACTCCCCAAAAGCAGTGTTTGCAACCGCTTCAAAATTCAACTTTGTGTTCTACGTGTCGAAATCCTGAAACGTGCAGAAAGGTGGAAATGCAAAATCTGCCGGGACAATACTTTCAACCTAGCACTTACCACGTCAGACATTCGTACATAAGCTGTACCAGCCCATGGGTTATGCGACTTGCGCTTGCAGCAACTTGCGACGGTGCGGCGTGACGCGTGGAACTTTGCTACGCTAAAGGCAGTGTGCAGGCAAATTTGGAAGCATAGGTTTTTCGCCTGGAAGTTGATGAGGGGGTCCTAACTAGGACACTGCCCGAGGAAAATTGCAAATTGTTCATTCACGGCTGAGAAATCAGTTTCCGAAAACCCCGCGCCTGCGCCATGACTCCCGAAAACGACTTCGTTCATTCTAACACTACGTTCGCTCTGGGACCTATCCTGATTCTTATGGTGACGGCGCAGCTGTGGAGTGTTTGGGGATGGATTTCTCAGCCGTAAAGAAATCATTTGCGCTGCGGTTTGGGGAATGCCTTAGCTAGAACCTCCTCATCAGTTCCCAGGCAAAAAATCCATATGCCCAAATTTGCCTGCACACTGCCTTTTGAGGCGCGTCGCATGTGGCGGTGCGTCGCAAATCATTCTGGCGCGGACCGATGTTGGCTGATACAGCCTATATGCAGAAATATGCATAGCCAAAGTCTAATAAAAGTGAATGATTCATATGGTTACGAAGTATTTCTTACACGTTCAGACCCAAGAACTTTGAGAAATAGTAGCTGTTGTAAATTCAAGTTTCAAATACAACGATCCAGCGAAGATCTCGCAAGGTCCAAAACCATTATGATTTCTAAGAACTGTGCTCCATAGATTCCAAGTTTTCTTGAGGTTAGGAAGCATTGAAATCAATCATTGTTGTTGAACTTTGTAAAATAAAGCTGTGAATTCTGCACTGCACCTGCTGGTGAGCA
Organism: Cylicocyclus nassatus; assembly: GCA_958299035.1. Lineage (NCBI taxonomy): Eukaryota > Metazoa > Nematoda > Chromadorea > Rhabditida > Strongylidae > Cylicocyclus > Cylicocyclus nassatus. Next base: position 11,823,845 of record CATQJL010000112.1, read on the forward strand.
TAAGCATGTCGGGCAAGTAATGTCTTCTTAGGCTAAGTTATGGGAAAAGAGATAGGTGATAATTTCAATTCATTGGGAAACAATCTTTGGATCTCAATCATCTTCTGATACTAGGTTATTGGAAAATGGTGCTTTTTATTTGCTTGCCTCCCGCAGCAAATGAATCTTAACATTTTCTTCAGCGAAAACACGAATTTCGATTTCTCATTTCTTAGTTGAAGAGAAAAAGCAGCAGCTGCATATATTAGGTCAGTCCAAAAGTTCTTCCGTTTTTTCAAACTGTCATAAAAACAAGAGAAATAAAGCAGGCATGCCTCTAGGGACTATCAGAAACAGTTTTTCTTTTTCTTTCCACCAGTCATGTTTTGGAACCATTTGCTTTAGTGGTTTCTGAGATAACTGCCGAAATTTCAAACCTATGTTTTTACCATGCCCAATTTTGGCAATTTTTCAAATTCTTTATTGTGAACTTTTGGAAAAGCTTTGACAACTGCTAGATAGCGTAAATAGAGTGCAATGCAATGAATTTTTTTGGCAAGCTGGCTTTCAAAAATTTTCAGATTCATATTTCTGATGCTATCTATGCTTTTGGTCATCCCAACACTCACAGAACATCAAGCGGCACACAACTAATGTGCCATTCGATGCAGCTTTTCCTCCTTTTTTGGGATCTCTTTCTCTTTTCAGTTCATGGAGTCTTCGGCAATAAAATTACTATAATTCGTGATTTTGGACCCGCCCCAGGCTGTATCCGCGAAATGTCAAATTTGATATTTCGAAGCGGCGAACGCTTTATTGCTTTGTAGAGTTAATGTTTGATCATAATCGAATTTTGCAAGTATCAAATTCCGACGATCTGTTAGTGTTAAGAGCCTTTGTGTATTTTGTGACTTCGCAAAATTGAAGACTTTTGGAAAAGTCTTCCTAAAATTGCTAAGAAGCTGATTGAAAAGGTGATAAAATTGCAATGAATTGCACTTTATTTGCGCTACCTAACAGCTGTCAAAGCTTTTCCAAATGTTCACAATGAAGATTTTGAAAAATTTGCCAAATTCGAGCATGGTAAAAACCATAGGTTTGAAATTTCGGCAGTTATCTCAGAAACCACTGAAGCAAATGATCCAACATGACTGGTGGAAAGAAGAAGAAAAATTGCGTCTGATAATCTCTAGAGCATTTGCCTGCCTTTATTTCACTATTTTTATGACACTAAAAGAACGGAAAGAATTTTTGGACCACAAGTAAATTATATATGGATTCTTTCTCGATTTCAAGCGCTGAGAACTTTTTAGATTTTGTTTCAAACTTAAGGAATCAAATTAGCGCGAAAGCATGGTTATCTTGTAAAGCTTGCTTTGCTCCGTCGAAGGATATTGTCCCAAACGTGTCGAGATTCACTTGGTTGCAGTGTTAAGGCAAGCAAATAAAAAGTGCCTATTCTTTTGACAGCCTAATACTAGGAAGAAAGTCCAAAAAAATACTGCTTTCCAATGGATTAGAAAACACGTACCTCTTTTCCTACATCATAGCCGAAGAACACATTATTTGCCGGCACACTGAAGCGTATACCGCCAGTAGGCGCAGTGCAGAATTCACAGCTTTTAGTTCAGCAGCGTCGAGTTTCAGTGTTATTTCATACTTACCAGCAGAAATTTGAAAATTTTTGCAGGACAGTCTTCTATGAAATCGTAAAGGCTTTGGCACTTGCTGTAGATCTTCGTTGGATTGTTGCATAGTTCTGTTCACAATAATGCGAACACTCCATAATTTGGAAGTTTCTGGACTCAAAAAACCTTTGGTGCGACGTGAAAGAGTACAGGGAACGATATACGCGGCACAAGAATGAATACCGGTGTCAATCTTAGGCCTCGGACAGAGTTTCACGCGATTTGATCGTCGCGATTCAATCGCTACAAAACAAGTGTAACAAAATTATTGCATGCCGATCTTCTTGCATTTCGGTTGTGATAGTTTTCCAACACGACTAGTTGTGAATAACTATCACAGCCGAAATACAAGAAGATCGGCATGCAATGAACTCATAACACGTTGTCGATGAATCGCGACGATCGAATCGCATGAACTCTGTCCGAGGCCCTTAGAAATGCTTTTGCACTGGATGCGAAATTTTATTGGTCCATAGTTATACGAACACCTCAAACAAAGCTCTTTTTTTCACTCAAAACTACAATCTTTCGAGTCAAATTTTCTTGTAAATTTACATTATCAAAGTCTGATATTTGTTACATACAGCGCAGTTCAAAAAGAGGAGCGTTACTCTTCTTAAACTGCCCGCTTCTAAAGTCACGGCGCTACAAAAACGTCTGTTTTTTTGCGGTTTAAGCACTCTAATTAACTCTTACCGATGCTGTGAAATAGATTAAGCTTTTTGGATTGATCTCTTGTTTGATGGCTGGTAAATCCATGTGTGTTCGTCGCATTTCTCATCCAAACTCCAACCTTACCCTAGGATTAGCACAAATTCGAGCCTCAAAAATCAGCTTCTGCAGTCTAATAACAAGCTAAGTGCAGAGAACGTATAAGTCAGTGAGATATTGCGAAGCCAGAAAAAAAAACTCTGCATCCCTGAGCGTATTCTGGCCACGTAGACGTCATCTTGCACAAATGGTTGCGTTTATTATCGCAATAACCCTCTCACTGGCCTTTTGGCTCCAAAGCTCAAGTGGCAGCAAGAAATCTCAATACTTCAGCGCAGATATATCAGCATACAAGCAATGCACTTGTCTCATTGTAACTAAAACAAAATATATTGAAAAGCTTGATCTATTTCATAGTATCGGCAGGAGCTAATTAGAGTGCTTGAACCGCTGAACAGAGGTTTTTGCAAGGGACTGACAAAACCAGTTTGAGAAAAGTAATCTCCTCTTTTTGGATTGCGCTTGGTACAGTGTGTGAAAATATTTTGGACTTTATTACTGTAACTTTACAAAAATGTTGACTCGAAACGCTAGAGATCCGAAAAATATTCTTAAGACTGACACTGGCTCTCATTCTTGTGTCGCGTATACCGTTTTCAGCTATGCTTTGCGTGGACCAAGGTTTTTCAAGTTCCTTCTAAAAGATCCCGTAAACCAAATATATAGGATATTCGTGTAATATGAACCGCACTTTATCTGAAACTTGAATTTCCTGCAGTTACTGGTTTCTCAGGTCTTTAGGTCTAAACTATGTGAAAAAAAACTTTACCTAGTCATAAATCACTCATACCTGATTTCCACTTTACATGCTAGCGGAGCAAGTGGGTTATCAGACTAAGCGACATATAAACTGAGTAAGAAGCTTCAAAAATTAACAAACGTTTTTTCCATTCCGGCACAGCTCCAACCCAAAATAATTTTGTACTCGTAGATAAGGTTGAAAATACTGTCTGAGCAAAGTTTGAGGTCATCTTATTTCATATTTACGAAAAAATGAACGTCTCCTGTTAAACCATCGGCGGTTCCATGACGTCAAATCAGAGCAGGGGGAAAGTTGCTCAGGAAGTCGAAAAACTTACACTATAGTTGAGCTTATGGTCATTTGCGATCTTCCTCCATAGCGGTAAAGTACGTATGTCCGACAATCACCACCACATCATAGACCCTATATTGACTCTGCGCCACAGCCTTAGCAGGACCTGCTTATTTTTACAAAAATGCAAGGGCTTTGGTATAAGCTGTTATCGTCGTTTCCGCGCTTTCTAAGATGGATGCTCGGATGAAGCGCAGCGGATGAGACCTGATAAACGAACAAAAAGGGAATTTCTGTTTGAATCCTGCTACTGAGCATGCCCATACAATGAAGGTGGACGCCTTGGTGGAGCAACCCGAAGGTGTAAGGAGCTGAGAAATCTTTAGAGAACACCTGCAATGTATAATATTAGGTTAAATCCAAAGTTCTCTCGCGCCATTTTCAAAAAATCGTAACTCTTGATGCCAGAACAGCCTCGATGGAATTGCACTTATAATAAAAGAAAGTAAATTATGCATTTTATACTGACACCTTGCTTACCTTCAATGAGCTCTGATTGCAGAGAAAAGAATGGAAAAAAAAACCGCTTGAAGTCCGGTAAATAGCAAGCTCATTAACAGCAGAAAACTATGCAATAGAATCTGAAACAGTTATAAACACAAGATTTCTGACTTTTCTTTAACTGAGCAGAATCTGTACTGATCGAGCTCTTCTTTGAGAATGAGTTTTGAGAAAATAGAAGAAAAGAGAATTAATTTCGAACTTTTTTTCAATTATAACTTATCGCAAAAAGCTTATATCACCAAAACTTTAGTGTTTCCTTTGTGATTTTCTCTGCTATCAGAGCTTACTAGGAGTGAACAAGGCTTCCATGCTCCAACATCTACTCTTTTTAGTCATATTAGTGTCATAAAAAATATCATAAAAGAAAGAAGTTACGATTTTTTGATCCGGCAGTTGTACATCTTCAATTGTACGCATGCATTACATTCGAAAAAATAAGATTTGTAGAAAATACCCAGAAATTTTCTTTTCAACCTGATACATAAACAATGAGGAGGAACTTGGAATAGAGCTCTTGGACACTTTGCAGGGCTCGAGCAGGTAAGACAGGAGGTCCTAAAACAGTCCAAAGTAGGAAAATGGCTATGTTGAGGGACCGCAGCTAGCATCTTATTCGCTACGGGCTCATTAGAATATATGTAGGCATGTGAGCGATCCTTTTATAATAATAGAAAGAAAGATTAATGGAGCGATGTCGCTTTCAAAACTCTAAATTCATTGTAATTCAAAAATTCTTCTTAACAGCTTGCCACATTCGCAAATACTGAGTGGAAGACAATATGCTAATTTAATAGAGTGACGTGGCAGACATTTGAGACAGACATCATAATTTATAACAAGTATTGCGATATGTACAGCATTTGCTAAACGATAAAGTGGCAAGTAACGCATTAAAATTCATGTATTTTATAGCATTACGAGAAGTAAAGAATTCAGGCAGCTATTAGTGCACTAAATTTACAATGTATTTTTCTACAAGTGAAGGCATCTAAGACCAAGTGTTCGGATGAGAGAAGAAGTTATTTCTGGCAACACTAATCACCAAAGATTTTGGGTTTATCGATTAATTTTTAGTAATAGTTATGAACTAGCTGGTCACTCGGCTTCGCACGATCCCTATTAACTTAATGCGAAATGATTCACCGTTAAGTTTCACTTATACACAACATTTTCTTGTCCATGTCGATTCTATAAGCCGGCTTTCTTACAGAAAGCTTCTTTGTAATAATTTCTCCCTTCCCATCTTTGTAATAATCACGAAAGCTCCGCAGAGGTGGCGTTTTCACAGGCTGGATGTCGTATTTCTTAGAAAAAAAGCAAAAGGAAACTCGTAATGTTCCGAGGGGTGATTTGCGGAAATCTGATGCAATGCTATCAAGCACAAGGCTAACCCTTATTAAGCCCTTATTTCAACTCCGAAGTCGTTTCACCAGTTTAACAGGTAGATTGACACTTACAAACATGACAAGTGTTTAGACCTGTGTGCACATGATATCAATGTGTTAAAACACAATCTTTATGCGCAGAAAAATAGATATTTAGTCCGTTTACAACCGGTACGCAATGTTGAGCCACAAAATTTGGTGTGTATCTCCGCAGCAACGATGAAAAGGAAAGTTTGAAAAGTTATGAAAAAGTTATGTGAATGAAGGGAGCTGTGAGTGTTTTCCAATTTAGGTTGCTCCCGCGCAACCTAGGATGACCGTGAGGTTGCGCGGAGCCAAACAAAGTCTAATTTTTTCCCTTCTTCACATAATTTTTCAAAATTCTTCACATGAGTCTATTCTTCAGTTTATACTCTACCTATGAATACTTACCATAACCCAAATTTTGTCTCTTGTGTTTTGCTACGCCTTCGAATTATTTAAAAACCGCCTTTCTTCACGTGTTCCTGTTTTATCTCCGATTTTCCTTGCTTATTTTCAACTTCCGTTAACTCATCGTTTGCTGCAGATTATTGGCCGTGCTTTTTACAATTGCCACAAAAGGTACTTCGTAATCTTCTGCAGTGTCAAAGGGGACTTCGTTTTCAAAAATTTGAAGGACCCGTCATACTTCGAAAAAGGCCCAAAAGAGCCCGAAAAAGCCCAAAAAAGCCGAAAAAGCCCAAAAGCGCCAGAGCGCCAAAAAGAGCCGGAACGCCCCCTTCCGTTTTGACGCTAAGGCATGGTGTTGATTTCGCAACCGAGTCTTTTTGCTTCATTTTCTGTAGTCTGCAATCAAAATATCGTCAGAATACTACCATAATTTTGTTTCTGCGTTCCGGCTCCTTCGGACTTTTTCGGGCGCTCACTCACTCATCTGCATCCCTTAACTCAGAGAAATTGTTATTCAGTGATAAAATTAAAACCTAAAACGCGACATCTGCCCCGCCACGTAAGGAGGCCGCGGGCATACTTCACGCGATCTCAATCGCGACACCTGGCATTTTGCCAAATGTTTATGCAGCACACCTGCAGATTAGAAATGGATGGTATGTATAACTTTGCAGATTGATGGAATGCTCTACATTTTCGTACATTCGAAGTGCGCTTACAATGAGTTAGAAACATTCGGAATATTGCATAGCGTGGCGACTGAAAGCGCGTGAAGTATGTCCGGGCCCTAAACGCTAATGCAGCACAAAGGCGCAGAAGCAGTTAAGCGCGAACGCGACGCTTATCTTCACCGTTGCAAATCCTGTGCCTATGCGTTCTGCAGCTAAAAGCCGCGTTTGCATTTAAAGTTATTGCGCCTTCGTCATGCCTCAGTGTATATATCCAAAGCTTAAACCGGATCGGTTTAAAAGTGTTTTTTGAATTTGGAACATACGTACAACACTTTATAAAAATTTCAGATCACCAAAATATTCACTACTTCCGCTGTCGCTTTTAGCCTCAAGTTGTACGTTAAAGTGTCTAACATATACAAACGGGTACAAAAAAGTCTTTTTGTGTTTTAAGTCCTTTCATTAACGTGTTTCTTGACCTTGACTGTTGCTTAACACTTGAGATGCAAAAATAGGATTCTTTACAATCAAACTAGTCTTCATGATCAAATAACACGAAAGCTAACACAAAATTTTCCTTATCTATACAGTCTGTCCCAATGTCAGTCAGGCCAAGATTGGCATGGCAGGAATATGTGACGCGGAGGTTGCTTAACGTTGCTGGTTGCGGCTTGCTTGTCTGCTCCCTATTCAATCTTTTCGCTTTCTCTGACAGTGCGCACATGCAACGCAAACCCTTTAGCGCTGAGTACGCGCAAATCAGCGCAAGCCAGCGCTTCGGCCTGATCCCGATTGATACAGACGCAAAAGGCGAAGGACGAACTTTGGACTGGTTTTCAACTCCATTCTTTGATGGTCGCGGAGTGAAGTTGCTCACAAGAAGAATCAATAGTATCTCTAAATAATTCCATGTTTCCTCTTTTATGAACTCAGCATAGTGAGGTCTCTGGTGGGGTAGGACATAAAATTATTGATCTCTTACCACTCAAGGCTTCTGAGGATGACGATCCAATTGATGATAATGAAGTACTTTCATGATGACCCCGAATCCGTCAAACTTGTTGAGACAATGCTCTTAAACGCGGGGACGGGCAAATTTTAACACAACTTGCACTAGTTTTAATCGGATTGCTGTTTTTGTTGCTATCGATGCATTTGAACAACATAAAACAAAATTTATTAACTGCGCTTGCTTTCCAACAGATACAGACTTATTTGAAGTTCTCAGATTGCACTGATAATCTTCGTCAATCCTGACAATAGAAGTAGCTGAGCCACACAGAACCAGGACACTAGAATTAAAATACTCATTAGATCAATTAAGCTCTTCTCATTCATTCAAAACACGACTTACAATACGTCGAACTTGCATTCTCTGCTGTTGTGGATAACACAGTGGAAGTTTCGTTGACTACAACACGAGATAACGCTCATTTATTCTTACAAGAAAGACAATATTCTCACTTCAAAGGAGGCTCTATGTTTTTGCTTAGAACAAGAAGAACTACACTAACTTCTTGCCAGTTGTTGCGAACTTTCTGTTATAGTTTCAGGCAAAATAGAGGGTGTAGCTAGAAGAAGTAAAAGTAGCCCAGATTTTCCGAGAATTTCAAAGAATTTGGTTTATGTCTTTTTATTCTAATCTCTGCAAATATCGTGCTGTCTTAAGAGAGGCAGGAAAGGCGCAAACTTATAATAAGAGATTTCAGTTGATTTGCAGCTTTGTCACAGTCAAGTTGTTCTGAAAAGTTTTGAATTTTTCTCAAACGTCAATGCAATAGCAGTATATTGACAAGGCGGTCATTCTGATATTGCCATACTTAGCAGAGTAAAATACGAGAATAAGGAGTGCGGCTGCTCTAGTGTTTCAGTCTCTGCAAATAATAGAGTTCGATTTTTTCAAACATATTTTTACTTCAAAGGACTACTAGCTGGCTTACCCAGCTCCGCTCGACCCTATCAGTACACACTACAATAAATTTCCATTCCCATCCCTGTACAACCTTTCCCTGTGCCCACTTCTACATGCAATTCTCTGTCTGTGTTAGTAATCAACATGCTCACTTACACCCTGTGCCAACTCCCATCCCCGTAGCTCAAACTCTGCAAAAAATCGATAAAATCGATAAGGGCAACGGACAATTTTGAAAACTAATATTGCATTCGTAATCAGCATGCTCGATTACCCTCTGTACCAACTTGCAGACCCGTAGCTCAAACTTTGCAGAACAAATTGATAAAATCGATAAAAGTGAAAAGTGATTTCAGGAATTAATATTGTATTCGTAATCAGTATGCTCGATTACGCCCCCCCCTGTGCCAACTTTCAGCCCCGTAGCTCAAACTCTGCAAAAAATCGATAAAATCGATAAGTTCGATGTCGATCGATAACGAAAAGTAACCTATGACACCCCTCCCTCGGAGTGTATGCGTGCCAAGTTTGATCCGGATCGATTTAGACATAAAAATTTCTATTTGGAACATACGTACAGACAGACGTACATGCATTTTTTCATTTTATTTCATTCATAAGGCTGGGTTCATACTGATTCCCATGTTCTGGAACTGTTCCCGCACAGTTCTCGCACTGTGCTGGAACTGTGCGGGAACTGTGCGGGAACAGTTCCAGAACTGTGCTGCATGCGCTGCAGCCGCCTCGCACCGTTCTGAACGGCGGAAGTTGGAGGATTTTGACCGTTCTCAACGGTTTTTCTTCCAGATTTCGCTCATTTTGACCCTATTCCTCCACCCCGCTTCCCTTTTTGATCAGCAGAACTTCGAACTCGAAGCGGGGTTGAAGAATGAGCGCTTTTCTGCGCCGTGTATTCGGAAAGATGGGCTATCGTGCGATTGTTCATTCTGTCTTCGCGTTTTTTTTGCTCAAAACTACTTCATTTGTTCCAGGAAGCGGCTGCCTAGTTCCCATAGCCATCTGCCACGAATTAGGGAGTAGGAGAAATCCTGAAAGTGCATGAGTTGGAACTTGTCTCTTTTTGATGATTTTGGGCGTTCCCAGCCTTTTTCGTTTTTCCATGTCGTTGCTTCTCCGTTCTTTTTTTCTACCCCGCTTTTCCCAGTGATGAGAAAAGCTGTGAATTTGAAGCGGGGTTGAGAATTGAACGCTGTTCTGCTTCATGTATCCGGGAAGATGAACTTCGTGCGCTCGTCCATCTTCTCTGCCATTCTTGTTCGGGCCTACTTCATGTGTTCTAGAGACTTGTCTATTCCAATTTCAATACAGATGCGAGACTACGCAGCGACTTGTTAGTACACATGAAGTAGGTCTGAACAAAAATAGCGATGAGAGAATGGACGAGCGCACGAAGGCCCATATTCCCGGATACATGGAGCAGAATAGCGTTCAATCCTCAACCCCGCTTCAAATTCACAGCTTTTCTCATCACTAGGAGAAGCGGGGTAGAAGAAAGAACGGAGAAGCAACGACATGGAAAAACGAAAAAGCTGGGAACGCCCAAAATCATCAAAAACAAGAGACAAGTCCCAACTCATGCAATTTCAGGATTTCTCCTACTCCCTAATTCGTGGCAGATGGCTATGGGAACTAGGCAGCCGCTTCCTGGAACAAATGAAGTAGTTTTGAGCAAAAAACGCGAAGACAGAATGAACAATCGCACGATAGCCCATCTTTCCGAATACACGGCGCAGAAAAGCGCTCATTCTTCAACCCCACTTCGAGTTCGAAGTTCTGCTGAACAAAAAGGGAAGCGGGTGGAGGAACAGGGCCAAAATGAGCGAAATCTGGAAGAAAAACCGTTAAGAACGGTCAAAATCCTCCAACTCCCGCCGTTCAGGACGGTGCGGGGCGGCTGCAGCGCATGCAGCACAGTTCTGGAACTGTTCCCGCACAGTTCCCGCACAGTTCCAGCACAGTGAAAACTGTGCGGGAACAGTTCCAGAACATGGGAATCAATATGAACCCAGCCTAAGATCGAGGTGTTACGAAACAAGAACAACCAAGTGTTAGTCATACATAGAAGCCGCACAGTAACTAAAAAAGAACCACGTTATCTCCAGCCCAGTCTGGGCGACTTATAAAAGAAATAATGCAAAAATAGTGTAAAAAGCTTGCTATATATAGGACTAGCTGGCTTACCGGCTCCGCCCGGCCCTGTCAAAAACGATGAAGGTTCCATTTCTATCCCTGTACACCTTTACCTGTGCCCACTTTCTACGTGCAGTTCCCTGTTCTTGCTGTGTTAGTAATCAGTACGCTCACCTATCTTCCTCACCAACCCCCCAACCCCGTAGTTCAAACCTTGCAAAAAAATCGATAAAATCGATGAAAGTTATCGATAAGTGTGAAAACTAATATTGTATTCGGAATTCCCATGCCCCCTTACCCCCTGTGCCAACTCCCAGCCCCGTAGGTGAACTCTGCAAAAATCGATAAAAATCGATAAAATCGATATCGATTGATGACGAAAAGTAGCCTAGACACCCGCCGGGGCCTGAAGTGTATGTGGGCCAAGTTTGGTCCGGATCGGTTCAGAAATGGAATTTGCATTCGGAACATACGTTCACACATACAGACAGACATACAGACAGACAGACAGACAGACAGACAGACATACATACAGACAGACAAACAGACATACAAACAGACATTCAGCTTTATACAGTGCTGGCCATAATTATAAAGACACCCCTTGGTGCCACGTTTTGTCAGTTTTTTTAATCCATTGGCAAACATGCTAAAATGAAGATAAACAAACATTTCAAGAAGCATCCGATGCAGAATTTCTTCCTCTTTCCTGCTGAGCTTTCTCCGTTGTGTTTTGTTGGGAGAGTGACGAGATATTTGCCGGAAATTAAGGTTACGTCAGTGCGCACTCATGAAATTAAGAAGTACTGCGATTTTCCACACAAATTTCGTAAAAATTCTAAAAGACAAGGCGTAGGGCTACAAAAATTGCTTCTATTGGCAAAAGGTCTGCCCTATGTGCTGGTTATTAGGGTTCCTCCGAAAGTCTCAAACAAAAATTTTGAAAATTAGTGAAAGTTGGACGTGGTAAAAACGAGTGGTTGTAATTTCCGGCAAATATCTCGTCATTCCCTCAACAAAACACAACGGGAGTTTTGCAGCTGGAAAGAGGAAGAAATTCTGCATCGGATGCTTCTGGAAGTGTTTGTTTATCTTCATTCTAGCGTGTTTGCCAATGGATTGAAAAAACTGACAAAACTTTTGTACCAAGAGTGTCTTTATAATTATGGCCAGCACCGTATATAAGATTGCACATAATCTTGAGCTTGATAGACTCAATAGATTAGTACTCATGCCCCCTCGTTTGCCAGCACGGAACGATCTTTTTATAATCATAAAAGCAAACCGGAAGTTTGGCTGGTGGGTATACTGGCAAGCCCCGTCCACTCAGATAATCGCCGGGAGCAGACGGGCACCGGAAAATACGCATTGCTGAAATTTCGCATCGCTCGCAAATTCCAGGAAAATGGTCAGCGAGTTTTTGAGAGACCGCTTGTTGAATTTTTTTCCGCTCTTATCTTTTGCAGATATATTGATGAATCTTTGAGGAATCGAGAACTCAGCAAGCGCTCTTCCGAAAAGTCCTGATTGCTTTCCAAAAATTCCGCGGGGGGGGGGGGGTGCGAGAAATCAGCCATCTACTTTTCCGGTGCCCGCCTGCCCCGGCGATTGTCTGAGCAACACAGTCTGCTGGGGAGAGTACTGAGCTCCGAGGATTAATTACAAAGTTTCCAAATCAAGCAAGCGCAACCAGAGTCAGCAAACTGTTCAGAACTAGTCACAACTTAGCAGCCAGACTGGGCTCAAAATCACATGATTCAGTTCAGGTTAGTAGAAGAACAAGTTTAGCAAAGCAGGAAAAAAATAGAACATTTTGGACACATCCCTGATTACAAGTCAAAAACGCACATGGCTGACAAGAAAGAACATGAAAAGTGAATCAAGTTCCACTGATTGCACGACCAGCAGCCGGCGTAGTATTAGGTTGACATAAATTAACCAGGCCATAAAGTTGAGTAAGAGAAAAGTTCAAAACCAAGAAGGAGAACCAGAAAAAAGAGAAAAACACATGCACGAAAAGACTCGAGAAAGAAAAAGACCAATGAAAGAGAAATATTGAAGAGTTAGAACTTGCAAAGTCCAACTGAATAAGCTGCTCTTATTGAGCACCTGAATTTTTTTATCCTCGCATGTGTCCCGCTTACGCAGGGTCTGCTTTTCCTGTAAGACGTCTCCATGTCGTCCTATCTGAGGCAAGGTTTTCATCTATGCAGGTCAGGTCGGCCTTGATTCTGTCCATCCACCTCATCTTGGGTCTACCTCTGGGTCGTTTGCATGGCGCCTCCACAGCCAGGGCTGACTTCGTGATGTGACTTTCATCCCTTCTGCCCACATGCCCATACCATCGTAACCTTCTTTCCTGCATTTTCTGGGCAATTGGAGCTACTTTCATTCGTGCTCGTATAGTGTCATTGCAGATGTGATCCTTCTGTGTGACTCCTAAGGTCCATCGTAGCATGCTTGTTTCCATGACACTGAGCTTGCACTCCTCGTGCACTCCTCGCACACGGCCAGCACTCACTGCCATACAGTGCTGCTGGGCGGATAACGGTCCGGTACAGTTGGGACTTAAGTTGCACTGGCATTCGTCTGTCGCACAGAACTCCTGTTAAGGCTCTCCATTTCATCCATGCTGTGTTCATTCTGCCTGCAACCTCCTCTTGTAAGCCTCCCTCCGCTGAGATATGGCTGCCTAGGTGTACGACGTCATCTTCTTTAGCTCTTCACCATTGATGCTTATGGTACATGGAGTTTGTTTCTCCACTTCCATATATTCTGTCTTCCTGGTGTTGAGCTTCAGGTCATACAACTCTAGCCTGTTTTTCCAGTTTTGCACCTCGTTTTGTAGCTCCTTTCTGGTACTTGCTATCAAGACCACATCATCTGCGTAGAGAAGTGTCCAAAGGGGTTTACGTCTGAGCGACTCCATCACGGCGTTCATCACAGTGATGAAGAGCAAGGGAGAGAGAACTGAACCTTGGTGAACTCCAACCTTGATCTGGAATTCTTTCGATTGCCCTGCAGCTGTTTGCACGTGGCTTGATGCGTTGTGGTAGATCAACTTTATCCACTGAACGTACTCCTCTGGCATCCTGTGTTTCCATAAGGCCCACCATATGACTCCATGTGGCACCTTATCGAAGGCTTTCTCCAGGTCCAGGAAGGCTACATGCAATTCCTTCTGCTTCTCCCTGTATCTCTCCATCACTATCCGAGCGGAGTGGTTTGCATCAGTTGTACTTACTCCTTTCACGAATCCGCACTGATTCGGTGACAACTCTATGATATTTCGGAGGCGTGTTTCGATTACTCGCTCGAATATTTTTAGAGTGTGGCTCATAAGTCGGATTGGTCGGTAGGATGCGCAGTCTGCTATGTCTCCTTTGTTCCTTCCATATCGGGATGGTCGTGCTGGTGTACCAGTCGCGAGGCATACTCTTGCTCCTTATGATTTGATTGAGGAGACTTGTTAGCCATGTGGCTCCGGATTGTCCACATAATTTCCAGAACTCGCTTGGTGTCGTCTGGACCAGTTGTTTTGCCATTCTTTGTTCTTCTTACGGCCAGCCATACTTCCTCTTCCGTGACTGCTGGTACTGGTCCCTCTATGGGGCTGGCTTCTGGGATGGAGTTGATGGTGCGGCCTGTGGTGGCCATCTCTTCGAAGTAGGTTCTCCATCTCTCGGTGATGTCCTCTGGTTTTCTTAGCACTCTACCAAGTTTGTCTTTGATATGGAGGAAGTGTTCCATATCTTTTGTGGATTCCGCTCTTCTTTTCGCTATCCGGTATATCTCACGTTCTCCCTCGCGAGACTCTAGGTGGTCGTAGAGCTCTTTCAAGTACACCTGTTTTGCATTCTTTACGGAAGCCTTCGCAGCGTGCTTAGCTTGTTGGTACTTCTGACGATCGTCCTCCAATTTCGTCTTATGCCATCGCTTGTACGCATTCCTCTTCTCCTTTATGACTTTTTGCATTTCGTCATTCCACCACCACGTTTCTCGATTGATCCTTCTTTTTCCTGGCTTCGTACTTCCCAGGATCATGTGTGCCACTTCGTGGACTCGATCTTTCAAGCTTTTCCAGGATTGATCTGAGTTATCTTGCAAGCGTGGTAGAGTTGTTTGCAGTATTTGTTTCGCCGCGTTGGTGTCTTTCAATCTCCACCATTTGATGCGTGTCCTGGTCTCTGTGGCTCTCCTGGTGTGCCTATTTATTGGGATTTTAATGTCGAGAAGCAGTGGTCTGTGCTGAGGTATGCAGCTCTCACCTGGAATGACTTTGCAGTCTTTTACGTTTTTGAGGTCACGTTGCCGGATAGCCCTGGGGCGCTATGTATCAATCTCTCTCTCGTGTGCTGCTTCAAGATCTGGCAATTACACAATCTTGAACCAGCACACGATCTGCCGAGGCGCCCGCGATGTATCAATGTGTGCGCAAGATCGTGTACTTACACGATGTGCGGTGTCCGTGTGCGCCAGGGAACTGGCGCATAGCGAGTGACCGTGCTGGTGTCAAAGCCAAGTGACGCCGCACAATCATTTCACTTAATTTTCTTCTGCTTAGCGCCTATCGCGGCATCAATTTCGCTTATTTTTTCTTGTGTCGCCCTGATAGCTTGTTTGCTAAATTTTTCTATAAATCTGTAAGTAGAATTTCGAACGATATTCAATCTCTATGGTGACTTTGGCTAGTTCCTTTCTTTATTTATCGTCGATTCATTCACCTAATATGCTTATCTATAGTCTGCATCATTCTCAACATCTAGAGCGCATTGTGATCTATGCCAACGCCGAATAGTAAGTTGACGATTGAGTTTATACTGGATGACACAGATCAGCACTATTCTGCAAGGATCCTTTTTTCCTTGCGCTCTCTTTGCTGGCTCAACGGTTCTGCGCTATAGTTGCATGATCTTATCGCTTGCAGTGAGAATACTCCACTGCCTAGAAAGTGCCCTACGCTCAGTGCCCTTTGCAGTATTTGCAGATGTCGGCAGTTTGCTCGATGCCTCTTATGTACTGTGATATCACTTGATTCTATGCTACGAGAGCTGGTCCTCATCCTTTTTGGTAGTGTATAAGTGGCGGAATGCGCAGGATGTATAGCTATCAACACTTGAAAAATTTCGCTGGTTTTGGCCAGTTTTCGTTCATTGCTATAGTGACTTTTATACATTTTTGGTCCTTGAACTGCTGACCCTCGTATTTTTGGTTTTTGAGTTCCCGTTACTTTGTCTGTCTGGCTTTCACACATCATTTTTTTAGGCATGCGCTTTCCTAGCCATTAGGAAATTTATGGCTTTGGTATGGAACCTACCACCCACGGCCGATGATGCCTAGTGTTGAGAGCGAAGAGAGGTATGGTATTTGGTTTGACATTTTAGTTGATATATGTAGTGTTCTTGCGTTTGTGCTTCATTCGCTTATTCCTTCTACTTTTTTGACCGTTACGTCATGCTGTCGGCATTACTAGTTGAGTAATTGTTTCACTCAACTATCCCGCCATGAGGGCATATGTCAGGCGTAAGGGTCACACTTCGCCGGAAAAATCCCAAAAGCGCCCAAAAAAGCCCAAAAGCGCTCAAAAAGCCCAAAAATCCGAAAAAGCATAAAAAGTCCGAAAAAGCCCGAAAGCGCCAGAAAGAACCGGAGCGCGGAATCTAACTTTTGGTAGAATTCTGACATTATTTCGATGTGCAGACGACAGAAAATGAACCAAAAAGACTCGGTTATAAAATCAACACACATGCTTCAGCGACAAAACGTGCGCGCGGAAGTGGGTGTCCCGCCAATTCCTGGCGCTTTTGGGCTTTTCAGGCTTTGTTGGGCTTTTTCTGCTTTTTTGGGCGCTTTTGGGCTTTTCTCGGCGGAGTATGACGGGTTATTAAACTGTGAGTATAGACGAATCATCGCATGCAAAGACAGGGCCTCACTGCGGACGCTGTCGGTGTCTCGCTGATCAAGCGCTCTTTCATCTCTTTTACCTTTTGCTGTCTCGCCAATACAAGAACTACCTTAGTCGATGCAACGGCCTCCAGTCTGTGCGTGCAGTGAATGCCTATACTCCCTATGGTGTCTCTACGCACTCATGGTTTTCGCTTTAGGAAGTGCGTCACTGCCTTCCGTTGCGATAGCTTTTTTTTCAATCATGTTCTACAGATCGAGCAGATGTATGCGACAAACTTCGATTTCTGCTGACTCCAAAGAGCAGTTGTACTGTGTGCAGCGCAAAGCAAGAAACATAGGGGCGCATTTTACCAAGGGTTGAACTGCCGTTAGTCAATTATATTTCAGGTAAAATCGACCGGCCATCGGAACAGTGCCTAATACGTATCGAAAAATATGCTCGTCATAATGAGGCAGCAGAGACATGGCAAAATTAGGATAAGGTATGTATGATTCTAGTACCAATGATTACATGTTGTCTTTCATCAGTTATATCCACTACAATCTGATTTTTCGATTTTGGAGGGAATAATCTGCAAGATTGTGATAGTGAACTTCAACATTTGTTTTCGAGTTCCTATGAAACTTAGAGATTGTGAAAACCAATTTTCATCACCACGTTTGTTTCGAAAATCATGGCATTTTCAAAACTATTTAATTCTGTTTTAGGGATTCCTCACTTGGTATTAGGTTGTCCGGAAATTAATACCCGTTTTTCCTTTCCAATATTTGTTGAATTATTTTAGATAATGCAAATCTTTTGACTAACAAGCTACATACCATTTTGAAGCCAAAGATTTGCCATTTCATCATATCTCTTTCTCGGATCACGCAGATGGATTTTTTCCGAGGATTCAAGTCCTCGAATAAAGATGTCGAAACAAGACTTTCGACTGATTTACTATTATGAATTCTCCCTCGGTCGCAATGCAACCGAAACTGCCCGGAACATCAACACCGTATGGAGCGAGGGGAGTGTCAGCGAGTGGACAGTGCGACGTTGGTTCAAAAAATTGAAGGATGGTGACAAAGATCTTGAAGATGAGGAAGGTCGTGGACGACCTTCCCTTTTTGATGACGGCCACTTAAAGACCACGGTGGAAGATGACCCTCACCTGACAGTGCGAGAAATTGCAGAGGACTTGGGTGTCGGTCATAGCACAGTTGCGGTGCATTTGAGCAAAATCGGCAAAGTGAAAAAAATGGATAAATGGGTACCCCATGAGCTGAGTCCCAGCCAGGAAAACCGCCGATATGAGATCTGCTCCGCACTGATTTTGCGCAACAAAAATGATCCATTTCTTGACCGAATGTGACCTGCGACGAGAAATGGATCCTATACGACAACAGAAGAAGATCCGCGCAGTGGCTGAATAAAGATGAGCCGCCCAGACCGTTTCCCAAGCCTAAGTTGCATCTGAGAAAAATAATGGTCACTGTTTGGTGGTCTGTCGACCACCAAACAGTGACCATTATTTGTGTGTGTCATCCACTACAACTTCTTAGATCCAGGTGAAACCATCACTGCAGAAAGGTACTGTAACTAACTCGACGAGATGCATGAAAAACTCAAGAAAATTCTTCCTGCTTTGGTGAATAGGAAAGGGCCAATACTTCTGCATGATAATGCCAGGCCGCATGTTGGAAATCTGACCCTGCAAAAACTGAATGAGTTAGGATACGAAACCCTGCCTCATCCAGCTTATTCACCAGACCTATCACACACAGATTATCATTTTTCAAGCATCTTGACAACTTCTTACAGGAGAAAATTTTTAAGCAAAAGGAAGATGCCGAAAACGCCCTTCTAGAATTTATCGCCTCTAGGTCTTCAGATTTTAATGCTACCGGCATATGTAAATTGGTATCACGTTGGCAAAGATGTGTTGATTCTAATGGTTCTTACTTTGATTAGGTAGCTTGTGTTGGGTTGAGCTATGAGGCTTCAAAGTTAAGGTAGCAAAACGGCATTATTTTCCGGACAACCTAATACAATGTGGAACGCCTCATCAAACAACAAACAACTGTTTCGACATGAAGCAGTTTTGCCAAAGGAAGTTGGATCACTGGCACTCTCAGTGCTGGATGAAAGAAGCTGGATCTCATATTTTACGAGTTATGATATCTGTACAGTATTTGTGAATACACTGAGTTCAACTCAACCGTTGTAAATGCATTTTTCGCAATATTTCAAGACGTTTTTCAGCCTGTATGAGCTGAGACTTAATCAGGAAACTTGCCTGCTTTTGATTAATTATTGCGATCATTGCAACTTCACACACCAGCTGAAGAAGACGTGTTGATAAGTGAACTCTTGGACCATGTTAAGCTACTGTCCTTATCCCATCATTGAACCTTTTCATTACTGATCGATAAAAATCATGAAAATATTTTGAAGCACTCCTATGCACATAATTATTTACGATCTTCTAGGTGTGTGTGTGAATGACGAAGTTAGCAGCTGGCTATATCAGTGGATGCTGAATTTGAACTCTGCAGTTGGTTTTTTCTTTTCACTAACACGTCTATGCAGCTTTCTGTTAACTATCGTCGGCATGCTTAAAAGACTTGAACATTCGAAGTTTTGTTTCAAAAACATGCAGAATCAGAGGAGCGCGATTATGTTTACAGTAAGGCCTCGGGCAGAGTTCACGCGATTTGATCGTCGCGATTCAATCGCTAAAGACAAGTGTTACGAGTTCATTGCATGCCGATCTTCTTGCATTTCGGTTGTGATAGTTTTCCAACAAGATATCGTGACTAATCTCAACCGAATTGCAAGAAGATCAGCATGCAATGAACTCGTAACACTTGACTTGTAGCGAATGAATTGCGACAATCAAATCGTATGAACTCTGTCCGCAGCCTAAGGCTCAGCTTCAAAGTGAAAATGAAAGCAAGCTGCCTGATTGCCAATGAAAATGCAGCTTCCAGCGCAGAATTCTAAATAATACAATCCAAAAACAATTTAATGCAGATGGCGCAAGCTGGGTAGATAGTAGCTGCCATCGAACAAACGTGTTCTCATGAAAATGTCATATATATAGTAAGGCAAGGTAAAGTTTTCACTTAAAAGCTAGCAAATACGCATTTACACGAAAGTCAGCACGCTCATGCGAAAAAATGATTTGTGGTTAAAGGGTATTTAGATTCGGTTCCGATTTGCAACTTTGGGAGAGTGAAAAAGGCGTGCCAAGACATTGGCCGTGATTTAACACAGCCAGCCATTTTCACATGTCGTCACATGCCCAGCACACGATCTCGACAGATCGTGTGCTACTACACGATCTTGTGGCAAGAGCGTGCGCTTGATACATCGCGAGATCGTGTGCTCGCACCTGATCATGGGCATGTTTGCAACGTTAGTGAGCACACGATCTCACGATCGTGCGATTGATACATAGCGCCCCAGAAGTCTATCTGTGTTCGTCGATGCCACTCGCATATGTTATGAGGTGATCATCCTTCTTGATGTAGTATGTGTTCGCCAGCACCAGATCATGAGCTGAGGCGAATTCCAGAATGCGCTCACCTTCTTCGTTGCATGTTCCGTATCCGTGGCCTCCGTGACATTTTCCGGCTTCTCCTCGCCTTTTTCCCACATGTCCGTTGAGGTCCGCTCCTAGCAGGAGTGTCTCATCCAGTGGAATTGAACTGATGTGATCATCTAACTCCTGCCAGAACGTGTCTTTTCCGTCATCCTTACATCCGACTTGTGGAGCATAGGGGGTGATTACTCGTAGGACCTGTTTCCCAGTGTCTATCTTGATGCTCATCAGACGATCGCTTAGGCGTTCAACGTCAACTATATTGCTCCGTAGAGTCTCCGAGACAGCTATACCAACCCCGTTTCTGGTGCAGGTGGCACCGTTGTACAGGAGCTTATATCCATCTCCGATGTCGCGTGACTTTGCCCCGCTCCACTTTGTTTCCTGTATGCAGGCTACATCGACTCGCCGTCTCTTCAGAAGATCTGCTAACTCACGAGAACGAGAGGTGAGTGTACCCATATTGATGGTAGCTAGACGGAGAGTCTGCGATGCCTTGGTTCGTTGCCTGTGGTGAACTAGCCGCTTTAGCCGTCCCCGTTCACCTTGCTGAGACGGTAACCCTCGCCCACTATTCGCATTCGTCGGGCTCGAATGCGAGTCGCCTCCGGGGGACGCCCTAGCCTTTACTCGAGATACTTTATGAGACATGTCTGCATTTGTGATGCGACGGGGTGTTTCTCAGCCGGCTTGTCGCATGCCCTTTTTTGGAAGGGCAGCCTGACGCTGGAATTGTGAGCAGAGTTTTGCCGCAGAAATTAGGCTCAGGGTGGTATCGAACCCGTGACCTTCAGCACGGCAATGTTACGTAGAGCACTAATAACTAGACTAACTCTGCTATTGAGCACCTGCATCAAACTTGAAAATAATAAAAAAGCATCAACAGAGATACTGCCCACAATGCAAAACGCTAAGAACATCAAACTCCAGCATACTCTGAAAACCCAACTATTTTTGGAAGCTAGTAGTTTGAGAGTAATCGATTGAGCCAGCGGGCACAGCGGTAAGTTAATGAGTTGAAAAGACCTGAATAGGATTTTTTTTGTAGCCTAGGATAGTGTAAGTTAAATTTACCACGTCTGCAACTAGCAGGTCTAAAGACCCAAAACCTGCTAGCTCTCTACCCCCTCTTTTCGCAGTATATGAAAACAGAAAAGTAAGTCAGCCATTATTCTCTTATTCATTAGCAATTTCAAACCCATCCTTCTCAGGCTTCAGCATAAGGTGGAATGTATTCTCTAGATATGCTTCTTTTTTGCGATATAAAACCATTTTTGTAAACACTCGCTGAACTTTTTCAAGTTTTAAAGTCTCCTTTCTACATGTGGGGTTCCATACCTGAGAGCAATACTCCAGATGAGGGAGCACACACACTTTATATATGATGAGAGTATTTTCATCACATAAATGAATGTTTCGAAAGATATCAAACAGCGATGAGTACGCTTTTTGCACAGCATGATCAATGTGTTCAGTAAATTTTGAGAATCAGTCAAGACGCCTAGATCCCTAGTCAATGAAGACATTGTTAGGACAGAACCATTCACTTCGTAATCGAAAAAACCACCAAATTGTATTAGGTTGGTGCAAAAGAAATGGCCGATTTTCCAAGCCTTTTTTCAGGTCAACTTTTTTCCATCAATAGTTCTTCTTTACAATGGATGTAGTTTATTGTCGCGGAGCTGTTTTCATGCTCTATCTAACGGTGCTTAAGACGGGCTCTCATCCTCATTTCTTGTAAAGTTACTGAGCTTCAAATAACCGCATCCGAATTCAGAATTTCATTGCATTCACTTTTCCGGCCAGAATTTGAACGCGTATCAATGGGATTTCTTCGAAAATTTAGCTCTTGTATATAACAGAAATTGTCTACATTATGTGTACTTAACTGCATTCTTTGAAGTTATACAGACTGAGATATCGGCGCCCAAACATGAGTAGCTGTTGCGGTCATTTTATGACCCATAATTTTCTTCTGAGGAAGTCAGTCGCCGAAGCTTTGCTCAATTCTGTAAGCGTAGGGCTAGGACACTTATTAACAGTTTTTGCAAAAACATCCAGCTGTTCAGTACGTAGAAAATCAGAAAATTCTATACTCCGGACTTTGAGGCACAGTGAAAAAATGTTGAAAAACTGAGAAATTTTAAATTTCAATTTTTCTCTTTTTCGCAAACTTTTTTGTCCGAATTCTTTTTATTGCATTTTGTACTACTGACTTGTGGCTACAAGATAGGCCACCTATTATACTAAAAAACTTTGAAGGAAGTTATGAATTGTTAAAAAGAAGGTTCTAGCAGGAGAACCTTCTTTGTCTTTTAGTCCATATTTCTCTTCCCTTTTATGGTTTGAGTATGATTAAGTATGCGCTGTATTGCGAAAGATTTGCTGCTTCTGATAGTTTTTACTGCATTCGGAAATTTGAATTCTTCCAAAAGTTATAGCACGTCAAAGTGAGAATTCGCAAATCGGCCATTTCCTTTGCACCAACCCAATAGAAAGGAGCACTTGCTAAAGTTCAGAGAAAAACCATTATGCGAAGCCCACCAGCTCAATCTTTCAATGGATGACTGATAGTGCAGCATGCATAGCGTGATGATCCTCTTCATTATAACAACCATAAAGCTAAGTTCATCCGCGTAAATCTGTACACTCACTCCATCCAAAGTCAGAAGAGAAGATATCTCCATAGTAAAGATCAGAAAAAAAGAGGTGAAAGTGTCCCATCCCGGGGTACACCACTATTACATTGATATTTCTCGGAAAAAACTGTCCTACCTTGGTTGTGATAAATCTGTTTTCAAAATAAGATCGGAACCATTGCAGTAAATTTCCATCTATTCAATAGCCTTGTAATTTGGATAGTAGTACATGGTGGAGGATTTTATCAAATGATTTCGATAGATCCACATAAACAACATCAACAGATAACCCAGCATTAAAGGCAGTGGCTCGGCAAATCTCAACCTAGTCAAATTTTCGCTTACCTGGGGTCATTCAATACGCTGATTCCGGAAATCCACTTTTGAGAGCTTGAAAACGCCAAAAACGAGCGTTTTCTGATGCCCTTCCCTTTGGAATTGGACGAGTGAGCAAGGCCGATGACGGCGAAACGTTGTAGGGCCCAATGGCTATAGCATTGCGGCGGGCAGCCTCCAATGGTGAGAAGGAAATTGCCAACTCGTCCGGATGCGTGTAAATGGCCTGCGCGTGTAAGTTTGAGAGCAATTTTCTCGGCAAGGAAGGCATGCTGTGCAGCCGGGATTGCACTGTTTTCGTACTTGGGCAATAAGGAGTCTGCCGTGTTAAAATTTTGAGTTGTTGAGTTTTGCCGACCCACTGCCTTTAAGGGTTTTTCTCCAATCAAAAACACTTGCAACAATAGTTGTAGTTGATCTTCCAGGTGAAAAACCATGAAGACATACACATACATACAGACAAACAGACATTTAGCTTTATATATAAGATGACCACTCACTTTCTGCTAAAGACACGCGTTTCTTAGGAGCGACTGCTGTTTCATTTGGCAAAGCAGAAGATATTTTAGTTGGTGAAGCTGTCAAACCTTAAAGGTAGTATTGTGCATGAAGCAATTTTCATTTTTTTCTCAAAATCAGCCTTTTTGCTGATGTTTTGTTGTTTTATTGTTTTTTGTTGTTGTTACACTTGAGCTAGATGCGGTCGTCAAGGTGCTTGCAGTGGTTGGGAAATAGTTCTCACAAATTTAAAATATACATGAAAAAGTGCTCACTTGTCGAATGCAGCTCACAAAGAGGGCCAATTTCGCCGTTGTCAACCGCACAAACAGCGTTTTTGAATATCTTCTTGCACGATTTATTTTTAAAGCAGCCTCTCCTATCTTTTGAATCAGCCCAGTAAAGCGGTTCACCCAGATGGGCCTAGAATTTTAGATAATTCGCAAATGTGGATTAATCAGTTATGAGAAACATAAGTTCTGATTTTATGTTTCTATCAGTTCTCCCCCCCCCCCCCCCCCCCATAGAAAATCTTGCGTAGATCCTCCGTTAATCATGTTCAATATTCTCGAACATTGGAAAAGTACAGATCGAAACAAAACTCGTTTAAAGATCGTTTAGTGCTCGGTGCTCGGCAATGTTGCCTTTGGTTGCGGCTTTTATGTATTAGGTTGGTGCAAAAGTAATGCGCGTTTTTCTAGCCCTTGGTTTAGGACAACTTTTCTCCACCAAACTTTCTACTTTGAAAAAAAACTTAGCATAGATTCAAGAAGCTCCATTCATCCTCTATCCGATGATGGTTAAAACGAGCTTCTAGCTCCATTTGTTAAAAAATAAGAGAGCTTCACACAGCCGCACTCAAAACCACAATTTCATTGCATTTACTTCTCTGGCCAGAAATCAAGCCCGAATAAAAGCAAACTTTCGAAACTTCAGCTAATATATTTAATGGAAATTGTCTACATTATGCATGTTTTACTATTTTCTCAGAAATTATCTAGGCTAAGATTTCGGCTGCTCAACATGTGCAGTCGTTTCGATCATTTTGTGATCCATAAATTTCCTTTGAAGAGGGCAATCACCAGACCTTTGCTCATATCTGTAGCGTAAGGGTAGGTCTCCTATTGGCAGTTTTTACAGAATTGTGTATCTGTTTGTTACGCAGAAATCCAAAAAAATTCCATATTTTGGGGTTTTTACGCCTGCGAAAAAATGTCTAAAAAAGCAGGTAATTGGTTTTGAATTTTTTTCCTTTTCGCAAATTCTCTCTTTCTGGTCCTTTTCCAATTTTTTTTGTACTACAGGCTTCCGGCTACAATATAGGCTACTTATCATCTATATTGACATATTCTGAAGAAAGCTAGGATCAGTTAAATTTGAACTTTCAGAAAAGAATTTTTTCTGCTTATCAGTCTATATTTTTCTGCCCGTTGGAGATATGAGTATAGGGAGATGTGCGCTGTATTGCGAAAGGTTTGGTGCCTCTAACGTTTTTTACCGCATTGGAAAATGTGGATTTTTTAGAAAGTTATAACACGTCAAAATGAGAACTCGCAAAACGCGCATTACTTTTGCACCAACCTAATGTTTACATCCAACAAATTTATCAGCAGCAAATACAATCAGGGGTAGCGTATATGCACTTTTTCTCAAATAGCAAATTTAAATTCTTATTTTCTAACTCTTGCTCCTTGTGTGTCACACGCTCATAATGAATTGATTTAAAATACATCTTCTATCGAGACGCTAGCACGCTCGGCACCACACGTCTTCCAAGAATTACTTTAGAGAACTTACTCTTCCGTTTCAAACCTATGTAACATTTCCTTGCTCTGTTCCACTTCTATAACACTTCCTAGCCCCCACATTAGTATTTAGCGTACTCCCTTAATCCTACAAATATGCTGTTTACCCTTGTAGTCTGTAATTAGCATAAACTAACCAGTCCACCTTTTCAAGGGCTAACTTTTCTACCGGCTTTCAAGGCCCAGCTCAAAGTTGGAAAACGCAAATATAATGAAGACGGTGGAGGTTCTGCTAAACAATTGTTGTTTTCGGAAAGCCATTTATACCAAATTTCGTTTTGCTAAGTCCCGGTGTTCTCGCTAGAAATCGAGAGTTAACAGCCGAAAACGAAATTAGTAATGACTCTACAAATCAAGTTGTGAAATTTGCTCGGATGAATCAAAAATGAATTTTCCTTTTCACATACGCACACAGTGATCAACTTTGATTTCTATATCATTTTGGTGTCTCCGACTATACAAATCTAGGCTCACTCACTTTTTCTCGTATGCACACGCAATAGCGACTTTCTTTTTAGCCTTGCAGAACCGATAAGCACATCCAAAATGCAATGTCCTGTTATAGATCATCTGTAAGCGTTAAATCACCTTAGGTATCAAATTTAACTTTCACTTCTACTATGTGAGCATAAAAAATCAAGATTACATTTGCGAAAGGTTCCATGGAATCGCTGGAGTATACCACACTCGAACTTAGAGGTCCCCCTTCATGGACTGTATCGCTCCAGTCATGCACGGCGAGCCCAAACATCTCTATCAGCATAGCACTGTCGGGCTCTTTATTTCTTCTGTACCTAAAGAGAAATGTGCACAGTTCCGCAATAGTATTAGTTTTGTATAAGAGAGTACTATCGCGTACGTTATGAAGTTATGTCCTTTTGCTGACAATTTCTTGCTTAATGGTAAATATTTACATTGCTGTCCAATAACTTGCGAGGCTAAGACTTCGTGAGTGCACTCATACTCCTGTATTTTTTGTGAATAAGTCAACACCATAAGTAATTTGAAACACTTAGCCATATTCGAGACAACATCTCTAAGGTAATTAAGCCCAAGTTTCAATCATTTTCGATAGCTGCTTCTGGAGGTATGCTGCTTACCAGCTTGAAAAGGCTCTTCGATCCAGGTAGGTTTCCAAAAGTCGTTTTATCCAGTTTGCGTGTTGCAATATTTGCTCTGAGTCTATTATGAGCCGCAGTGACTGCTTTTGCTGCTTCAACAGCCATTTTACACTTAGCTGAAACTTAAGAATTTTCACGTGGCCGTATTCAGTAACATATTCAGAGATGAAAATTACTTTGGCACCGCATACTTGTGCTCAAAAGGCACCTAGATCAATTTCTCATATTTCACGGTAAATGGAACATACCTTGAGCCATTGATTCGTATTCAAGAACATATAGATCATTCTAGAAAGACAACGGATTTGTCTGCGGTCTTTGCCGCACACAAAAGCATAAATTACTCACACAAAAGGCATTACCTCAACCTTTGGCCCAGACTTCCAGTGTCTAAATACTATCATACGTAAACAGAAAAACCATTCTAGCGAAGATGAAAACCAAGAAAATGCGGTTGCGGGAAGTGCGTGCGTGTTGCGCGCGGTCTCGCCATCGTCACGATTTCTCCAGTGCCCTATACCTTCAACCTAGCACCAGCCAAGGTAAAATAGTCTTGGTTTGGTATCTTTACCCAGTACAGTTGCCTTATCTCAGGGTAAATTCTACTCTGAAATATGTCCGTAAACATGACTAATGGCTTGAGATATGAGCAGTTGAATGAGCATACTTTGTGAACATAGGTATGCGCTCTCAAGTTACGTTTTATCTCAAGGTGTGTTGGTGATTACTGCCACTGGAGGGCATAAACCTATTGCTACCAGTTCATGCCTCCAGATTAAAGAAAAAGAACCTTGATCATGTTGCCATGTATTACCTGCTGACACTAACGCTACTTCCCGGAACAGGGTGGACCATATCTGGAAATGATTTTCTTACTAAATTTTCCAATATCGTAACATGGTTACCAGGAACACTGACAGCATCTTGAAAAAAGATTTTCCTGTCTCTTCTTTATCCCTTTTATATCCAAGCTTGTGTAAAGCAACAACTACAATACAACTGAGCAACGGTTGCGTTGCCCGGAACCTGGACGAAAAGGAAGATCAGTAAAATAAAAAATCAATCATAAGTGTTTCGCATTACTCCTACTATCAAGCATAAACGCTTTCTATAGGTCACGAAAGTGTTGAAGAGATTGTCATCAAGAGGCAGAAAGAAAAGTGCAAGTTTTAGATACTTCAAAGATTCAATTTGTCCTATCATTAGGTTCCCTGAAAGTTCGTTCGCACCGTTTTTAATCACAATTTCTTACTTTCTCAATGGAATTTACAATTGTTTATATGTAGAGAGGAAATCATGCTTCTTTTACAAAAGAGTCTAAAAGGCTTTTTTTGCACGCAAACAGATAGAAGCAGTAAAAGAGATTATTCAGTTGATTTTTTGTGTAGGAGTGCCAAGAAAAATTGAAAAAAAAACTGAAATTTGCGTTAAACTAACCAACAACTTTAACAACGTAAAAAATCAGTTAACTTTGCATTTAGCAAGTTTTGGTTGCCACCAAGCTTTTTTCAAGGGTATTTTTGGAAATTTGAGATGCATCTTATGCTAACGTCAAGCTCCTGTGCAGAAATTTATGTCTTATCCACTTCCACAAATCTTTGAGCTCGCCAATTATACATTTTAATGTCCACAAAGGGTATCGTCACTATTATTAGATTTCGTGTTATGGCCAAAGAAATTACAAGTTTAGCCAATTGATTTGGATCAATTTGTCAATCAGTTCTGTGCGTTCAATTCTTCTACAGCAGTGCAACAAGGAAGTACATCGACGAGAGCAATAAGCTCTTATGATTCTGGATCATTGCAATGCACATATGCAAATCTTGCAATTTGCCAATCACCAAAACACTAAGTGAAGAAAATGTAAAAATACAAATGTACGAAAGTGCGACAGCTACGCTTAAGACTTCAAACAATCAATAACAAAATTGCAAATTTCTCACTCTTTACGCCACATAAAGCGGGAAGGATTCTTAAACCGTATGACGTACATCTCCGCTGGGAAGGGGAGGGGATCTGACAGGCTCTAGATATTTTTCTTCTTCCTTCTCTATCCTGCTTATAAAGGTTCTCATACCCTTATACCTACGCATAGTAGGTGCCAGGTTACTGCCATACAAGATTGGTTTTTTGCCATTTTGCGTAATCCCTTGGGGATCCCCTGGTCCGTCGCTCGCCGCAAATGGACGAACCGACATTGCGCCGATTCGGCAAATCGCGACGATATCGCCAAATGAGCTATGAACGCCGAAAAGTTGTAACGATTCGTCACACCGAACAGCCATTACAAATGCGTCGGGACCCACACGCTTAACAGCGTGGCGCGGAACACTTGTGTAAAACAGCAAATCCCGACGCGACGAAATCGCGTGAGCTATGCCAGAGCCTAAGATTGATTGAATGGCAAGTAAGGGGAGACATCTGACGGCCAAGTACGTGGATGTGAATGCCGCCTTTTCAGCCTCTGAAGACGCCGTCAGGACAAAACATCAGGCAATGAAAATACGTATCCATATCGAACTGTACGGAGCAATAAACCTGAAACTGTAAATAGTCAGGAACGTGCTCAGCTTCAAAGATTAGAAAATTTACAACGTGACACTTTTTAGACTTCTAAATTTCGTTTTCGCTACGATGGATGACAGGCGAATAATTTGATGGTTGATCGCATACAAGATTGGCGAGTCATCAGGTCCTTTTATAGACTCGTAATGTTTCCATTCTCGTGCTCATTGTTTTCGGAGAGCGGTCGAGTTGTGGCAAGTTGCAAATATCAATGAGAAGAGCAGATCAAGCTCTTCAAAATGACTGATCAATTTCGATAAAATCTGGTCGTCCACAGTTTGCAAACATGATTCCTCAAGAGGCAAAAAGCATTTTTAGAACCTGCCCTTTTCATCCTATACCAAAAGAGCTTTGTTCAGATTTTTTTCCGATTTTCCGTCTATATGAGCAAAAACAAGAAGTGGATTGTTTTGAAGTGAAAGAGTTTGGAGGGTGTTCTTTGACAAGAATAGGCAGAAGGTTCTGCTCTGATTGATAGACAAAAACAAAATGGATCGTACTTGACTCAATCGAAATGCATCGTCGCAGCTCAGACGATTACAGGCTCTGGTTAGAAAAAATCTCTAGGTTCAGATCGCTTGGATTTGTTTATCCTTGGCCAGCAAACAAGTGCAGATAAGTGCAAATGTGTGCGATCACACATCCTCCCTCAACTTCAGCTTGGTTTTCTAGGTACTTGGAGAAATAAAGTGGCTATCCGAGTTTTCTACACCATTCTGTCATTTGAAACACATTTCGGCTCGAGTATAGTTAATCAATCGATTCTCACCAAAGCACTCCTATCAATGATAATATACATTCAACAGAAAAGTGTCTGAGTTATTGTTGACGCGTTAAAATGATTGAACTATTTTTTAGCTGGCTAAGCAACAGTGCTAAGCAGGCACCCTCAGGCTGCATTATAGCTAAAACCGAATAATTTTCGAATATTCGTAGATTTTATTCGAATATTTGAACACTCAAATAAAACTTCGACTAAGTGGTTTTCCGATTCTGTGAATAAACATAGCATATTCGAATAAAAGTCTCATTTATTCGACTGTTCGAATAATCAAATAAATGCATTCTCCAGAATTTTTGACTTTTCTAGTTCGAATAAATCGAGCACGATCATTCGAAAAATATTTGTTTTAACTATAGGCTGCACTGTCGTCCCAGGATGCAACTTGTATAGTTCGATTTGGATAGCATCGGGTGTCATGGAATACTCAAGCATGCAATCGCGCTGAATTTGCTCGAACCGCTTTCCTGCTTGTAATGTTCATAAACAAGACGGAATACATCTTGTAACACGCAACAAAACTCTTCAGGTCTCATGATTTTATTTTCACCGACAATCGATGGAGACACTTAGTAGTAATCTTTACTTGCATTTTACTGTATTTGTGGCCTCAAAGAAGGCCGTTAGGGTAAAGCTCTCAAATTTAGAAAGATTCAAGATTACTTACTTCTTCTCCCTCCCTTTCCGATCTATCTTTGGGTGAAGGGGCCCAGCAGCTACTACAAACTTCTAAGAGTCATCAGCAGCCTTGGCTGCGTTCCGTTGCCCGAAGTTTGAGAACAGTTCCAGCACAACGCTCGAACTTAGCGTTGTGCTGGAACCGTTGCCGTACTTCCGGATCAGTATGAATGCAGCCTTTGACTACCCTTGGCTTGGAGTCACCCGGCTCCCCTTTCGCACCTCTGATTAGAGATGGAGACTAAATACCTGCAGGGAGAAGATGCCGTTACCAGTGTAAGTGATTATGACCTATAAAAGGATTTAGCAAACTGTTGGGAGCAGAGCAGTTTTTTTTCAACACCTCATTAGAGAGCAAAGTTTCACCACCTCGCGTGCTCCGCGCTGACGGCCACTCCGTGAGGTCGACCTGGGATTGATCACTCGATAACATACTCGCTCGCCTTATTTCGACGCTTAGAAGTAATGCATGCTTGAATGAAGCCGAAGAATCATCTATACGCCTTTTCTTGCTCACTAGGTTCCGGCATTCATAGTTTTTCAAATAAGCTCAAAGCAAAAATAAGGTTACATTTAATCACCGCTCGAGACACTATTTTAAGGAAAGTAAGCAAAAACTAGGAGATGAGCTGAAGTTTTCCACTAACTACATCTTAATAATGCTACAATGCCAAACCTTTTCATTTGCTACCAAGCCCTTGTTTTACTACATCGACAACGGGCGATTGTTCACTGCAATGCAATTTAGCCTAATGGTCATTTTGTTATAAGAATAACGTCGGTGCATTTGGAAGGGCTTTGTCTAGTAATGCTATAGTATTTTGTACCTGGCGTATACCCTCCTTCCACAGAACACAATTCATGACTAAAGTTCCTAACTACAAGAAATGACGACACAAAGATGAGTATGAGTTAATCGAATACGATTGCATACGATTTAGGATTACATAGTGGAGATAGGGTAAAGGCTAACGATAAAAATCCATACAACATTGCAGAGATTGCATGTGTTTATGGCAAACAAGACTTTTTAAGCTACACATGCACAACCGAATAAAAGACAATGGGATTAAAGGCACTGTAAAGGCTAAATCTAACCCCTCCGATTAGTGCCGATCGTGAATGTAGGCCCCAGGAGAGGCGCATCTACGTTTGTCCGGTCCTCTAATGTTGTTTCTGAAGGGATAATATACCTGGAACAGCGAAAGTGCTATCAGGCCACACCCAGATTCTATCAAGCTCCGCCCAATCAGGGACTACCTCTAGACACGTACCAACATGGTGGTGAGCAGAAGCTGCACATTGCATACTGCAGAGCTACTGCACCCAAGCAGTTGCAGCTCCTCCCCGCTGGCATGCCGAGGAGAACGAGCAATTCATAACTCGTCCGCTCCCTAAGAGAAGGTCTCAGGAATCGGGTTTTTCGGGTTTTGGACAGTTTGAACCTCATAACTGTAATCAAGGCCATGAGAAAACCCCAAAATGACAAAAACAAGTGATTTGAAGTTGTGGGTGAACGCTGCCTTTACGATGGAAAAGGAGAAAGATTCTCGCAAGACAACAGCGGTAAATACGGTTGGAAAGCTGGAAACCTACGCTCTGGTGGAGAGCCTCGCAAATTTCTGTTAACTTTATGTCTATAAAAGCCTGTTTTCACCGTTTTCGCACTCTCTAACGTGAATTTTCGGATTTAACGTTGCAGATAACCACAGGTAAGCGAATCCGCTAAAAAACACATTGTCCGGACACCGCCTTCGAGATGGTGTGAGAGTTTTATGAACAACTAATATTTCTGGCCTCGTAAGTGGATAAAACCGCGTGGCCAATAGCGCCTTGTTGGTACTTAGCATATTATTTTTCCATATTATTCAGTGGACAACGGAGGTAATAAGGAACTTCTTTACAGATTGATCACTTGTCATTCGAGTTTCTCAAAAGATCTCGACTGGTTCACGAAACACGTTTGGTGACCAAAATTCATGAAATTGAAAAAACTTTTCAAGGTACACAACTGCACTTAACCGATTGCATCAAAAACAGCTGGTCAAAAGTTGTTTTTTGAATAAGTAGTAATTGCGCGACTGGTGTACTTGCTCGGCGGAAAGAGGACCTCGTAGAGATAGAAGTTACGTTGAACTCGGATATTGGTTTTTAGTGGTGCTTTTTTGTATTGGTAAGAAACCATTTAATAGTTTGTAGTAATAACCTAAGATTTAGCCTGTATGTCGCGAGTCGCGATGTAAGCCACTTCTCTTGATAGGGGGCCGGGAGTGCTGGTTGAGGCGTTACCCGAAGCGATACTGTATATCGCTCCCGAACCGCTCCTGCTGGGCGCATTGTCTTTCCAAGGGGTATGTGAGAACGCAAAAACACCGGTGTGTGCCTCTTCGAATTTCGTTTGTTGTCAATTTTTTTTATGATGTCGCTCAAGCTGGCAGCTCTTTTAACACATTTCGGACCGGTGCTGCACATGGTGCAGCACGCTGCTTCAAAGGATCTTTTTGACGTCTACAGGAGGCTTTCTTTTAGTCAAGACTATCAAGTCAAAGGCCTAAACTTCTACTTTTCAACTAACTCTGAAGAGTTGTGCCGCAAATCGAACAACAGTTGCAACGAAGTGTGGCAAAGCGAACGACGCGTGCGATGAATCAACCTTTCTTTGCTTCGATATCAGAGAGAAAACCCGTAGTTTGAATACTGTTGAGTAACGTTTACAACATAGATACTTTTGAATACTATTAGAAGCTGAGTTCTTGTTCCTATCTTTCAGAAAAGCACAGAAGTCCTTCTCAGACGACAAAATTCAAACACTTCGAATTCACTCAGAACTTTGGATATGGAACTTATCTGACGAGGTGATTACAGATGTATCACATAGTCTACGAAATAAGGTCTCTATGTTGGCCAATGGCTGAAAGTGCACTATTTTTCGCCGCCCGCGATTTCGCGGTCCGAAACGTGTTAATAGCTCCCTTGGATGAATGGTTTCGAGCGGTCGAACATCCGGTCCTATTTTTGTCTCGGAGACGTGAGCTAGTAGTTGTAGTTCGTCATAAAGGTGAATGCTATCAGTGGGAGCGGAAAGCGGCGGCGTGGTCCATAAAGGACTTGAGACTTGCAGTCGACCCCCGGCCCTGAACAACAGATGGAGATTCAGCTTATGAGAACAAACTACTACTCTGCAATTTTCTTCTCCTCGCAACCGTCCCGCTCAAAGGCAGGGTCCAGGCAAATCTGGACACATGGGGCTCTCACGTGGATAGTAATCTTGGGGCCTTAAGTCACTGCTCAAGGGGCAGCTCAGGTGGTGCTCTAACGGTTGAGATATTCCCCTTGAAACTGGACCCCGCGATCGTATTTCGCATGGATTCATGGCGCAAAGCGTGTGTCCTGGCGCAAAACTGTCATGAATCCATGCGAATACGATCGCGGGGTCCAGTTTCGAGGGGAATACCTCAGCCGTTAACTACTTGCGCTGCGGCTTGAGCAGTGCCTTAGTTAGGGCCCTAAAAGTACTTTCCACGTAAAATCCCCACAGGTCCAGATCTGCCTGGACGCTGCCTTCAATCAGGGTCCTCTCTTCGCGTCAGATGTCACCACATGTTTTTGTTTAAAACAAGGTCTTCTTCTATTTAATTTCTCGCAGGAAAGCCTTGATTCTGTCCAACTTCCTCATCTTCAGTCTACCTCTAGGCCTTCTGCCTGGTGCTTCCATCACCAGTGTTATTCTTATGATAATCTTTCTTCCCTTCTGCGCACATCCCATACCCCCGCAATCTCTTTTCCTGCATTTTTAGGCAATTGCTACTTTCATTTTGGCTCGCACCGTGTCATTACAGAATTGGTCTTTCATTGTGACACCCAAGGTCCATCGTAGCTCCGTGTTTTCATGACGCTGAGCTTGCGCTGCGTTCCTGATAATTGCCACCACTCATTTCCATATAGTGCTTCCGGCCGGATGACCGGTCGGTACAATTGGGATTGATTTGATCTGTACTGGCATTCGTCTGTCGCACATGACTCCCGTTAGCGCTCTTCATCTCATCCTTTACATGACTTAAAGTCTACTGAAGGTACTCCTCTCGCACAATGTCTTTTCGTAGTGCCCACCATATGACTTCATGGAGCACCTTATCGAAGGTTTTCTCCAGGTCCAAAAAGGCTGCAAATCCTTCTGCTTTTCTCTACATTTCTCCGATACAACCCGAGGGAAGTGGATGGCGTCAGTGGTGCCTAGTCCTTTCACGAAATCCGCACTAATTCGGTGACAGTTCTACGATACTTTGAAGTTGCGTTTCGATTATTCCTCGAAGATCTTTAAAGTTTGGCTCATCAATCGAATTGGCCGGTACGATGATCAGTCTGCTATGTCTCCTTTGTTCTTCCATGTCGGAATCGTTGTGTTGGTATGCCAGTCATTAAGCATAATCTTGGCTTCTATGATTCGATTGAAGAGACTTGAAAGCCAGCAAACTCCAGACTGCTCACATGCCTTCTAGAACTCAGTATGTCGTCCGGACAAGTTGCCTTATTGTTCTTTATTTTTGTTAAAGCTAGCCATACTTCGTCTGCTGTAACTGCTGATACTGGTTTTTGCACAGGTATCCTTGACATGGAAGTGATGGTGCGGCTCGTGGTAATCATTGCTTCAAAGTATATCATTTTTCGCTGATGTCCTGTGGACTTCTCAGTGTCCTCCCAAGTTCATCGTTGATATGGAGGAAATGTTTCATTCCTTTGTAAACTCTGCTCTTCTTTTGGCCGAGCCATACACCTCTCTCCTCCTCGAGACTCCAATTTGTTGTAGAGCTCTTTCATGCATGCCTGCTTTGCCCTCTTTACAGCAGCGTTCGCAGTGCGCATAGCCGCTTGGTAAGCCTGGCGATCTTCCTCCAGCTTCGTCTTGTGCCATTTCCTGTGCGCATGCCTCTTTTTTCCTGCTACTGCTTTTACTTCGTCATTCCACACCATGTTTCCCCGTTGATTCTTCATTTCCCTGGCTTCGTACTTCCGAGAATATTGTTGGCTACCTGGTGGACCGAGTTTTCAGACTTATCCAGGATTGCTCTGGACAAGCCTGAAAACTGCAAGTTCCTTGCATCGGCTGCTTTGCCGTACTGTTGGTCTTTAGTTTCCACCATTTAATGCGCGTCCTGGTCTGTGTAGCTTTTGTCCGCCTATCTACCGGTATCTTGAAGTCGTCAGCAGTGGTCTATGTTGAGCAACTTTTACTAGAGATGACTTTGCAGTTACGTTTTTGAGGTCGCTTTGTCGAATAGCCCAGTCTATCTGCGTTCGTCGGTCGCCACTCGCGTAGGTAAATAGCTGGTCATACTTTTTGAGAAGTAGGTTCGCTAATGCTAAAACGTTGGCTTAGGCGAACTTTGAAGTGCGCCCACGCTCTTCATTGCACGTTCCATACCCATAATTTCGGTGACATTTCCCGGTCCTTCTCGCTTTTCTCCCACGCGTCCATTCAAGTCCGCTCCTAG
The DNA here is from genome assembly GCA_958299035.1 of Cylicocyclus nassatus. Taxonomy (NCBI): domain Eukaryota; kingdom Metazoa; phylum Nematoda; class Chromadorea; order Rhabditida; family Strongylidae; genus Cylicocyclus; species Cylicocyclus nassatus. The sequence continues at coordinate 11,859,840 of CATQJL010000112.1, forward strand.
CAGGAGTCTCTCATGTTGTAGTATTAAGATGATATGGTCATCAAACTCCTGCCTGAACGCCTCCTTTTCATCTTTCCTACATTCGACTTGCGGTGCATAGGCAGATGTCTCGTAGGACCTGTCTCTCAGTGTCTAATTCTATGCTCATAAGGCGGTCGCTTATTCTCTCAACTTCAGCTATACTGCTTCTCAGAGTTTCTGAGACAGCTTTGCCAACTCCATTTCTACTACCGCTCGCACCGTGATAGAGGAGCTTCTATCCGTCTCCATTGCCGCGTAGCTTCGCCCCTTTCCACTTTGTTTCTTGTAGGCAAGTAATATCCACTCACCGCCATTTTAGAAGGTCTTCCAAGTACCTGCAGCGCTCGGTGAGAACCCACGTTGATGGTAGCTAGGCGGAGAGTTTGCGAGATTTTAGACCACTTCCGGTGAACTAGCCGCTTTGCCGTCTTCATTCACGTTTTTGAGACGGTACCCTCTCCCACTATTCGCACTCTTCGGGCTCGGGTGCGCGTCGCTTCCGGGGGACGCCCTAGCCTTTACTCAAGATTCTATATCATACATGTCTGCTATGTTGTTGCGACGAAGTGTTTCTCAGCCGACTTGTTGCAGTGCACTTTCATTGGAAGGGCGGCCTGACGATGGAATTGTGAGCAGAATTTTTGCCGCAGAAATTAGGCTCGGGGTGGAATCAAACCCGTGACCTTCAGCACGGTAATATTACGAGACTAGCCATTAGACTAACCCTACAAGTAGAGAATATAAAAACGCGCGGGACAAGGCGGCTCGTCCCCGTGCGATTGTTGTTCTTCCTAGCTGTAGGGTAATAGTTTTTTAGTAATTGCGTATGTTAAGTTTATGTTCATATAAATGTGATTTAATGTAGTCGCGCAGGTTTCGCGTTTTCATGCCCGGGTACTGAGATGAAGGCATCGAGGAGATGCGCCTGGAAATGCACATGGGCGTATGCGCAAGATTCGGGAGTTAGAGTTGCTGTGTTAGGCTTATGAGCACTAGGGTGAGGAGTGCTGAGCAAGTCGAGTCGCAAGAATATAGGACTCCGCTTTGATGAATAAGCCCGGGGTAGATATTTCCGCCTACAGATATGTCCACCCTACAGTTAGACCTTTAACAACGCGCGCCCCGCTTTTTTATTATAGCAAAATGGACTTATCTGTTACTAGGTGCTTCTTCGAGAATAAGCGGATTTATAAGCTGGATTTTTGGATAATAAAAAAAGGTGAGGGGTCCAGTGTATACAGTACCGTGTTGCAATGGAGGCATACTTCACACTCAAAAAGCCTGCTGATTATGGCTAATCCAGTGACCTCTGGAGGTCACCCGGTTACCAAGTCAGTACTTCTAAACAGGCAGTCAGTACTAGTCAGTACCATACTCTGGTACTGTTTTACCGTTCTCGGATGGAGCAAGACCCGATATGTTCAGAGCTTAGCACTCACAAGGGAATGGTCAGAAGTCGAAGTGGCCAATCTGTATAAGCTGCATACCATTTGATGCAGCATAGAATGCTGATTCCAAATCTGCCTTCCATATCTGCAGAGCGCCTTTGTAGGCGAAGTTATGAGCAGCTCTACTGCGAAAAAACCGTACACAAAAATTGCGAAATTAGGCACGTTATTGCTCTTTCAGCCCACCCCTGGGTGCGGATCATATGAAGAGACCTAGTTGCATGTTTTGGTCCAACACTGAGCCGAGAATGGCTTTGTACGGCCAAGTTTGCACTTTACACGCACAATTTCTTAGCAAAATAATGGCCTTTAACGGCTTATAATTTTGTCCACAAAAGCGTTCTGCAGATAAAAAAAATAGATTTAGAGTCAGCGTTTTATGCTGCATCTAATGGTATGCAGTTTGTATGGATTGGCCACTTCGACTTCTGACCATTCCCTTGTCAGAGGCGAAGTGCACCGAACACAAACTGCGAAGTGCACTAAGCACAAACTGTCATAACTAACTCCATACCACTACAGAACTATTCCCCTTATGTGGTAAATGCAAGCAAAATGTGAGAAGATGATCTGTCAAGCAAATCATTATATTAAATTGACTATTAACGTGTAATTGAATAACAAAAGTGATGTGCTTAGACTAGCCTACTATCTGCTGAACTTTTTGGCTTTTAACGCTAGTACTCACTGCTAATTCTGATCATATCTATCATCATCTTTGCGAATGATCGCAGTCACGGGAAAAAATAGGTTTACTTTGAAAAACTTAAAGGAATGACACTAGGTGAGTAAGGGAAGACCATCGGGGTTCATTGTTGTAGATTTGATTCAGTTTCAAAAACCTAAGCGAACAAGACAAAAACTTCGAAACAACAGGCCGAAATACCGCATGTAGTCGCTTGGCCTGTGGACAGAAAAGCAAAGCTTGTGAACCATGTGCAGATCTGATTTGAAGGTCCTTATCTACGGATTTGTCCCAAAAATTAAAAAAGCTCTGCTATGGAAGAGCACATGAAGAATCGCTGAAAGCTATTGCAAGTCTTTCACAAGAGCAATTTTTTAAGCAACTAGTACAGTAGGATTTAAGAGAAACTCAAGATGACCTTGCTCCAAGTTCAGCTAACTTCACTCAACTATTTTTCCGTAAAAGTTGAAAAAATGTGAAATATCTGATCATCTCTGCTTCACGCAAAGAATCTACTCTATCTCTTGGAGAGAGGTCATATCTACTTTTTTCTGCTTTCAAGAAAGACCGAATTCCATACGCATCTGCAGCTGACATAGGAAATTCCGACATTTATGGAGCTCAAAAATGCCATCAAAGCAATTTTTGCTATAAACTATTTCAGCTTGTCTTCACCCTGCAAAAGTAAAATCCAATTACCATCTGATAGCCTTCTCTACATTTCAATGCTGAGCTATTTTCTCCCTATTTAAACGATGAAGGCGTGTTTCATAGCATTTCATTTCCTCTAATTCATTTCTTTTGAGCTCTTTCCCATCTCTCGCACTTTGCTATTCGAACACGTCACTACATAAATTCGCTCTCTTTAGGTACATAACATCATCAAGTCCTACGTAATGGAGTTACGTCCGCTAATTTCTCTGAGAAAAACCTATGTCTGCTTGTCAACGAATGACATCAGAAGGACTTAGGATCAACTTCTGCACGATGATGCGAACTGGTTCACATAAGCAAATGGTTTTAAATTTCAAATTAGCTCAAATATACTTGAGGGCACTTAATTTTCGTGCTACCCATGATTTGAATTACAAGAAATTGAAAGTCATGTCCAGAGGATATTTGGAAGTAAAACAGTCATGCAAACATTGTCTATGTTTACAGATTCAATGTCGATTTCCATCTCAAAAAAAAAACTCCTCTATCGTTTTATCTCAATAGGTTCGCTTATTGTAACGAGAAAAAATTTTTCTTCAATAATTGAAAAACTACTCAAACAAGCTTTCAGAGCTTCAAAAATTGAGAATAGGGCCTAAATGTAATAAATCTTCAGTTTTGTTTATTGTAAGCATAGTTCCAATTGCACTCGCTCAATATACGACATGTTGCGTTTTCCAGAAGTTTCGGTGAGAATTTTTATCGAAAGGGTTGATTCGAAGAATGAGTGATTTGTTTTAGGCAATTCGTATATGAAAGGCTTTGCACCTAGTGTGAGGGCCATTTACAACTCAGAAAACGTCAGCCATTGATGTGGGCATATAGGGGGGGGGGGGTCAAAAACTATAAAATCAAAAAGCTGTGAAAGTACGCTTATTAAGGAAGTCCTAATTAGGTGAGACGTATCATGGCTTGTTCTATACTATACTTCTAACTCTTCTCTGCCCCCCCCCCCTCCCCCTTCCCCCGCGTCACTCTGTAAGATAATTGTGCTGGTTTTTATCATCAACCCCAATTATACGAAAGGCATATGTCAACGGCAACGAATGGCTGCAATAAGTCTTCCCTCTCATCCGTAGGTCGTTAATGATTAGGCTTTTCATGACTGATGCTTCTTTTTCGGAATGAAGCGGAACATATAGTTGATGGAGTTACTTAGGTTTCTATGCATAGAACTGAAAAAATTCTATACGGAAAAGCTTTCTGGAAAGACAAATGAAGGAGAAAAATCTGATTTGCGAAAATTCTTGAAAATTCCCCTTGTACCAAGTTGCGAATGGACTTTAGCAATGCCGTCTAAAAAATCTAAGAATTTTACTTGAACTTTATAATTCAGTGATGCTACTATGTGAATAGGCCTGAAAATGGACGAAATATCCGTTTTGGAAAATATTTAATGGTCCCTCCTGCGAGTTCGTCTCTTTGTGCTGGAAACGGCAGTTTTTAGTTTTTCTTTCAACCTGGATGACATTAACTGTATTTTCGCGGTTCTCTAGAGAATTCAACGAAGTAGCAAAAAACAACTTTGTGATGTTAAATTAGAAATCCAAGAAATCCATTTTCTCTAATTTTGGGCTAGATCCTCGTGATTTGATGAAATTCCCGCAGTTACAAACGGACCACATCCCTACCCCCTCCCCCACCCCGCATCTCTGACATGGCACTCATCATCGCCCGGCATGAAATGGTCCGTCCGACACACACACAAGCGCGACCTCACACAGCTCTCGGGCTGCGAGCTGCCGCTCCCCCGTATTGATGTCATTCGACGGGGGGCTGCCCCGTGCGCGTCGCGTCCGGCACTCGCGTTGCGGTCACTGCCAACCTCTTTCACCGTGCTCTCTGCTAACTTCGGCATCCTGACAAAGTGTCGCCCTTATCACCTTTCTTAGATTCCGGGTTTTGCATGGTGACGTAGCTGTGTGACGTCAATTTTTGATGAAAAACCCGCAGTGTCTCGATTTTTGAGATTTTCTGTGCTTTTCTTTGCTTTATAACCATTTAATGCCCCGCAAAAACCAAAATCATAACGTTATCGCTTTTTAAAAGAGTATAAGGTTTAGATTTCAGCTTGTACATTTCATATTCCTTCAGTAGTCTTCATTCTCTGCTCCACATCCTTCACCATTCAGAATTACAAAAGAAATTCTCAAAAAATTCTCGACTTTCTATTTTCTCAAGGAGTTCATCTTTTTTACCTTTTCATACCTTGTTCATGACTGTTTCTACTTCTAAACTAATCATCTTAACGTTTTCACAGCATCTTGTTCTATTTTACAGCATTTACTATTTTTTGTCGCGCTAACTGAAAAACTGAGTCATTCTTTTTAAACTTTTTAATCGTATCTTCTAGGCAATGACATCTTTCTGTTTACAGTAATATTGAAAGCTTTGATACTCAATTTTTCTCATGACTACATTCTCTCTATTTGCTGTGACTTCTCAAATACATATATATATGGAGTTTCCAAGAAAACTTACTAAGCTGGGCTGCCTTACTCTAGCTCATTTCGATTTTTTCCAAAAACGTTTCACATCTTGCTTGGAAACATATAAATCCATTTTTTAGCTCCGAATATAAACTTATGATATCATATTGCAATGGAGAACTATTATAGTAAGTAATTTCTGAACTTCCCATTAAAAACTTGCAATTTATGTAATTTATCCAATTTGACTGACTCGATTATCCAATAACTCTACTGGAACCTTTTAAATCGCAATTCAGTGCTTATGAGCCTTATTACAAAACTTTACAAAACTTTATGAGCGAAAATATCCTTCTGAGTTTTTTAGAGGAGGGGACAAAAATCTTATTGTATGCCATGAATCAGAAACAAAAGAAAGGAAGATTCTTTTTAAAAGCACACTCCTTACTGTGTGAAATTCCCATAGTGTCAAGATTGCCTCAGTACGTAAACACGTATTTCATTAACATAAGAATGTGAAATTGCTCTTTGTTAAATGGAAGCACTGAAGTGTAAGAGGTTTTTGCACTGAAACCAGTAGAAAAGGCAGAAAAAAAAAGTGCAACTAAAAATGTCCAGGGGAAGGAATTATATGATTTTTTTGGGATTTTTTCTGTGAAGGAGTGGAGCTAGGTGTTGTTTATTTTGCTTCTTTTCTCTCCATTCATCCCATTGTTTCACATTCTTTTGTTATTTTTTGTCCTTTGTTGTTAGGTAATAAACATTTTGCAGTTTTATGGTCTTGTAACCTAGTTGATTTTCTTTCACTGGGCCTTTCCTTTCTTTCTAGTTGTTACTTGAAAAGTTATGAAACCCTTGAACATTTTGAACAGTTTCATAGATGTTTCTGGCAACTTACTGCATATTATTTTGATTGTTTTGTAGAACTTAACGGTGACCACATTTTATTATTCTTTTCGATTTGCATAGAATTTTTCCAGTAAGTGAGAAACTCATGATTTTTGTGTGAAAATACAAATGTGCATGCTCTCTTTTTCTCAAGCGTGAGTACTTACATAGGAAAATTGAAAATGCGAAACCTGTACCTCAGCTTGTAAAGGTCATCACATTAATTTGAAGCGAATTTACAGTAAACTAAATAATTGTATCTTCAAGCTCTCTAAAGCTCATTTTTTATTAGCGAAATGATGGACGATGATGTATTCATGAACATAAAAAATATTTATGAAATTACCTTTTATTTCGAAAATGTCACGAATCAATTTTTGCTTTTTATGGCTAGGTAATCTCTTTGAAAAGTGACGAGTCTGATGAGGATAATCTTTGAATAGAATTAGATTTTTATTGAACGTTCTGTTGAATGAAATATTATGGAGCTAAAATTAAATACAATTTGTTGTTTTTCATAAATTTATCATGGTTGAACGAGTTTTGCCATAAAGCATTCATGGTAAAAAGCACCTGTTCTTGTCTATGAAATTAGACCCTACGCACTACAATCTCCTACGTTGTAGTCGAGCGTCATAAACTTTAACTATTTCATAGTTACCGTACCTTTTCGAAAAATTTCAGCTTGGTTTAGATGGATTCTATACTTGGTTTCCATGTTTTGGAGAAAAAAGCTCATAAATGGCAAAAAATACGTTTTTCGCTGATCTAATGCTTTGAAAATCATGTATTTGCAGCGAAACTTGTGCTTCGGAACCGCTGTCGTTTTTCGGAAGTTCCGCAGCGCTTTGTAGAATGTCCTGCGGAAGTTCCCTTTTTCACCCTGTCTGACGTATTCTGCGGAAGTTCTCATTTTTAACGTTTCACTTTAGCAATAGTAAACAAAATCCGGCGGAACCGCTGCAAATTATGCTTGTCCTGCGGAAGTTCCGGTGAATTGTCTAAGAATATCTAGAAATGGGTGAGGCTGAAAAATTCAAGTTTCAATCTTCGCGTCTGGAACATACGCAAACTGCTTGTATGAGGGGGAAAGAATTATCATTAATAGTTCCAAAGGCCAACCTCTTACTTTTTTCTCCTCAAACTTTTTGCCATTATCTTTCAATTTTTAGTCGATGGATTAGTGGTTAAAGGGTGCTGTTATGAGCGGAATGATCTAAGTTCGATTCCTCACTGAGCCATTGAGATCTTTGCTTCGCGAGGATGGGAAAGTGGCCTTGGCACATCTGCTTAGTAATTCTATACCTGTAACCAAATGCTCATTATGAACTTTGGATATTGAATGAACTATGAAGTGGATGAATAGTAATTAAAAAAATTATTAATTCTCATAGAAGTAGAGAAGGGAAAACGATTTGAATGATTTTTTAGTGAGCAGTGTGGCTCAAATCTGCATTTAAGTATTGCTGCATTATTGAATAAATGTTCCAAAAATTCCATGGAAGGTTTGCTTGGGAATTCTTTTCGAAAAGTTAGAAAAAATTGAAACGCACATGATTTGAACTTTACTGATATGAAAATTGCTACAAATTTGGTAAGTAACTTATCGCTGCATTGAATAAGAGCTCTAAAGAAAACCATGAAACTTTCTTTAATTGTAAGCTTTTCAAATTTTCCTATTTTTAGAAGCGAATTTCATTTTTGTGCCGCTGCTGCAAATTTTCCCCTTACTCGCATCATTCAAGCTAATATATCAAATTTAATGGAAATGTCCTATACGCTTGGTTACATCAGTCACTCTTTTTGCAAAGGACATGCTATTCAGAGCACACAATTTCTCAGCCATTCATCCTAATGAGCTATTCTTCGTGACATTCAAGAAAAAATCGCTCCAAAGAAGAAAAAGCAGAGTGCTGTCGGCGATAATTTGAGTCTGCAGTTGAAAAACGCTTTAGCTTGAAATTTTGAGTTTTTGCTCAAGTCTAATTACAGCATTATGCGCAAGGCTGCATTTTTATGCACACAATTGCACAGACACAGAGTACGAATCCAGAGGGTAGGGGCAATTTAATGAGATGCAGTTTTGTCCGGAACTGCCTACGCTTTGAGAATAGAGCGAAAGATAGAGAGACGAGGAGATTCGCTTCGATGTTTGACGTCAAGCACTTCCTCTTTGGGTTTTTAATCTGCTAGACTCGCGGGGATTAGCTGTGTACATGGATTTTAGTCATTGCTGAGAAAGGGGGTTATGCGGAGGGGTAGAGGGAGATCGTAGTCCGTTTTTTGTAGGTTTAGAATTCTTTTTTGATTTTTGGTTTCTACACCTTTAAAATAAGAAGAAAATAGAGCCATTAGGAGCTCCATTTGTGTATCTTGCAATAGCGATGAATTTTGGAAAAAATTATTTTAACCTGTAAAGATGGAGCAATTTTCTACATCTTCTGGGCATTTATCAAACCGGGAAGATTTCTCTTGCGCGATTTTATAACCATCAACTTTGTGACATATTTTCTTATTCATCTTATGAGTATTATACAATCTTTATTGATTTTCTACTTTTAGATTATTTTTTCCTCGTAATTTAAGTTCTATAAAGTCTCTCTGTCATGCTAGCTACATTGAAGATTCTTCGAATAAGTGATATACTTATAGAGGCAAATAAAAAGAAGATAAATTTATCAATGTTCTTTGATTTATCCTTCCTAGGTTTCCAAGCAGCTCTTATCGACTTTCATATGTTATACTGAACTCCCATCCAAGAAGAATTTTCAAGAAATCTAAGTCTTCTTTGCTTTCATTCAAGGTCTCTTTTTTATTGGGTGTGCTTCTACACTTTGAATTTTCATGAAACTGCGTGCTGAACTAGATTTTTCGCTATGTAGTTACTTCCGCGTCTCTTATTTTCTTGCATCCGAATGGAGAATTTACTTTTTCTTTCCATGATTCTCGTTCAAATATTCAATTACAGAGGACGCTGGGATGAGTTAGCCTGGACTAATTGTTCCAAATCGAATGAGCACTGAGGACAAACCGTCAACTTCGAAGGAACCGCCGACTAAAATGCCCGAAAATGCAGCGCCAACCATAACGGCTGGCGATGCAGCCGCTAGGTGAGCCCTTTTTAAGCTCTTCCCTTTGAAATGGAAGGATTAGGAGAGAAGAATCAGCATTTTCTTTCTTAAGCTCCGCTTCCAGCTGTAAATAGAGCCTTTTCTAGGCAAGGAGATTTGATAGAAGCATTAGCAAAAGAAGCCGAAGAACTCAGGAAGAAACTCGATCAAGAACGACAGAAGTTGAATGATATTCCAAGTGAGTTTTCTTGCTTGCTTAGTGGCTTTTTTGTTGTCATTAAAATCGCTTTGAATATTCTTTTTCATACAAATAGTATATTCCTACACCTACCTATATTTCTAATAGTTCTGCATCTACTCTTTTTTTTGATTTCATTCAGCTGCATCTACATCTAGCTGCACCTTTTGATTAGTTTTTGTAAGCTTTACAGATTTAGAGTTAATTAAAATTTTCAAGTTCTCGTCCTTCCGCATCATTAGATTTAAAATCATCACTTGTCCTGTCCAGGAGGTTACAACCTTCAAGTGTAATTTTTATTTTTTGTAAATTTTGCTCACCTATTATTTTCTGTGTTTTCTTTTTTTAGCTTTCAAATTTTGTGCTACAAAGGCTGGACTTTTTATTGGAAAATTCTTCAGCACTTGGATCTTAGTAGATGTCTCACGGCAATTATATTAACAAACGCTAACAATTGTATTTTCAAACGATAATGTCTATTGGTGATTCTTTTTGATTTGAAATTCAGATGATCCTTTTTGTTCGTTGAACGCTGTTCAAATCATGATAGCTCGTCCAGCTAAATCAGTGAAAGATTTATGGTCTTATAAGGCAAGAAGAATCAAAACCTTGCACTTACTCTATAACCTTGATGGAAAATTATCATAATTTGTGCAGTGGACGAGATTTTGACTTCCGGGAGATTGCTTTGGGCTTCAGCTTGATTCCATTTCGAATATTGATTGCTCTTTCACCTGGATATCTTTAATTTGCAAAATAAACGCTGGAAATTTGTCTAATTAACAATAAGATTATTGAAATTGATGCTTCCATTTTTACGCATGTCCCAAGAAATCGGGACGGTGACAGTAATTGAGAATTTTGTGCCAAAAGTTCAATAAAGGGCTGGGCATACTTCACGCGATTTCAGTCGCGACGCGATTTGGCAATTTGCCAGAAGTCTTCAGATCCAACATTAGCAAACTGCACATGCATAATGTTTATAATTTACGTGGATTGATAAAGTGCCCTATCTTCTCTACATTTAAAATACAGGGTGTCCCAAAAAAATGTGCCTACTGTTTGATTGTAAATAACTCTCTTGTAAGAAATTGTTTCGAAAAGCCTTAAGTACCGTTTTGCAGAGCGAGCTTAAACTTAGATTTGCAATATGGAGCGAATCATCTATCGCTCTTCATCACTGTAGGATTACGGTAGGAACTTCGACAAAAATTTAGGCTTTTGGAGGCTATACTCTGCCTCGGAACGAAACCAAACAAGCCAAAAACTCTTACACTAAGGTAATGGGAGCCGCTGATCTCGAATTTGAAATTCCCATTTTGCTGTAATGCTTATTTCCTAAGTTATCCCCGGTAAATCGTAGTAGCTCAATTCCCAGCATTTGTCAGAAATGTAATTACACCGTCAAAAAAGCTGAAAACACTCGTAAAAAGTTGTTAGGTGGAATCAGCATGCGTGAAAACCCTAGTACACGATTTTTCAGTTTTTTGAAAAAAAAATTTGTTAAGTGATATATTTCACAATGGTTCCATATGCTGGAAGTTCTCACCGTAATCCTACAATAATGAAGAGCGGTAGGTGATTCGCTCCATACTGCAAATCTAAATTCAACCTCGCTCTACAAAACGGTACCTAAAGCATCTCGAAACACTTCGTTACGAGAGAGTTATTTACAATCAAACAGTAGGCACATTTTTTTGGGACACTGTGTATGTTTAACGAGTTATGGACAGTTGGAATATTGCCAAATCGCATCGCAACTGAAATCGCGTGAAGCATGCCCGGCCCTTAAATGGAAATACTCTCACATACTTCATTCTTGATTCAATAAATTAGTAATTGGTTATATAGGTTTTTAGAAATCTTGGCTGGTGTTCTAGCCATATTTATTCTATATATTCATAAAATTTCCACCTCTTTTATTCAAATTAGCATTGTCATTGGCTATATGCGGAATTATCAGCATTGTAAATTTCTATTCTAAACTTTTCTAGCGGAAAATTAGACCTATCTCTAGGGAAACATTTTCATTTCCGGCTGAACCTTTAGTCTCTTTGAGCTTCCATCAATATGAAATATAAATCCATGTTCTATTTTAGTCCAACAAGCCGCCGAGCGTTTGGATCCACTGCCAAATCTAGGAATCAAGCAGAGACGAATACTCAAAGGACATGCCGGCAAGGTGTTATGTATGGATTGGTCGCTGGACAAGCGGCACATCGTCAGCTCGTCCCAAGACGGAAAAGTCATCGTTTGGGATGGATTCACGACAAATAAGGAACATGCGTTGACGATGCCCACGACATGGGTGATGGCCTGTGCATATTCGCCAAGTAGTCAACTCATTGCCTGCGGGTTCGTAAAGATTTTGAGATTTTGTAGACTTTTCCCTTTTTGCTTGCTTATCTAAATTGGGCCAAAAATTTCCTTCAATTCCATAATGAGGTCGGAGACAAAATAAGGTGTCTTGAATAAAATGAACTTGACGCTATTTTAGTCCAATCCTATAAATTTGGGATTTCACTTTCATTCCATTGGCCCATTGACGGCGATCCCTAATTTTGCGTGGCGGCGCTGTGGGACGAGGCGATTTTGCACAACACTTTCGGCGTGGGAAAGTTCTGTGATTATTTACGAGATGTAAAGTTGTTTTTAAACAACAACAATCACTTTCTTGGACAGCGAAGTCTACAAGTTCCAAGAGTGCTAAAAATTAGAAGAAATACTAAACTGTGAAAAAAATACTAGACCTAAAAGGCATATGATTTTGCAAAGGCTGTGGGCCACTGGTGGTCCACATCGTCCCTGGCAGCAGACAGTGCGTGGGCCACCGGTGTCCACATTGTCGTCAATGGGTTAGGAAGAGGGAGGGGGTGTCTATCTTGCTTATCACAATGCCAACTTATTTGCTTCAGTGGCATCTTACTGTGGAGGTACGGTGGATATACGGTAGCGTGTCAAAACTGGATTTTGATCGGTAAAAACTGCACATTTTGATGCAACTCCAGAGGCTATCTGACATGCCTATGACGGATAACATATTTTGAACTTACGGGACTGTTTTTGTAGGGTTGCTGTAAATGCATGGCTCACGCAACTTTACAGTGGATTACTGTAGATCGGATACGTTATTAGTAATCAGCATGCGAAATAACCCCACCTCCTACGCAATATCTAGCGAAATCTGAAACTTAGCCCCATATACCGTATACCTACAGTAACTCCGCGATAAAGCGGACCATAAAGTGATCATTATATTTAGCATGTTATATGTATAACTACTTGAGCGGAATACTAATTTTTGTCAAGTTCTGGGGTTATATCATTTTTTTTGATTTTTTAGGGCAAATTGAGGATTTTGTCCCTCTTTTTCGCTTCCGTATCAATTTTTTACCCTTATTTCAGGGGTCTCGACAATAAATGCAGTGTATTCCCATTATCATTCGAAGATGATATCCTCCAGAAGAAGCGAAGTGTGGCTACACACACGAGCTATATGAGCTGTTGTATGTTTTTACGTTCCGATAATCTTCTACTCACTGGAAGTGGCGATTCCACGTGTGCCATATGGGATGTGGAAAGCGGGCAGGTGAGCAAATAAGCCAAAAACTAAGCAATATTTGTGCTTTTTCGAATTTTTTGGTCCTAGCACCTTTTGTGCCAGATGGAGATTTACTAAAAATAAATTACACAAAAAGAATCTATTTCAGATGATACAAAATTTCCACGGACATACAGGTGATGTCTTTGCCATAGATGTTCCTAAGTGTGATACAGGGAATGTATTTATATCGGCTGGAGCCGATAAACATTCACTCGTCTGGGATATTCGTACTGGGCAATGTGTTCAGGTATGTCAGGTTGTTCGTAAGAATATTATTGTCATCTATTCACTTATTTGTCATAAATTACTGCATTTTTTCAATTCTTTTCCTCTCCACAATTTTCTATCTATTTGTTTACTAATCATTTCCCTTTTTTGTACATAATTCTTGCGCTAATTTTAAAATCTCAATTTTCAGTCATTCGAAGGCCATGAAGCTGACATCAATACTGTGCGGTTTCATCCAAACGGCGACGCATTTGCTACTGGTTCTGATGATGCAACGGTAAAGAACTTCCTTCATTTTTTCTTTTTCTTTTCCTTTTTTTTCGAAATTTGGTTACCTGGACTCCTTGTTACCAATGGGGAGACTTGGGTAAGATATTGCTAAATTCACTGCTTATCTGAGTCCTTCACGACCGAGGATTATAACTGTTGCCCATTACCGTACTTGCTGGGCTGCACGTTCGAAAGTGGTACGGTAGTGGCTAGAGTTTACATTTGAATTTCTCGGTCTATGAACTATATGGCACTAGTGGCTTATGTTAGTTAAAACACCAAAGTACCCATATTTGCCTAAAAATGCTGTCTTTGAGCCACAAGTCATCCACTGAAACTTTTTGCTATCTTATTTTTTTTATTTATTTTGGGGATTTGAAGTCACATTTAGAAAAAGGATTTCTAGTCACTGTATCTAGTGGATAGCCTAACGTACTACAAATCTTTCTCTATTGATTCGTGATTCTATGAATTGATTGATTCTATGAATTGAATTGATTGATTCTATGAATTCGTGATTTGTCATGTATCCATAGCGAACTTGCTTTATTTTGAATAGAGAAAAAGAACTACGTATATGCGTTTGGGCAACCAATAGAGACCAAGACATTTAATTCTACAAGTCATGCCTCTTTTTATAAATATAAAACCAATTTTGAATTTCCGTCAAGCCTATAATATTTAACGATTTTGCCCAAAAAATTTGCTTTGCTCAGGAAAAAACACTTCCATGCAGACACGGAAGGGGTGGCAGTAAAATTTATGTTAAATTGAATGACGTTCGCGCCGAACACTCAGGCGCACACGCACGAAATTAGAGAAAGCCTCTCGAGAATGGAAATTCACTTTTCCAGTGTCGTTTATTCGATTTACGTGCCGATCGTCAAGTATGTGTCTATGAAAAAGAATCTATACTATTCCCAGTGAATGGAGTGGACTTTAGCGTAAGCGGTGAGTTTTTCTCACCATAAAAGGGTTTTTTCCTGGAGATAAACGATTAGAATCCTTATTAAAGGACGCATACTATTTGCTGGTTACGGTGACTATCGCGTCGGTGTATGGGATTCACTTAAATGCGTACGTCATTCTGTACTTTATGGCCATGAAAATCGTATCAGCTGTTTACGAACCAGTCCCGATGGGACCGCTATATGTTCTGCCAGTTGGGATTGCACCATTAGGGTAAGAATTTTACCCTACTTACCCAGCTATACCCAGCCTTACCCAACAAATTTTTTTCTTCAGATCTGGGCGTAAATCTCGTCACCCGTGCCGCAACTTTGCGCTACTTTCATTGCAATTCCCCGCATAATGTTTTTTTTTCGTCTGTGTTCGATTGTCATTTGTGAATCTAAGTCATGTAAAAAATAAATTAATTTTCTGTACTGTTGTAATTTTATGAATTTTTATTCAATACTCAAAATTGTATTAAATAAATACATGAAAGACGCACACAATTTAGACAGTAGTAACCCTATGATACAACATATGATTATTGATTAGATTTACATACTATAAATACACCGGTAGGGCGTGAGGAGACAATATAAAAATTGTAAAAAAATGTTAGTGTTGGCACATTTATTGCTTCTGCGTTGGCAGTGGAGGTCGATATGTACGGGGCAAGGAGGACAAGGGGGGGGGGGGAGCGAGGGGATAGAAAACTGGGATTAGTTTTAGTCCTGGTGAGGCTTTTAATCGAAGGGTGGATTTTTTAAGGTTTTGAAGCAACAGACTTCTTTAGGGGAAAAAATAGTTCAAAATCGGGTATTTCTTTACACTCAATATTTTTTCAGTTTAGTTTTGTACAGAAAAATTTGTAGAAAGTAGAGAAGGAAGAAATTCCAAAAAAAAACAAATTTTCCTTTTTGGTGGGCATCAGAAATTTGCTTCGAGATTGAATCATTCAGGCTCTTATTTTACTTCAAAAAATGACTGAGAAAAGTTAGGGCGTAGAGGGGAGGGGGGCTTAGGACAGTAATGGAATGCAATGAAGAAACTACATATTCTTGGAGAACAAGTACATTGCGGTAAGGAACAATCTCCCTTTCACAATTTTTTTTTGTGAACGGTTAGCATCGAATGGCAAGAAGTGAAAATTATGAGCTATTTCTTGGCTTCAGAAGAATTTTCTGAAATTTTTAGGACACGAACTACATGGTTCTTTGATTAATATTTCTAGCCTAATTTTCCTCATAAGCAGAAAATTAAGAAATTACATAGCTTTCAATCACCTAATCTTGCTTGAAATCTTCTCTTTGAATCACTTCTAATTTTTTCCTAATCAACAATGCAGTCCCTTGCGATGTTTTCCAAGATATCATGGAATTTTCCAATATTTTCATCCGTAAATACTCGCTCAGGTTGTCCAACAATCACTTCGAGCTCTGGCCGAGCAATGGCGAACTAAACAAAATGTTTTATTAGCATACGGTAGGATTACGGTAGTCCTAAAAATTTAGTTTTAAACTCACCATGTGATTGATAGCGATAGCATATGTATCCGGAATAACAGCCCTGAGTTTCTCGGCCGCTTTCAGTGCCGAATGTCGACCGTATCCATCGGTGAAGATTATAGCCACGGGTTTAGCATGACCTGGTCGAGCACCATTGTCCATTGTATATTCGGAGAACGCCTACAGTAAACTTTTTACTAGATACTGTAGCTATCGGGTGTACTGTAGCAAATATAAGGTAGAGATCTGCAGTGGATGGGATGCAAGGCAAGTTTCGTACGAAAAATATGTGATACGAAAGGTTTGGATCAAGGCATTCTGCTTACTATAAGACCAAATCCTTTTTAATTTGTGCAATAGCACATAACATGCCCAAGGCGCGTAAAATCCAGAATTCTACTGGCAACAAGGCATACTTTCAAATAAATGCTTCATCAAAGTTTTTTTATTTTTTTGCATCTGTAGGCATTCCGGGAAAGTTTTGTAATTTTGAAAAGGTGCGCCAATACACAGCAAAGTCCAGTATTTGACGCGCAATGTGCATATTATGTGCGCTTGCACACATTCTACTATGGGTTGAAGTGTATGCCCAATCTCCTTTTGGCTCCTTTCAACCAATTTATGCAAGAAGGAAAGAATCCCCACTTGGAACGCATAGCGGTCAACAAATCTGCATCTGACTTTATTTGTACCGTGTGAGTACGGTAGCATACTGTAGCATAACTGTAGCGCGCTTTCCCGGCGGAATCACTGTGTGCTCTTATTGACATCTCTTTCCACTTTTTGTTCTTTTTTAAACTACAAACGATATGGTTGAAATTGTATCAAAATTACCTTCAACAAAGCCGCATCGATGGCTGTAGTACCAGAGCTGAATGGAAGACTGTCCAAAACCCGAAGGATTTTGTTCTTTGATTGCGGTTCACCAAATGCCCATACAGTCCTCACACTTTGACTTCCGGCAAATCTTATGATGGCAACCTGAAAACGCTCTGATTGGGTGACGTAGCCCCTTTTGATTACTTCCTCTAACCCTAGCATTGTCAGGCCCAATCCTCAATCGAGAAATGATGCCAGCTGCAAGTTCTTTCTCACGACGGAAAGTCTCTTCAACACTTCCAGAAGAGTCCAGAACAATTATCAAATCGATGAGACAGCCTAAAGAAGGGATTTGCAACCGCAAAATATTCAAAGATCGTAAAAAGCAGACCTTTTCTGAAAACTGTCGACGACTCTACAGGTCCTAGTGTGCTTCTTCTAGTAAAGTGGTAGGTATAGGAAGGTGATGTTGGTTGGCGAGTGGTTCTAGAATGTTCATTCATGAGAAAAATGTCAATGTTTGCACTCAAGGATTCAATTTTAGACTTCAGTAACAATTTTCCTTTACAAAATATCTTTTCCATGAAGTGCTGCTTGAAATTCGAATGTTTTTTCGCGTATGCCGCTATAACTGCAAATGATTTTGTTTTACAGAAATTTTGTCTACTTGCTCTCCCACTTTGACAAATGTACTCATTATTCAAGCGATTTTATTTTCCAATATAAAATTTCAGTCACTTTATCTATTTATAAATCAGACGACTTACGTAGGTGCGGGCGTTGTTGTCGGATGACTTGTCCTAGTTGTCGGCTCGGTTGGAGGCGGTGATGGTCGAGTGCTTAAGGACCGTCAGTAAACAGCATTATATTGATTTTTTTGTCAATTTATCGATTCATTTACCGAGACATAACAAAAAGAACGAGTAGTATATTTTGTATAAAATCAAATAATTGTGGTTCTTTTGCGTGAAGAAAGAATAGCGGCCCACAGCTAATATCTCAAAAATGAGTACAAAAATCAAATAGGGATGGCCAGAGAGGGGGCTTGCGTTACAACTTTGGAATTCATTCGTAAGACGGACTGGGCAAACGTTGACTTTGTGCAGAACTGAGTAATGTATCCATACTTCTTGAGAAAACATCATAGCTGGTATCTTGAGAGTAGAAACAAAAATCTAAAAAGGGTGGCCAGGGGTGGAGCTAGCCACTACAGTAAATTTCGACCCGCTTTGGGGGAATTTGGATTGGCGGGCGTCCGCCTCGCAACAGTTCGCGCCGTTTCGCAGCTACAGTATAACCTATCGGGCTGAGAACCGAGGTCTGCGTCTTTTCATTCTCCTCAGTCTTTGCTTGGCAAAATGCCACCCTATGCGCTCGCGAAGCCTCTAGCGGTGCGCACGCGCCGCTCCTCGTGGATTGTTCCGCCTAATCCGTGATGAAATCGACTGTACAAACTTCAGAATCTGTAGTTGAGTGCGGGAGTAAGACTGAGTAAGGTTTAATTCCGTACAAACGAGATTTGTACTGTATCTATCCTCCCTAAAAAGGACTGTATTTATCCTTTCTAAGATGAGATTATGAATTGCAGCTATTATGAGAATGAAAACGAGATTTAAAAGTGGAGGGGGGGACTAAGGGCGTAGCTAACCACTACGAACTTCGAACCTTTATAATAGGGGGTAGGTGGGCGGGGAAGGTGATATGAACATGACGAAGTTAGCTTTGATTTTGTATGGCACACTTATAATTTCAAAATTTTTCCTATGACGCTGAATTAAAAGAGAGATCGAAAGGGGGCGTGCTGGGGGCGGAGCTAGCCAATGTACTCTCAATCTTTCTAGATGGGAAAAAGGAAGAAGGGAGCGGGACACAATAAACACATTAAAGTTTATATTTGTGTGGCACATGTTTCACTCCACTTGTTTCCTTCTATTGCTAAACAATTAAACAGAGTAAAAGAGGGCGTGACTATGGGCGGAGTTAGCCATTACAAACTACAAAAAACAACTTACCGTTTCGAATAGAGCTTTGTCGTGTGTTTTGTGGTAGAATGTGTTGTTTGTTCCGTAGTAGTCGTCGTCGTATGCGTAGTGCTCGTTCTCGGTCTCAAAGACAATCTCCTGTGAGGTGTCGTAGAATGTGTTGTGCTGGGTTCCTCCGTTCTTCTAGTTGTTGTATGTCTTCTCGTTGTTGTTGCTGCTGTTGTATGTCTTCTCGTTGTTGGTGCTGCTGTTGTGTGTGTTGTTGCTCTTGTTGTTGTTGTTGTTGCTCTAGTTGTTGCAAGTGTTGTTTCTGCATCATCTTCATCTGGAGGGCCGTCAGTTTCTTGTAGCAATACTGATAGCTAAAAGAATATTCTAATTGAAAATACTATTATTTTACTAATCGTTGACAGGATCAAGCATGGGTGTGACCGATCCGTGAGGCATTTTGAAAATGCGCAAGGGAGGGGCGGAGGGGGGATAGTAGAAATCCTTGTCATACGTGAGCAGGGGACCATCGTACGCTACCGAAAGGCTCCTCAACGAACAATTGGTACAACATTTGACGGAAATCAAACTTTAACATATGTAAACAGTATTGTCCTCCTCCCCTTCTGCTCAGTTCAGAAAGATAACTTCCACTAGCAAAAATTGCCACCCTTGCTAACGCCGCCCTCATTAAGAACCCAAAAATTAGCGCCTACAGTAAGCTTCTGCGTTGCGGGACCGCGAGCAACGAGATAGACCAAAGCCTCCTCCAAGGTGTTCCTTATTTTCATTAGTATGGCTGTCAACACTCCAAACCGCTTTCCAGACTTAATACAACCTTGATTGCGACGAAGTCCTGATCTCTAGGGAGATTATCGGTTTGCTTGGGAATTTCTTTAAGAAAGTATCACACCCTATGTTTCATCCTGGTCTAACCTTAGTCACTGCGTTACCTGTGACGTGTCAAGTTTATTATCCTGAGAACCTGCACCAATCGGTCCCGAGGTGCTGTACACCCATTCACTGACTGGTGTGACTGGTCGTACTCCATAGACGCGATCACGTACGGCACGCGACTAAAATTTTTACATATAGCCTAAATGGGATTAACCAAGGTATCTCAGATTTTCAAACCAACTTTGAGATCCCCAGATTCGCCAAAACCTACAGGGAATTGACATTTCGGGTTGTCAGCTACCGTAGCCAAGCTATTGATGTGGCGAGCAAAATCTGCATTTCGTTCGTAAGGGAAGACACGTTCACGGGAGCCAGTAAAGAGCTTTAGGGAGTTGATGTCAGTTGATGGTGAAGAATCAACAGCAAGGCAGCTGAGAGAAGGAGTCTGGAACAACGATAGAGGTTTAGAAATTTGGTTTGTATAAATCAGTAGTCAAATCAATTGAAAAATGAGGAGAATTGAAAATTTTTCTTTTTAGGCGATTTTTTTTTGAGCAAATCAGTGATAAAACTCCGATTCCAAAAATACCTAGTCCAAACAAACTCAAAACCATGCGATTTTGGTTTAATAGAATAATTCTGACTTCCTGATGCAAATTTTACCTCTTTCATTCGATTAGCAACAGCTATTCTCTCCTCAAAAGTGTCATTGCCTTTTCCATTTCCAAGAATAATGATGGAAGCTTTGGCGTCGGCTCTGAAGTATCAAATTAAATTTTTTCATAAATAAAATAAAAAATAAACCTTAAAGAAAGCTCACCGTCCTTCCTTATGCAGGTGATCAAGTGCCAAAGAGACAGCATCAGAATATGAAGGCTCTTCATTGATAGTTTTGATAGCCTCGATCTAAAAAACCAGTTTTCAAAAATTGTATTGTACCCAATGTTTTCTAATTCGTGACTGGTCCTTTTCCAGTAATTATTTCACAATTCGGTTGTTGGGCTTTGCGCAAGTATGAATAAAGGATAAAGGATTCGGCGTTCTTCAATACCCTCAATTCACCGGCTCCGGAGGGTAGAGGGCTTGGTTGGCCCAGGGTCGGGGATCGAACCTGTATCCGATCTGGTCATAGGGGCTCCTCATGCCACTACGCTACTCGTCCCCTTCCGCAAGTATATTTTTGATAAACAGACAAATAAAATTCTCAAAAGTAGGAAACTTCCCTACCTTAGCAATCATTTTATCCCTTTCAGAAATATCCGTAAAGTCTACTGTGATCTGTGGTCGCGGATAGAATGAGATCAGAGAAACACGCACTCTTGCGCCATGTTTTAGCGATCCTAAACCATACTTTTTTGAGGTTACGGATCAAATATGGTAAGATACTTACCGAGTACATCAAGCAGAAGATATCTATTGGCATTTATAGCTGAATCTCGCTTATTCGGTGATTTCTCCGTGTTATCAAATACCACTACTAGGTCAAGATTTGCACCTTCGCATTCGTCAGTTGAGAACTGATGACGACGAGGTATAATGCCCTGGAAAATGGTTCATCTCGTGAGATGTTAAATCAAATACCCTTTGATTCAACTGGCTTGGCGGCTGGAAGGCGGGGCTTCTTGACCTAATTAAGGTTAGGTAATGATTAGACAGCACGCGCACGGGAGAGACGCAGACTGCGTTGCGGGCGCGAGCGGCCTTAAGTAGGTCACAGATTTCCGGCTCCCAGCCGCCAGTTGAATCAAAGGTTAAATGCTGAAGATTTTTTTTCTAAAAAGCTGTTGGTAGAATTCCTCAGACGAGGATTTCAACTAGCAATTTTGCAAGAAAAGTTAAATCATTAAATAAAAAAACCTCTCTTTGAGCAGTCTCCTCAGGACAATCCTTTTCTCCCTCAAGCAGTGCAACAATATCGTTTAAGAACCTGTAAACAAAACTTCATTGAGCGAGCAGCAGATATCTATTAATATTTTTTTTTAGAACCAACTTCCCATTCATGGAATAATTCAAGAAAAATTTGTACCCTTTAATTAAACTGACTTGGCGGCTGGAAGGTAGGGCTTCGTGGCCTAGTTAAGGCTAGGTCAGTTCAGAGAGTACGCAAGCGGGAGAGACGCAGACTGCGTCGCGGGCGCGAGCGGCCTCGATCGATCGAGGTTACAAAGCCCCGCCTTCCAGCCGCCAAACAGTTGAATCAAAGGGTATATTTTTTTGGTCTCGGGTCAGAAAGGAGATATCAGTTTTGTTAGGGACGGATTTACTAATCTAGTTGATTTTTTTCTATTCCTTATCCGAAATACATCTAATTTGCAAGCATCGAATTATCTATTCGAATACTTGGAACTTTTTCTTTTACAATGAAGTAATTTAAAGTTCGCAGAAAGATTATTAAAAATGCTGTACAATTTTTTTTACAGTTAAAATTGAAAACCAACTTTTCTGTGGAACCATCTCTGTAGATCCTATCATTACGGCCAATATAATGATGTAGCTCACGCAAGTCAACCTGAAAAATGCATTTACCTAGTTTAGACCCAAAAATTGACTCGTATCACCTCTTTCCCAAGAGCAACTCCGAATCGTTCAGCTTTGGTGGCAGCTAATCTCTCACTTGTAGAAAGCACTCTATCCCAAGGATCTTGCGACATTCCGTCGTTCATAAGCACTACGACCTAAAAAATTTGGAAATTTTAAATACAAAGTTTGGAGAAAATTCGAGAATGACGAACCTGTAATGCTTCTGGCCTTTTTCCTCGCAGGAGATCATCGATGCTTAAATCCACAGCTTGTGCAGTCAAAGTCGATCCTCCTTTGTATTTTATGGATTCGATAGCAGATCGGATCGTCTAAGAAGGGTCATTATTGGAATTTTTAGATTTATTTGTTGATTTATTCAATACATACAATGCGTGCCACATCTAAAACAACCAACCAAAGTACTTTGGACATAAACAGTAACGAAGAAAACAACAACAAAAAAAGAACATCCATTAGGTCAGGCCAAATTCAGCTTCGATTAATTTTTTAGTAGAAGAGGGATTCAGCTTGTATAGCTTATGGAAATTTTTTCATGAAAATGCAAAATATTTTATTCAACCGATCCCTTGATGTGAAAATCAAAATAATAACCTCCAGATAATGAGCAGACGGGATTTACAACATCCTCTTCGAAACATAAATCTTATTCCAGAATTTGTTTCAATAAAAAATAATTTAAACTTACGGCCTTATCTCTGCCAAGACCGAGGCTTTGTCTCAGAGTTGGAACCGAATTAAAACTGCTGACTCCAACCGCAACATGAGATCCATCAGCCGAGATTGGAAGACGTTCAATAAGTGATAATGCCAATTCACGTTGATGTTCGAAAACCTGGAAACGATACTTTTTTCGCAGTCAAATATGTGTTTTTCGCAGTAAAATAGGGTTGTGGACGTTTTGCACCCATATACCGTAGTATGCTACCGTAATCTCGCGTGGCTCTACAAAATGACGATGGTTACGTGCTTTGTTGTCGTTTTTATCGCCAGTATGACTGTACAATCAAGCAAAAACGGGTTGTACGTAATTTTTTGCTTATGTTGCTATGGTTATGATAGCATACTGTAGCGGTGCGAAAGGGTCATCTCCTAATTCTTCTTTGTAGTTACCTCCTTTCGTGAAGATGATGCATCCAAAATTATTTGTAGATCCATCTTATCGTATTTGCACCTATAACAAACCATTTACTCCTGATCTTATGGAAATTATCAAAATTTACAAAAAACTACTTTTTCCTGCTGCCACCCAGTCTGAATTGCTCCAGTTTTTCATTGAAATCGATATCAGGACGCCGCAATGCATCTTCTGTCTCAACGCTGCAAAATTAAAATTTTAGGATTTATTACATTTGAGGGTGGAATGAAATTATGTACTTATTAACACCACTGGCACTAGAGCATGATAATATTGCGCTTCCGATATCCTGAACAGAATTTTGTCAGCAGTAAAGATAAGAGTAGTGAAAAAGGCTGTACCTGAATGAATTTGTCGGATTTTTCAGCTACATATAGTCTTTCGTTGCTTCCAGTATATTCTCTGAGTTTATCCACATTCGGGGTGTCTGACAACGATACTGCGAAGATTTCTGCTCCAGAAGATTTTAGAGCAGCTGATGTTTTCTGGAATTTTCCAATGCCACAAAACTCATAATTGCAATTTCTCAAGTTTGAACGTACCTTTACTTCTTCAAATTTATCTTCACCACCTTGTCCATTGGATACGATAATAACCATAACTCTTGAGTTATCTCGTCTATGTGCTTTGATCTCCTGAAAAAAATATGCATTTCGAAAAAAAAAAACATTTTTGCCGAATTCTTGTACCACAGAAGCTGCAGTAGAGCCAGAAGCAAGACTTGGTGGACCAGTTGAATTTCCAATCCTTTCCAGTTCGAATACGACCTCATCCTTTGGCAGCAGTCCAAATGACGAAGAAACAGATGAAGTGTTTGCAAACGTAACGATTGAGACAGAAAGGCGTTTCTAGAAGAGCATTTTTTGGAATCATTCAATGTTATATTTATATAAAAAAACTCTATTAAAAACTCGCTGAGTATAAAATTCTTTTATTTTCGCAAATTTTGCAAAAATTAGTTTGTGAATGAGTTGTTCAAGATTCGAACTATACATTTGTTTTTGAGATAAACCACCATTATGAGCGAAATTTTTAGGAAGAAATCGTGCTTCATACCTTCATACCAGTGCCCCCCCCCCCCCCCAAGGACGGGTCGCGAAGTTTTTGAAAGTTGCTTACATGGGTTCTAAAGTTGTGCAAATGACTTGTCTGCACTTGTAAATATTTGAAACGATTTTTAAAATTTTTAAAAAAATTTTAGCCTTATAAAAAAATCTTTTTTCGGGTGGCTGACGCCAACCCTCTTTTTTGAAATTTCAGGGTTCTAAGCCCGCGAAGATTCTAGGGAGCATATCAAAAAAAAATCTTCGGAGTGCGCGGCTGACGCACCTTTATCGGAAAAATATATTTGTTGCCCCCCCCCCCCCCACCTCCGAGCCGAAATCCTGGGTACGCCACTGCTTCATACCATTATAAAATTCCAGGTATCAACAATATGTCGCGAAACTCACCTCGAACACACTCTCAGGCAGCACTCTAAGCAGGTCCACAGCTACCTGCTTCTCCTTGAAGAAATCTTCCGCGGATGCAGAAGTATCCAGAATAATCAACAAATCAACGAGAGAAGAGCATGATCTAGAGGAAAAGGTAAAAAATTATCCGACATAGTCCTAGTCTGTCTTGAACTTACTTTGGAGCTTGTAGAACCAGCCGGAGGGATGAACCCTGGAAAATATAGAAACTAGAAAAAAATTATTATAGAGGCAAAAGTGGCCCTACACTAGATGCTCCTTCACAATGTGTGACGGCTTTTTCAGTTTCGTCCAAGAATTGTCGAACTCTAGCGTCGATGTAAACACGCAATTTGTCCCCGGCATATAGCTCTAGCTCTCTGAAAATGAGTTCTTGATTTTTGGCAGAAATCCAATATTTGGTAAGATACCTGAACATGTATTTCTTACTGATCGTCACAGCATAGACATCAGCTCCGGTAGTTCGTAGTCTATTTGACGATCTGATCACTTCATCCCAATGATCTTGACTATTTCCATCGGAGATCAGCACAAGCATCAGGCTGAATTACGGTGTTTCCAGAAAGTGCAGTAATCTGACGTTTAAAAATACCGAGCATCTTTTCGGCGGTATTTTTCTATCTCGTCGACTGCCATGTTTACACCGCTGGCTACTGAAGTACTTCCGCCAGAATAATTTGTTGAAAGCAAGGAGTCCAGTACCGCTGATCTATACATACTTATTTTATTCGTAGAAAAGAAAATATTCAAATAGCAAAAGCCAAGAAAATGGGCCCTTTTGCACACGCATACCGTATGCTACCGTAATCGCGCGCGTCGACATGGGGAGAAAGTGCGCCAACTAAACTCTTTCGCTTATTGCTTTAGCGATGGTAGAGAAAACCCCTCTAAGTGTAACTAAGCGTCAGCAATAACACATGTTCGTGAGGTCTGCGGTAGCATACTGTAGTGGTGCAAAAGAGTCGTCTTGTCATATTGCTCACCTTGAACGTGGCTCATTCAGGTGCAGCACAAGCGATGCTTTTTGATTGAAAACAACAACACCGACACGAACTCTATGTTCAAAATCTTCAGTAGGTAGCCGTTTTACCTAAAAATGGTCAATTTTGTACACTTTTTTACCACGATTATAGGCGGGGTCGCAAAAAGTACCGTAGGACTTCCAAACTTACCAGATCCACAGCGAACTGCAGCTGCCTTTGGAATTCACCTTCAACGCTGGTGGAAGTATCGATAACGAACATTAAATCGGTTAAGCAGGGTAAAATGGGTCTAGGTCCTGATTTCTCAAATATTGCTTCTGCTAAATAGGAAACATCAAGTTTTTTCTTGGAACCATGCCAAAACAGCCTAACCATGCTTTGCTTCCTCAATCTTTGGCAAATCCTTAGCGGTCCTTATACCTTGGGCGCGGCGTTCATCAGCTGATGGCGTTTGCAATCCGGAACCTTCACCTATGAGGATAAATGTTATTAGCGGAAAGTAGTGGACAGATAAAGTCAAGGGTACTCAGGTTTTTCATGTGAAGTAATTGCAGCCTTAGCTAAATGGTAATTCATATTTTTAATGGCCGAGAATCTGACTCTAAACTTCAGAGACCGTGCTCTTACCGTACTCGAACCGAAAAGATTACGGTTTGGGCTAGTGTTTAAAAGTGTATTTCTCGTCCATGACTGACTCATATGAGCTGCTGGTTAAACAGAGGCCTGATTATAGTCCTTCCAGACATCTCGAAAGATACGTACCCAGATTTTGCAAAAAGATCAAACTCTCACCATCAGTAGCGTCAGTAACAGTATTGTCTTCAGCTTCAGTGGTACTCTCCAACAAAGCTTCAATGGTAGTAGTTGTTTTAATCCTCTTCAGTTTTTGTGGTATCGGAGAAACCCCAGAGCTCTCGCCACTTGACTCTGCTGATCCCTCGGTGATCAGATCAGCAGTAACGGGATCAAGTTCAATGGTGGTAGGACGTCGAGAAGTGCTGGTTCTTGGCCTTGGAGTAGTACTGGTACGTTGCCTTAGAGTAGTGCTGGCAATTTCCTGTGTTGACCTTAGGGTAGTGCTCGTACTGATTCTTGTAGCCTAAATCAAGCAGATTCAAGTGATGAAAAGAACGGATCATCTCTATGACCCCAGATTACTTACATATCTTTTCAAACAGCTTTTCATTTGATAATTTCGACGAAAGTCTAAGCAATTTCGGAAATTTCGCACCTTTTTCGGCTTACCCCCTTACATTTATAACAAGAATCATTTCGAAGCAAGATTAGAAAAAATTTATTCTGCAAGATTTTTGCATGCAAATACCCAAAAAAAACCTTGCAGTGAAAAAGGAAACGGGTTTTGGATTCGAATAATCATTTTTGTAAAAATGGTACTCACCAAGGTCGAAAACTATCAGCAGCCACCAAGCCACAATTAAATCAAAATTTTGGACAATTGTTCCCATGAATCGCGCAATTGATGATAATTCAAACCATGGCATACTTTTGGAGTATACTTTTTATCAATGTTTTTGCGAGTAGTAAATCACATGACAAATATTTAGAGACCTTGCAATGAACAACGATTCATATTTGAACCCTATACTTTGCAAGGTAAAAGAGATATTTTAAAAAAACTCAAGGAATAAAGAATATCATTTGAAAAATGTCACATGTGAATGGCTAAAATACTTTATAAATGTTTTAAAATTTCAAATCAGCGATGTGTTATGATTTATTCCAGTCGTGACGGCAGCCACGCACCTTTCTTTGGAATTTAGGGGTTAAAGGCAGCGTCCGGGCAAAATTTTGCCTCTCATGTTTTTGTCGTCCTAGGGCCTTCCCGTGGCCCTGATTACGGTTATAAAGTTCAAATTATCCAAAACCCTCAAAAAACCTAATTCCTGGGGATCCTGCTTTGAGGACGCGGACGAGTTTCGGATTGTTTATTCCCCCGGCTCACCACTGAGGAGGAGCTGCAACTGCATGGGTGCAGTTGCAATCCATGATCGATCGATGCGTGAGCACACGTCCTCTGCGGGAGGTTTGTGATACGTATCACAGGCCCGTATCTCCTTTTAGAGACCACGTCAAAGGATCGGACCAACGCAGATCAGATACTCATGGGGCCCGCTTTACAACTATGTGCTAACCTGGGTGGGCGGATCTTGCCCGGACGCTGCCTTTAAGCTGTCGAAATTCTTGAATTCATGCCAAAATTCCTTTTCGAGAATGTGACTAACGCTACTATTTGAATTCCGGATAAAATCTCTCAGACACCGATACTAGTGTGACAATCTAACAAAAATATATCTATTTTCACAGTTAAAAACGTATAGAAACAAAAAATTTATGAAAAATAAAAACAGAGATACACATACCACCTGTCCAGCAGAAGAAGTCCTCGTCCTCAGGCCTCTTCCTGTAACCCTGCTGGTCGTTGTTTCTGGCTCAGAAGTAGTAGTGGTAGCACTAGGAGATGAGGTAGCTCTAGGAGATGAGGTAGCTCTAGGAGGTGAACGAGATGTCGGCATCTCATCCCGTGCCACTGTCCATTCCACTGTTTGAAGTTTTCTGTCGCTTTTCTTGGCAATTTCCTCTACTTCACCAGCTCCGCTTACGGTAGCGCTCTTTCCGCAGCGCTTGACTTCCTTATTTACAGCATGTAGAAACTTGTTTTCTTCTTCAGATAGGAAAACTTTGGCTCTTTCGCCAGCCCACTCCTAAAGTTTAGTTGTTTTTCTTTGCAAATTTACAGCTAAGGGCTTACCCACCTGTAGTTCACGCTCAGAGAAGGTGCGATTTGGTGTGTAGGCCAAAAGTGCGCTGTTTGGTACATCGTGAATATTCCTAAAAATTGAAAATAAAAAAAATTCTTGCTTTTGCTCGTATTTATGAATATACTTCTTGGGCGCATAGTGTACTTTTATATTAAGTTATAAACGGAAGAGCGGAATTGGTTCTATTGGGAATGAAGTCGACTGCGCAGTCAGACAAAAACGAGAGAGTGTGGGGAGCATGGAGGGTGCGCACGCTCTCTGTGGGCGTTCTGCCAAAACGAGGCGTTTTCGAAATTATTAGCAGATTTTTGCATTTTGTTATACTATTGGGATAGAACTTCTTGGACAAGTCATGAAGCACATTTTACCCTTTGATTCAACTGGCTTGGCGCAGGCTAGGTAATGATCAGAGAGCACGCGCGAGGAAGAGGCGCAGTCGGCGTTAGCCTTAATTAGGTCACGAAGCCCCGCCTTCCATGCGCCAAGCCAGTTGAATCAAAGGGTAGGTCGACTATATATGATAATAAACGATAGTAAATGTCTTAAATTGGAAACCTAGTCTTGAAATTTGAAAAAACTCACATAGATGTTTCTATCAGCTCACGCCATCGATCCTGATTTATACTGTCGGTAAGAAGGACAACAACAAGACGGGCTGAAGGTCGTCGAGTTGCGACAAGCCGCTAAACGCTTACATTATAATAATCAAGTTTTTAAAATCAATTAAAATTTTGGTTTTGGTTGAAAGGAACATGTTCTTTATAAATACTAATACTGGATCTTCTTTAAGATTTAACTTCCCTTTTTCTCTCAGTAACTAGTTTCCAAGAGCATAAAACATTTTGACCACTATCTTGCAAGTGATATCAAATTTTTCGACAATAAATAAATAATTGAAATCTGTAAAAACGCTCGAGAACCTTCGCCAATCATCTCAAGTACCTTACCTGTATAGAAAGACGAGCACCAGAAACAGACGGAGTGGGACCTGCTGTGTTTCGAATTTTTGCAAATCTATGTAGAACAAAATCACGAGTATTTCTGCCAAATTTGAGCTCTAGTCGTGAATTCTGAAAAAAAAATAAAAGACCTAAGTTTTTAGTATGTATGGAGTATGCAGTCAAAAATTTTCTAGCAAAAAAAGCAAAACAACTTAATTTTTTGGGGAGAAAATAAACTAATCAAGTGAAAATTCAAAATTTTTCTCGACATCTTGCTCTATAACGGGAGCTGTAAGAATGAAAATGACTAACCCTCGAAAAGCTTACAGCTCCAACTTGTATTTTTCCAAATGAGAAATCTTTAGGAGCAAACAGTTCTGCAGTACGATTTGCGAGCTGAAAATATTGAAAAAAATTTCACTTAAGGTTGCTCTTTAAAAATTTGCATACTGCAATCTCCTTTTTGAAAGTGTCCTCAACGCTTGATGAAGTGTCAATGATCATGACAAGGTCGACATCACAGGATTGTGGCTCCTAAAACGAAAATTTTGCAAAAATTCATGAGAAGAACCAGGAAAATGCAATGTTTACCGCTAGATCTCTCTGTCTGGCGCGTGAAACCTCGTCCGAACCTTCGTTGGTTTCTCTTACACCATCAACCACTTGAACATCGCCGTCATCAAAACCATCAGTAATTGGCCAGATGGGCTCAACTGTAATGGGTAAAAATCCCCCAGATGGGAGGGGTTTGTCCGAAAAAACTTACTCGTTGTGGAAACACTGTTCTCATTCCCGGATGCTTCCTCAGTGAAAAAGCCACCATCGCTTGTGGTTTCTTCCTCAGCTTCGTTGGGAAGCGAATTTTCAGTAACTTCTGTGAATTCAGTAACTTCTGTGAAAGTTGGTTCAATCGTAGAGGTGGAGGCAAGAATGTTAAGTAGCGAGAAGCGTTTAGTTGCTGCAGTTTCCTGAAAAAAATTATTCATAATTTTTCAGATTTTTTTCCGGCTATAAAAAGACGGAAAATGTTATATAAAGTTGGAAAATTAAATCACCTCTGAAAATGAGAAAGAACTTGTAGTTTTGAATTTCGATTGAAGACGTGCGAGGGTCTTTCCACCACTTTTACTCACGCAATCATTCATATAAGAGGTGATAGTAGGCAGGAAACTGAAAAAAATTTGTGAAGAAAAATGATTATATTTCTGGAATGCAAGCATGCTAAAAGTGAGCTATGAAGTACGTATGTCTGTTACGACAACTACGTCTAAAAAGAATCGTAAAAAATAATTTGGAAAAAGAGGAATATTTCTAAAGATTTTAGAGGAAGAATAATATACTTTTAAAAAGAATGATCAAGAACTCCTATTATAAAATGCTAGAAAAGTCCAAAGGACAGTTCAAAATAACCGAAAATTCTAGAAAATGCGACATTGAATATTTTTGAATGGATTTTGGATTATGTAAAATTAAGACCATTGAAATTTACTTTTGCTAGGGAAGAAAATAATTAGGGAAGAAAATAATTCTGGGTTAGAGTAACGGATTCTTTTGTGCAACCACAATTACAAATAAGATCTGAAATCGATTTTTTGGACTCAACAAATAGATTTTCGAGGACTGTACACGAGGTTTGGTTGAAAAAAATTCGACATTCTTATGAGAAACAAATTATTTTTTTCACTTTTGCGGACAACTCACTTGGTGTACTGATCTCCGACGAACACTCGACTTTTATCACCAACATAGATCAGCAATTCTTGTTCATTATAGTCTCGACTAGCTGACACAGCAAATAGTTCTGCATTGGCGTCCTGAAGGGAAATTTTTGAAATTATCAAAAATCTGAACTTTTGAAGTTATAATGTTCCAGGCTTATGCACCTGTAGTCGTTTTCCTGTAGCTTGCACAACATTCCAGTATTCTTGCCCATGGCCATCGGAAATGAGAACGAATACCTAAAGATATTGATTGGAAAATTTTACCTGTCATCCCCCCTCCTCAATTTTTTTCTCGCTCAAAAATACCTGCCGAGCATCCTTTCTCCTAGCCCTTTCCATTTCATCGAGCGCAATCTCAACCGCACCGGCAATACGGGTATTTTGCCCGGTAAATTTCACTTCTTTGACGGTGTCTTTGATTTCATCAAGGGAACGTCCACGTAGGAATGGGAGCATGACGTCCGCATTTGCGGCAAAACGGGTAACAGACACCTACAATAAAACGAGCATCATTGATTTCTGAAATGTGGGAATCGCTTGATTGCATACCTGAACCGCATTGTCGTAAGCCGTGGTGGGAATTTCATCGAGCATATCGAGAGCGATTTGACGTTGATCTTCGAAAACTCGAAAAACTGAGCCGGATGTGTCGAGCACAAGCGCGAGATCGATCTGAGCAAATTTTAAAAAATTTGGTGAAAAATAACAATTCGTTCAAGTAGAACATAAAAAATCAGCGCTAGTGAGAATTTTCAATTTTTTGATGCTAATCAAATTGATAAAAAAAACTTAGAAGCACAGTCAACCGTCGAAAGTTAATATTGGTTTATTTTTAGAAGTTTTACTTCAAGAAGAACATCAGTTTTGAAAGAAGTTCATTTCGACCACATCGCTTTGAAATGTTTTTGCTTTTCTTTTAATTTTTCATTGGAAATAAACTCAAAAGCCTAACTAAAAATATTTCAATAGAGAAATTTTGAAATTTTACAGAAATATATTTTAGAAAATCGCGCTTATTTACCTTATCGAAGCCGCATTTTTGTCCTGGTGTAAATACCAGCTTCTCATCATCGGCTCGACGGCCCCTCACTCCGTGAAGCCTCTTTTTTAATTCCCTTGATGATGGAGTTTCTTCAGACGGTGGCGTGCAAACTCCAAGAGCCTGAAAATATTCAATTTTTTAAATAAAAAACGACTATACTTGTCTCTTCTGTGGGTGCTGTTGCGATAAATAATGTGAAAACAAAGCAATAAATTGATAAAATTCAATATCCAATGATTTTCTTTGAGGTCAATGGAAGTTATCTCAAATCTTCACTTTGCAATTTTTGGCTGAAAATAACAAGATTTTAAATGCCTTTTGTGGTCGAAATCAAAAGTGTGCGAAAAAAGGCCCACTACGGCGCCCGGGAAATTAAGAAGCACTAGCTGGCTTACCCGGCTCAGCCGTATGTTCCGAGCCAAATCCCAGCCCCCTAGCTCAAATTTTGCAAAAAAATCGATAAAATCGATAAAAGTAATGCACGATTTTAAAAACTAATATTGTATTCGGAATCCCCATGCTCACTTACCCCCCTGTGCCAACTCCCAGCCCCGTAGCTCAAACTTTGAAAAAAATCGATAAAATCGATAAAAGTAATGCACGATTTTAAAAACTAATTATGTATTCGGAATCCCCATGCTCACTTACCCCCCTGTGCCAACTCCCAGCCCCGTAGCTCAAATTTTGCAAAAAATCGATAAAATCGATATCGATCGATACGAAAAGTAGCCTATGACACCCGCCGGGGCCCGAAGTGTATGTGTGCCAAGTTTGGTCCCGATCGGTTCAGAAATGGAATTTTCTATTCGGAACATAGGTACACATAGACAGACATACATACAGACAGACAGACATACATACAAACAGACATTCAGCTTTATATATAAGATAATGGCATTGCTACTAAAGGGCCAGGCATATTTCACGCGATTTCAGTCGCGACCGATTTGGCAACTCGCCAGAAGTCTTCATATCCAACACTAGCAAACTGCACATACAAAGTGTGTAGAAGTTGCGTGGTTTAATAAAAATGCCCTATCTTTTGTCATTTGATATGTGCTTACAGTGTGTTATGGACAGTTGGAATATTGCCGAATCGCGTCGAGACTGAAATCGCGTGAAGTATGCCTGGCCCTTAGGGTGATCTATTTTTCTGATGTGATGGCATTTTTCCCCTGAAAATTTTTTCACATTTAGGAGCAATCTTCCATTCCACTGCAAAACATTTTCTTCTGCCAAATGAGGGGGGGGGGTAACATGGAAACCCTCGAAATAAATTTTACATGGGGAACCAATACTTTTAGTGATGAATACTGCATTAAATTTGAATTGAAACACATGGCAATTGTTTTATTTCAGTGAATCACGTTTTATACTTGCTTCCTGCTTTTCTTCCCATTCCTTCCCTCTACTTCCCTCCCCCCCCCCCTGCCTTACACAACATTTTGTGCTCCATTAGATTCTTCACAGTTTCTGAGTCCACGTTATCAGAAGACATGTACTACATACTTTTCATGTGACATGTAAGGGAATTAGCTGTTAGCTTTCTTTATATAAAATCTCTTTAAAATTTGTTATCTTTGTAAAGTTTATCCTTACTAAAAAATAAAATTGACCCAGGCATTGCATCATTGCTCCCTGAAACATTCCAACAAAATTGCTGCATGTTTCGACTAAAACAAGCCCTACAACATGAGAAAGGAAATCTTAGAAGTGTAATCAAAGCCAGCCACTGAAAAAAGGCACTTCAAAAAGATTAAGATCGCTTAGCCTCGTGGCGCCAGAATTCCCGTATATACACTTTGCAAAAAACTAGTGCATTCGCTTTCGAATGGCTATTTCTTATCGATGTCAAGCAGGTTCAATAACGAGGCAATGTAACAGTCAACTTTCACTTTGAATGGCGTCTAGTTTTCGTAGACATATATGGAATCATACTATATATGGGCATTCTCTATAAAAGAAAACTATGTGTGTTATAATAGATCCGGTCACACTTCATAAGCCATTTCATTTATGCGCAAATGAAATACATTCTGCGCAAACATGACTTTTGGCATGTTGGCCATTTCACGTTGAAAAAAAATTTGAATATCCAATGAGTCGATTACCTTGTCTTCAAAAAAGTCAAAAATAGCAGAAAATATGACTTCAAAAAAAAACTGCCCATTTCTGTGGAAAGCGCTTGAGCAGTATTGATTATATTCCAATAGGATTACTCAGATTGCAAGAGTGCGCTTCCTACTCTATGCCCCACAAATAAGTCTGGCATTTTGCCAAAACGAAAAGTGTCGTTACACATTTCAGCCAATGGTAGTAGAGCAGCTCGTTGCCATTGGCTGCTGTACTCACGTCACGCCATATGGCAGCCAATCATAGCGGAGCAGCTTCGCGCCGCTGCCATTGGCTGCTGTCCTCGTGCTAGCACTAGCAGCCAATGGTAAGCAAACTACATATTTCAACTTCTTTGCTTCTGCCCGTTCTTTTCTCTCAGATAATGAAACATGAAATATGAGAGTGCGAATTCTTGTAGGATTTTCTCTTGCCAACATGATATGATTTTAAATAACTTAATGTAGAAACGCAAAAAAATAATTTACAGTATGAAAACATTACCGTACCTCATCGAGTGTTTCCTGGAACACTTGTCTATCAGCGGCTGAAATAAATATGCGCTCTCTGGCGCCAGTATATCCTAACAAAGCGTATGAATTCGGACGTGAACTGCCTGTGATAGCAAACGTGGTAGCTCCGAGTTTTTCCACATTCGATCTGCAAATGCACAACTATATTCTATACCAGCTTACTGTCATCCCATTCAACAGTCAAATTGTGTAATCGCACCATTTTTAGGATCTGGTGGCGATAAAGTTACTCTCGTTATAGAGAGATGATATTAAACGTAGGTAAAATGATAGGAAAACGATTGCATGTAAAAAAATGGAAAAGGAGGTAGATCTATCGTCTTGTTAACGCAAATGAAATTGGTGCAATTGCAGAAAGTGGCGGCTGGATAAGGGAAGACTGTAAATATGAAACGGCTTACACTGCTTCCAAAGTTTCTGCGACGAGGTCAGTGTTGAGCCCGTCATGAGCCAAAATGACCACTTTTCGTCTTTGACCAGCAGTTCTTGATTCGAAAAATAATGACATGGCCTCTTCTAGAGCTTTGGCTGCTGAGTTTGAAGTTGACTGTTTTGGTTTAAGCGTTGAGATCACGTCGGAGACCTGAAACACTCGAAAGTTGCTATTTCTTCATCGTTTGTTGACGCCGGCCCAGCTGCTCGCTAGCATAGTGCCGGAATATAGTGCGCATGTAATTATCGATCGACCCGGCACGGCGCCAGCACAGCAGTGGATCGGAACTGGAACCTCGCTGGCACGGTGCTAGTGCGTGCATCGAAAGTTTCGGTTTTTATTTGATTTTTCGTTCAATCTTTCTCCAAACTATTTTAGAAATGTTTGGTTCCCCAAACATGTAGGAAGGGGTTCCCCAAAACATTGCGTAGGAATGCTGATTTGCTAGTGTTTTACTGAAAGAAAAAGGATTTCCCCCGCGATTGTTCTTACATAAACGTAGAAATGCGAATCGAGATTCCTGTGCGAAGAAGTGCAATTATCCTCAGAGGAACTTTTTCTACATGGAAAATGCTGCGCAATCAAGATGCATACTATCGATGTTTGTTTACTTTCCATAGGAATGGAATCATAGGAAATTCTGGAAGAAGCAATACGGAAGGTATTGATGGTCGCAAGAAGAAATTTCTGTAAGTGTAACTAATAAATTTGTGATCTTTATTCTCGTATTTTTAGCCTCATTGCGCTTCATATGCTTCAGTTACACCACTAGTTTTGCAAAAGCTTTCGGCACTTTTCATATTCAACGGAATGCAGTACTCATTTTTCTTGGTAGCGCCTTTTTGGGTTACGGTAGGTGTACGGTATGTGGGCAAGCTAAGGGTTCGCTGTAACTTTGCATAAGTGATGTATTTGGCGTGCTAATCACGACAATCATATTCATTCTTAGAGTTGAGCTTTATAAGTCAATGTAAGACCTATTTTTTGGCTACCGTAACCCTACTATGTTGCTATCGTGAGAGATGGTTATGGCATGACTTGTTCAACATGTCAAGAACCTCCTTTTCGTTGAGTTAGTGCAGGTTGCGTACCATACATATCGTAACCCACAATAAAGAAATTGCACAGGTTTGGCAAGATTTGTTGCTTTACATTTTTGGCTTTTAGGGAATGGAATTAACTCAGTCTCGAGCTCAGAAATATTAGAAATCTATTCATTAAAATCCTGAGACATATGGTGCATTTGCACGAAAAGAGTGATTGCAAAGTACTTTAAGTTATTAGAAAGTCTTTAGTTTTTAAAGGCAGCGGCTCGGCAGAATTCCGTTTTCCAATTTTCACCTTTTCGGGGCTTTCTCGCCATGAGAAACCCATATCTGGGCTTTTCAGCGCATGAAAATGGCGAAAATGAACTTCTTAAGAAGGTCCGCATTCAGTGGAGGAATGGGCGGGGCGTGGAACGGGGAAGGCGGGACGCGGCTTTTTCCGGCGTATCTTCACTGAATTCGGATCTGGAATGCTTGAAAAAAGCTCATTTTCGCCATTTTCATGCGCTGAAAAGTCCAGATATGGATCTCATGACGAGAAGGCCCCGAAAAGGTGAAAATCTGGAAAACGAAATTCTGCCGTAAAAGGGTCTAATCTCAATTTCCTCGTGTCATTTACCAGATTTTCCAGGACGGTACGACATGCTAAACGGGCAAATTTCCACCACAACAAATGGGGCAGATTTTGCTGATGATGAAAATGATTTTTAATGATTTCAACGTACCCGTTCCGTATCGGTAGCAAACGGTGATTCGAGTTCAAGCAACAGTTCCGGCTGTTTGCTAAATCCTATCACTCCATAGCGTACCGATCGATCTTTCAAGACGTTTGCTAGCCGTCTGAAAAAAAAAACAATGAAGAGAATGTCGTATTAAGCATTGCGATGACACAAAGCGGTCATCAGTGATAGCCCTAAGACCCTCCAATTAGTGTCTGCGATTATGTTATCCGCCGCCGAACAAGATCTTGAGTGGCTTTCGAATGGAACAAAGCTGATTCCCGCTTTGTGTCCAGATTAAAGCCGAAGCGCAGCTTACTTGAGAGTGCGCAACAGACGATGTTGTTGGATGAGAAATGCTGTGTTGTTTGATGAAGTGATGTCGATGACGAACACGATGTCGGCATCGACTTCGGCGCAGGTCACTGAAAAAGGTAAAATTTGAAGATATGGGTAGAGTCGAACAAGCAGAGCTCAGACAATTCATGGGAACTTCCCGAAGGCTTCAGCAGAATTTCCGGAGGATCACCTGCGGAAGTACCACTGTCATTTTCGGGAAGTTCCCTAAATAAGGCTTTCGGGAAGTTTCCTCGTGTTGGGAGCTTCCGCAGAGCTTATTTACTGGCCTGTACACTATTGTGAGAATATTTTCTGTCTACAGTATAAACAGTACAGTCTAGACTGGTATAGATTTAAGGGTTTTATAGTATGTTCTTGTCTTGTTGACAATTTCTCTCTAGGGCTTTTCTACAAGCCCAAGTCGCATGGAAGTTCTTCGCATGCATAAGCATGGCAATTACGCGAAAATGTTGTCTTCACCGCAGGGACACTATATTGAATACAACTCGTGAAATCACTAAACTTCCTTCAGAAAGCATAATTTTAAAGCTTATGAAAAAACAAAAAGAGAAGATTGGTTGATTGAAGGAAATCGATAATTCTAAAAAGTAACCCGTAAACACTTTTTTGATAAACAAGCTCCCCAAATTCTGCGAAGAGAACCCAGCCTACCATTCGTAAGATCATTGAATACAAAATGCTACCTGCTAAAATCCGAGCTAATTCAGTTCACAGATTTATTTAACTGAAAATGGAATGGTAACAAAGTTGTGGAAATCTAGGGGATATAATGGCGTCAAAAATTACGTTACTCAGACAAATGGCCTGAACTTCCGCAGAGCGCTTGCGGAAGTTCCGCTGGGCCACCTGCGGAAGTTCCGCCGGGCCACCTGCGGAAGTTCCGAAACGAGGTCCTACTTAAGTTCCGATGAATGCCAACCACAACAGCAAAAGAGAACCCACAGGCGAGATTTGAACCTTACTCTATTGACTGTGAGACTCACCTACTATCCTCTGCACTACGACTGACACGTTCGATAATGCACTCTAGTTGTTGGCGAGGCAACATCATATTAAACAACACATTCAAACTCCTGCGGAAGTTCTGGCAGGCCGAATTGCTGCGGAACCTCTGGCCTTTTTCGGAATTTCCGCAGGATTTTGAAAAAAGTCCTGCGAAAGTTCCGATTTTCAACGTTTTCATTTTTGCAATAGTGAACAAAATCCAGCAAATTTGGCTTGTCCTGCGGAAGTTCCGGTGATTTGTCCTAGCTGATTAGTTTTGGTTTTCCCATAAGGCGTAGATACAGTTGGATAAAGTTTTTCTTGAGAAAAATTAGATTTCCTCAGATTTCACTGGTCCCTTGAACTTCGCTGAAATGATGACCACAAAAGAACTGTATACCCAGTTACTCCCTCTATGATTGAAATGAGAGCTTCAACAGGTTAAAGGGCTCATCGTAAATGGGCACTTCGCCAAAAATAGTAGTTTCTCGAGAGTAATTTACGGCTTATTTTCTCTCGTTGTTTTCATTCAACGACGTGCTTGATCTGGTCAAGAAAATTGCTAGAGACACTTTCTCGGGAGTAATTACGGTTGCACTTAGAGCAAATCCCAAATTGCACTCAACACTAGAGAGAATGAAGAGGTTTCAAAGTGCATTATTTAGCTCTGTTCTCGAATTCACACCAATCAAACCGCATCCGCGCCGCCGTCGCCGGTTACTCTACGAGGGTACTAATTTGCACTCGGAGAAACACATGGAAACTCGTCATGCTGAGTGCATTTTATGAAAAGAGCGCGAGAACATAGCAAGCAATAAGGCGAGACTTTACGGAACCTTCCCGTGAAGTAAAAAAAAAAACGGCCACTGGTCGGTGCACCACCGTCCGGATGTGCAATTTTGCGTCCCACGGCGAGGATAGATGTGACAGGGGTGTCGATCTATACCTACCCGAATTATCGTCATCTCTGCCGACAGCGTGCGTTATTCGTGAAAACAGTGAAAAAGTGACGACGATGACGGCTGCCTATAATAAAACCGATGTCGGGATCATAAAAGTAAAAGAAACGAGGAGAAAACTCGAAAAAGTCAGGAAAAAACCTTACCCATGACAGCCATAATGGGTGGTGCATCGTATGGCGCCCCTGAAAGCTGTTTTGAACAATAAATTTGCGAACTGATACGGTAATTACGATACGAATACGGTAAGAGAGCTATAAGACGATACCCTCAGCGCTTAGCACTTGAGTAAGATGTCGACAAAGGTTAGTGTGTACCAAGCAATGCGCATAAATCTAGGCAATACCTGATTCTCGAGGTAGAAAGGAGAATTTCGAGTTTTTCGTACCTTTTACGATCGCTGGCAAGAGCCAACTGGTCTTTTACTTATAGAAATCGCTTCAAGAATTTTTTGCAAATACTGACAAGCAAGGAAATGTGTAATTAGCAATGTGTCAGTCAAACAAGACGAGTAGAAATGTGACAGGAATGCTCAGAAAAAGTTGCTCAGCAATTTTTTAGCTGGTAAAATGGGAAAAACAATTGCCTTGCTTTTTTCCACTACCGGAAGTGGAAATTTTTGCCTTGTTTTTATCACCGCGTTTTCCGAAAAAAATAACCCATAGTAATTTGCAGTTTTGGTCTTGTCCTTGATAGAGTAAGTGGGCATACTTTCACATAGGCTGATTTCCACCTTGAAAGCTATGAATACTCATTTCAGATCGTTCAAAACGTTGCTCTTATTGTTTACGAATTTTTTGGTTTCCCAAGAAAAACTACTAAATTGCTAACCCCGATTTGAATTGTTTAGTGAAGAAATAATTTCCAAATTACAAATATTTTTTGACGTATTCGATTTCTCAAGAACTCATTTGCCTTGAATCTATAAAAAATCAACAAACTGATTTTGGAGCAAAAACCAGTATCAAACGAACTTTTGAAAATTTATTTTCCACTTCCACTGGCCAAAAATTTTATCAATATATCAAAGAATGCGATGGGAAGTCAGCAAAAAAGTGAATATTTATTCTTGAAATCTTAGTAAACTTTTACTGAAGTTTTTAATGCATTGAGCTGCTAGAAAAAAAATGAAAAAAATGCTAAGGTAAGGTAGATTAGCTATAAAACGCACTCTGCAAACATATTTTACCTATGAAATTTGATTCTGGTAAAATATGCAACCAACACACAAGTCAAAACCTATGATTTGTTTGTTCAATCAGCTTTGTTGGAACAAATTACAGTTCAATGGCCAAAATGTAGATCAGCAAAGTC
Organism: Cylicocyclus nassatus; assembly: GCA_958299035.1. Taxonomy (NCBI): domain Eukaryota; kingdom Metazoa; phylum Nematoda; class Chromadorea; order Rhabditida; family Strongylidae; genus Cylicocyclus; species Cylicocyclus nassatus. The sequence continues at coordinate 11,900,653 of CATQJL010000112.1, forward strand.
AAATTACCTGCCATAGAGATTGCGCTAAAATTATAGAGGTATGTGGAATGGTTTAGGTCAAGAACTGCACAAGGTTGAGGTTAGAATCAAAAACTGTAAGGTTAAGGTTAAACAAAATAGCATAAGAAATACGGAACAGGATCACCTCTAACTGTTTTTCAAGGTTTTACAGGTTTTGAATTGTATGTCGTAAAAAAGGAACTTTGAGGGCATTCTATGCAAAACAGAATCGTCCAAATATGGACTGCATAACCACTTTTTGAATTTTAATCTACTATAAGAGGCAAGACTTGGCACATCTACAGTTACCGTGGATGATTTCAAAAGAAGTATATGATCCAGCTTTGACAAGCGTTTCTGAATGATTGCCACTTGTTCGAGACAAAAACAATAATTTCTGAGAATGGGGAAGCGTAACAGTGCAGTGTCTGGTTTTCACAAAAGAATCAATTCTCTTCTTTTATGTTCTTATACCAAGCCGACTGACTTTGAAAAATGAGGAGCCCTTGACAGTTATGAATCATGATTTACTAGTTTTCAGCACATAGTGTAGAAAGAATAACGGGACGAATAGAACAGGATATGTGAGGACGAAACACGAACGACAGCTAATATCGTCGCCACTAGATGCATAGCTCTTTATTACTGCAAATACTTCGCTAATGGAGTTGGGGCTTATGCTTCGGATGAAAGAATGAAGAAAAAAGTGCGAACTAGATTGAAGGGGTTGGCAAAATATTGCGCAACATTTGAGTCAAGCTGCTTGCTAAAAACGAAAAAGTGAGAAGGTTGGGAAGAAGGGGGAGGGGGAGAGGGCATTGAACAGCAGCATCGTCACTGTTTGAGAATTCTCGTTCATTGAGAGGGAGATAGAAACCAGCTAAGTCTATGAAAACGCAATGAAATCCACAGAGACATGAGATCATTGAAGAAGCAGCTGAAGTGAAAGCGCGACCGAACGCCGTTACTGAACCCCCGTATCGCCTGCTCCCCGCCTCTTGTAAGAAGTTACAATAACCAGCTCGTCAACAATAGCGTCGATCGCTAACGCAATACGAGGGGCGATTATGAGAATCGCTAGCAGACGGGACAGACACTGACCCCTCTCGGGGAGCTGCTCCTGCTGGCGGCGGCGGTGGCGAAGGCGGTGGTGGCGGTGGCTGTGGCGGTAGCGGTGGTGATAGTGGAAACCAGCTAGGGGATTGACGTATGATTGACCATCAGCTCCGGATATGTCAAGAACTAGAGTAGCTACGGCGGCGGCAGCTTGGAACAATCCAGAATCAGCTCCTCCCCCCCCCCTCCCGGGTATCGGAGAAGACACAACGGCGGTTTGTCCACATATTCATCGCTGTTCACGCCGGGTCCGCCTTAACTCGCCTCGCCTGTCGACACTGCTTTTATTGGGGTTGCGTTGCGAAGATGATTGCAAAGCCGAACGCCGAAGGTCAGAAGCACGACTAGTTTCGAGGAACGTCAAGAACGCGGCGGTTTACTCAAGAACAGATAATCCACAAGATTGTGAGCGGATTTAGTAAGCTTTGATAAAAAGCAATCAAAGTTGGAGGACCTTGCAGTCGAGCTAAGCTAACAAAGAAAAATTGAGGAGTCCTAGCACGGACTTTCACAAAAAAAGGAGACTATTCTCTTCTATAAAAGTACGGTACTATGTATACAATACTCACTTAGCATTCTTCAGGTACTATAAAATAGCTTTAGTAAACAATTGCCAAAACAGAGAAAACACTTATGTTTACGGGATACCATTCCAGTTACGAGGCTAATCATACTTTGTTTAAATGACTTGTTTATGAAGTCAGTAGACCTCTAGGTATTTTGTTGCGCTTACGCCAACCTCACTTGCCCGTAATAAATTGCTATCGGGCCTCAACTTTCCAAAGGAAGCATTTAATGTCAAATTCCCGCGCTTTCTAGCGACAGTCTTTGTAGTGAAATGAATGTTAAATAATGACAGACTCAGTAGTTGCTAAAAAAAGTTTTTCATGCTCAAAAAGTGCTTGGATGATTAGCGCAATGGCTAGAATTCTTACGAGCAAGTGCTGCTTGCAATGCAAATGTTTCATAATAAAGTTTAATCTATTAGACTTTATGGTCCATGATACCAAAAATCTTGTTTATTAGAAGCGTCTTTATCAACCGACCGTTTGGGATAGAGCACTCTTCTATTGCTAAAACTTAGTAGTTTAGGGTCACAGTAAGCGTTTATATTTCATTTGACCAGCTTTTGGAAAAATTATTTGATGTTTCTCATTTTTTTCTGATTCTGAAGCATACTGAGAGAGTACGTACTAAAACTCACAACATCGACCATCTTGCGGTGTTGTGCAATTGCACAAAAAGCCTTCAGATCCATTCTTCCAATATGCTGATCATTTCACCGGTCCAGAATCGATAGATTGGTGACATGATGTCTGGAGCATCTTAGCTTGTTCATTCATCATAATGGGCTACATTTCATCAGCTTTTACGATGGCAAACGGAGTCGATTTAGTCCGCGTTTACGCCCAAAGGATATTGATCCTTTTGTGAAAAAACAGATTGCTTGAAGCATAGAAACTTTTGAAAAAAACTGTTATTGGTCCAGGACATCGAAAAAGGACCGGAAAGTTTGAGTGTTCCTTTGAAGAGCAGATTCCTCGACTTTCTGATTTATTAAATAAATTTCAATCTAGGAATTTTGACTCATCGCTGTTTCAGGACAACGAGTAATAGCAAACCTTAAGAAATGGCTGTCATGTTTTTACAATTTCGCAATATTTCTGTAGTTTTCCCTTTATTTGACTGTTTTGACCCGGTCATATGATACCTGCATTTCGCATTTTATTTTGATTTTTTACTATTCTCTTGAATCTAGACTATTTTCAGCTTCTACTGTCTTATATATGACGCAGTTTTTTAATTCTCAGCATTTATAGCTTTTAACCGGATGCAAATACAAAGGTTACAACCATAATCGGAGAAACCATGATAAAATTATTGAATGCTAGATTTCGGCAAGTAAATTTAGCAAGAGTTTTTTTGCGCAAGACAAAAACGAGCGCTGGAATGCATTTAATTACGCCCCCATTGATCATCTAAACTTTTTTTCTTGCAAAATCTTGACTCTGTCATCATCCTGGGCTACATCAAGAACAGAGAAAGCTTCATCGGGCTTTCACTGGAAGCAGTTCGGTTTTTTCAACTTTGCTTGAATAGGCTTTCAATCGAATAGGATTTCGAAACAATGCTTAAGCTAAGTCGAACAGTCTAACTCTGGTTGTTAATCCTAAATTGAAAGGAAGCTAAAACTATAGGCTTTTTTCGCAAATCACAAAATAGAGCATTTTTGTTTGCTAAAGGACGGATGTATAATACCGTAAGATTAGCGAAGGCTCTTGAAAAGAAAGTGCAAACAATTTACGTCTATTAAAAACAGAGCTCGGCACAGGTAGCTTATAAGCAACATGAATATCGTTTTTGGGACAAAAAGCAAGGGGATATCGTTTTTGTGGCCGGAAAAAAAACACAACTTGAGTTTACGTTTTTTAGTCGACGTTTCCTTTTATTAGAGTTTTTTTACGTCTATGGTTCAAGGTCAAAAGGGACTTCGTAAAATCCTGGGGAAGTCAAGGAAGACTTCGTGAAATTCTGGGGAAGTTAAGTTTTCGTAAAGCCACACCTCGTGTCGAGTCCTGATTAGAAATCCAAACGCAATAAATCATGCGCGCGGACAAACTTTATCACTGCTTCACGAAAAAGAGCAATAAAAAGCGAGAGATCTGCACTGATAATTTATTGCATTGCACTTCGCTGATGTCGGTCTATCACCTTTTTGATTTTACACAGAAAAATTTAACCCATTGACGACGACGCCTAATTTTGCATGGCGGCGCTGTGAGACGACGCGATTTTACACAATACTTTCAGCGTAGGAAAGTTTCGTGACTGTTTACGAATTGTAAATAACCCATTGGCCCTTTCACAAACACTTCTTAGACGACGAAGTCTACAGGTCCGAAAAGTACAAAGAATTAAAAAATGCTGAGACTGTGGAAAAAATACACCTGGGAAGAATATGATTTTGCAAGGGGTGTGGGCCACCGGTGACCCACATCGTCGTCAATGAGTTAATTTTCGATGACGTGACAGCATTTTGCAACCCACTTTCCGTACGTCTTTTGATTTGAGCTCAAATTTTGCCATATGTACATGAAATATGGCTCTATTACATCTTTGAAGTCGTTAAAAGTGACGTTTTGGTACAGTATCAGTAAAGCTTTTTCCAAAATAAGTTTGCAGCACGATAATTTTCGTAATTTTTATTGTGATAATTCGCAGCAAGTGACGAAGCTTGTGTATGTGACAGAGAAGTTATTTTTTCACTCTCTTTTTCTAACTTCAACTGAACATCCGAAAGATTCTATTAAATAAGAAAACTTAAGATGATGTAGTTCAGAGCGAAAAAAGCGGATAGAAAGTGGACAAGTGAAATAATTTCAAAAATAGACTGATATACTTCCTTTTGAAAAGCCATTTTGTTAAGTCATTCGCAAAAATTGGTGCCCAGTAAATGACGAAACTGGTTCAAATATTACTATGACCCAAATTTTTCGTCTGTGAAAGTATTCAACTTCTGGCCAGTATCTTCTTCCGAATTCCATCAAAGTTTAACCCTAGGTCCTGCATGATTGAACAGATAATCATCAAGACTATTCTCTATCAACTTTATTTGGTCAGCAACTGGTCAATGGAACCGATCGTTGATTTTTACGGGATGTGATGTAGTATCAGCATTGATGTTACATTAAAAAATTTTACAAAAAACTCACTGGCAGCTTTGGAATTAGGCCATTGTTAGAAAAAGCTATTGTAATAAGGCGATAGAAAATTGGACTGCAACATCGCGCTGTTTTTTCGGTAATTAATTTGGATAGGATTCTTCCAAATAGAATTTTTTTTGAAGTTTTAAAGTTTTTTAAGGCTTTGCGTGTCTCTTTCAAAGAAGACTTCATTCACTTCAACAGAAGCACCAAACATCCCATAAGAAATTTCATTAGATGTGTTAGCGAAGAAGTTGACAATTTTGGGATATTTTCATTCGATTCACCGGAACTTCCGCAGGACAAGCAGAATTTTCAGCGATTCCGCAGCGATTCAGCATTCCGAAAACCTGTGCACAAGATTGCGGCGTTCCGCAGCGTTTTCGCAGGATTTCCGCCGGGTTACCTGGGGTAATCCTGCGAAAGCGCTGCAGAAGTTCCGGCCAGTTGTCTAAGAAGGCTTTTGTTTATCTATGTTAGGAAAACATTAGGCTACATGAGCTTTGTTTATTGTTTTCCATGTACTTTTTCACTTCTTTTTCTAAAGATCTGAAATTTTGTACAAAGCATACCCTTCTATAACCAAGTACTACATTTATGACGTACGATTGAAAAATCGCACACGAATTGGAAGGGTTAAGCATTTTCGAATGAATTTCTCAGACAATTCACCGGAAATTCCGTAGGGCAAGCAAAATTTGCAGCGGTTCCGCAGGATTTTGCTTACTATTACAAAAGTGGAAACGTCGAAAATGAGAACTTCCATAGGATTTTCAAGTTAGACTGGAAGAAAACGGGAACTTCCGCAGGTGACCCAACGGAACTTCCCCAAACGTTTTGCAGAAGTTCCGGTCAGTTGTCTGAGTTAGGATCTCTCTTGCGAGAATAATAAGCCCACTATAAAGGAACAAAGGAAGGCTATCATCAAAAGTTTCAAAACTTATTGAGTTGAAAGTTCTGACGCAGGTGTCAAACCCTAGGAAGCCTGTTCTTATCGAAGATTCTGATTACAATCTTAATTACTCCTAGTTTATAGAGAATTTCCAAAAGAAGGCGAAAATTATTGAAGGGTATTTGCAGAAAAGTCTCCGAAAAAGGACATGATAGGAATAGCCCGACGGGGAAAGTGCTCGATCGCATTAGAACAGGACTTGAGACATCATTGGCGACAAATCCAAGGCCAAATGTGGATTGGTGACAGATTACAGGACTTGGCACTGGTTATCAATCAGACAACATGGCTCCCCCCGTTCGGAGGAGAAAGCTGTGTGTGTGATCACAGACTTGATTGGGTTGTTACGGGATAACTAGCTCAGTCAGAGGGGCAGGAAGGAGAAAGAAAGTCTGGAGAGGGAGTGGGGATTCCTGTTCTAACGCAAAAATTTATTCTATTGAGTAATCAAGGTTTTTTTTTCGCGAACTTGCTCTGCAAATGTAGATTTTCAAAAAATTGTTTATTCTCAAAAATTCCGGTTTCAGTTCCTCTTGCACACATATCGATATAATTGATAGTTTTCTTTTGCAAATCAGCATGCAAATAAAGAAATTTATTTGGCAATATTTTTGTGGTTCCTCTAGAAACCCCGGTTTCAAAATTTTTTTTCGCATATCTATCGATATAAACAAAACTTTTATGCATACCATCGCTGCAAACACCAAGAATTCTTTGCAAAAAAAAATTCCAATTTTTCAAAAAATTTCCGGTTTCAAGACTTTTCGCACACTCTAGTGATACAGTTGGCGTTTTTTCTGCAGACCATCGCTGCATATGCTGAAGGTCTTTCGAAAAAAATTTTTTAGCCTCCCAAAAAATTCCGGTTTCAAAATTCCTCTCACACGATTCACCTTCGCAAATTTCATTATCTAATTACGATCTTTAAATTTTTTACGCGCTTAAATGATTGATTGCATTGACCTTCTCATTTTACCGCCAAATTTGTCCGCTTATCTCTGGCATTTTTTTACTGTTTCATGTTTCCTACTTAATAGTTTTTCTGAAGTCACTTTGTTCGGGTGTTCGCAAGTGCGAAAGTCAATTGTGTATCTGATATATAACGAATCGTTAGCTCATTTCAAAAATCTTCCAATACCGGGAAACGCGGTGCGGTCCCGAAGCGCGCGGATGCCAAACACCTTTAATTACTGGTTCACTAAAGTTGTTAGAAAGAAATTAGGAAAGAAAATTATGAGATAATGAAGGATTGGAAAAGAAGTTGTTTGACACAAACGACTGTTCTAATGAAAGCTAGAGAAAATTTGGAGGCCAGGGGATCGCATGGTGTAGTCGACATGACTCTTTATTGCCTACATTCAGGTCTAGGTGAAGTGACCACAACTAAGTGGATGTGGGAGGTTCTGAAAAAAAGTTTTCCTCATTTTTAGCACTTTACACGCCTTCATGATTTAAGCTCTGAACCTTCTGATTTCAATGTCTAAGTTCGGCATATAATTTTCGAAAAATTTCATTTTCTCTTGCCGTTAACCACAAGTTTCGTTATTCCTAATCGATACGCTCTTACTGACATTGCAAATTTTTCGAAAAAATTTTTATCTATTTTATTACCAACAAGGCCAAATCTCGGTTATCCCAGCTAGTGATTAGTCCCCAGGACGCAAAAAAAATTGGTTTGAGCATTCACAAGCGGATTTTATGGGAGACTTGGGTTGGCTATGGCTAACAAAGTGTTTACGTGGGATTTTGTTACTTTTTCAAATTTCCACTGATTCTAGAAAAAAGACAGAATATTCTAGAAAGTACAGAAGCAAGTAGTCAGTTTGTTTTAGTCCAATTCTTGTAATCCATTTCTAAAAGCCTTAAAAAGTGCTTCAACTCTTTTGGATAAATTTCTAGTTTTCTAAGAGTTTCATTTATTGATTTTCAGGGAAGTTGAGCAGAAAACTCTTCTTTCGACTTCAGCCACAAACTACAAAAGGAGCAGAGCTAAAAATCAGACTTTGGATGATTGATGACGATTCTCCAGCTATGTGAGAGCGATATCAGAGAAACTTATCCGTTGATAAGTTTACTGTAACAACATCCGCGTAATCGTAACCCGTCTTCATCCGAGATAATCTCTTACCATACTTGTTCAGATATCTCTAGCTGGAATGTATACTTCCGCAACCAAGTCAATTAACTTTGGACATGCTGCTCTAGCAAGTTAGTTTATAATGGGGCATGCGTTTCAGTCACCATCGTTTGCATTCTATAGACTGCAGCAGTTTTCTCCAGAAACTAGCGCAGTAATCTAAAGGTTCTATTTGGAAGAGCGTTCGCTTCGGGACCGCCACGCGGTTTCCCGCTATTTGCAGATTTTTGAATTGAGTTAACGATTCTTTATATATCAGATTAGATTTCAGAAAAATAATCTTCTTAAAAAGGTTTTCTAACAATCGTGCGACGTAGTAATAACCTTGATTTTACATAGAATGATATATAGTATTTTTCTTCACTATCAGGAGCAAGCGGACCACTCATTTCAAATATTTCAAACCCTCTAAAAGCAGAAAAACTATGTGCTATTGTACCGTACCCAAAGAGTCTCAGAATCCAAATAAATACAACTATCATCATTAGTTTTATTAGAATTCATGACTATCTGGCATATTATGCACTGAATAGATCCACATACAATAGTAAAACGAATACAAACTTTGAAAGCAAAGGTACAGATAAAAAGATCTATCATCGATTGTGCTCAGAAAAGAAAAAAAAATTGTGAAGTAAATCAATTCGAGACAAATGATTTGGGAACGATAAGAAATTACAATGAAAGATTGATGAAATCGTAGCAGTGCAAGAGGCAGCATTTCGATTATTGTTCGATTTTTTCAGCGAACCGTAAGGAATGAAAACAAAGACATGCGGTATCTTGAGAAAAATCCTCACTTACATATAAGGATATGTACTTTTGTGAAAAGATATAAAACAATGAAAATGAAACGAAACTGGAGAGAAATGATAGATAGAAGCGGCTAGCGCACACTCTCCTTTCATTCCTCGATATACCGGTATGTTCTACTGAAAAACAATGAGTATTCGTAAAAACACCCGTCAACGACCATTAGCCGCAGAAGAAGATTGTAGGACAACTTCTACACCAACAAAATCATCGCAATGACATTTTGCGGAACCCATAGCCGAATTTTTTTTTACAAAATTCGCAATTGTTTTCGAGAAAACTCTGAATGGCATTGAACTTGACCAGACGAAAAACTGGGGCAAGGTAACTGTAATGGCAGCTACTTCACATACTCCAATCCGAATTGCTCAAAAAGGTTTTGAGGTAAAAAGTAAAACGAACTTCAAGAGATAAACACTTCAAATTGTGTTCTTCATATCGGGGATATACAAACTGCTTGAGACTTTCAAGGATTGCAAGATCTCAAGGGAATAAGGAGATTCCTTTTTAGCAAGAGAGAGACATACTCTTTTTTTTCAGTGGGTAAGATATCCAAAGGCAAAATAGGCGTTTCAGCTCAGTGCCATTGAGCACTGTCAAGGGTAAATTTTTGGAGAAAAGCGGTAGGAGTGGAGACTGCGTTCGGATGCTATTCATATTTCAATTAGCCCAAATGAAGTGTAGAGGTTAATCACTGTTGAACCCATAAATCAAAAAATTCAAAATGTAAAAGGAAACAACCTACTTACCTGACTAACAATGAGTATCGCATCTATAGTCACAATATTCACAAAATTTACTTCTGGTAGTTAAGCATAGGTTTCAGGTTCTGCTAATGGTGCTTGCGGTAGCAGCAAGTAACCAGGAGCTGTTCCTGTATATCGCGGCGGAGGTGCTGATTTATGATGATCTTTGCGTAATCGCGACGCAAAAACGTGTCGTAATCGCTGGAATGACACCAATGAGGACATAACCAACTCGTATACGGGGCGCTTACTTGGCCTCGTGTGTAGCCTTGCTTTCCACGACAGCAACAAGCTCCCAGAACCGTGAATATAAGGAATAGAGGTATAGGCAGCAGTGGGACAAGAGCTACAGCTGCTCCTACCCATTCAGACCAGGGCCATGAATGAATAGCTGGGGAGAAAGTAGCAAAGTCGTAGCCTTGTAAGTTCATTGCAGCTACTGCCTAGAAATGATGCAATCAACTCCGTAAAATAGCCGAGCTTGAAAGCATGTAGCGTACCGCAGGAATTATAGGTAACAAGTAGGTGAAGTACAGAATGAAATGACCAAGACACCAACAACACGCATGTCTAAGCATAACATGCAGATCCATACCAAGACGGTGTGCACCTGGAAAATACTTGCCATAAATGGCCCAAGACATAAACTTACAAAAATTAGTAAGCATAGTAAGCATTAGAAGAAACTGAACGACAAAACGTAAAATGAAAAAAAAAACTCACAGTAGAACCACGCTGTAGCAAATAGTTCCATTGTGAGAATAACAAAAATGGTCACATATTTGAGAAAACCAGTAACGAGCTCATAAGCATGTCTTCCGGCCTAAATTATTGATTCTTTTATATAACAAAAATATTTTAATGTCAAGATGACTTACTTGTGTAGCAAAGTACAAGGATATCGCAAAGGTAAGGCTGCAAACAAACAGCGCAAGAACGAAGCGAGGGAAGCAACGAGACCACCGATCGCCCAAAGCATCTTCCAGAGTTGCCAATACAGACAGTGAGAGGAGGTACTAAAGTACGGTAATTTCAAATCAATGCTATTCAGCAGCTGAGAAAAAGGACAAAAAATATCCTACAAAATTTTCCATAAAAACAATACAAATGAATACTCACGAAAATATTCAGCAGAATGAATATAGACGCAAATAACAAAAGTCCACTCCACAGTTTGACATTGGGAAGATATGAAAAATAAGCCAAAACATGCCACATTTGTGCTTCTCCTGCAAAAGTTCGGACGAAATCAATCGATCTACACCTGCATGAATGTCATCTACACAGATGCCATCTACAAAACTTACCTTTGTCCATGACATCAAACGGTGTCAAGCCCGTCTTCGATACAACGAATCCTACCAAGCCAATGACAGTAACAACCTGCATCAGGGTTAATAGAGCATGGCCGATAACGATAAGGATGGAATCCCTAAAAAAGCAGGAAAAAACTCATTGTAAAAACTAGATACACAACCAAAAAAAATCAGAGAAATTTACATTTGAAATAAAAGAACCGATGCAAGACTTTGACCAAGGAAGTAGCTACCTTCAATGGCAAAAAACGATCAAGAATGGTTTTGAAACATACCCAACAAGGTTATTGGATCTCCTATTGTAAGAGCCCATTGTGATAAATGCTCCAAAGCCAATTCCCGTAGCAAGAATTGCTTGTTCACATGCAATTTTCCACACCTGGAGGAAAGCAAGAAGAAATAATTCAAAGTAAACACAATAGTATGATTTCAGCTTACATGTAGGTCAGCTAGCCTGTGCCAATCTGTTACATTGAGGTAGATTCGGAGTATCGACATGAGACCATCCATTGTGCAGGCACGGATTAACAGCGCTAACATCATGCTGAACGCTGCCATGAAGGAGAATGGGATGACCTAGAACATGATGACTCTATCCACTGTCGACTCATAAAAACTGAAAAAAATTACCTTTCCAAGCCATCGAACGCCAAAGCAGATGCCACAGAATACTATGATCCAAACAAGGCCTTGAGCAGCAAGCAGATAATATTGGAAATCGCCGAAATCAGCTATTGATGACGACGGCCTTTCCAAAGCGCTAAAAAATTAAATTGATAGCTTAAAAACGTATTTGACTGCCTAACATTAACATGGTGAATATTAAATTTTTCCAAAAAAATAAAGAGGAAAACAATACAGAAAAATACGTGTCAACCGGCGGTTTTCCAATAGTGGAAAAAACATCTTGAAGATGTAAAAGTAAAAGAGATGTAAGGATGTGAATAAGAACTGTTTCTCGATGGGCATGAAAATGGCACGAGTGTACAGAAATTGGGTTTGTTTCGGCTAAACATTGAGAGACAGACTGCAAGGAAGATAAGAGAGACCTTATATCAAATTACATACTTGTAGGGATAAGGGATTTACAGCGTAAAAAGGCATACCTCATAAACTGGATTAAAGAGCTTTCGGCCTGTACAGTGCTGAGCTTTGTGTGCGCAGCTAAAGTAAAGTTTGCCATAGATCCTGCGTCTCGACAAGGCGTTGATAACAACTCAGGAAAGTATTTGCAGTTGAGCCAAGGCAATCCTAGGTCAAACATGGACATTGTCTGAGAAGTACAATTGGTAGAAATGTTTCTTACCAGGTCGATCTGCTTGAATAGTCCAAAATAGATGAAAGACGAAAAGTATTAACCATCCAACAAATCGTGTCATGGTTGCTAATACAAGCAATGTGAACAAAACCTGAGATATTCCGATTCCTAAAAAGATAAGTATCTAAAATTCAAAAACAGAAAAAACAGGTATTTAAGTTAGAGAAAACCCCAAGAAATCGAACGAACCTTTGAATATTGGTGACAGATGATAAAATGCCTGCACCGGTGCTCGACCAGTCAGCTGCCCGACAGCCAGCTCGAGCACAATTGTAGGAAGTACGAGAACAACGAGTGCAGCACCGTAGGCAGCCACAAATGCTACTAAACTGAGGCTGTCAAGACCCTATGATTCCGAATTGCAAAGAAAAAAAAGACTTACATCCTCCATTTTCTAAGATAAGTTTTGGTAAGTTTAGAAAATTTGTCGTAGCGAAAACATAAGAAAGAGCAGCAACCATAAAGTCAACCTATAAAAATAATTTCCAGTCAATACCAATTAATTGAAGAAAAGGCAAAGAATAGCAAGGAGGAAAAAAAGGAAGTAAAGGAAGAAAGTAAAGGTAAGTCACTTACTTTGAACGACCAGAGATCTCTCCATTCCTCGACAAGCTCAGACATTCTCAAATTTGACCAACTACGTTCTTCGAACCACATTCTGAAAAACCACATAATTTAGAATCGTAAGAGGAAAATCCATGCCTACAACTTCAATCTACAAGCAAATGTTCAAACGTGAAGAGCTGAAGATAAAAAAGCGCAACAACACGGTTCTTATCGGCTTAGTGACAGATAAGTGCAGGCAGCAGAGAGAAGTAATCAACTCTTCCGCCTTACCCCACAGCTACCAATGTCAAAATGCTTGAGTTTTTGCACTTTGTACGGAGAGCACTTTGATAATCGCAAATTACGGCTCTTATTTCTGAAATTTTAATAAAATTTTGATCGATATCTTTGAATCGGATTGAGAGAAAAAGAACTGAGTCAACAGACACTGGGTCTCTTTAACCAAATTTATGATTTTATCAAAGGTAAGGAAATTGACAAAGGATTTTGAAGGTACCCAAGGCAATAGACTATACCGCACGAAAGTGAGGAATTCGAACGGTTGGTTCGAAAGCAATTAGCACTTAGAATATGAGGACTATTAGGGTGGAACGATGTCATTGAGTGTCAACCGAGCGACGAAAGAAAGAACGTTCAAGAAGGGATATTATCACGTTTCCTGACACAGAATTTTCCTCAGTGAAGTATGTTCGCTCAAAAACAAGAGAATGCGCCCTGCCATATAAATCAGATGTGGTCTACAATGGAAACTTATCTATTTTTGCGTTATGGACCTTCTGTTGGCAGATTGAAACTCAAAGACACCATTTTCAGTTAAAGGCAGCGTCCAGGCAGATGTGGACCTATGGGGCTTTTACGTGGAAAGTACTGTTGGGGCCCTAACTAAGGCACTGCCCAAGCGGCAGTTCAGGAAGTGCTGCAATGGCTGAGATATTCCCCTCGAAACTGGGCCCCGCGACCGTCGCATGGATTCATGGCGCAAAGCGTGGATCCTGGCGCGAAACTGCCATGAATCCATGCGATTACGTCGGGTGCGAGGGGAATATCTCAGCCATTACAGCACTTCCTGAGCTGCCGCTTGGGCAGTGCCTTAATTAGGGCCCCAAAAGTGCTTTCCACGTAACCATAGGTCCAGATCTGCCTGGACGCTGCCTTTAAGTAGTGCAATGCGTAACTTACGATATCAGACTTCAAAAGAAATGAGATCGCAAAAGCAAAAGAAAAAACATTGAATTGTTGATAATAATGGAAAGGCAAAGAATTATGCGTGATAAGCGCAAACAAATGTTTATATTTCGAATAGAAATAAAATAGAAATCAAATAAAACCATAAAAGCTCGAAAATCTCACTTTGAACGTGTATGGATCACCGACGAGCCTCATCAACGGCGAAGATAATATCAGTGATGTAGCTTTGCAGCCACTAGTATGTTGCTTCGCCTGCCAAAACGAATTTTTAGAAAAAAAACTTAGTCAAGACGACAAATGCATAGCGAAATGGATCACATTGAGCGGCGGTAATAGAGCTTGTTTGAGCACACTAGAAAAAAGACAACCATTGAACAAGATGAGCATCTCAGAGCGCTTCAAAGAGCGAAACTATAGATAGTTGCACGATAGAAAAACATACGTAGATAAATAATCCCCGCTGGAACCGAGCGGAGCAAAAAAGCGGACTAAATCAGCACTTGCCGCTCGAAAAGATTAGGAAAAAGTACGAGAAATACAATTCTTAGTAGAAAAACTGAGACTCGTTGGTAAACCTACCGTTCACCCCAAAGTGTTCGCTTACAATGTACAATAGGGCAAAAGAACGATGATGCTCTTGAATGTTGCTCAAAGAGATCCGGTACGCGGCAAACGTTGAGGGATACGTTAGCCGTGGAGCGCGCCAGCGCAATCATTGGCCGTAGTTGGCAAGACACTAAAGTTGGCCGGGGGGGGGGGGGGGGGATTTTTCAGGTGTACTTCGAAGAGATTTCCCCATGTAGATTTTTGCCTGATCCGGAGGGAAAAGACAAAAACGAGCATTTGTTCCAAAGTTGTACTTCTTTGGAAAAATGTTGAGAAGCCAGGTGCAATCGAGTGACTCTCTCAATGTACTGACGTTGCTTTTGATGTTGTTGTTTGCGTTCTGTAGTTGTTCCTTGCTAGTTATTTGTATGGTATCCTGATGTAATAACATAATAGAATATCTTGCCGTTAACATTTCCTTGTAGTGAGCTGGCTGGCTATCTGCTGTATAAAACTGATCACCTACTAGTATCAGTAGAAGACTTTTCAAATAAAAAAGTAGCACCCAATTTTGCTCGGAATTCAGCAGAGCACATGATGGCTGCCCACAAAGGGATAGATACGGCTTGCAAATTCATAGTTAGGAGAATATCTCGACACTGGCACTAAAAATAGAATTCCTGTGCGTTTCTGTAAAGTTTCGAAAGTTTAGCAGTTCTACACTCAAGGATGAACGGACTAAGGGTTATTATGTTCAACAAAACACTAGCAATTTATGCGAAAAGTCAATGCAGATATTTAGATTTCTTCAAATGGCAGACAATCCCCAAACGAGTTGGTTTCGTTTGAACAGACTAGACTTTCAAAACGACATTGAATTCAATTTTTTCAAGATAAAGGTTTAACAAAATATTTCTCGCAAGGAGAGAGTGTCAAGCGTGGTTTCTGTACCACAGAAACAGAACACAAACAGACAAAATACTTCAGAACCGATGCAGTGTCACACTCATTTTGTCAGCGGAACTATCCATGGCGGTAGATTGAATGAAAGCTCCACTCTTACCAAAATTTCGTGAAACCTACTTGCCTTATGCGGCCAATACAAAAACACTATCACGATTAATCCTGTATATGAGGGGAATTGATCTTGAGGATTCAATTCAGGCCGTCAAGTCACTGGCTCAAACTTTGTTTGTGCGTTACCAGCGTCAAAATATGAATAGGCAAAATCTTCTAACTTCTAACAACACTTCCTGCATACGTCCGAACGATACTTAATTCTGCATTAATCATCAACTGCAAAATTTCAGCATCAGTATTAGGAAGCAAACGCGAAAGTATTCAAGGCGACATTCCTATGGCATCTACTTCCGCATACTGATTAAAGCTGTACTTGAAGTTCAACAGAAAAAGCAGTTTGAAAGAGAGCGCACATGCTCACAAAATTCAAGATGACTAGATTTTTCAAGTCAGCGGAACTGTTGAAAATGATAAACATTGCAACCATCTGTTGCACGCATCGAATGCAAACCCGACATCTTTTTTTAAAGCTAGTCATGGGAAATATGAAGTCCACATTTTTCAAAGTTCTGTTCTCACTAGACTGAGCAAAAAAGATGAAAGATCTTCGAAGCACTTGCCTTCTACAATAGAAAATCAAAAGTAAACGCACTAATTTGGCTTAGAAATGACGAAAATAAGATTTTATCGACCAAGAAACATCAAAACGATCTTAGAGAACAAAAACATTGTAAACTGGGCCAACTTTAGCTGTCTTGCCAACTACGGCTAATGATTGCGCTTTCGCGCTCAACGGCTAACGTATCCCTCAACGTTTGCCGCGTACCGGATCTCGTTGCTCAAACATGGCAAGCCAGATTTGTGGGCAGCCGAAAAAGAGGGCATAAGAAAAAGAAATAAATAAGGAGCAGTGTTTCGCATTTTTTGTCATAGAAATACTGTTTTGGGCGTAATAAGAATAAAATTGGCAGGAGAAAGGAAAAAAGTGATCTCTTCAAGAATGCTTTTTTTCCAAAAGTAATCGAAAACATATGAAATGAATTTACATGCATATCAGCGGTAATAATCACTAGATTCACATTATAATTACAGCATACACGGGAGATGCGCCTTTATTTATTCAATCATTAAATTGTGCGAACGGCATGTTTACACAACTTTGCAAAAAGTAGGTAATGCAGTGGAATTACAAACCGAATGCAGAAGAAAACGGATGGAATATAAGTGATACAAGCTACGAAGTTTAGCTAAAGTGATGCAAGCTATGAAGTTAAGGCCAATAGCATTTCTGAGTAACACACAGTGACAGGAAAATATGCAATATTTCAATTACCATCGGAGACGCTTGGCTACTTCTGTATGCTGGGGAACGCTTCAAACCGTGCGCCCGTTTATGGTGTGAATACAGAATATCGAGGCAGCTGTCGCTACACGGCCCTTATACATACTAACTTTGAAATCGAAAACGCTTTCAATCAATAAAAGATAACTAGCATTTCAAAAGACAAGGAGTGGCTGGAAAGGAGAAACCGAATAGTGCGCGAAGCCAAAAGTGTAGTGCCCAATACGATTCTGATTTCGTCAGTAGCAGGAATGACTCATTGTTACACTTGCGTATCCGTAAAGTAAGCTGCATTCCATACCTAACGCCTCATAGTCGTTAGTGCGGCTGACTCACGGTCATCGAAACAGATGTAAGGTGAAGTAAGGGTGATCTATTCAGACAGTAATTTACAGTGACAACCACGGTTTGGATGACAACTACTGTTATATCTAGTCCAGTACATTTGTCGGTTATATAGCGTTCTTGCACTGCTTACAACATTTGCGCGTAAATGATGGCATGGCGCACTACGGCAATTTTTACGCGCAAGTCGCAAGCCAGTTGTCGGCCTTCAAGCATGGATTTTATTTCCGCGCTAATGTTGCCTCCACCGCAAGGGCACTATATTGACAGTCACTACTAGATACTAAAATTTAAATAGAGGCTTTTTTCTTGCTAATAACGGGCTGACATTGGTATTCGCGCGCATGGGTCATCATAGCGCCTGTACACGGCAGCCGCGTTGCAGGCACGCTCGCGAACGTTCAGCCTACAGCGACCCGGGCGATTTCATGCAGTCGACTTTACAACTTCTAATAAAAGCTTCCTTTGCTCAATTAAAAGTGCTATTTTAAAGCGAATAAAGCATCGAATCAGAAATTTCGGTGTAAGACTCTCGAGATCCTCGGGATTCGGCATGCAAAGACATAGTGTTAAGTGTAGTTACACAAATAACCGAAGTTTGACGGCAAGTATGGAGACATATCCTTGACAAGGCTCCAAAATTAAACAGTACATAAGTAAAATAAGGAAAATTAACCTCGAATTCAAACTTCTGATGGGCGGCTCACAAATTCTGAAACGATGTAAAAGTGCCGCACTAGTCGAGTCGTACAAGCGCCATTGTGCAACGGTGGTAGTGAATCTTTGCAAATTTTCGGATTTACATTATTGATGCGAAACAAGTGCACTTTCAGCAACGATTCTAGTGAATTCACAATGAGTGACGCTGCGGACTTTGCGGCGCTTATTGCGCTCTGGACCGGTTATCAAATTAGAAAACACTGACAGTGATTGATATTTATTCTGGTGGAAAGAGTGAGTCATTCACTGTCACTGCATTGAGACTGGGACGGAAAGAGGTGAAAAAAAAGTGGGTGGTGACTTGAAACAGAGCTAATTTGAGAGTGCGATCGCCTCGCCATGTTTTCAGAGATGAAAAGGGAGGAACTCGGTTGATCGCTAGGTAATTGCTGTACTGAAGTAAACAACCTACTTGACCTTTACTGCGGTAACTTCCTGTCAAACTAGATTTCATCACACGACAAGTTCAGAAATCAGTTCTTTGAATTTAAATCATTGTTAAACGAATTAGTCAAATTTTTACTCGCGTTCAATAAAAATAAACATAGAATTTCAAGTTTGCATTCCTTTGCCGACCATCAGTCTACCTATACTTGTCGCAGACTAAAGTGGATGGTTTAGCGTTGCGAAGCGAGCGCAAATGCGGCCGAGCACTTACGGTCGACTGCACGAAATTGCCCGAGTCACTCTAGGCTTAACGCGCGCGAGCGTACCTGCAACGCGGCTGCCGAGTACGGGCGCTATGATGACTCATGCGCGCGAATGCCAATGTTAGCCCGCAAGAGACACGCTCGCGGGCGTTCAGCCCAGGCGATTCCGTGCAGTCAACTATACCACTGCTAGAGCAAATAAGATGCAGGCACTGGAGGTCTTCAAAAGAACATTCGCATCCATTTTAGGAGTAGCCTTTTGAAAATTTGACTATTGATGCAATTCTATGGCCGACTACACTTTCGCGGAAAAAAAGTTGTTTTTTGAGTAGTCTGCACCTTCCAGCCTCCATTTTTCACGCGCAACTATTGTCAGCACCGCAAGCACTGTTACCATTGTTTCTAGAAAATGCCATTACGCTTCTTTCGACGCTTTCATCTCATGACAGCCTACGATGCATTACGGCTTCGTTATTTCGGTTATCACGCATAAAAAGTAAAGGATTTCAAAATTACATCACTATAGCGCGAATAAACGCAGCAAAGATCAGTAAAACATGCGAATATTTAATTTTTCTGCGGAATTTGATATGAAGACTAAGAAATGAGAGCAAAAAGCGGTAAAGAGAGGCATAGCTGATTCGACGGCAATATGTGAAATCAAACCGCGCCGCGGCAGATTGGCCGAATTGTACATTCTCTGCGTCAATGATTGACTACAGGAAGATTTTTCGATATCCTCCTTATACCTGCGCAGCAATTCTTCGAATTTTGCAGAGAATCCTCCTAGATTTCTCCCATCACTTGTCAGCATAGCAGTATTTTCGAAACCTTTTTGTCAGAATATCACAATCAGAATCTTTGCAGAAGGCGCGAGAAATCAAGGTTGAACTATTTTGGTAGAAAGTCTATTGCAATCCATTGAACCCGCACTGTCCAAATAATTGATGACATGTCCAAAGTTTCATTTTGCGCAAACGGCGGACATAAGAAAAATCATGAGACATGCAGGAGAGGAAAAAAAAACCATAATTTCGGCAGAAATCCCAAAAATATTGGCTAGATGTTTACCAATTAGCCTTGCAGTAGACTTTAGCATTATTATAAGGTGCCAAATAAGGATTAAGTGATGGATAAATCAGAGATATTTTTGAATAATGAGATAATTATCACGATCGGATCACAAAGGCAGAAGAAAGATATGCTTTCTTTAATGCAGAATCTTTCTACTAGAAAGCTGCTCCACATACATATATATAAATAGAAAACCAAACAAGGTTGAAGAATAAGATTATTTCGGGAAAAGGGCAAAACAATCAAGAATTTGAAAAGAAGAAAAAAACTTAGGAACCGATTAAATTTCGCATGAGTGTTGAGGCAGTTATGTCCATCAAGTGTGCCCGAATAAGGACATACCGCAAAAATGGACATACATTTCGAGTCAACCATTAAAGAAGCAGATCATCAAACAGGTTTGCTTGAGAGTATTCGAGAAATGGTGATAAAACGACGATTGCGTTTATTTGATCGCGTTCGGTGAAGCGCATCAAGAATGTCTGAGGGCAATAAAACGGAAAAAGAAATAGTTTCGTAACTTCTTTTGGGAAAGTTTACTAAGAATAGATTCTTCAGCTGATACTTATTATGATACCCCTAATAGAACGCAGAGAAAGGATATAGCTAGAGAATTATAGAGTTGCAATAGAATGAAATAAAGGCTTTCCCCGTTATTATTTGGTAACCTGAGTTTTTGCAGGATCCTAGAATTATTCAATTCTCTTCAAAGCTCTTTTTTTGGAAAAATTATCCTCTCCATGGCATGATATGCCCAATTTTGTTTTACAGAATAGTGTTCAAAAACCTGATAAGTTTACTAGAATAAAATAACAATAAAATAATTGGCCACAAAAAATTCGCAATAATTCCTACAAAATCTATCATTTTGGGGAAAGTTTATAAGGGAGATGCTTAGTGTTTACCACTTTTTCGAATGAATTGGGCTAATTGCAAAATGACTCCGAACCTTCTTGTCTAGCTTCGGCAAAGATTACGAAATTATAATAATAACAGGTCAGAAGAAGTAATGTGATTCGGATGGTAAAAAATAGCGATCTTTACCAAATCCCGCAAGTTGACAACATAAAATTCCAATAAAAGCACAGCACAGCACGAGAGCTGGAAAATATACAGTAAAATTTAAAAGTAGTAGGAAATGAGATCGTGGTGGTCTTTAGCACACTACAGTTCGCTGATTTAATATAGAGGAAAATGAAAAGTTTGGTAAGATTCAAATTATTGAAAAATTTGAGTGACAGTAATTCTAGATCGCGTTATGTATACAATCTCAGTCTCACAAATGCTTCAACAGTTCTAAGAGTGAATAAATATTTTGCCAAGAGAATTCAGGCACTCAACCACTCAAGATTTCGTTTATACAGTGTGGTTAACATCGTGGATCTTCAAGCAATAGAGAAAAGCAAACTTTCTGGATTAAATACTCATAGTTATACGAGAATAGGGGTTTATGCGGTGTTTTGAAAATTTTTTGAAAACTTGAGCGGGAAGGTGTAAAAGTCAAAAAAGGAGAGGGCAATGTAATCATGAACATGTCGATGGAACAAATGAAATTGAGGGGAATAAACCTAGCAAATAAAAAAAATAAGTGCAAATAAAGTACTCTTTTAGGCCAAGCATTCCAATCATTTTAGGGAGGAAAAAAATGGAAATTGAGCTCTCATAAAGCGACATTTCAATTGTGCCAAATCTACTGAAACTGTCGACACTAAGGCTGACCATCTACGAGGTCAAGGAGAAAACTGAATCGACTAGATCTTTAACGGAGAACAAATCGTCTCGAAACTTGGATGCACTGGCCGCTGCTGGACAAAAGAAATCCTCTTGAAACTCGGCTCTCAAACGGTCGATTCGAAATTCTGCAAATGTTTGCTTTTCACTGCAAGAATGTCCCATCAGCAAGCAAATGCGCCATTCAGAAGTGCTCGAATTTCATTGTTTAACAATGATTTTGAATAATGAGCCAGGCGGCCTTGGAAAATAAAAAAGGGAGGAAGAATTGTGCGGAAACCACAATCAAGTTTGTTATTTCCGTATCTTCCTCCTTTCAAAAGCAATGCAAATACAATCATTCTAAGTGAGAAAAATGAAATAAAAGAAAAACGATTGGTGACGGCTTTGCAACTCGATAGGGCTAGGCAATTATTTTTTTTCTAAGATTCTATTTCGTACATGCAATGATAGATGCGAGGTAATTCTCGAAAAGAATGACATGCAAATGGAAAAGAGAAATTGCATTGAGGATTAGAGGTAAATGTGCTGCTATGCAGAACCTTATTGAAACTCGTTTCTAAATTTTGAAAATGAAGTGTTAAGTGTACAAAAATTCGTCTATCTAAATTCTTGAAAAAAGTTAGTGTTGGTATAAGTCAATCCAAACATATCTGGTTAGGCCGAGAAAATTCTCTTGTGGGTATGAGCTACATTGAATCTAATATTTAAAGAATCATAAGCGCAATTCAAAATTCACCAAATAGCGGGAAACCGAGCGGGTCCCGAAGCGAGCGCACCTGCAACTAGCACTTTGAGATTACTGGTTCACTAGTATGTATAAAGTATAAGTGAGACAAAATTTTCGAATTCATTTGCGAACTGATGCCTCTCAAGAGTTAATAAGGGTAACGAAATTCGAAAAAAATTGAAGAAATGCGTAAATATTGCACGCAAAGAACTGAGAAAATTCTCTACACAAAAATAATTTCTCTGCATGAGAAGGTCATTCCAAAAGTTTCATAAATAATTACCGTCAACGTATCAAACCAGTTTCCAGAAATTGGTGAGCCGAAAGAGTAATCAATAAAGTATATAACTACAAGTTCAAATTTTCTACTTTTTGACAGAATTCTAACATGGATACTAAATGAAATAATGACAATAAAGACAAAAAATACTGTACTAAATGAAATAATGACAAATAATGACATAATAATGATTGATGACAATATAAGTCGGGTCTCATTAGAGTCTCATTAGTTTACAAGGGAAATGGATAAAGGATAAATGAGGCTCGGATTATAGCTAAAAAAAACGAGACCTCGTCAAAAAATACACTGACAGCAAGTGGTATTTTTTTAACGAACAGATGATGTGCTTTTTTCTTTGAAAATCAGGCTAAAAAATTGGGAGACGATATGAAAGACTAGATCAAAAATGGAGTCT
This sequence comes from Cylicocyclus nassatus, assembly GCA_958299035.1. NCBI lineage: Eukaryota > Metazoa > Nematoda > Chromadorea > Rhabditida > Strongylidae > Cylicocyclus > Cylicocyclus nassatus. The sequence continues at coordinate 11,923,366 of CATQJL010000112.1, forward strand.
TAACATGAGGCTTAGCTGAGGCAATCAAAAGATAGATATTTATAAAATTTCATGTTGACCAGCTATAGAGAACAGCTGGCCAACTTTGCCGATTGCACGCACATCTGCCACATCATCGCCAGCAAAAAACGGTCTCTTTTCGATTACATACCTCTTTTCACTGGCGCGTACAGTGGAACGCCCATTAGATTTTTCATTCACTAGGGAACGTGAATAATAGCAGTCGTTCAAACCATGTTTGTTCAAAGAGACGCGTGTGTGCACTTTCTGAATGTACGCATAATCGTTGAATGTCTCGGATGGATATATAATATGGCATATGTTTCTAAATGTGTGTAGCTTTTCTAGAGTGCCAGTCATACGTAGGAAGGGAGAAATGTCAAACGACTCTAGTTTAGCTATGAGTATTAGTGCTCGAAATGAAACTGTGTCCAGCAGCATGATCTTGAAAAATTGGCTATAACAATCACTTTTGCTGCTTTGTAAATTCTACAGAAAAAGCTGTTCCGATTTCCTGAAAAAGTACAGACCCAAAATTATAGAAAAAATTATTTTATTCTCAAGCTTCAATCCTGAGAATTTTCAAAAAAGTTCGTGTTTGGTATTAAACTAATAGTCTAAAAAATCAGCTATTTTCGGTCACAGTATATCAGGGTACCTCACTATGATTTATGCGGCTATCATACCGTATTTATGAGAAAATATAAAGCTGGCAATCATGATGACATGTAAATGCAGTTTGAATCTTCGAAATTGATTTTGTATACTGAAAAAAACTTAAACTTGCATCACTTTTTCAAAAAAGTCGAGAAGTTTTCAAGCTACAGCCACTACACGCATCTTCAGAAAGTTGATCAATTCAAAAAAGACTCAATACAAAGGTTAGATGTTAAAGGATGACTCTCATTATGTGGACCGATCCTACTACTCATCAAAAGGGTCGGGCATACATCACGCTATTTCATCGCCTCGCGATTCTCCTAATAAGACAACTGTTACGAGCCTATTGTACGCCGACCATCTTGCGATTCGGTTGTGTTAGTTTTCCGACCGATTAATGGCGATTAACTATCACAACCAAAATGCAAGATGATCGGCATAGAATGGACTAGTGACGTTGTCTCGTCAGGAGAATCGCGAGAGAGGAAATCGCCTGATGTATGCCATGCCCTAAAGATAGTGTAAAACAGTTCTGACAGAAGTAATTATTGCAAAGTACTAACAAAACAATTTTCTGAGAAATGAGAGATTAGGCCGCCCACTAGGTTTATTAGCGATTTTTATAGGCTAAGAACGTGTGATTATCTCTTTTCAAGTTTTTTTTTGGCAGTAATCTGTGCTTAACGAACATTTTATGATTAGAACATGTGTTTCCGTCATATGTTTCTGTCACGCTGTTTTCACTAATGAGGGCTTATCCACTAAAAAGTGATAAGCACGGACTGATATTTTTATTACACAATTTTTTAAGAGTTTAACAAGCTCTTATTTTAATGAGCGCTGCTGTCACGAGAAAAATTTGTGCAAAAGCTAAAAAGGAGATGATCTAATGGATTTTTGTCGTTTCAAATTTTCGTCTTTTTTGTGAAAGGTGTTATGCTTTGAAGATCATCTGAGTCAGATTTTTGTGGTACGTCTTGGAAACGAATGAATGAATAAATAGTTAGATGTGTAAATAAGTAAATAAATAAATAAAGAGATAAATAAATAAATAATTCATGGAAATAATCTTTCGAACTAGGGACATTTAATTACGGAGTTATAAAGATGGTGCAAGTGATTTTTTCATTCTGAAAATAATTAAACTAATTTTTTAAATTTAAAAATTCAGCCTTGTAAAAAAAATTGGGGGCATGGCTGGCGCTACAATCCCTTTTTCTAGATTTCAGTGGTTATGGGCTTTCCCCGGACGGAAGTCCTGCGACCGCCACTGAATTCATCATTACTTTCACCATAAGAATCAGACTTTATATGTGTGGTTTTCTTCTAAATAATGAAGTGTTCAAAATCTAACGAGGCTGCGGTCCCGAGAATGATTTATGGAAAAGCTGAAATGTGGGCGATCTATCGAATCAGAAAAAATGTAGAGCAAACCCAGAAGCAATAAAAAAAGTTCCTAAACGTAAGAACTTGTACGAATGGAACAACAGTTGGGGTGTCCAGCACATCGAACATATGTGGCTGCCAATGATTAACTGCATTTATCGGCGACATTTGTATGACGGATGTGGATGGGCAAACAACAACTTTTTGTAATCTTCCCAGTCACCTGGTTCTATATACCAAAGCCGACAGAAAAACTTCTGTTCCCAAGCGGAAAGCGGCAATTTTATCAAAGACATGAGTTGGACGAGATATCGCGAGCCTTCTCGACCATGAAATTCATCGATTCACCGGGCGACGATACAATCGTCTTCAGGCAGGGGCAAAAAGTGATTTATATGAGGTGAGATATGGTTGGAGAAAAGGGTGAGAAATGATTGAGATCGTTGACATTTCCTGTGTGTTTGCAGACAGCGAGATAATAAATCTTGACGGCGGAAGGGAAGGGGGAGGGGGGAAGAAATTGGAAGAGGCTACAGGCGGGCAATGCAAACTAACACTGAAACGGGGCTCACGTACGTATAATGCAGCGCTAAGCTGCTGATCGTCAAACAATTCTCGAAACAGATTAGTATAGACGCGTGACCACTACCGTATACCTTACGGACTCAAAGGTAGCGTCTAAGCAGATGCGGATGGCTGGGTTTTCTAGATTTTTCTAAATTGGAAAAGTGATTAGGAAACCTTAAGTAAGCCGGACCCACATGGCAGCTTATTTTTGCAGCAGAGAAATCATTGTATGTTATAGTTTTGCCCATTACCGTACCGTCGAAGAGTCTACTCGGAGGACTACGGTAGTGGGCGAAAGTTTGTTATCGAATTTCTCGGCCAACATTGGAGCATATGAGCTGCAGTTTGGGATACTTTCTAGTTAGGATCTCATTATTTCTTTTTCATATAAAGACTGTAATCAGATTTGCCATTTGGGTAACCAGTTAACGCGTTACTTTTTTGTAATAGACATATATATGACCAAAACTAGTTGTACAAAAATAGCCACAATGGCCCTACATCGCCCCCCTCAGAACGATCATGATTTAACTCTCTTTGAAGAGCCTTTCGATAATGAAAATGACAGGCAAATTAGAGTCGAAATCATTGCGACGTATGTGGAAGTGACAAGTGCGCAAACTAGACGTGACGGAACACTCCGACCCCCATCGTAAATTCATTCCCGAAAAGGTTATATGCGGGCGCCGTCTGAGTGAGCTATTGACGCACGTGACTACTACTTGGAGAGATTGAGAAAAACAAGAAGGTTTTTACCGTAGAGAGCACTCAGGATTCTTTATATGCTAGCGATAAAAAAACATGAAATTTAAAAAAAAAATTTTTTAAATTTTTTTGTATGTGATTTACGATCTTCCTTCAATACTGATGAGTTTCGGGAAGATCGTATGCTTACCTACTTTCCGTATAGTGATAGGAACGAAACGGAAATTAGGTAACTTTCTTTTCTTCTTTTATTATGAGGAAATTTTCTTATTTCAGATATAAAATTCACGTTCCATCAGTACTACTATTCGAAAAGTTTGAAAAATTCTTCTATACAAATTCCCAATTTTCACAAAATCTAGGAAAATGTTTTTTTATTCTGCTAAGAACCGAGAGGCATCTGTGTGTTTTTGTCTACTGCCTTTTCACCAATGAAAATTACTTTTGAATATGGGCATGGATTTGTCAAAAAACACTTGCTGCACCTGGCATCAAATGTGCAAATGCACCGGTGAACTTGTGGATATTTAAGATAACATAATTTGATATCTGGTACCCGTCGCCATCTTTTTTTGATCCATGCCTTGGGCTGTGAAGACCTGCAGTCGATTCAGTAAAATATTATGTGTACTGCACAACACGCAAGCTATTTCACGCCTCATGTGCTCACAGTTGTCGATTCCCTTTCAAAAGTAGCTATTTTCCTTGTTTCTCAGACGCAAATAGCAGGCCCCCCTTCATCGAGAATGGTTCGCGAAATTTTTGAAAGTTACTTGTATGGGTTGTAAAGATGTACAAGTGACTTCTTTATACTTGTAAACAATTGAAAATTTTTTAAAAATCTTTTAGAAATTCAGATTAATTTTGTAAAAAAATTTTTCGGGAGCGTTTGGGGTCATGGGCGCATAAGAATTTTGGGAAGCGTCCCGAAAACTCTTCCGGAGTGCTTGGCTACACCACGCACCTATCCAGAAAAAATTTTCGTCGACCCCCCCCCCCCCCCCCCGCCCCGGTCCGAAATGCTGGGACCGCTACTGCAGATAGATATAAGCAGATTCATTTTCTAAACGTACACTCCACTTAGATATATTTCAGCATATTTGCTATTAAGCGTAAAGTGCCACGCGCCATCTGCATTTGCACACTTCAGGTCAAAAAATGAATTCTACATAAAATGGTGCTTGAAAAAATTACTACATTTTTATGGCGCAATTGCAGATGATTCTATATAAGAACATGAACAGCATTTGCAGGAACCTTACTGCCTCAAAAAAGAATGATTTATTTGCATATACTTTTTTTCCTGTTTTTCCTTCCAGGGGTAAGAAGTTTCTTGAGCACGTTTTACGCCCCTGTAAAGTGTTAGTAGTGAAAAAAAGCCCTATAAAAGAAATAAGTCCGGATTAAGCAGAAGATCTCAGCAAATGGCTGCTCCGAGCAAAGCGGATCGTAAGGAAATTTCACGAAAAGTGAGCATGAGAAAAGTGCAAGCGTGAGATGCGTGCAAATTGCATGAGTTATCCCACCCCCTGTGCATGCTAATAGTACAAGGGGGAAAAACGCCTGTCCCCATTTGTAGGCGATGAACGTTTAGAAAACTAGACAATGAAAGAAGCTGAAAGTGCAAGGCTGCTTGGTATGAAGAACATGAGCGAATATAATGGCCCCCGAAGTATTACACCATAGATTGGGATTGCACACCACCATAGCATGGTGTGTGCTCAGCCACAGCTGCTGAGGATGTTTTAGAAATTAGCATGGGAGCTAAAATCTTATAATTGGGGGTAATCTTTTTCTACTCAGTTGCCTAGCGATATAAAACTATCCGGTGCTAATAGGGAAATTGTTGGAAAAACTTTAGAAATAATAACATGAAAGGTCATATGAGTCACAGCTCGTTTTTCGATAAATCTAGTATTATGCTCTTTTTAGTTTTTTTTATCCTCTCAAAACTGATATGCTCCTTCCTACCAAAACAAAAATGAAAAAAAGGAACAGATTCTGAGGTCAAGAAATTTTGAGCTTTTTCATGATGGTACATATTTTCGTCTTACTAATTACTAATGGGTAGTTAAGAAACACTGACCCAAAAAAATTTCTTCTTTTTTAACCCAATAAAATTTCTTTTTTTCCGAACTGTTGATAGGGACTACTACGCTCTTTTCTCATATTTTGCACCGTTTTGTTAGGTGATAAAAAATCAAAAAGATTAGGCATAATACATCTTTTCGAAGAGTTACGTTTTCACTATAAATTTATTTTTAACTAAAATTTCTGGCCAGCAAAATGGAAGAGAGCTCACGAGATACTTTGAAAATATAATTGTTTGCATGCTGCGGTAGTGTAAAAGATATTATATCCATAGAGATAATGGCTCGAATGAAACCCTTTGTATTATAGTTATAAGATGGGATATTTGTTGGTGTATCTGAGCTTGAGGAAAAATAATAACATATTGAAAAATTCCTTCGTAGATTGCTAATTTTCCTTGACAAAGCTAACAAGGGAACCGTGTCGAGTCGAAGTGGCCTTTCCAAATTAGACCCATACTGCTTTGCATACCCTCGATACATAGAGCCACGTACTCTGGTAACCTTCACTTTGAGAGCTATGGGGGGACACAACCTTCACCTGGAAAAAAACAGAAGTCATCCGGGGCTTCGCCCGTATGTTATCATCCTGACTATATCGGAACGAGTGTTAATGAAGCAAATATAGGGAATAATATCTTTAGTTATCTCAGCGAAACCGAGAATTTGCGTTTTCATAGCCTTTTTCACCTTAAAAGGAAGGTTTCTATGGAATTTTTGCCAGAATTCAAGACAAAATTTCTCAGTTATCCTCTCATTTAAACAAAATCGAGTTTCAGAAGTTTAGGAAAGCTATTGGCGTTAAATAAAAACGAGAAACTGCGCTTAAGCCTTGCGCAGAGAGTCGCGCACGAAAACGCTGTCTATCTCGTTAATGAGTGATTTTGAAAGCTTGGGACGTTGTCGGTTTTGTTGAGACTCCGCGGAGATCTACGACCGAAGCCAAATGCCCCGTCGGCTCTGGTCTGTCTCCGCTGCTCGTCTGCGTCTCCGCGCGCTGAGCCTACTCCAAACGCGGGGCGCGGGGCATTTGGCTCTGGTACCCTTTTCTTCGTTGTTTCGAGCCCAATTTTAGCAATCTATATATCAATTTGATGCTCTTGATCTCTATTTTCACGCTGACAACGTCCCAGAACCACATTTTCTGATTTGAACGAAAAATCCGGCAAAAACCTTGTTTCCGAAAATCTCTTGTTTTTCTCCTACTTGAACTATTTTCACACGGTTTTTTCGTACATTCCGTAGATCTTGCTTCTGTTCATAATGCAGACAACCACCCAGCCTTTATCTCTTCGATTATTTGGAATTTTTTGCGAAAAACCGTAAGAAGTGCGTTTTTCTTTACCTTGTTCTGTCTCTGTCCTTTCGCATCGATTTTTTTCCAGCTTGGGCGATTATTGCTCAGAACAATAAGCGCAATAATCCAGACAACGTCCCAGGAAACAGGAACGTCATTGCGGGGGTAAAAATTTAAAGGACGCATCAAAAATCAAAACCCCGTGTTGCGAATTGCTGGTCCTGGAGCGAAAACTTGCACTTCGAAAAGCCGCTAAATGGAAGATTTCAGACCTCTTCGCAGCATTTTTATCCGGTTTTCAGCAGTTCTTTTCGCTCTTTATATCTGTTTTACGTCATATTCTCTTCTCTGATCTTCTTTATACAACCTTCACTATTTATGACGTCAAATGTTCAAACAACCTTCACTTTTGACGCCCTGTCTCTAGACTATCGAAGGTATGGTGCTTTGAAAACCATTAATCAATGATTCCAAATCTGCTTTCCAAATCTGCCAAGCGCCTCTGGACGCCGAGTTATGCTCGTTTTTCAGGTTAAAAAATTGAACGCAAAACTGAAGCAAAATCGCCCAAATTTGCTCAAATGGTCCAGTGTCAAGTACCAGAACTGTTTATGCAATGGATACATTTTATTCAATATGCTAACACTTAACATTGCTTTATCTGAGCGCTGAAAAGATTGTAACAATCAATTTTACCTAAATCCTGCATTCATTTTTCGTTCCGAAGAACGGTCATAACTCGGTGTCCAGAGGCGCTTGGCAGATTTGGAAGGCAGATTTGGAATCAACGCTTAATACTCTTCAAAGCGGTATGGGTCTCATCTGGAAAGCCCACTTCGACTCGACACTGTTCCCTTGTAAGTTGAACTTTTGTGTTCAGCTTTGACTAACACGTGGAACTGACAGAACTATTTCGTAAGCATACCTGGGAGAATGAAAAATTTGCCCCATGAACTGAACAACAATTGGGACATTGCCAAATGTATCAATAGTATCGCAAATGTGTAGACAGTGTACACGCAGTCTGTATTTACACAAGACAGCAGTGTTCCGAGACAGAAATCGTGGTTTGAAGGACATAAGTCAATAGAAGTCAACATAAGTGGTTCAGTATCGTGTTAAGAAGAGGGGATTTGCGCTCTATATGAAAAATAATTTGAGGGTAAGACCTGAGATCTATTTTTATACAGAAAAATGTACAAAATCGGGAACGGGAATGCGAGAATGTAACGATGAGAACTAGCAACCACCCTTGTGAATGAAAAACGAAATTGATTACTGGCGTGCATGGAAAAAGTAGCGACCCGAAACTGGTTATTTTGCGATGAAATTCGTGAAAACTCTCGAAATTGTCGATAAACTCGTCCGACATTCGTGGCAACTTGAAAACATCCCAAAATGAACGGAATAAGCTAGTGATAGTGTCATTACGTGGTGTTCGGAATAACAACAACATCGCGCTACTCAGCCACCATGAATAGCGGCTAAACGGCGAGCACACAAAATAAACATAACGAACTGGTCCTTGAAATGTTCTAATGTTGTCAGTGGAGGAGGAGAACGGAAATAGTAGTAATAGATTCTCTATTAATGAAATGTATTGAATTGATAGAAAAGTTCTGCACAAATTTTCTGGAAAATGATCTTCTTCAACTTCAGCAAAATCGCATAATTTAAATTATCAAAACAAGAAAATCAATTTCTAGGAATCAAAAAGTCTTTTTTTGTCTTATATATATATATTGATTATCACTCAAGGAAGTAATTTCGAGAAAGGTCGAAGATCTATATTTTACGACCGGCTCTACCCAAGCTCGCATCCGACGAAACTTCCGCAGGTGACCCGGCGGAACTTCCCCACCGACGGAACTTCCGCAGGTGACTCGGCGGAACTTTCCCAAACTTTCTGCGGAAGTTCCGGTCAGTTGTCTGAGTTGGTGTTCATTCACTTTATAGAGTTTGAGCAAATTTATGAGAAGTTATTAGATTTTTGATCAAATTATCGGGGTGAAAGCGTTGAAAATGTCTAATTTCTAGGTTATATTTTGTTCTATTGCAATACATATTCAAGAGACTTTCATTGGAAGCAAAGTCAAGAAAATGAATCTAAAATCTTGAAAGTCATATCCTTTCTTTCGTAAACGTGCTGCGGAAGTTCCCAAAATGAGGTGTTGCGGAAGTTCCGAAGAATGCAAAACACAGCAAAAGAGAACACCTAAACGAGATTTGAACCTTACTCTTTTGACTGTGAGGCCTACTACCCTCTGCACTACGAATGACATGTTCGATAATGCACTCTAGTTGTTAGCGAGAAATATCATACGAGACAACACAGTCAAAACCCTGCGGAAGTACTGGCATGTCAAAGTGTTGCGGAACGCTGGCATTTTTCGGAAGTTCCGCAGCACTTTGTGGAAAGTTCGGCGGAAGTTCCCGCTTTCAACCAGTCTGACGTGAAAATCCTGCGAAAGTTTCATTTTTCGACGTTATCACTTCTACAATAGTAAACAAAATCCTGCGGAACCGCTGCAAATTTTGATTGTCCTGCGGAAGTTCCGGTGAAATGTCCGAGAAGAACGTATCTTTAGTCTTCATGAAAAAGCTTTCGACCTATTTTTTTCTTTTCGAAGATTCTGATATAGGATTGAAACAATTCAGAAGAAAAAGAAAACATTACTTTCACTCTTAAATAAAAAAGTTGCGATCCTTTCTGTTCCTTGCTCACTTTATCAAGTGAAAAGCGCCTTCTAGCTTAGAAAGAAAAAGGACTATTAGAGGAAGCCGAACAGACTGTGAGGAGAAGGAGAAGTGATGGAAAGAAAAAGCGAGGGAAGGGTCATTGAAGAAAATCACACTTTTTTGCGTTTCTATCACTTTCAAACCGGCTATGAAAACTATCAAAAAGTCAAAGACTGGAAAGAACGTGATCATAAAGTGTCAAAAATGGGAAATGTAGAGAGGGTAGAGAGGAGAGAACGGCCATAAACGAGGAATACTTATCATTTATCATACAGTCAATGAATGTGAATCATCATTTTGCCTATGAATCCAACTCTATGGAGAAGTCGAACTCGCAAACGTCTGAATAAAAAAACGCTCTGATTATGTACTAGACAAACCACCGGAATTTGCGCAGGACAAGCCAAATTTGAAGAAGTTCCGCATGATTTTGTTCACTATTGCAAACAGAAAACGTTGAAAATCGGAACTTCCGCGGGATTTTCATGCCAAACTGGTTGAAAACCGGAACTTCCGCAGAACCTTCTTCAAAATTCTGCGGGAATTCCGAAAAATGCCAGAGTTTCCGCAGTACTTTCTGTAAAGTAGAACTGCTGAAAAACTTATGAGTTTCTCCTTAAAAGGTTTTTAAAAAACTTTTCTAAAAGGTAATTTGGCATGATAGTTCGACAGACTCATTCAGAAAAATTTGCAGAACGCTTCCAATAAAGCTTTTTCCTTGCAGTAGAAGAGGTTGTTAGGCTGTTAGGTGATAAGTAAATTGGATTACGTTCGTGAAAGATGAGTTCAGGACGCAAAAAGATGTAAAGGGCAGTTAAATACATGACTATGAAGGAAGCCATAGAGATAGTCATTTATTTGCAAGCATTTTTCGATAAGAAAACTTGCAAGTTGTTCTGCATTTGCAGACTTTTTTCACCGAAGTCATTAGAAAATCGCTCAATCAGAGCTTTTTGTCGTTGTGCAAGGTTTTTAGCTTAGGCTATGTGGTAAACAAACCGCTGATTCTGCTAAGTATAGACAATATATACTCGAGTAAAATGTAATGTGGATGATCGTACAAGCATTAAATCATAATGTTACAACGTATCGTTTGCCATATGGCATCACTTTGTCACCATGACATTCCACTTGACACTTAGAATAGCTCGTGGCTTTCGCGTATGAATGTGTGCATTTTATAGTCGCTATTTATAAGTGGAAATTTACTTCGATCTACTTTTCGAGGTTCAAAATTCTGCAGAGAAAGAAACGAATAAAGAAAAAATATGTATTTGAAATGAGATCTCGATATCAGATAGCACACTGAAAATAAATACAGCTGGAAAAATTAATAGAATTATTTTTGGTCAGAAAAAGTGTTTTTGTTATGTTATATTAGAAGTACATATAGTACTGACTATTTCGAATTTTTACCAAGTAACAAAATATTGCTGAAAATTTAAAACCAGAAAAAAGGTTCCTTTTTTTCGCTTCTACCAAAATTACAAAATAGAAAACAATTCAAGGGCAGCAAAGTGCTTTCCTTTGATTCTCAAATGCTACGACAAAAGCTGGGTAAAATCGATATTAGTGATTATTTATTTATCTATCATTTAAATCACAACCAGATACGAAGATTGTACCTAGAATAAATACGCAACATTCTATTATATCTTTCAAGATAAGCTGCGATGGTCCCTTTCAAACCAATTTTCGCTTTCTTTTTAAGAAGGAAACCAATTTTGATTGGGACCATGAGAATTTCTATGGCTTCGGACACATGAATAAAAATGAATTAAAGGAATGGGAACAAGACCAGGAAACAAAATTTAAAAGTCACCAGAAAAACTCTAATCACAAGCGGTCTGGGCTGTTTTATCTCTGACCAAGGAGATCGATACATTGTAATGACAGTAAAATTCAAATAAATCAGGTAAAGATATTCCTCATAGCCTGCAAAACGATTTTTCAACAATGGAAAATGCAAGCAATATTTCCTTTTTTGTTTCTATCAAAATGGTTGATGCATTTCTCGACAAAAGCTATAAATTTTCCTTCGCTCATGTAGCAATAACCATAAACATCGCGTGAAATCCTTGGAATAAAAAGAAATAAGATTGATATCAAAATCACTTTGCACTTAGCCTATCGCCTAAAAATGTTCAAGGGAAAAATTTGCAGCTTAGATAAATAACACAACTTTTTCGAGGCCATTCTTCAAGTTGGTAAAAAGGAGATAGATAGGCTGATAGCGTCGTGATAATCACCGGCAATTTATCAGCAACAGCGCAGGACATTTGCGCAAAATGTGTCCGAGTTGCGTCGAGACAAAGTGGGCGGATAGAAACGTATGTATCACTATTCGTAATGCCACAACGGCATAGTAAAGATCGAACGATAAGAAGCGAATTGTCAGAAGCGGAAACGAATTGATCGCGAATGACCGCAAAGGCTATTCGGGGGTGTTTATTCATTTGGGAATCTCGTCGAAAATTGAATTTGCGATGGAGATGGGTCAGAGTGAGAAAGCAGACAGTTGGACATACATAGCATAATGAGAAGGCAATTTTAGAAGCAGCGGGGGAGAATTTTTGAGAAACTAGAAGAGCGAAATTTTTCCCAATACTGTTATAAACTCGGATAATTAACAAAAATTCAGAGTGCTGCACAGTTTATAGAACTCTGGTTATTTATAAAAAGTAATGTTTGAAATTATTGAGTTGTAGAAACCACATGTCCACACAAATCAAAGAATTACTCTTCATCAAAACTACCAAGAAAATCACACCTGTCGCGTTCATTCTTCCAAAAAAGCCGGAAAATCGTGAAGATCTAAATTTTGCCAAAAAATCAAACTAAAAAGTAAATAATGGCGGACTCAGGAATATTTTTCTTTTAACATTACTTGTCTTTAACTATTTCATTTCTTCTCCATGTGCATTCATTATAAATCCCAAAAAGGTTATCCCTCTTAAATCAGTCGAACTGACACACTTTTGCTTCGAATTTGAAGAGAATTAGCATTACATCGCGAAAAAATTTAAAGAGGACCGATAATTGATGAAGTAGTAGATTCTACAAATGTGGTTAATCCTTTTTCGCTTGCGGTGTCCTATGAGGGATGAAAACAGTACTCATTCTTACATTGACATATGATTTTGTTTGGTTTTGCAAATATGAAGAAGTGATGTCACCTAAAAGCTGAGAAGGTCTTTCTTTCAAAAATTCATGAAAATTTTCATTGCCTATTGCATACCTTATAAATGTCACGAAACATCGTGTGCAGAAGACATGCGTCAGATGAGAACTGTCAGATCTGCAAGGAGCAAATTTCCTCTAGCTCGAGAAAAAAAAGCCATTTGCATTAAATCCATTTCATTGCCCGGAGAGAAGTCGTGAAACTCAATAGACTAGGCTTAATCAAGCTCTGAGCTAAAGCAATAGCTGAAAGAAGTCTCGAAGCAATTTTCTTCGTTTCTCAGCATGTAGTGCAAGATGCAAGGCGAGAAGGGCAAGTTGCATGGGAAAGCGAGTGAGTTTGCACCGCAGGGAAAGAGAAACCACTAATAAATCAAGAGCTGTTCGTGTCTGGAAAATTTTCTGGAAAGCATGAGATTATATCGAAAAATGTAAAGTAAGCGTATTTATTAAGTATGCAACACCGTTCGTCTGTAGAATAAAAACGGGTTCAACTTCCCAAATAGACAAGCGAAAAAAAACTTCAAAACTAATTATTTTGAAAAAGCTATAACAAAAAATTTTTTACAGTAGCTTTCCAAAATGCTTTGTACCAAAGCGAAAAAAAAATCCAAGAAAGAAGCAGAAGGATATAATCAAGGATAAAGTATCAAGATAAAAGGATATAATATGATTCTAGATCATTCTTTCTTCTATTTATGGAGTTCCATCTCTTTGTTTGTGAAAGATCAGATATTTTAAGGCAGGAAGGACGGAGACTGGGCTAACAAATTATTTTTAAGAATTTGCTTTTTAATTATTGTCCTCAAATCGACAAGGCGAGTATCAGATATTAACCGTCATCTCTAAGGGCCGCATGCACTAATATCCCCGCGGGGAGGGGATCGCAGCTTCAGAAGAAAGCTTTATATCCTGAAGCTCCGGATATCTGGATTTCACGCTGTCTACCTATCCTTAAGTATTCCTACTACCCTTCACTATGAACATGTTGAAGAGGAGCGAGAAGCTGTACGAACCGCATTTTCCAGCTTTTGTATGATCCCTGATGATCCCCGGCGGTTTTCTTTAAAGTCATTTTTCTTTCTCCGAAGTTAACGAAAACCTTCCAAAGTTGTACTGAACATCTAACACAATACTGCTAAGCATGTTGCTGATGAGAACAAATGAGTTTTTGAAAAGTCGAATTTTTCGGTAAGCCTCAAATTTCATGACCTCATAACATCATTTGTTCTTAGCAGCAACATGCTTAGCACTGTCGGGTTAGACAATCTGCACAACTCTGGAGATTCTTCGTTAACTTCGGAAAAAGAAAAATGACTTTGAAGAAAAGCGAAGGGATCATCAGGGATCATACAAAAGCTGGAAAATGCGGTTCGTACAGCTTCTCGCTCCTGTTCAACATGTTCATAGTGAAGGGTAATAGGAATACTTACGGATAGGTACACAACGTGAAATCCAGGTATCTGGAGTTTCGAAATATAAAGCTTTCTTTTAAGCTGCGATCCCCTCCCCGCGGGGATGTTAGTGCATGCGGCCCTAAGACTAGTACGGTAGGTGTACGGTACGATTTGACGGCCACATCGCAACTAATGGCTACATCCATTGTCTGACATAGCCTGCATTCCGACTGGAAATAGTAAAGCAAATATACGAGAATAATCTTCTCTTCAAACTAAGGAAAAAATTTTTTTCCAAAATGGGAAATACTCATTGCGAAGAAGGATAGACAAAGTTTCTAGACTATTCGAGAGTTCCGTGTTTTTGCAGAAGACGAGCATTCTATCTATGGAATGCCATATCTACTGCTAGACTGAGTTGTCATCGAAAAACATGCTTGTGCTGAAAATAACATAGTAATGAGCACCTAGGCATGAGCATGAGGAACTCTACGATAGCTCGGGGGAGCATAAACTTTATAATAATGGCAATGAAGGTAAAATTTTGAGTTTGGATTTAGAAAGGATCCGAGAAATGCGGATATTTTTGAGTAGAAAAAAATCACGAAATGAGAATTTGAAAATATAATACATGAGAAGCATATGCACGAAAAGTGTACTATTACATTTTCTATAAAGTTGACGCATAAGCCAAAATTTTTGAAATTCTATTTCCTCCTCCAGCTTCGAGAAAATCTTCTGATTCAATACATAATAAAGGGAAAAATCTTGCGCGAGAACTAAAATTTAGATTTATTTTTGGTCTAGGTTTTGTGACACATTCTTTTTAACCTGGAGAAAAAGATAGTGACTGGGTGTCTTTACGAATAGTTACGAATTTTGACTTTTCTGTATTAAATTATTGATTTTGTTTCAAGTTGATTCTCTAAAATGTATGATAAACTACCACTTTTGATGTACGTAACAAAGAGCTATTTTCTGATTTGACTAAATTGTTTATGCATTTTTGAAAAATTTATTTTCTATTTATGCTGCGAGAATTGTGCATAAACCTAATAATTTTCGAAGTGGGAATAAAAAAGGCAAGAGTGCAATTAGATGAGAGAAATCTTTATCATCAACTTCGTCAAAACATCTTTATTTCATGCTCAATATTTTGTCAATTTCCATACTTTGAGTTGTGACAAACTGGCCAAATTAATGCAACATAATCAGTAAGATCAATAAACAATTTGATATCCATAAAAGACAAACTGTCAGGCTGCAAAGCAACATTCTAGACACCCCAGAAACCGATACGTAGTTACTTTTTCTGAAATTAAGCCTAATAAAGTGCACTCTAAGGCTTTGCAACCATGGCACTGGCTTTTTACATTGCTTCTATGCCTGATTGAGCAATTGGTGAAAGTTTATGATGCTATTAGAAGGGCAAAGCAGCAAGTTACAACGAAAGACTAGCGCGGCAACGTGCAAAGGGCAATAAAGGGTAATAAATTAGAGGAAATCAAGACAGAAGAGATGAATTAAGTAAAAAAAATGAAAAGAGAGGAGATGGAAACTTGCAAGAAGCTGTTACTACGAGAAAGATGCGGAAATTTCCATTTTCGATCAATGCGCTCCTATTTTGTGCTCGTTGTCCGACGCGGTCCGCCCCCCCCCCCGCCCTCCCTCGGACGGCAACAGCTGCTAATTACGGCACAAACTAGGGCGGACATCTTGTTTAGTGTCGATTTTTTGGATTTTTTTTGCGTTTTACGGAATCAGGGCTACATAGCCTTATTGTTAAAAATCTTCTGTTATGTCGACGACCTTGAAAACATTAGAGATGTTGTCCTATCTATCTTCTAATTAGCGCTGTCTCTAGACGACACTTCAATTACATAGGTCTATGAATGGGATACAATGTCTCGGTAAGGTCATTTACAGCAAACAAACAATACTACAAAGCAAACCCGAGGAAAACAAATAGATTGAAGGACACGGAACAGTCCAGAATAATATTGAAAACAAAATTGGTTTAAGATATGATTCATTTCTCTGTTCTCTAAAGAGTTCTTCAGTAAAAGTGAATTTTTCGAAAGCATTAGTCACCATAACAAAATTGTTACCAGAATGTTTACCATTTTATTCAACTGGCTTGACTTCGGGAAGGCGGGGCTTCGTGACCTAATTAAAGCTAGGTAATAACCAGAGAGCATGCGCGCGGGAGACGCAGACTGCGTTGCGGGCGTGAGCCGCCTTGATTAGGTTATAGAGCTCCGCCTTCCCGAAGCCAAGAAAGTTGAATCAAGGTGATCTAAAAAAAATCATGGCTTTTCCGAAATGAAACTAGAATTCAAAAAAGGGATGTCGATTAGCTTCCTATGCAAAAAGGTTTATCTCGACAAAGACGGGATCTTTTTCCCAAAAAATTTCCCAAGAATTTTTTTTGCTCTCTGGATATTAGCAAATATTTCAACATTCATAGACAAAGATCTAAATAGTATGTTTGAATGATTAAGAACTATATATTGACCAGCAAATTACAAATATCACTGGACTGAACCTTCAGTATTTGACGAAAGCGAGAAGATTAAAATTCAGTTTGCAATAAAAATCGTAAAAAATGTTTGACTGAGATTACCAGGATAGCGCCATTTTTACTATCATCTATAAAACATTTTTCTACCGATAAAAATGTAAAAAAAATTATGAAAAATGTTTGAACAATGATAATATTTTTGCTAGTATGATGAGGAAATCTTCACATGCAAATAATGTTCTAGTAGTCCAGTCGCATTAATTTCAATAAAAAAATCTTTCTTACTATATAGAAATTAGTATTTGAATAGATAAATAATAATAAATTGAATAGATAAACAATAGTAAATTGGTGAAAATTTCCTATCAAAAAATTCCACAAACAACAATTTTAGAGATGACAATTGAAGAAAAAATTTCCTAATTAATTAATTTCCTAATTTCCTAATTTTATCTACAGAAAACTTCTTTCCAAATGTAGGCGATATTTATTTTCCACGAATAGCTAGCCCACTCCACTAATTTTAGGTAAATACTGAGCATTTTCTACAAATTGTGAAGCCTCCCCTCCCCCCCCCCCCCCGAACCTCCCGAAGCGCGGCATACTAGTTGGCAAGGTGTGAGTCAGACTATAGTCGTAGATTTTTGAGAAGTTGCCGAGTGTGAAGGCGTGGCCAAATAAGCGACATTGGTGAGAAAATTCGATTTACTCTAGAGCGAATTGCTTTGACGTACGAGTTTGTACGTCCGAAAACAGCTGCAACTTCTCGCGGAGGACTACAGCGACGGAATTAACTTAGCCCCCCGAAGTGGGTTGCAAGTCAAGAAATGGGACGGCGAGTGCACTAAACGAGACACATTCGGCAACTTTTCTATGCATGTAAAAGTGCGCTATTCTAGGTAGCAAAGTGTCTTGCCACGATCGAATGTGTTGTGGGAGAAATCGAAGAAATTATGAGCATTTTGGGACCGGTGAGAGGAAATTGCAAACTCGGGCGAAGTACCCAAAAAACTTGAAAATCATTAAAATACCCCATTTCGCCCGAGAAAAGGTTTATCTACAAGGCCGATTGATTTCAAAATTGTAGTACAGCCCACTCTCACTGATTTCTCCTCATTACTGTAGGATTACGGTAACAATTTTCAGCGCATCAATTTCATCATGAACATTGTCATTGCAGGATGTTTTCAAATATCCAAATACTAATTTGGGTTGCAATCTTTCTCTTTCTAGGCGGGTTCTCTAATGTTATTGTATAACTGAATAACCTTTGATTCAACTGGCTTGGCGGCTGGAAGGCGGCGCTTTGTGACCTAATCATGGCCGCTCGCGCCCGCGACGCAGTCTGCGTCTCTCCCACGCGCATGCTCTCTGATCATTATCTAGCCCTAATTAGGCCGCGAAGCTTTCCCCGTCAGTCCAGATGAATCAAAAGGTAACTGCTCATTCGATTTTCGTTAATCACTGAAAAGTTTAGTCCTACAGTACATCTAACCTGGCTTTAATCTGGCTTTAACCGAACTATTACGGTACCCTACACTTTGACTCAGCAATTCTGCTCAAAGCAATAGCAAAACCTAAGATTTTTGGAGCAAATTATTCGGCAAGCTTGAGACTCTAGGCCTCGAAAGCGGCCCGAAACATTCTACCGTAATCCTACAGTAATAAAAAGCAATAAGTGATTCTCCCCTTATTGCTGCAATAACCACAGCAGGTAACCAGCTTTAGCCGGTACGTGGGAATAAAACAGAATATTGCGAGATATATTAGGTTGTCCCGAAAGTTCGTTCGCACCATTTTCAAAAAATCATAACTTCTTTGCATTGACGATTTTGCGCAATCTAAATTTTATTAGAAAGCGTAAAGCATGCAGTCTCCAATGGTCCCCTGATGGCCTTCCAGCATGTTCAGATTGCAGAGATAAAAATGAAAGATCGAGAACATCCGAAATTCGAAATTTTTGAGCAAAAATTCCAAAAATCTAGAAACTGCGCGATAAAATCCAGAAAAGCCATTATCCTAATTTTTCTTATATATGATTCCTAACTGAGTTTAGTTTGTGCTGATCGAGCTCTTCTTTCAAAAGTTATGATTTTTTGAAAAAAAATGTGGAAAAATCAATTCCTTAGGAATTCTTAGGAAACTGATGTTTCGGAGTAATGATGGGGAAGTTGTTTTTGATGTTTTTATTTGCGTCGAGATGCCATGATACAGATAGCAAAGACATATAAGAGCGCATACGTTTTTCTAACTCAGAAGAAATCTGCCAATTTCCTGTGAAACATGAGAACTAATAGGAAATAGTTCCATAAAAATATTTAATGCGGCATTCAAAATCGCGAATGATGTGGGATGATGGCTCGACTCGAAATATAAAGCAAAAACTGCAGACTGAATAATCATTGGCATATTTCGACTAAAATTACACAAAGCGAACGAATAGTTAAAAATTATTCTAATGATGTAGATGATTTTCTGTTCTGAACCGTTGCTTCGCAGAAAAAATTATTTCACAGTATCCCTTAATTTTGATAATTTTCTCGTTTTGGAAGTGTAAAAGCCTGATTCATTATATATTTGGGCAAAGATCTGCCCTTAGATCCTTCCAAATTCCCAGGGCTTACGATTGCACTGTGAGAAATTTATTCGAATTCTGCAAATGCTAAGAATCAACAAAAGTGGTGCCGCTGTTCGGTGTCTCTTTACACAAAAGGGCAAGTAAACTATTTAGAAAGGAAAGATTGCTAATCTTTTCGCACGCGCAAGTAGAGAAAGGGCAACTTTTATGTTATTTCCTTAATGCTGGGACATTCACACACTTCTAGGGAGCTTGGGCGCCTAACTTTTCCGTCAGCTGCTGGATGTGCAAGGGCTCAAAAACTTACTGACAAAATTTTAGGGAAAAAGTAACAAGAGGAAAAGAAATAGGGAATAGTATGGTAGCACTGACTGACAATAACAAGATTGGACAAAAATCTAAAAAAGGAAGAAGCACAGTAGAAACAGACATACGTAAAAAGTCAAACAAATGATCACAGATAATTTCTTAAAATATTGATCACTTTAGCTTTACAAAGTAATCAGTTCCAAAAAGCTAGTAATTTACCTACAAATCGCGATATATAGTTTCGTATACTGAGCTTGAAATGACAAAATTTGTTGACAAAGAGTGGGAGTTAGGAATTTATGAACTCGTGGGAAAAAAGCATGAATAATTTACCATCAACTACCACCAAAACAAGCTTTCTACTTGTTAACAAAGGTGGAGGCTACTAAAATAAGCTTTGAAACACTTATGTGGCATTAAAACCTTCCCATATAGTTTCTCCTAGAGCTGATGTAGTTTCTAGCACGAAAAAAATTTTTTTCAGCAAAAGCCTCTAGATCCATTAAGAAGGAATTTGCCTACGGTACAGAAGAATATGGAATTTGCCGAAAGTCAGACTTTCTGATCGCTATATAGGCAGCAGCTCGCCAAAGCCGAACAGAGGGTTCCGGAACGATTCTGCCTCTCTAACCATGGAGGGACGTGCTACACTCGTCCTTCAAAATGGGAGGCCTTGGGAAATGATGGTTCTTGCTATTTTAGCGCTCTTCAAGGTGGATCTTCGGGATCAGCGCCTCGAGTTACCCCATGTAAGCAAAAAAACTTAAAGTCGAGAATCTGCCGAGCCGCTGCCTTTAAGTCCATTTTTTAAATCTCAATTGCATCTGCAAATGTTTGGATATCTAGATGGAATCCATCTTGAGAGAACCAAGGCTCCCATCTTCCAGGATAAAAGTGTGAACCCAACAAAAACTGAGCATTCACCAACTGTTCCTCGTGCGTCACCCCGTGGTCGTTAAGCGAAGATCTACACGACCGATTAAACAGAACTTTCACCTTTGGTGCAACATTGACTGTGATTAATGTACGATTTGGATGCGACGCGGAAAGAGCAAAGGTATGCGGCGACTAATCGTCGGACCGGGGGGGAGGGGGCACTCTTATTTAGAAAAACATCGGCACTTAGACGTTCAATGGCCAATGCTTCGGCGGCGCTCCGCGTCACCTCGAATCAACAATTCCATGTGTTACGGCCACGTTGGGACGAGAATGCGCTGAGAACTTGCGGAATTGCACAGCAAGTACGAATAAACAATCAGGGCGATGTTCTGGCCGTTGAAGGAAAAGGATCGGGGCTAGGTCTAGGAGGATATGGTCAAGGGATGAAATCACGAACATTCTCTTATCTCAGAATTTAAAAGGAATTTCTTAGGTTGATGTTAAAGCATCGTACCCATGTACCCGATATCTCCGAAGAGAAACAACTCGAAAAGACCGGATTAGATATGTTATCGGTAAGAATTACTGTTGTTAGTACACTTTACATGACAAGTTTCAGAAAATTCTGCTTGACATCAGAAAAGGGAGGAGCAAAGATTTTGCCAAAAAATTTTGGAAAATTCTGCTCAACCTCAAATTCAAAGTACGATGGGGAATGGAAGGATATGCCAAGCATAAAGTATTTTTCCTAACTCGAGAGCCACAACACACTTTTCATTTTCCTTTCTCAGAATTCTTTATATCATTGTAGAGGGTTTTGTTTAGCAAGAATTCTGTATTCACAGCATTGGAAATGTTTAATCTTCAACGAAGTTGGAAAATTGCCGGAGAAAAATTTGCGAATCTTTCAAACTAATCGTGAAAAAACTTTTTTTTGTGCATGCGTGTAACAGGTTGGAGGAAGTGGTACAGCAGAAGGGTCATTTTTTTAATTTTGATAGAACTTTGCTTGGGAAACTAAGCCTCAACCTAATATAATATTCCGAAAGTTTTAGTAAATTTGTGTTCACCCATATCTATAACATTTTGTTTGTTCCAAAATTTCTGGGAATTAGGCCACATAATGGACATTCAACAGGAAAATGATTTATTCTCAAACAAATGACCGGAAGTTCCGCCGGGTCACCTGCGAAAGTTTCGTAAACGTGCTGCGGAAGTTCCGAAGAATGCGAACTACAACAGCAAAAGAGAACACCGAAGCAAGGTTTGAACCTTACTGTATTGACTGAGACTCACCTACTATCCTCTGCACTACGACTGACATGTTCGATAATGCCCTCTAGTTTTTGGCGAGGGAACATCATAATAGACAACACATCAAAGTCCTGCGGAAGTTCTGACAGGCCAAAGTGCTGCGGAACCTCTGGCATTTTTCGGAATTTCCGCAGGATTTTGAAAAAGGTCCTGTGGAAGTTCCGGTACTCAACCAGTTTAGCAGGAAAATCCCGCGGAAGTTCCGATTCTCAACATTTTCATTTCTGCAATAGTAAGCAAAGTCCTGCGGAACTTCTGCAAAATTAGCTTGTTCTGCGGAAGTTCCGGTGATTTGTCTGAGTTGATGTACGCGATACTAAAAACTTAAGAGCTTGAATAGGTAATACTTGTGAAAAACAAAACATTGCAGTCAGTGGTAAGAAGAGACCACCACTCGATTGAGGTGAGTAGCTGAATGAATTTCTTTTTATCTCATAAATTTCAGTAATAACGAAGATAAAAAACGATTGTCATTTGTAGGTACGACTTCGGCACTAACCCTAGCGTACTCTCTGGCTAAATTAATTCATAATTTTGAATGCATCCTGTTTAAAGTAAAAAATTGCAATTGGACAAAAAGACTATTTCCCAAATAACCATAGAAGATTGTTGGAATCGCTCCTCGCTTCTCAGCAAAAGCAAGATATCTGTTGGTATTATATAATTTCATTACTTCTATCGCCCCCCCCCCCCCTCCTCGATCAATGAAGTTGGGGCCATAAAAGTGCAGAATAATGAGACGCGCTACTCCCTAGTGGAGCAATTAATTCTAAGGGTAATGGAAGACTCGAAACTAGAGTGAATAGCAGTTGAGAAGAATTGTCTCAGCGCCGATAGTGAGAGTCTCGCATAAACAATGAGGTATAGCCCCTTTACGATGCTATTATTAGGACGTAAAAGGCTTACTCAATAGTATCAAAATGATTATTTACACAATAACTAGGGTCAATACCGATAAAATCTGATAAAAATAGAAATTTATGGACCCTGGAGAAGGCGCTCGAGTCAAAATATAAACACTGAGAGATAATATTGATAACAAGTTCAAATTTCAGAGTTCTCTCCTTCGTAGGTCCTTCATAGCTTGACCCCCCAAAAATCATAAATTGAGCTGCAGCTAATTCTTAGGAATTAGCTGCGTTTTGCAGGAAAGGATAAACAATGGATAAACATTGCACATTATTTGAATTTTTGGAAGATAACAATAAGATTATTTCTCAAAAAAAGTAAGGATTTTTTTAATCACGATATTCTGAGATTACAATAATACAGTCACTGAAAAATGTCAAAACCAGTTTACAAAATCTGGGGAAGAAAATTGGAAAAGAGCTTTCTAAAGATAAAAATAGAAATAAAAATAAATAAAAAATAAAATAAAATAATGAATTAAAAAAATAATAATAATAAAATAAAAATAAAAAAAATAAATTAAATAAAATACTATCTTTTATACAACAAAAATATCAGAATAAAAAATTCGATACAACTTCAACTTGTGAAGAATTTCGGCAAAATACTTACAGTGAAGAAGGAAAGCGACTTAAAAATTCCATCAAAGGACTGTTCGATTCTTATCCTTCCTTCGTTTTGTAAAATCGAACTTGCGTGTAAATAAATAAATAAAAGCAATAAGTAAAAATGGACAGAGTCATGCAAATTCATGCAAAACCTTAAAAATATTCTGGCAAATTCTCAAAATTCAATTTTGCATCTAGCTTGCATATTCCAAAGTGCACTTCTCTATTTGAGCTATTATGTTGACAAAGTGAAAGAAATGTTTGCAGCTGTGCAGGTGTGAAATGGGAGACATAAAGCAGCACTAAAATTGCTCCAAGTAACGCTTTTTGTAAAATTGAAGGATAAGCTTGGAGCTGAAAGAGAAAAGAGGATGAGGAAAAAATATGGAGTGGAAAAAGCAAAAAGCAGAGAAGTTGCAAAGAAAAATTATAAATTACTTCATCTAACCTGCTCGAAAAAATCTAAAAGCGCAAATTACGACGATGTGTACCACCGGTGGCCCACGCACTTTCTGTCGGGGACGATGTACCACCGGTGGCCCACACTCCTTGCAAAATCATACACTTTCTAGGCCTAATATTTTTTCGACAGTTCAGTATTTTTTCCAGTTTTTTGCACCCATGGAACCTGTAGACTTCTTTGTCCAAGAAGTAGCTGTTTACAAATCACTTTACTTTTCGTAAATAATCACAAAACTTTCCCACGCCGCAAATGTTGTGCAAAATCGCGTCCCTCAGCCCACGCAAAATTAGGTGTCATCGTCAATGGTTTAATCCGATAACTCCAACTCATGCATTCCCCAACACGGAAAAGATGAAGGAAGTAAAAAAATAAGAGCCAACCTTTTTGTATCCAAAAAATCCTAAAGCAAGGATGAAAATATATAGATGAGAGGAAGAAAATTTGAAAGAGAGAGGGATGCGAAGATGTGAAGTGATATCTAAACATGTATATTTAAATGCAAAAGAAAAATACTACGAGATTTTGCACAGCAATTTTTCAGCTATTTTTTGTAAACAATTTGAAAAATTAAATTTTCCACCTCTTCAAGAATTTTTCCGAACAACGAAGAGGTACAAAAATCTTGTTTGTGATCAAGAAAAACTGCGAAATCTTGCTGACCCTACTCAATGCGACATACATGGTTTTCATAATTATAAAAAACTATTTTTCAAATATTCGTAAATTTTGGAACCACTTGAAGGCAGAAATCACCGCATTCAAAAAAACAGACATTTTTCTCATAGATTTCCCCTGCGCATTTTTACGTGAAATTTCCTGTGCAACTGTTTTCACAATTGCTCAGGAATATTCCCAAACATTGTAGATTTGAAAAAATTCCGGTATAATGGCCCTAATAGTCGAAATTATCATTCAATAGACGTAATAAATGATGTAATAAACAGAAATTATTCGGGCAACGAGCACATGTCGACCACAAGCCATTAACTCATGTCAGCGGGATGACAGCCAAAGCCATTTGATGTCAAAAATTACCCATCAAAGCCCTGTTCGCTTCGTTGGGTAATTCATACGAATGGTTAGCTCTATCATCGGGGCCACAACTTGTCGAGAGCAAAAGGCCGGAAATAAAAACAACCATTCAGCTGTGAGAGGCTAATGGAACCTCATGTACTAAGACGCCGCCCCTGAATCAGGGGCAATAATTATGATTGACAAGAAAATGCCGCAAAGATGCGCAAAATGAGGTCACAGCCTTGTTATGCGCGATGAGGTCAGAAAAATAATGATTAGGGGGTCATGGGGAGCCTAGAGGGGCCTGGCTGGTCCAGGGGATTAAAGGGATGGTGGCTGGCAACGAGGGCGAGCGAGAATTATTGGACTAAGACAGATGGGCACGATTAGTTTGGTCGAAATCAATGCGAGGTTGCGCGGCAAATGATCCCGCATACGGGGGGGGGGGGGGGAGGCGAGGTGAGTGTTACCAAAGCAACCTGGTCCGCCTGGCAAGACGGCTGGGTCAACAGTGAGCTGGTAGAATCCTAATGGATTAGGGGGATCATTGGGTGGGTAAATATAGACAAAGGGGTGACGTGCGCAAAGACTTCCACAGATAGTTTTTACACACTTCTGACAGAATATTGACGGAAGCGGCCTGAGCTATATTACTTTAAGGACTCAAGGACAAAATCAAGAAACGATAGAGAACGTTGTAAGTCACAATTTGATGGAAAATCATTAACAATGTAAAACGTACCTGCTAAATAGCTACATGTATGATTAGATTAGCAATTCTTAAGTTTGAGCTTAACAACTTGCCCGTTTCTTCTTTTTTTCTCTATTCATCATAAAAGATTTCAGAAGTGAAAATGCAGCATCATCAATTGTAAGTTCAAACTCAGACAATTGACCGGAACTTCTGCAGAACTTTTGCGAAGTTCCGCCGTATCACCTGCGGAAGTTCCGTAAACTTGCTGCGGAAGTTCCCAAATGAATTGTTGCGGAAGTTCCGAAGAATGCGGAACAACAGCAAAAGAGAACACTCAGGCGAGGTTTGAACCTTACCCTATTGACTGTGAGGCTCACCTACCCTCTGCACTACGGAAGACATGTTCGATAATGCACTCTAATTGTTGGCGAGGCAATATCATACGAGACAACACATTAACCCTGCGGAAGTATTGGCATGTCAAAGTGTTGCGGAACGCTGGCATTTTTCGGAAGTTCCGCAGCACTTTGTAGAAAGTCCTGCGAAAGTTCCCCTTTTTCAATCTGCTTCTACAATAGTAAACAAAATCCTGCGAAACCGCTGCGAATTTTGCTTGTCCTGCGGAAGCTCCGGTGAATTGTCTGAGGAGGATGTAGGAGGCAGAGTTGAAAGCTGTACAGTATATCCTGATACTGTCTGATCAATGCTTCTGTTAATCATAAAAGTTGTTTGTATGAATGCACTGATAATTATTGCTCATAGAAGCATTAAGGTAAAAGATTATAGGGATGATTTTTTAGCTAAAATCTGTATCACCCTACCGCTGCTGTTGCTAATTTTTATGAACACTGTATAGAAAACGACATTAAATTTTGCTTCAAAAGTTTTTGATTTACGGAATAATCAAGTGTGAAAATGCCTAGAATTTTTTGATCCATAAACAGCCAGTCAAACGATCCCTTGCGTTTTAGTTTTAGGAAGGGTTCACAGCTGTTATGCAGCACTTTCACAACATGTTCTTCAACCTGTGATCTAGGTACGTTTTCCAGGCTCGGAAAAATTTGTTTTCGATTGGGTTCATTTCACCAAAATACATACTTGTGTGGTATATAAAGTACGTGAACTGGTCCGCAAAGAGTAGATTTTCCAGAACAGAAAAGTAAGGCCAATTTAGCTTACGCCCCATCAATGAAAGGAATCTAGAAAAAAGCACAAAAAACCACCTTAGCCTATCAGTACCCCGATTTAATTTTGCTATAGCGATTAAGTTTGATTCCCGATCAGTCTGGGCAACAAACATCATTTGCAAATGAGTATAAAACCGTCATGATCATTTGCATAATCGGATTTAAACTCATGGAAGCAGGACAACGATTATGACAACCTCTCAATGAGATTGCAAGTTATGAAAGGATGTATTTTGCGTCATGTACTTTGATACAATGTTTTTATACAAAAAAGGTCAAGCATTTTGAACAAAGGTCGAGAAAAATCTTATATATAAAGCTGAATGTCTGTTTGTCTGTATGTCTGTCTGTCTGTATGTATGTGTGTACGTATGTTCCGAATAGAAAATTCCATTTCTGAACCGATCCGGACCAAACTTGGCACGCATACACTTCGGGCCCCGGCGGGTGTCATAGGCTACTTTTCGTCATCGATCGATATCGATTTTATCGATTTTTATCGATTTTTTTGCTGAGTTCACCTACGGGGCTGGGAGTTGGCACAGGGGGGTAATCGAGCATGGGGATTCCGAATACAATATTGGTTTTCAGGATTATCGATTACTTTTATCGATTTTATCGATTTTTTTGCAAAGTTTGAGCTACGGGGCTGGGAGTTGGCACAGGGGGGTAATCGAGCATGGGGATTCCGAATACAATATTGGTTTTCAGGATTATCGATTACTTTTATCGATTTTATCGATTTTTTTGCAAAGTTTGAGCTACGGGGCTGGGAGTTCGCACAGGGGGGTAATCGAGCATGGGGATTCCGAATACAATATTGGTTTTCGGGATTATCGATTACTTTTATCGATTTTATCGATTTTTTTGCAAAGTTTGAGCTAGGGGGCTGGGAGTTGGCACAGGGGGGTAATCGAGCATGCTGATCACTCCCAAGGGGGGTGATCAGCATGCTCGATTACACCCCTGTGCCAAATTCCAGCCCCCTAGCTCAAATTTTCAAAAAATCGATAAAATCGATAAAAGTAATGGACGATCCTGAAAACTAATATTGTGTTCGTAATCAGCATGCTCGATTACCCCCCTGTGCAAACTCCCAGCCCCGCAGGTCAAACTTTACAAAAAAAATCGATAAAATCGATAAAAGTAAGGGACGATCCTGAAAACTAATATTGTGTTCGTAATCAGCATGCTCGATTACCCCCTGTGCAAACTCCCAGCCCCGCAGGTCAAACTTTACAAAAAAAAATCGATAAAATCGATAAAAGTAAGGGACGATCCTGAAAACCAATATTGTATTCGGAGTCCCCATGCTCACTTGCCCCCTGTGCCAACTCCTAGCCCTGTAGGTGAACTCTGCAAAAAATCGATAAAAATCGGTAAAATCGACATCGATCGATAACGAAAAGTGGACTGTGACACCCGCCGGGGCCCGAAGTGTATGTGTGCCAAGTTTGGTCCGGATACGGCGGAGCCGGGTAAGCCAGCTAGTGCTTGATAAAATTGTGTCAGCCTACATGAGTAAAATCAATGTCATCTTGTAATTGCTGAAAATGATCTCAAATCAGCATACATACTCCTGGCACGCAAGGACTAGGCGCCTTTGCGTCTGGCCTAGATAGTATGTACATGGGAGAGACAGCAGATGGTGAGAGAAACGAAAGAGACCTCAATCAGAGAGACGCCGATGAGTCCGCAGTTTCTGCATGTTATGAATCCCCTATACTTCATCCAGCACTAAAGCTTAATAAGCTTGGAATAAGCAGTTATAACTATCGGTAACTCACCTAAATCATAATTGCTAGCATAAACATTAAATACAAATTCAAAAAAACTTCTTCTTATTCTTTATTGTGCACCAGTTTCTGCCTCGTTTCCTACCCCTTCCAGTTATCCTCCTTCCAGCTTATGAAAGATTTCCACTCGTGAGGCGCTGAGAATTGTTACATTGCGTAAATTTACGGGAAGCATAATTGTTTGCGAGAGATTCGCGCTCGGAGACAAACACCAGATGGCCTAATGAGAAGCTCGAGTGTGCTGTGAATTTGCTTACGATTTGAGGGCCAAAAGAGCAATGTTAGCTTTTTTTCGGGAACAAAAGCAAACGCAGATAATCTCCCCGGAGTTTGCGGGTAATCTCCCGCACTCCATCCCTGTGAGAGTCTCAAAATGATGGATGAGGTTCGTAAGAATAACCATCACGTAGTGGACAGCCGTCTGGCTGGGAACAACACTAGTGTATGCAAATTTATGAGCGGCAATCAGCGCATGACCTCACGCAAGCGGAAGTGAAAAGAGCGCAGCGTGAAATGAACTGAAGCAGACGGACTGGTCAAGTAGTAGGCTGAGGGTACACTTCTACTTCAGAAGATTCACGCATGGTGTGAGTGGTTGTACTACCTTTGACTATAGCTTTTAGAAACCCACAAGACGGCTGCAGAAACATTTTTTTTTTGATTGTACTCCCTTTAAAAAAATTTATCTACGCAGAACATTGAAGTTTTGCCGGAGGAGACGTAGCATAAGATTCGCAGCGGGTTTTTTGCCATTATTTTAAGATTATCGGAACTGCTCATATAACCAACAGTAATGTTCAATTCATATTATTTCAAGGTCAACAATATTCATTTTGTAAAAGGAAAAATCACTTCTAAATGGAAAGAAATTGGAGGGTAAGGAATGGGATGGGGACGCTCGAAATCACTAGCCATTTCATGTTTTTATTTTAGTAGTCAGTCTCACTTTATTCTACGTGCACAGCGTGCGCATGAAATTTAAAAACAGCATTTTATGATTTGAAATATTGATAAAAAAATAAAGTTTTGTCAGATAAAGGTTGCCCATACTTTTACAAAATTAGGTAGTCATTATGAAAACACCCATTTCATTCTCTGTTTTCCTCACCTAGGGCTCGTCTTTTTTTCTTCTTGCCATGACCGAAACAAATGAGTGTCAAACGGTTCAAATGGCAGCAAATAAGCTCAAAATGAAAACAAAAGCAGAAAAATAGAATGTTTTCGCGTCAATATGTTGATATTCTTTATAAGGTCTAGAATTGTTAGAATTTCCAGAGACACATGAATTATATATTTGAAAAGGTTGGCAATATTCTTTTTTTGTGAACCTTTACAAGGAAATTTTGCATCGTTACTTCATACATGGACATGTCTAACAATTCTAGGGCCACGAGCCAACTATCGAGCTTCATTAATAGCAGGTTCCCAAATGGGGCACAGAAACCTATAATTAACGCTTGCGCTGTAGTAATTGTATGATTCAGCAGTAAAATTCGCATTGGGATCTCTGAGGTAATAAGACCGATACTGTGTGAATGCAGGATAATTATTAAAGATACAAAATTCATATTTATTCTTCAAAGAAAGAGGTTGATGGTTGGATGTATGATAAAACTTCATGGAAATATGATAGTAGTTGGTACAGTTTTTAAGTTCTAGGCTCAGGTCACTTTTCAGTATGCTTGAATCGAGAGTTGCGAAAATCATCCTCAAATTTGATTATTTCTTTGAAGTTAATCGCTTTAAACTCTGTTTTATACAGTGTGACCTAGGAAGATGCGCCAACTGTTTGCTTTTCAATAAGTTTCTTGTAGTGGTCTTTTGAGAAGCTTTAGGTGCTGGCTTTAACTTAGATTTACAGTGTAGAACATAACGATTGCACTTCATTACTGTAGGATTACGGTAGCCAAGAATATGGCGTCACTGTAAAAGCTGCCATTTCAAAATTTTTTAAAAAAGGTAAAAACCTGTGTAATAGGGTTTTTATAGACGCTGAGTTCAATGCTCAACTATTCACAAAACTGCGAAGCTTTCTAAACGGGGTAACCGAACTTTTTAGAAATAAATAAAGGCCGCCTACTTACCTCGCGTAACCTTTAATGAAGATTATGAGAATTTACGAACTTCACATTTTGGAATCAGCAACTCTAATTGCCCTAATCTGGGAGTTTTCAGGTTTTGTTTCCTTTCAAAGGCAAAATATGGTCTTTCATGGCTCAAAACTCTCTTCATAGTTCCTACCGTAATCCTACAGTAATGGAAAGAACTCGGTAATTCGCTCCAAACCGCAAATCTAAGTTGAAGCCAGATCTACAAAATTGCTTCCAACTTCTCGAAAGACTTCAAAGAGAGTTATTAACAAAATTGAACAAAGTTATTGACAGAAGTAAACAGTAAGCACAATTCTTTAGAACACCCTGTATATTGTACTAATGCAGTCTAAGAAAACGATAGGTTAACTAACAACCAAATCTCTCACATATTCTTCTAAAAAAAGCCGCAGCTCGCTTTTATTAATAGAAAAAGGACTCAAGTGTCGGAAAGAAGATAGAGCTCGAATACATTTTCCTTTTACAAATCTATAGATATTACTATCTCTTGAGATACGGCGGGCATAGTATGAAATGTATTTGTTTTGTCGTGGATTTTTGAAAACTACTCAGGTTTCAACTCACTATATAGCTCTAGCGCGGCATAGTGACCACAATATGTGTTGGGTATTAAAAGAGGTTGCTATCTGGTGCAAACACCAAGTTATTTTAGGTCTAATACGTCATTTCTGCAGTTACACCTGTCTATGCACACATCATCTATTTTTCGGCTAATCAAACCATCGCTGGTACATGTGAAAAAATAAAATTTTTTGATTGTTGACACAAAACCATTGAGAATTTTCCAAACGGAGGAATCAACGAGTTTTTTGAAGAAAAATTATGGTGGAAGGAGAAACTCTTCTATAGCTTCATGGGTTCAGCGTTCCACATGCAGTGTAAATAAAGCGAAAGGGCTTTGCAGCTGTGAAAATGGATAAGCGAAGGTTTTGTCGAGATTTCAATTTGGGCTTTCTTACAAAAGAGGCAATCAGATGAATTATTAGGCCGTTCCAAAATTAAATTCCTTTTTTGGATAATCCAAGCTGTTTTTTTTTCCTAGTAAACTTAGGGTATCATTCGACAGAAAGATTAGGCTCTACAGAATGACCACCAATGATCCGTCTAAGCCGCATCCTATGTAAAGTATGAAGCCAAAGTTTGTCACCTGAAAATTGGATTTTCGCGAGGAAAAGCCCTACAGACCTCCAGCTTGATCATTACACAATAGGCACATAAAGCGAGAAAAAAATAGTCCAAAAATGGCAAACTCCGCCCCCGCTCTTCCCACATATGTCATCGTATACTACAAGCCTTTCTAAATATATTCCACAAAACTTTACCCTTGCATGTGCTCTTATGACCGAGAAATACCAAGTTTTACATAAAAAACCCGAAAAAGTGAAATTTTGGAATTTTTGGACCATCTTTTCTCAATGTCGAGCCCCGGAAAAATTAAACCAAATACTTTTTGGGTACTACTATGTGTCTATTATATAAAGACCAAGTTGAAGATTTGAGGAATTTTCTGGAAGGAGATTCGATTCTTAGGGTAGCTGAAGATTTTTGATTTTTGGTTTCAAATTCTACCTGGGTTACGACTCATGGGCCTTTTTGTAGAGCTTGCTCCGCTTTATCGGATGGTACCCTAAGTATTAAGAAGACAAAAACAGCTCATTTCATTTGAAAATGGAGTTTACTTTTGGGACAACTCAATAATTAGACCGAATGCTAATTTTGGCTTTTATTATCTTTAACAGATTCTTGAGATTATTTAAATTTTTCTGCAGTTCCATCTTCCCCTTCTCCAACGCGCCACATCTGCTTACAATGAATCACTCTCTCCAATGTACATGTTCAAGGTGAATCCTCACTCATAGTTCCTCTTGGCACTGGGCCAATATTTACATAGAACCTGCCAGCGCTCATCGCTTACTTGGCGGACACCATGAGTGCTTGCTCGTCGTGGTCTTCTTCATCGTTCCGCGACAAGCATCGACTGTCATGTGATCATATAAAAATCCGTAAACATTCGAACACATCTTTTTCACATCTTTTTGATTTCAAGGCTGTATTTGCAATTTTTATGGGGTTTTCTAATGATATGCGATGCAAATGCAACACTTTTCCACGAAATATTTTATCTCTAAAAGCTTTGAGGTCAGTGCTTACAAGTATCATAATCGGCTTCCCATATTCTGTTTTCTTCCAGACTAGCATCGATTTCCACATTTTGAAGCGAGTTTTGGATTGTTTCATATTCTTCAGTGTTTTGATTCGGTAGCCATATGCCTTTGACTCTATAAAGCTTAAAATGAACAATCAGAGAAGGTTTCTCTTAACTCTCTAACTGTACAATGTCTCAAATCAAGTTAGAATTCTTTTGAACTTAATACTCTAACAACTGAG
Source organism: Cylicocyclus nassatus (assembly GCA_958299035.1). Classification (NCBI taxonomy): domain Eukaryota; kingdom Metazoa; phylum Nematoda; class Chromadorea; order Rhabditida; family Strongylidae; genus Cylicocyclus; species Cylicocyclus nassatus. Next base: position 11,956,158 of record CATQJL010000112.1, read on the forward strand.
TTCTATTAAGAAAACATTATCCAAAAAAATTATCAAAAAAATTATTCTTAATCACACGCTTTTAAGGCGCAGTTTAGAACTATAAAACATTTTTATATAAGAGACTTGAGGACTTAAATGCATTTCCATCAAGATCAGATTACAACACCCATAACAACTTCAAATGTGAAATTCCCTCTGCTCATTTCCATATATGTGGAGATGCAGATGTCGAAAACGCCTTTCTTTGCTACACAAAAAACTTTGCTTTGAACGGTTACAAAACTAAGGTCATTAAGTTTAGCTTGAAAATGAAAGTCAACGCTTGTAGAACAGAATTGGCTCTTTCAGATAATGCAGATATTTTGCCGTAAACCAACCGCTTCACCAGAAAACGACGATAATAACAAAATCGCTACGAACTCAAAAGCAGCGTCCAGGCAAATCTGAAAGGGGGTTCTGATGTGGAAAGTAATTATGGGGCCCTAACTAAGACACTGCCCAAGCGGCAGCTCAAATGGTGAACTCCCAGTTGAGATATTCGCCTCCAAACTGGATCCCGTGATTGTATTCGCATGAAGGGTGGAGGAACGAACACCTCAACTGGTACCGCCTCCGCGGACTATTGGTCCCAACACGATGCATAACAGCAAGACAAAAGGACCAGCAGCCCGCGGAGGCGGTACCTAATTGAGGTGTTCGTTCCTCCACCCTCGCATGAATTATGGCGCAAAGCGTGGGTCCTCGCGCGAAACTGCCATGAACCCATGCGAACACCATCCGGGGCTCCATTTTGGAGGCGCATATTTCAGCCGTTAATGATTCACCAGCGCTGCCGCTTGGGTAGTGCCTTAGGGCCCCAAAATTACCCTAAAAGTGAGACCCGTAGACCTACATACCCGTAGACCCAGATTTGCCTAGACGCTGCCTTTAAGGAACGACGTAATAATTGTTAAAAGGTCCAAAAAAGGGAGAGACCGGAGCTTGCTTTGTAAATCAAGTAATATTTGACTTTCTTTAGGAACTAACTTACAAATTCTACCATTTTCATTATAATCAGTGATTAAAAGCCGTTGTGCTAATTTCTCTAAGAGATCAAACATTTTTATTTTTATTAGTCTTATATTCTTCTCGCATTCTTATGGAAAGGAAAAGGTTGATCAGACCGAATATTATCTGCTCAATTTTTTTGTTTGTGAAAAAACCAGAGGCTAAATTTGTACTCTGGTCATCTCATGGTACGGACATCAGAAACATGCACGTACAGTAGGCTCTCATCATCTCGACTCGCTGTAAAGAGCAAAGTTTCTGTTGATTCGATGTGATTGAATATAAATCGCTGTAATCAATGAGGCGAATCTTTGCATAAATTTCAATAAATTTCGAAGTTCGTACTTTGCTCAAACCAGCAAACCTGTCTGGTAGCATCATTTAAATTTCTCCTGTAAAACTTCACAGCCGGCAATCTACTCTTCAATTTGCATTTTAGCCATGTTTATTGTTCAAGATTTTCGTATTGTTTCCTCTTTCCAAATTTTTTCTTGTTATTAGTTTTACCGTATATGAAATACTGATAATCTAGATATTCTACCTTTCGATGGTTGACAAACTCGAACTGGTTTCGCTAAAGGGCAGAGGTCGAGCTGAAGCCGTAAGGCTTATGCTAGTCTTCTCCGAGTGTCCATTTACGGATACGAGACTCACCATTGCTGAATGGAAACTGAGGAAAAAGAGAGGTATGGAAAGCTTAATGAAGCAACACAAATAGAAATTACCGTGACCCTTACAGAAAATTACAATTTTCACTTCTACATAAATATTTCAGAAAATTCCATGTTCCATTTTCATAACCTACTTTGAATAGTAGTCATCAAAATGATGTGCTAGTTATTTCCTTTCTCTTCTGTAGCAATCCTGCTTCCTCTTAAAGAACCCTTCATAAAATAATACTCCAAATTATAATTTCAATAGTTTTACTTTCGATGTGTTAGGCATCTTTTCAAAAAGAAAAACAAGGTCTTCTAAGGTGAATAGTTTTTTTTTATTTCACTTTCTTTGTGTATTATTATTCATAAATAAACAACCCTGAATTTTCCTTATTTTCAGATGCTTTTGATGAAGAAACGAAACTACCAGTGCTGATCATAGATAACACCTATCGCATCATTGGGGTGTACGAAATATCGAAATGGGTTGCTGAGAAAAATGGTGAGTTTATTAATCTATTATTTAGATTCTCTATTTTTATCGAATTCATTTCGATACTTCACATAAGCAGAAACTCGTCTGATTTGAGCAGTGAATTGTTAGTAATCATCATAATCGATTACGTAGAGTCTTCTGGAGAATTTTGCAGCTTTTTTTGAACTATTGGCAATTCACAGAGAACAATGATAGATAAACACTCGAAATCGTATTCACCAGCCTAACTTCCTCTTTGCAGCAACTATGTTTGCAGAGTGATTCTCTGTTAATTACCTTGTTGAAGACCAAGATTTCGTTCAAATTGCTTGAATTTCGCGAAATTTGAGATCATTCTTTCAGAACTAGCGGATTTGGGTTAAGAGGATAGCGGACACTTTGAAGTGATGTCCTTTATTCGCTCCTCAATCGGCTATCCAGAATTTTCTGAATGCTCATTCCGGAGTTCTTGATTTGAAGCTTTCAAAACTTCCCTACCACAAACTTTGCAGCATAAATGATAAATAAGCTCTTATAGTTTAATTAAAGCAAAATCTTGCTTGCAAAGCTCGCACTTGTAGAATTGAAATTATAGAAAGGTATTTTTGAGCAGTTGATTTTCTGACAGATTTGAAGAGACGAGTTCAGATTATAGCAATGAAAAACTATTTTTGTGAACCTTGTAGTCAGTTAGGATAAGCTCAAAAGAATTATTGTACCGGGAAAAAATTTATCTGAATCATTAAACACCTTTGGAATAAAGGAAAAATAGAAAATTAGAATGAAATAAAATGCCTTTGAATTGCCTCAGAATTCGCTAAAATTTTTGCACAATAGAGTAATCCAACATGATGAACACGAATATCATATTGACGCTAATATGAAAATTCAAATTCCTTGACTTTACGAAAGAGGCCTTTTCATGCGAAACGGGTCTCATTTCTGTGATCACCATGTTAAATAACCCCCATAGACCAAGTTTCAGCAAAATCTGATGCAATCTAAACATTTTTCACTCTACCGTAAAACTACCGTAACCCTTACATAAAATGGCAAAATTCGGCAAAGTTTGCATTCACAATTTATATCATTATCTTAACATCGCCAGATAATTAACGCGTTACGTTCAAAAAGAAAAAGGTTGTATGAAAGTTGCTTTACTTATGTGCCAACCTAATACTTTTAGATAGTCTCATGCAGAAGTAAAATAGACGAAGCTATCCTCGAGGATTATGAAAAGAAATAAATCAAGAAACAACTGCTGAAAAGAAAGAAAAAAGCTTCGCCAGCTCCGTTTAAAGCAATCACCATGTACTTCTTGCGGTTGAGTTTGAGAAATGGTGGCACAAGTTTTCGGAAGAACATAGATTTTTTGTAATTTCTTTTTAAGTTATACCACCTCAAATTTTGAGCAAAAACGGAGCAATTTGCCTATATGTAAAAAATTCAACATGTAAATGAAGTATATATTTGTTAAGATCTTTATGGTGGATTGCCTGGCGAAAGAAAAGATATCGAAGAAGTCATAGCAACACTTGATGAGTTGCATAAAGGACTCGCACCAACACTTCGAGCCACTTTGACCAGGAATTACGACGAAAGGGTAAGTTTTGCACATAAATATTAGGTTGTTACATAAGTCTTGTTACACTTAACTTCTAACGGCGATAAGTCATATATCTCATAGTCTTTGCAGGACTCCAAGGTACCATTCGATAGAGCAAAGCAAGCTCTACAAGATGGTCTGCAAAAGTTCGCACCAGCTCCGACCCACCGTAAGTTTGCACCCAAAATCTGAGTCGTACTGAAATTCAAAAAATCGCGAAAAATTCATATCTTTGTTCAAACAAATCCTACGGATCTCTCTCCAACTTGCTCACAAAAATTGCCCGCTATATCAAACACTCATATGTACCGTTGCTGTATTTTTTCCTTATCTAGAAATCGAGAAAAAGAATTTTTCTAGTTTTTACAAAAACGAAGCTATGCTGTTTCTTTTCATGTAGCTGTATACTACAAGCCCTTAGAAGTATAACCGTAAATTTTCAGCTTTTCAGAAGCTCTAATTTTTGAAAAATACCAAATTTAGCTTTTATCACTCGGGTGTTCAATGCTAAATTAGGTAATTTTCGAAAACTAGGGCTTCTGGGAAGCTGAAAATTTACGCTCATACTTCTAAGAGCTTGTAGTGTACAGCTACATGAAAAGAAACAGCATAGCTTCATTTTTGCAAAAACTAAAAAAAATTCTTTTTCTCGGTTTCTAGATAAGGAAAAAATACAGCAACGGTACATATGAGTGTTTGATATAGTGGGCAATTTTTGTGAGCAAGTTGGAGATCCGTAGGATTTGTCTGAACAAAGATATGAATTTTTTGCGATTTTTTGAATTTCAGTACGACTCAGATTTTGGGTGCAAACTTACGGTGGGTCGGAGCTGGTGCGAACTTCTGCAGACCATCTTGTAGAGCTTGCTTTGCTCTATCGAATGGTACCTTGGAGTCCTGCAAAGACTATGAGATGTATGACTTATCGCCGTTAGAAGTTAAGTGTAACAAGACTTATGTAACAACCTAATATTATCATTAGAAAAAAGTTCTTAATAATTTCGTAGTTTTCAGCGTGCTGTATGGAATGAATTCAAGGAAAAAACGCTTATTCCATGCCTCGAGAAATATGAAAAAGAGCTAGCAGACAGGATGTTCCTAGTTGGAACAAACGTTAGTTTCCTTAACGCGTTTTTGCTCTGCACATTCAGTAAAATTTCAATTTTTCCCTTTCAGATTTCTTGGGCTGACATCGCACTGATCGAAGTACTTACTCGATTGCAAAGTTGCTATGATAGCTTTTATCTAGCACATTTTCCGGTACTGAAGGAATATTGTCACAGATTTGAAACACTTCCGATTATGCGGCCATACATCCAAACCAGGCCTGAAACACATTTCTGACCTCTTTGCATCAGCAAATTTGTAAATTTCAATATAGTTGTGGATAGTGATAATATTTTCATAATCGATAGGTAATTAGGAATCGTTAGAGATTATATTGAAAACCATGCTGAAATTTTGTAGCCTATAGTAGTTCGATGTACAATACACAATGTATATATACAGCGTTCCTGTCTCTTCCAAATATTTGATCTTAATATCTGCTGAATTATTTATGGAGAGGCACTACTTTCTAGTTCCCCTTTTAATCATCATTAATGCAGCTACAAATTCATTTCTGCAAAATGTTGCACTGATATATGTATTATGGCGAATAGTGTAATTTTCCGTTACAAATGTGTACATCTGTTGTTCTTATGTACAGAATTTATTTCTGCTTAATTGAGCTAATGCCTTACTCAATCAGACAAATATTCTTTATTTTGTTATTACTGCAATATAAACTTGTGCTTCTATAACTATATCGAAGCTCTTTTTCAGGTGACAGAAGAATTCAGAGTGCTTTAGGCAGAGGGTTTATCGGCAAAAGTCATGTTTCCACAGACTCATCTATCTGCGACATAATGAAGTTCCAGTTAGCTCCGTCAGCGGATTAGAAGTTAGATTAGAGAATCAAAAAACACTGTCTTTCATCTCTAGTACAAACAGGACAAAAAAATGTTAACAGATAAACTTCAGATGGATGCTTTGGGTACACAGCCAAGCATTTCAGTACAGCTGGTCGTTTGTGAGCGAGGTGTTCGATAGCAAAGATTACCCGATCTACCAGTCATCAATGTTGGAAATAGGTGTAGCGGTTTGACTTTAAAACAGGATATATAAGAGGTGGAAAAGTGGGAACCGCGAGCAGAAGAGGAGTAGAAAGTGCTGAATAGAAGCCAGACTTACTGACCAAGAATAGCCCTGGTGGAGGGTCAAATCGGAGGCTTATCCTAAATACCAAGATGTAATTGTAGTCCTTGTTTATTGTTGGCTTCAGAGCCGTGTTGTTGTTCTGTCATTTGGATAAGCACACTGTGTGCTAATCTTTCAGCCCCAGGGCCCGTAGTAAACCCCTCTTGGTTGTCACAACATAGAGGGACTATGTCATGATAGCTCGCAGTGTCTCGCAAGACTATAGCGAGCTATCCGCAGGGCGCCGCAAAACGAGCGTCTCCGCGTGTCATCGAACCACTGATGACCGCGATAACAGCGCGCATTCGCGCTGCGCTATAGGTAGCCATGTGCTATAGAGCATTTGCAAACAAGGCAAGACTGCGCAAGGCTTTTCTTGCGAGAGTAGGTAAATCAATCAGAGGAAATCCAATAACAGACCATCCTTGCGTGAGCGCGCCTATTTCTCCATTTTTAATTCTGTATCTTATGTTTGCATGCATTGATAATAGGGTAACGCAGTTGATCTCCGTCTGTTACAGAATAATGCTTATTTTTGCGCACCGTGCTGTAAGAAGGAGCGCCAATATCCGCTACGGGAGGCTGCACCCTATCCGACTTTTCCATCAAAACCAGCGGATATTGGCGCGGAAGTTTCGAATGGAAGAGCAGCATTTGAAGAGAATATGCCGACTGCTTGCACCGCTGATAGGAGGGCGTGAAACTCCAAACTGGTCCGTTAGTTTGGAGAACAAGGTCAGTACGATTTTCCAAGATTTGCTCATCTATGGTTTGTGTTACTGAAATGTTAATGTTATGCACATACGCGTATGACGCAATTATCTCGCACGCATGACTCAAACATGCAGAAGATTCCTAGGACACACGTGTCTGTTAGCGCAGTGCGTGCGAGCGGGGGTTTGTCGGGGTATCTTAGGGGATCAAATCCTGCACGGGGAAAATTTTTGCAAACAAGCAGAGATATGTCTGAGTAGATGTTCAGCTTGTTAGCTTTAAGAAAGGCTTCTTAACTTAATATAAAACTAAATGTCTCCTCATTTAGGTTGTCATTGCTCTTCGTTACTTGTCAACCAACGCTCACCAAGAGGTTTTGGCGGACATCATTGGTGTCAGCCAGAAAACAGTTTCGAATGCGGTGAGAGTGGTTGTCCGCGCTCTCAACCACCCCCTAATCGTGCGGCACTTCATCCGCTGCCGATTAGGGGACGAGCAGTTCTGCCGAATGAATGCCGACGCCTTCGCCCGAACCGGAGCATTTCCGAACATCATCGGAGCCGTTGACGGAAGCTGCATACGGTTACAGAAGCCGGCACATTCTGGCTGGCAGTACTACTGCCGCAAGGGCTTCACAGCCCTGAATGTGCTGGCTGCTGTTGACGCCCGCGGACGGTTTATGTACATAAATGCGAACTTCCCGGGGTCTATCCCGGTATCAGTAGCGTCATTCCGTGCCAGACCGTGCCAGGTCCGTGCCAGACCGTGCCAGGTCCGTGTCAGCTGTGTTCTGAGAGGGGCAATGCAATGCCTTCATCTGCGAGGTACCCTCAAAGCCGGAGTCTCTCCAGGTGGTGGTTTCGGCTATTTTTGACTTGAAAGTCATCAAACGGAGAGTTTTTGAGCAGGGAAATACTATTCGTAAGATGGGAACATATAGATCGACATGGACCGTCTCTTTCTTTCACCTCTTCTGTGAGTTTAGATACGAAGTGAAACTGTCTGCAGAACTAGTGATTTGGGATCAGTTTGGGTTAGAGTTCCGAAACGAAGGAAAGCTAGCGAAAAACGGTCTAGGCTTATTGGCAAACTCTCGTGTGTTGTATAAGAATTAGAGAACCCGATATCTTTATTCATTTTTCAAGTGAAAACAATTATGAGATCGTGAGATTCGCTTTAGTGAAAAATGTCCAATGCTCTAATCTCGGGAAAGATCCATTAATAAGAACACAAACAATGCATAATGCTTAACTTTGAAAATTACCCTCGAATTGTAAGCAATAACGTGATATCGATGAATACCGTATAAATGCAAATAAAATCACAAAAACTTGAGCTCTAATTGTTCTTGTATACTGTAAAATTTGGGTGCTAGTGTTGAGGAACCGTTTGAGAAGACATAACCATGTCCCGATACCCGCAACACCGATTCCCTTTTACGAAAAAGTATTTGAAAATTTATCAAAATGTTCATGACTCAAAAAATTAGCGTACCTTTGAAGAAATTCTTCACATCCTCAGTTGTTGCAGAAAATGGTAGACCTCGAAGTCGAATCACTTTGCCTTCATCTGTGACAAGGCCAGCGCGCTTGAGGTTCGTGAGTTCATCAATTGATACGGTGAAAACTGCAAATGTTCCCATTGGTATGCTCATCCATCTAGCTGCACACTGTGCAGATGTGCACGCTCCATAGAAGCGCTTTTTGGCAGAAAAAAAACTACTGACATACAAGCTTAGGTAGGCGCCAGACTAACCGATTGCTTGCTTCAGCAGGACGCGGCGCATTAACTGTCACTTGACGTCACTTTGTAGGGCCGGTATGCGCGATTTCCAAACAGCAAAAAATTTTTGCTGGCAGGGCCTCCCTATCATTCTCTCATTGCGAGGCTTTTTTATCATCCTTCAGATCTGGATCTCAACAAGGTCAATGAAGTAATCAAAACTTTAAACGCAAACATGTAGGCGTTGATGATATGAGAATGCGATGGTATTAACGCCTTTCTAGTCCTTCCAGTACATATAACGGAAGCTCCGAAGATACCCTACCGAAAGTACGCTAATAAGAAGATTTCAGGAATGCGATTTTCAGTTCCTCCTCTTTATCCCCCTCCGCGTCCTCCTACTATGCTTCCCCCCATGGGACCCATACTATTCCTGTGATTCCTGCAATTCCTGCGTTTCCTGTTTCTGCGGGTCCCGCAAGATGTATATTGCGAAAAAACAATGTATAATGGAATTTGCAAAGCACTCTGCAATGCGGCACATTGGAAGTTGGGAAATCACCGGAATTGCAGAAATACAAGAATCGCGGGAATCGGCTCCTGGAATAGTATGACCGATCCCAACGGAAATGAAGTGATTCATAGACCAGAAAGTAAAGCAAAAATGATAAGTAAAGCTTAAGACATACAGATAAAGTGTCGCAATAACATTAAGAAGTAGAACTAAGAAATCCACTGCCTACCTTTAGCTGCGACTCCCATGCAATCGATTGATTTCCGATTCTTGCTTCCTACCGATATGGTGCGCGTAAGCTGGCTCCTGTAAAAGCAGCAATAGCACTGTTTAGAGATGAATTACGACAGTAGCGAGAGTTACGACGACAATTACGAACAAGAATCGCAGCACATTGACATATTGGTATGAAATTTCACTAAAAATCTCATACAAAATGATACGGAGAACCGTTTCCAAGTGACCCTCGGACTGAAGATTACCCACACTACACAAAACTGCGAAAAAAACATAAACAAATGGCCTCCTACGACCTTCTCGTCTATTTCCGGCGTGACGTCATGCGTCACGCCGCGCAATCGGCGTGAGTGCACAAACAGGCGCCACCCGACGGCACAATGCTCCAAAGGACGTTAAAAGCTTATATGTGAATATTGTGGAGCAAGCTATGCACAAGCTGATAGAGCTTTTTTAGCCTCATCAGACTATGTAAAGCTTGCGCACCTTTTTGCTCTCCTCTAAAAATCAACCACAATACGTCGAACAAAGTGATTATGTAATGAAAACTGCCACACTGCAGAAGACGAATTTTAGATTCATAAGCGACAATGATGATACACTGTAACTTTACATGAAGAAAAAAGAAAAAACGTACAGCACGCTACATGCAGAAGAACAAAAAATTGGGCTGGATAAGCGAGCTGTGCGCATGCACAATTGATTAGTTCTACTTTCTCCACTACGGTAGTGACGGCCGTCTGCATTGCGACCTATTACGAGGTTGGCGTAGTCGAGCTCTAGTCTTGCGCTATGTCTCTGCGTCTCCATACTGAACAAAGTATTTCGTCTTCTTGTACGTCACCACATGTCGCTAGATGTCGCGATATGTGGTGACACATAGCGACAAAGTGCGAGCACCCTGACGCCTTGCATTGATTGCATCCGGCGGCAATGGTAAAGGATAGCCGCTTTGCCTGCCTCGCAGCACATTAGTCAGCACATGTCACAGCAGGCTCCGAGCTATACGTCACGACAACCGGGGGGTTTACTACAGGCCCAGGTTAGCAACCACTCAGCACCATTAAACCCTCCTTACACAAGCGCTATCTTACAAGCTCCATTTTCTTGCTCTAATTTTCGGGTATGTATGCTTGCATTTACCGCACAGCACATGGTAACTGATGAGAAAAAAACTGAGTTCCAGGAATGATTTTGAAAGAAACCTACACCTCGATCATAACAACGATACTTGCCGCGGCTCCGCTATGCGAGTAGCTCCTCGAAATAGCGAGCCGAGAGCCTGGTCGCCGTACTATCGGTTGGTCACTACTATTTTCGCGGCTGGACCTCTTCCGCTGGCGTGCTGCGAGTGGAGGGCTACAGATAGCCGCGCCTAAAGCGGCTGTATTCTTCCCTCTGTTCATTGTCTTTTCGAGTATTTCTTGTTGGTTATGCCGGCAGCATCTGGCCAGCTCCCGCATGGGTGTTTTGAGTAAGCGATCAAGCAGTTAGTCGGAATTTGGTTGAAGGGTTCGTTTGTGGTTTGATAATTTAGGCAAGTATCATCCGCGGGGGCGAGAAGGGCTATACCGTTCCATACGGACCAGGCGTCATGCAATGGACATGAGAGGAACTCTGAGTATTTGAGTGGAGGAACGGTTTTTTTGGGCCATCAGTAGGCGCGGTACGCGGCTCGTCATCGCTGTGAGGTTCCAGTAGTTCTAATTTTAGTATTAAGTTTAGTGTGGTATTTCTTGTGTTATTTAAGAGAAAATTATGCATCTATATTATTCGTGTGTGACCTCTTGCGTTCTAGTGGCGCTCGTATGAGTACACGGTTGAGGGTACTTCGCGGCACGGTCGTGCAGGTATGGGCCCAGTTTGGTCGCTTGTAACGTCTTAGGAATTACGGGATCGAGTCGCATACTGGCGAGCGGTAGAAGGTGAGGGGATCCAATGATTCCGCATTAGGCCCCGGGCAGACTTCACGCGATTTGGTCGTCGCGACTAAGTCGCGACGAGACAACTGTTACAACATCATTCCATGCCGATCAACTTGCATTCGGTTGTGATACTTATTCAGCCCGACATTTTTGAATGTGAAATGAAAATGAATGGAAATCTTGGCGATTAGATCGCGACGATTAAGTCGCGTGAAGTCTGACCGGGGCCTTAGCCGAAAATTCACATCGCTACGAGCCTCGTCATTGACTCAAGAGATTATTAGCCATTGCAGCTCCAGCTGGTTTGTGTTTTTTGCAAAAGACGTTCAGCTAACGTTCTATAATTAGTGCGGCAGAAAAGCATCGCAAATCTGGCCGGCGGGGCTATACATAGCTCCTTTACTGCTCAAAAGTATTGGGTCATTTCAAAAGTTCGTCAAATTATTTTTGAAAAATCGTAACTCTCTGCTATCTGCCTAGATTTGCCTGGGGTAATTTTTTCTATAATGAAGAGATCATGTTGTTTCTAACTATGGCTTGAATTCGTTCTACCAGGCACAAGTCGCAGAGTTAAAAATCAAAAAGAAGACCACTTAATTGGTGTTCATTCCAAAAATGCTCACCAAAAATCTTAAAACGTTACAAAGAATACCGAAACGATCACAAACATATGTATTAAGATCTCATCTTTCTAGCTAGGCAAACTCCTGGCTCAATGAAATTTTCTACGAAAAGTAAGGATTTTCAAGAGTTTGCGTATACGTTTTCACGAAAATCAAAATTGCTTTCGATTAGCACGAAACTCCCTTAACTAGAAAGGGGAGGGCATAAAACCCATGTTTATAATTTTTTCTCCGCTGTGGCGTTCTCAGGTTTTTTGAGTGTGCACAAAAATTGCAAAATTGAATTAATTCTCTTCAAATGCTTCTAGCTCGTGAACTATCTTGAAATAATCTATGAGAAAGGTGACACTGTAATGTGCAAAAATTTCTCTTTCAAATAATAGTTTCAGAATTTCTCGTCCTGCTTGAAAAATGCCAATGTTGAGTAATTGCCTTCAGTTGCTTCTAACTCTCAAACTTTCTCATATTAACTCATGCCAGAGGCACTGCTGTAAAAGACATAGACCTTTCTTTCAAATAAATATAATTTCGAGAAAATCCATCAAGAAAGAAGGAAGTTATGATTTTTTGAAAAACTGGCGAACGAACTTTTGAAATGACCTAATATATGTGAACTGCTAAAAAATGTTCAAAAATTACTTTTACGTTTATTTGGGTACACAATTTACATACACAAAACACATGGTACACATAACAGGCCAGTACACAGGTTTGTGGCAGTAGTCGGAAAGTACCTTTTTGACGATGCAACTATATCCGGCGATTGAGTGGAAAATCTAGGCAAAGAACAAGTTGAAGTGGGGTGAAATGGATAATTGTAGCTTTAATATGAACTTGTTTTGCTTGTTTGTTGGTTTCAATGCCAGAAGGTGCTTATGGTGTGGTTATACGTATATGAACAGAAGTGAAGTGCACTTCCAAATTTTACATGAAATAAGTCTTAATTGAAGCGAAAGTGGTTTTTAGTTTCTAGACCCTCTCCGGGACTCCTCAGTGAGGGAAGAGGGTCTAGAACATTTAATTGCCAGATATTTCATATGAGAATTCCTAAAATTACAAAACCAGAGTGTTTGCTTGATAGCCAGGTTCTGGGAAGATACAGAACAATACTCTTTGGTTTAGGATTGCTGTAAACCTCCGTAAACTTTTACATTGAAGCTCTATGGATGATGGGAGGTAACAATTTGGAGTCGGCTAAATTTAACGTCTTTGTTTGAAAGGCTTTTTGAATTTTTACTTTTTGTTGCATCAAATTTTGCCTTCGGAATAGAGCACGTAGGGTTCTATAACGCAAAAATTAGCAGAAACATATGTTTGTCTGTTTAACACATCAGAGGACCTCTCAAACGCGCGCAAAAAATAATTTCATCCTATTATCAATATTGGCAACTAAGCGGCATAATAGGACAACCGTATAAGGACATATGGTGACTTCTTGACATTAATTATGATCGATGTGTTCCTTCCAGAATTCTAAGACCTTACCAAACAAGGGCATGTCGAATACTCGCGAATCGGAAGGCCAATTACGCGTGTAAGGTGAGAAAATAAGGTTCGAAGTGGGGCTCAACCAAATAATTCTCGCTCGTAGCTAATCGTTCCAGTTCACAGTTACACCTAACCTCGATACTTCGCAAATCTTCAGGTACCCGGAAAGACGTAAAAAGTAGTTAGAACCGTACATGCAACTCAGTTTTTTTGCCGGTATAATAGTCCGCTCATTCATATGACGACTAGCTTTTGACGTCAACTTCAGCTAGTTTTCAAGTGTACTTTACGTGGTTCTTGAATGCATAACGTACAGTCTCTTTACAGCGGTATGTCTGTCTCTTTCATTCGAGGTCACTTTTGTCCTAAGGACAGCTTCTATTCGTTTCTACAGTCTCCTTTACATCTGCATTTTAGATGACTTCCTGCATTTCCATTGCCTTTCACCACCATTTTCAGAACCCAAACTTCCTTCATTCCATTTGAGCTTCAAAAATTTGCCCTAACCTCTCTCAGTGATCAAATGGAACCTTAATTTATTATTTTAGCAAATGGCACTGCTTTCCAATCTCTGGCGATGGAGTGGGTCCCCAGCTGTAGCGCTTACTCTATCGATATCTGCTATTCTCTGTGCCACAGCTCTATGCCCACTCATTCTATTTCAAACCCTTTATGCCCTTTCGCACATCGAACAACAGCACTGCCCGGTAGGACTTATTTTTTGTTCAAAATTTTGTAATACTGGCACTAAAGCAAGGCACGTAGTTTAAATGAGGTCATGGATGCGTTTGAGAGACTGTTGGCTTGTAAATGCGCTAAAAAGATTAGAATCTAGCCTTCGAACTTCCGTAAATGGCGTCATGGGTGTCATTGGTTCGTTTGAAGTATTATTTGGTTCATAAAAGTACAAAAAAAAAGCTAGAATCAAAGCTAGTATGAGTTTAGCCGTTAGAGCAATAGCGAGCACCGTTACTCATGTGATTAAGTCTTCTCAGAAATTGTTGATCCGTGAAAGAGATGTCCGATTTTACTAGTTTTCCATAAGTATAACAAAGTGTACAGTATCATTAACTGAAAGCCGTTTCATAGGTGCGATAGGGGGAGCCGGGCTCCCCCTAGGGGCGGGGGGAGGAAGGGAGAAAAGGTAAAAAAGAGTGGTATGAAGAACTCTAATTTGTACCTTATTTAGGCACAAATTGAAAAAAATTAAAAAATTTCAAAAGAAATTAAAAATTTAAAAAAATTGACATGAAGATCTGTGCTCCTGTTTCATTGCATCAACAAAAAACGAAAGCAATAAGGTTTATCCCAAAAGATGTACAAGTTAGGAACAACTTCAATTCCTGCACATCATCATCAACAATATCACTATCGCTAACGTCAGAGACAACAAGTTCGCTGCCTGAAAAATCTTCTTCTTCCTCCAAAAGGTCATCGGAGTAGAAGTAGAATTGCGTGCAAAAGCGTTCTGAGTCGAAAATGGATTTGAAACTTTCTTCTTCTTCTAAGCGCTTTTGTGATTTTTTTCCAGGCTCTCTGGTAGCACCAGGAAAATCAGCAGGTAGGTGACCAGTTTCTTCATACCATCATTTAGTATATTTCAAAAAGTCATACGGTAACAGCCTGTCTGGACCACTTATACCAATCCTTTAAATGAAGTTTTCAGATAACAATATGTTTAGTAGAAGGTTGACAAACCTTAAGTAATTGCTTGGATGCTCCATCGTTGTACGACTTCTGCGTTGTGTTCTGATAACAGAGTAGATAGAAAATTTCTTTCTCCACCTCTGCCGTGCTAGTCGGAATGGAAACTAGTTTTGCCAGTAAGTCCATCAGATTTGTGCGGTAAGTAATGGGAAAAGAGCCAGATCGCATATGCATATGCTTTCGCAACACGGGAAGGAAATAGTGCATACTTTTTTGGGCGTTGTCGAACTCTGGTTTCACCTCCTCTGGCATACGTCCTGTTAGCTGATGAGAAGCTGCTCAACTTTTTCTTTAATAGCATCTGCGGAATAGCCGAAAAAAGTAGATACTATGCTGCGCGTTTTTTTCAATATCATAGGTCATAATGTCACAAGGCGAATAACTTCCAAAAGCATAAATCACAGAGTTGGGTTCGCACTCCAGTCGGAATCTAAGAGCAGCAGCTATGCTTTGTACTAACACCTTCCTTTTGTTCATATCCGTGTTTGTGAATTTAGCAGCCTTGAAATCTTCAGCAACCTGAAGATCAACAATGGACTTTCTGGACATTTCCTCATTGAAACTAGGCAGTCTGCTTGGATTCATTATGTAGGAAATCAGAGAGTTTCGTTCAATTGTCAACTCTGTATCAATGTCGGCAACATTTTCGTCGCCGTAAAATTCTCCTTCTGCCTGGCTGTGGAACTGGAACACATGCGAGTCATCTGCGATTTTGTAAAGTAATCTGCCTGCCGTTTCCTCTTCAAACTGCCAACCTTTCCAAAACATTGAGGGATATTTTAATAACATGTTATTCTTCTGAATGTCTTAAAGCCTTGATTCATTGAAACAACCATTCTCTACAATCAGCTAAGGTGAGTCTGGAGCGCTTTCACGAAAGTGACCTTCTTCAGCACTAGGTTTACAGAGTATATAGTCCAGAAATGGGCGGGTTTTTGTGTGAAGGTGTGGAAATTCACCAATCTCCCATAGTTTTTTGAGTGTGTGCCAATAATGATAGCATAACTGTCAATCAAAAGCGCATTTTTTACCAAAAAAAAAAGAACATATAACAACGATAAGCACGCGCTTAGATAGACGCGTTCGCTCACGTTTCCGTTAGTGCTGATAACGATGTCAATCCACAGCACATTTTTCAATATTAACTTGCTCCACCTCGCTCTTATTAGGGCGTCCCGAAAGTTTTTGCGCACGATTTTCAAAAATTCATAATCTGTGATTTTTTCAACCGATTTGACTGCTTTCACTTTTATGTGAAAGGGTAAGTCATGCTCTTTATAAGGACATCTCAGCTGTTTGGCAATGGTCATCTGTTGCATAGATAGGAGCGATAGAAGAAAATTGGTCAAAATTTGAATTTTCTGTGTAGGGTCATAAAAAATCGGAGACTTGCAACAAAAATCGGAGCAGTCAGTATTGTAGGTTCTTTCACCAGCTCTTTCTAACAGTGCAAAGTTTGCGCCGATTGAACGTCTCTATGAAAAGTTATGATTTCCCTGAAAAATGCCAAAATAAACCAAGTTCGCCCTTTCGTATTGCTTGCTCGAAAATCATAACTTTTCATAGAGACCCTCAATCAGCGCAAACTTTGCACTGTCAGAAAGAGCTGGTGAAGGAACCTACAATACTGACTGCTTCGATTTTTGTTGCAAGTCTCCGATTTTTCATGGCCCTACACAGAAAATTCAAATTTTGACCAATTTTCTTCTATCGCTCCTATCTATGCAACAGATGATCATTACTAAGCAGCCGAGATGTCATTGTAAAGAGCATGACTTACCCTTTCACATAAAAGTGAAAGCAATCAAATCGTTTGGAAAATCAGAAGTTATGAATTTTTGAAAATCGTGCGCAAAAACTTTCGGGACGACCTATACAATGAGTTGGCTTTTATGGGTCACCGGAGCAAATGATTTTTAGAGCCGGGAAGCAAAAAAGCCCTAACATGCTTTATACCATTCGAAAGCTGAGATCATGGAGAATCGACTTAGCCCGTCGGCTTTTTTCTAGGTCTTCTGTGTCGCGAGATATGAGGGATTTTATGTACCCCAAAAACCAACTGCTTTTTTGTCCTCACTTCCTGCTCTCCAAATGAATGCTACGAGGATAAATAAATAATATAAATAAACATGTATAACGTTTTTTTTGTAAATTTATGAATGTACTTGTTGTTTGAGGTATTTAGCCTGCAAAACCTTTTAATAACAAATTTTATCATACTCTGAGTACAATACCAATCTCAGCCCAGGTGAAGGGGGTCATCGGGAGTTTGGCCTCAAATTGAAGGGGGTAAGATCCATCACTCCCCCTACCGCAACTATGAGCCGTTTGCAATCAATAGCTTTGAATATCAAGTTTTATGAGAAGACATAGGTGCGATGTCGTTGCTTTGGTTCGAAAAATTTTAGCTCACTAAATCAAAAATTTACTGAGAAACTATATACTTGGAAGCTTCAAAATACAGGGTGTCCCAAAAAAAATGTTAACACTGTTTGATCGTTAATAACTTCGTTGCTTGCATGTCTTTCGCCGAGTTTGAGGCACCATTCTGTAGAGCGAGGTTCAACTTAGATTTCTAGTATGGAGTGAATCACCGGTCTCTCTTCGTTACTGTAGGATTATGGTATGAACTTCTAGCATGTGAATTTGTGAAATATGCCATTTGACAAAATTTTTTTCGAAAAATCTGAAAAATCGTGTACTAGGGTTTTTGCTCACACTGATTCCACTATACAACTTTTACGAGTATTTTTAGCTTTTTTGACGGTGTAATCACATTTCTGACAAATACTGGGAATTCGGTTATTACGATTTACCTGAGATAACTTTGGAAAGAAGCATCACAGTAGAGTGGAAATTTTATATTCGAAATCAGCGGCTTCCATTACCATAGTATAGGAGTTTTTGGTCTGTTTGGTTTTCTTCCGAGGCAGAATATGGCCTTCAATTGCCTAAAATCCTTGTTGAATTTCCTACCGTAATCCTACAGTAATGAAGAGCGATCGATGATTCGCTCCATACTGTAGATCTAAGCTGAACTTCGCTTTATAGAGTGGTGCCTAAAGCTCGGCGAAAGACATGAAAGCAAAAGAGTTATTAACGATCAAACAGTGTTACATTTTTTTGGGACACCCTGTATTATTTTTCTTGGCACAATGAGATTTTCGAAGAAATACGCTAAGTACAGTAAATAACTAATTAGTATTAGATGTTCCAGATGCGCCTAGGATAGACAGATTTTTTAATAAAGGCATTGCAATTTTGCAATTATCAATCGAAAGTTAAATATGCGGTAGACTATGCACGCCTACATATGAGACCAGCAATACAGGGTGAGGCAAAAATCTGGGAGCCGACTTTACAGTGCTGTAAATTAGGAAAGTACTGATGATTTTGATCCCAAATTTGTGCCAAGTATTGCTGCGATATCACCGTCTACAAATCACGCTTTGTTAGCCAAAATGCTTGCCACATGTTTTTGTAGGAGTTGGATTTATCAAACAAGTGCTCTGCAAAGTGAGAAAATCGAAATTTTTAGTCTTAACCACCTTTTTCGTAGTTTAAGAATACAGAGGATATTCTAGAAAACTTCGATGCACACAATGTAGAGGAGTGTTTGCGCTATCAATTCGTAGTAGTTGTCAGATACTAACCCTTCGAAAACGCAAAATAAAAATTTGCGAATACTACCTGCGTGCCAGTGGCCATTTGTCTTTAAAATAAATTTGAAAGCAATAGAAGCGCAACAGGCACTGAATTTTGAACTGTTTTTTTCCACTAGTCTTCTGTGCTAGCATCTACTTAAATTTGATCGATTGAGCAATTTCAATACTTTCCAAATCATGATTTTTCGCTCCGTTCGCGCATTCGCATCCACATTCCCAGTATACGATTACATCTGCCTTTACCTAAAATTCCAAAACTTTTTCCTAAACATTGCAAAAAAATCGTTCTTGCATAACTTTGCAGCCAAAATCTTGCTCTATCATATCGCAAATTTACCTGGTGAAAAAAACAGTTACCATAAAGGCGTGGGACGAATTTCATAACGACTGCCTGCGTGCCTCGACAAGCGGACTCGCCGAGATTTCGAAGGGTGCTTTGAAGCCAGAAGAGCCAATCTCAAAATTTTAGAGCAGCCCTGTATTTATAAAGGTTCGATTTATATTGCACCAAACTTTTTGTTTCTAGGTATTTTCCTTCTGATTTATCTGAAAAAGTACTAGGCTCTCAGACTCTTGTCCCACCCTGTAATATCCGTATCAGTTCGCTCTGAACTGCCCGATTTTTGATGCTGGAAGAAAACGCTATATCTCTTAGTTCGTCGAGTATTTTGTAACTTAATGTATAGGTATTCACATAACGCGAGCCAATTGATGCTCCTTTGCCAGTATTTTTCAGAAAACATTTATCGGGGTAACAGACTGTAGAAATGTGTATTACTGATACATATAAAATGAAGTCAAGATAGACATTATACAATGACACTGAAAATGAGCAGGTTCTAATCTTACAAGCCGTCAAGTAGGCGCGTGATGTGCAATACGCATATTAAGTTACAAACGACTCGAGGATATGTTGCTCATACTCATCATTTTGCTTATACTCATCATTATCTCTTTACTATCTAATCCGGGAAATAAACCATAAGAGCTGCCTAGAAGTTTCTAAGATAGATTTTTTGCAAACAAGATACTTTATCTCTTTTATTAACATATACTTTATAGGCAAATTAGACAAGAATAGAGACGATGACGTAGATGTAATTTGTGATTTTCTGCAACAGTTGTCCATTTGGTACAATTTTTGAGATCAATGTTGAGCTATTCGACATAGAGTAGAATTGGCGCTGAATGAGTTTCTAGTCATTGTCATAATCATCAAAATATGGAGCATCCACATCATCTGAAGTAAAGAGGTGATTTCGTAAAGGTAACAAGTCTGCCGGAGGTCCTTCCGGATCAACTTCAACATCAGACTCAGCTAGTAATCGCATCACTTCGTCAGTAGTAGTATAAACATCCGAGTCATCTCCAGATAATGGAAACAGTGATCGAATCAAAATAATTAGCAGAAAATTGGTAATCGATGCTATGACACCCAGCTGTAGCAGCGATTTTAGCAGTAGAGTAGCCATGTGATCGATTTGGTGAAGAAAATAACCAGCTCTCGTATGGTTTATTGCACAAATGGTATTGTGTGGATCTCGTAATTGATTGACAAGTTTTTGCTTGAATAGGCAGAGAACATGGATAACACTGCACGACATGTTGGGCTTTGGCCACACTTTATCCGTGTTACCCATGTTACCCGTGTTACTGGTGTTACTAGTGTTACCGCTTTCATTGCTGTTGAATAGAGAATTGATCACAATACAGTCTCACTTCAAAACGCAATATCACTGACTGGTGAGTAACATGAGTAACACTAGTAACAAGAGTAACACGACTAACACTGGTAACACGGGTAACACGAGTAACAAGTGACACTAGTAACACAGTAACAGAGTTACCAGGGTAAAGTATGGCCAAAGCCTTGCTCCATATATGAGTACCAAGATGGTAAGATTTGTTGTTAGGTTATGGTAGTCGTACTGTAAGGGTCAAGATTCCAAATGTATGTGAGCTTTGTGTAGCGGATTATTTGACATGCACGCGTCAGTATCAATTCGTTATCATCTTACTCCCATTAAGCTAACAAATTGAGGTTGTTCGGCGAAGTGGCCCTTTGAAATGTGATGTACACCATTTTGAAGGGTATCGAACGCCAATTTCTTTGTCCTCCTTATCTGCGCAGCGTTCCTGCACGAGGGCTTATGAGCGATTGTTGGCGCAAAAAACTAAATGCTCGTTTTTAGATGAAATTGGCGGTTAAAAGCTCCTTAACGTTTAAATGATGCAGCGAAGTGCGCACATATTTTACTTGAGAATTTTTATTGCATAAAATGTTCTGGTAGCTATCATGGCTCCAATAAGGCGTTACGACTAATTTTAACCTAAATGCAAAGTCGATTTTTTGGCCCAATTTACGCTCATAACTCCTCGTGCAGGAAAGCTCCGCATACAATCAAAACAGATTTGGAATCAGAGTTTTATGCTCTTCAAAATGACGCACAGTCCATCTCAAAAGGTCACTTCGACCAAACAACCTTTCCTTTTGAGAACCATGTATCTTCCGTAACTAGGAATGATATCCCATTCAGAAGATCTTTCATATCAGCAAGTCAAAAAGTGACCAAATGTTTTTCCTAAGCCTTCCTCTTCCTCCCCTCCGGCAAAATTGAGTACGCGTGATGTTAAATGTGGTAGTCGTGATTAGCACATTGAATCATGATATCGTAGGCTGAATTATGAGTTATGTCCCAGGAACTGAGGAAAATTACTCAGAAATGCTAACCGTTGCTGTAATATTAGGGTGTCTCAAAATTTATTATAATCTCGTTTTTTATGTCTTTCCATCAACTGATGCGATTTAAGTAGTCAACCGACAGAGCAAAGCGAGCTCTCTAAGACGATTATCAAAAGTCTGCCCAAATCGTATACCACGTGAAGTTCTGAGCTGAAACGTGATAGTTCAAAACGAGCTTTACGGTAAAAAATCGTACTCCGGCCTAAAAAACCTTAAAATTCCCCATTTATTCTAAAATATGCTGGATACATTGAAAGTACACTTTTTGTATTTTTTCCATGGCTAGAAGTAAAGAAGAAAATGAATGGAGTAAAATGGAAAACTCCGCCCTTAGAAGTCCTGAGCTCCTCCCACACACGTGAACATTTAGCTCAAACATACAGAACTGCGGCCATGTAAGTGCCCTAGTTCTCGAGAAATGCTGACCTCTAGGGTAAGAGCGGTAGAAATTTGTGAGACACAAAAAATTATTAGAAAATCCTAATAATTGGTTGTGTAATATATTAGGTCATTCCGAAAGTAACATCGCTTTTTTCAAACGAACGCCACATCTCGTGGAATGAAGATGTGTAAGAGCTTTTGGCAGCATTTTATGCACCATTTCATTCTCTTTTTAATGGTTGTATAATCACTGCACAAAATCCAATAACCTTTCGAAAAATTATCAAAATCTGCAACCCATGCTTTTTGAGAAGGCCAAGTTTCACAATTTTTCCAAATTTTTATAACAACTTTCGGAAGGAGTCCAAGTAATCTTATATATAAAGCTGAATGTCTGTATGTATGTCTGTATGTCTGTATGTCTGTGTACGTATGTTCCCGTGTCCCCCGTGGGGATGATCAGCATGCTCGATTACACCCCCTGCCAAATTCCAGCCCCGTAGCTCAAATTTTGCAAAAAATAGATAAAATCGACATCGATCGATAACGAAAAGTGGACTGTGACACCTACCGGGGCCCGAAGGGTATGTGTGCCAAGCTTGGTCTGGATCGGTTAAGAAATGGAATTTTCTATTTGGAACATACGGCGGAGCCGGGTAAGCCAGCTAGTGGATGGATAAAGCAAACCCTACAGGAAACAGCACAGCGCTTTCTTCTACTTTCCAGAGCTCGCCATAGTTTTTGTACAGATTTTTTGATGAACCACCGAATTTGAGCGGACTCGTCTCAGACACAAATGCATGAAACACCAATATATCTCGGATTTTGAAACCTACAAAGATGGATTATGGTTTGACACTAATTTTACAGAGCAAATGAGCATTCACCGCTTCAGATTAGCAACTTTCGAAAATTTCGGGTACAGCCTGGGGCGCCCTGGAAAACCTGAATTATTATGATTTTATCTCGGAAAACTTGATGAATCGGAAACAAAAAACAACTGGAGGAAAGAGGAGAAAAAGCTGCGTCGAATGACACCCGAGCTGCTTGCCGGCCGTTGTTCTGTGAGGTTTGAGTTGATCAAATATGGAATTTGATAGCATTGAAAAATCGGTTCCAGAAACTCTAAGAAGCAAGCTAAGGGAGAAAAAAATTATTCTGTGTTCTGTAGGGTTTGCTCTATCTACCTGTCAGTTGTACTTCTTCGGAGAATAGGTACAAAAATTTGGAAAAATAGCCGAACTTGACCATGTCAAAAAGCATGAGTCGCAAATTTTGGTAATTTTCGAGAGCTTATCAGATATTATGCAATGCAGTTGTAATCCTTAGAAAGAGGATGAAATGCTGCATCGAATACTTTTTAGTACTCTCGAAAATCTTGATTCCATGAAATGTGGCGTTTTGAAAAAGCGACATTACTTTCGGAACGACCTAATATGTATTATACCTTGTCTACATTGTGGTTTTGAGCAAAATCAAGAAAAGCAAGTCCAAAAGTTGAAATTTTCGTAGGAACATCCGATCAGTATGAATTTACCTCAGTGAGAAAGAGCAGATTGTATGTCTCCTTTTTGTAAAACCTTGGCATGTTTTGTAACGTCTTGCAATAAATAAAGTGTTCCTTTAAAAACCTGTTACGGCTTAGAACAATTGAACAAAGAGCTGATTGTATGTGGAACCAAACAAATTAATAAACTCCAAATTGATATAGAACTGACTTTAAGATAAAATTTGGATTTTTAACAGAGTTAGTGATGCCTTCATCACCCTTCTGATTTGGGTTTCCGATTTTTCATCTCTTTTTGCAAAGGAAGCATCCATGACGGCAATATTGGATAGTAATCGACTTTAGCATCATATAATATCTCCAGGGCAGGGTCATTGATGAAGACTTCCGTGGAATCTTCTGTTGCAGATAATTTTGAAGCATTTTCAAAAATAACAGAAACTTTCATGGTGTCCTCAATTTTGGGAAGCATTCTTGCAAACAGAAAGATTAACATAAAAATAATGATTAATTTCATAGCATAAGCCTTACGAGACCTAATACGCATCTGATCGATTTTGATCGAGATAATAAATACGGCATAGTCCTTGCACAGATGCTTTAATTTTGTATTGTGGTTTTAATTGGCTGTATTTCCGTTAGGCAGAGCAAAGATATTTATGCATTAAAGGTGTGTCATAAGAATATGGGACATCATCTTTTTTGAAGAAAATGTTATCACCTGAAATCATATTTGTGATGATAACATTGATAAAAGATGGTCTTGCAAGAAACATCAAAATCTTGCCACTGTCATGAGAACTTATCACTATTTACCCCTTCAATTGCATAGCTATTCAAATTGGATTTCTATCACCCAATATGGCAATGAGGCTGGGCAAAGTTTCTTTTTGAGGTTAAAGGCAGTGTTCCGGCAGATTCTGTACTTCCACCTTTCTGCATGTTTCAGGCCTTTTCGCCACGTGCCCGGATTTCAGCTTTGAACGGGCTGAAAAGGCCGATTTTGAGGCGTTTACCTAATTTCAAAAAGCAGCTCGAACGAAGTTTTTGATGGAAATTTGGAAGGTCCTCAGACGAAGACCCTGCCGCCTGTAATTTTTGCCTAGATAGCATGCACAATGAGGGAGAGCGCTCTTGGGGTCCCGCACCGAACAGACAGGGAAAGTTGTCCGAGCGCGCGTCGGTTCAAGGGCGATTTTCTAGGCCCAGGGGGAGCATCACCCAGCCGGACTGCGCCTGGAGGTCGGTGGGGTGGAACCCCACCACACCTATATCCCGCAGGACCCGAATCTGCCGAGACACTGCCTTTAAGTAGATGTGAGTAGACAATATTTACTTAAATGTGTGTAATTAGCGGACCTGGTCAACACGCAAGAAATGCAATGTAGTGGCTTCGCTTGGTGACTGGTGATTTGATTGGTGATTTGTATCACTAGCAAAAGTTCCCCTTCAAGCCGGGCATACTTCACGCGATATCTGTCGCGGCGCGATTTGGCAATTCGCCAGAAGCTTTCAGGCCCAACACTAGCAAATTGCGCATGGATAGCATGTAGAACTTACATGTATCGATAAAATGCCCTATCCTCTGTACATTTAAGATGTGCTTACAAGTTATGGACAGTTGGAGTATTGCCAAATCGCGTCACGGCTAAAGTTGCGTGAAGTATGCCCGGCCCTTTAGTAGCCAAAAGATGAAAAACTGGATTTAACATTGTCAGCATAAGTTGATAATATCATCTTAGATTCACTGATTATAACTTTCTGATGCTGTTAATAAGCTTTAGTTAGTGATGTACAAACAGTTTTACCGAGTTTCGCTTACCCATCGTCTTAACCAGTTTCAACATACCCATCCTTCTGGAATGATGACTGATATGCAAGCTTTGAATGCCATGATTATTTGGTAGAACATAGTAAAAAATTCATAACTCTATTGAAATGACTTTGCAAACGTATTTACACTTTATTCAACTAAACATATTCAGACCCTCATCGGAGAACTATGGAGAAAAGTGGATGTAGCGAAAGTGGAGTTGCATAGAAGTATAAGAGAGAAGAGAGAGCTGGCATGTAAGTTTGTTAGATATTCTACGTACATACTCATTATTTCTATACTTTTTGATTTTTACAACAAACTCTCTTAGTTGAGAATTTTCATAACGAAAATGAAACTTTCTAGCGTGCTGCTTTGGCCTTCCTGGGCCGAAAGGACATCCAGGACATCCAGCTAGGGATGGTATAGACGGGATGCCAGGTAAGTGCAGTAGAACATTCCAACTTGTGTCTGAAGGCATTGGATCTTTGAAGGCCAACCAGGACGAGCTGGTCGTCCTGCTGATCTGGATGCTAGGCCATTGTGCGTCCGTGAATGCCCTATCGGTGAACCAGGGTGAGCCAACCTTCAGAAATCCTCTCAAATCATCGATAATGTTGAAACAGCCACACTTTGCAGGAGACGCGGCCCACAGGGAGAAAAAGGTGAACGCGGCAGACGCGGGAGCAACGGAGTGCCAGGGAAACCTGCTCCACCTTCTCCTGCGGGAGAATGTGGAGAAATGGGTGAGCAAGGATTCAGAGGCATTACTGGACCCCCAGGAGAACCTGGTGAGCCGGGAAAGGTGTTCACAGCAGATGGACCACCTGGAAAAGTTGGTGAGCCAGGACCGCGAGGTCCAACTGGAGAAAAAGGAATGAGAGGGCAGGATGGTGATGATGGTTAGTGGAATGCAGGGCAAATATATCAAACTACGCTCTTCGATTTCAGGCCTGGAAGGACAACCTGGAGAACGCGGATACCCCGGTTTGAAGGGTGAAAAAGGACGGAGAGGCGAAGTAGGACCGCCTGGTCCACCAGGTCCACCAGGACCGAAATGGCCTTGCGAAACTTGTCCTCCACCTCGGGTATCGCCGGGATATTTCACTACCTCGAAGAAAGTTTAGGAGCAGCTACAGTCTACGCCTATATGCATCGAAAATGCCAAAACTTTCTAACGTCAATGCTCACGAAAGTGCATGTGTCCGCTTACGTCGGTTACGTATATTGTTGATTACCATTTGCAAATAGACATGATATAAAATTTAGGGTCAGAACCTAGAATCTTTTCTGATCTTGCAAAATTCGAGGAGAGGCACAAGACAAAGTGAAATGCTTATGACTTAATGAATGTGGCCTTCTTAAAATGCAGTGAAAACTGTCTGACAACACACTTTCGATAGGCTAATAGCCTTAGGAGTGAAAATTGTTTGAAACCTTTTCTCCCCAATATTGAAGATAATCTTAAGCAATTAAGAAAAAAGCAAGAGACTTGGACTAGATGGCAAACGCAATAGTAACTGAAACCCAGCTAAAAGCGCGGCAATGACTTTGTAATCTCTTTTTTGGCAGCAACTCGAGCAGTTTTACGATTTCACCTGTGAGTTCACAACTCAGGAAAAACGAGGGAAATCTAATTTTTTTCGCTCAGGTTCGGAGGAGGCGATCGTTAATATAACTTATAATAAATGGCTGATGACGTTTACGTTATTCATGTGTGTCTATTTATTTGTGTGCGTGTCTGTCGTTACGAAATTCGAGGAATGTGTTCCAGCTTACTTCCTGAGCCCATTGCAAAGCGCATGCTAACGAATTAAAGTCCGCTATGCAAAAGCATGAGCGGATTCGTTGACTGGATCCTCAAAAAAAAAAAGCGCGTCAAACGGATCCACTTGGCTTTTCGCCAGCAAAGTTGGGCCTGCACCAGCACCTTTTCCAAAGTCATCGATATGTTTGACAAGCTAATGTGCAAGCCATGGACTTTGGTCCAAAAAATTCAACTAAAGTTGATTACTTTACGAAGATGGCGTCAAAAAAATTAGTTGCGTAAGTGTTCAATTTCCCAAGATTTTACGTGATTTGAGAAGATTCTTATACAGAAATGTAGCCAATGATAACGATTGCCGTTATGGCAACTACAAGCCATAAAAAGTCTACAAACCTATTCAAATTTGCATCTATTTTTCTGAGAAAAGTTGCATCCACGTGAAATTACCGATCTTACACTGAAAAGCTCTAGGAATGAGTAGCTGTTTACAAATCATTCGTGATAGCCTGCATAAGGCAGGCGCTATACTCCTCGAGGAGTATAGCATAGCGATCGCCCGTCGCCAATACTGGCGACTGTGTCCTCTATACGTATCGATCGCTAACAAGTTACCACACGTCCAATCGATACGCATTTAATGTGTAGTCGCCAATACTGGCGACTGGCGATCGCCAGTCACTAATCGATACGTATCAAACGTGTAGTCGCCGATATTGGCGATCGCCAGTCGCCAGTGTTGACGACTACACATTACTCATTTCCCACTTCCATTTCAAAGTACTGTACTCACCAGCCGGTGAGGTCGCCCTAAAAAGAATGAACTGCAAGACCAGTAATTTTCACATTCAACACTTAACGGTGACTTGTTTGGCGATTGGCGACAAAAATCGCTGGTTTTACACGTATTTAATGCACATCGATCGTCGCCATGCTATACTCCTCGAGGAGTATAGCACCTGCCTAACGCTGTGAATTTCAAATTCACTATAATGCGGGAATGAGTAAGGCATACACAAAGTAGGGACAGTGCGAGCCTCTGCGAAGCAGAGGTGACGCACTGGTCAGAAAATAAACGCGAAGAGGTCTAGTTATAGAAGCGAAAATTCTGTATTTTTTCGAGTTAGAAGGCATTTCAAAGCTAGTCTATTTTCTGTTCAATTCTTTACCCACACCTTATAGTTCCTGTTATCGATGATGCTGTCTGCGTTGTTCTGCTCATCATTTTGAGTGCGAAACTTGAAGGCATGAGAAGAATTGCTGTGTACGTTTGAAATACGTTTGTGAAAAAAAAACTCCCTTTATACTGACTCATGAGCCAGTATCTTCACAGGAATGCGGAGAATCAACGCGAATCACAGAATCACAGAACCACAGAATCACAGATAGCTAATGGTGTGATAGTTATTATGAGAACAAGGCTTTATCTCTTTGCTTCACAGACATTCTTTTTATGTTTATGTATTTGATGTATATGTTTATGTGTTTGCTGTATATAAGCTAGCAGTTAGAGATGGCTCACTGTTCCTTTTTGCTTTGTATTAGTTTAGCCTTTTCTCTGCACGACTCATTGCACGATAGGTTCTCCGCACTACACCGTCTGTAGGTAGTCACAGTCACAGTCACAGTAACATCGGTTATCATGTAATTGTAATTAGAATAGTTGTAGGATTTAGTTTAGCACCTTTGCGCATTATTTGTTATTTGTTAGTCTTAATAAAGGTTTAATTACCCAAGTTTGAGGTAACACTCGAACCTACTCGCGCACGTACTCAAAGTCCCGCGTGGCAAGCTAGAGCGACACACGTGTCAATTCAAGTGGTGCATCGGACCAATTGAAGAGGAATCCAAGCCGCACGTAGAGGTACGAAACTCATTTGATCTCACTGGTTCCGAGATATACGCACGAGCACGTAATTTGACACAACAGCGAATATGACCTCAACAGTAAGAGCCTATAAAGGACTGACGACTAAGCGAATTGATAACGTACTAAACTGGTTGCGCGAGTCATCTAAACTTCTCGACCCCGTAGCACCTGACCTCAGGCAAGGGCAAGCACAGAAAATTAAACTGGCGATAGAACTGTGCGACGAAAACATCAGCCTTATGGAATCCTCCCTCACCAAACTCACAGAAGCCTTTGATAGGATAGAAGACACAGATAATGAGGAAGAGGAACAGCTAGACAAGTATTTAGAGTCGGCACAAGAAACAATAATAAAACTACAAGTGCACAAAACTAATCTCAAGCAAGTAATGCATGAGATTGGGCAGGAGAGTAGTGGTAGTAGCCATGCAAGTTCACTAGCCACGAGCAAACTCCCTGTCATACCCATCCCAGTTTTCTCAGGCAAGAAATGGGAATGGGACAACTTCTGGGCTCTTTTTGCAGCAAGTGTGCACGATCAGGAGTTGACAGAACTCCAAAAATTCAATTATCTGCTGTCGTCCCTTACAGGGGAAGCGAAGCAATCAATCTCGAGATTCTTCGTTTCAGCAGAAAACTATGGGAAGGCTATCCAACTTCTTGTTGACCGATACGGCAACAAAGATGGGATAGTACTAGAACTAAACAAGCATCTTCAAACCTGCATTGCACGAGGACCAAGCACTATGGACCAAAAACAGCTCTTTAAGCTGTCAGCCATAGCTGCCCAACTCACAGAGCATGGAGAGCACCTAGATAACCAACTAACAATACAAACTTTCCTGCAAAAATTCCATGTACGCATAAGAAAAGCGGCCATGGAAAAGAACCTTCGTCAGGAGGAAGGCAATTGGACACTCGATCAGTGGCTTAAAGCCATCGATGAAGTCCTCACACAAGAAGAAAAGATAGGCGAGATACTCGCACTCAGCACCCAAGCACCAACCAAAAAGAATTTCATTCTTGACAATGCTTGCGAATGCTGCGGAAAGAAGGGCCACAGATGGGTTATTTGCCCTACAGTCCCCACAGCTGACGACAAGAGATACTTTTTGGTTGCGTCAAAAAGATGCCTTAACTGCGGATCCAATAATCACAGAATAAGCACGCGCAACAGCGGTAGTTGCCGCAAGTGCGGAGGAAGACATCATACTGCAATTTGCACGAAGGCAAAGACATCCTACGAACCTCGTTTCGAAAGTGCTTCCTCACACAAGGAAACAAGGAGTTTTGGCAAGGAGCAATATCGCTCTGAAACCAACTCCTTGCAAAAGGAAGGAAGAACTTTTGGCAACGAAAGTACAACCAAAAAGTTTGAAAAGAAGGATAAGATGCTACAAAAACCCATTAAGTCTTCAAAACTGCACGCGGTAACCACGAAGAATCAGGAGGAACAAGAGCCTGATACTCCAGCAGTGTTGCAGCTACAACGGGATGAAAACCCTGAAAGGACAAATCACGGCAAAATCATTCTGCTCGCCGGTTCAGCAGATGTGGTAGGCTCGGAAGGAGACACAAAAACGGTAACCGTTCTACTAGATACGGGTTCAGAGCTCTCCTTCATAGAAAAGAGCCTAGCGGACGAGTTGAAGCTACCCACGCATGGCACCACGTCTCTGCAAATAAGCACCTTCGGATCACCAAAACCCGTAAGGAAAATTTGCGGACTAACGAGTTTGAAACTGAAAGATAAAGAGGGCACACTGCACGAAATCCATCTGTACAAGAACGACTTCATTACGGGCGCAATTCAACGAGCAAGTTTGAATCAAAAGGACTTGCACTTTATTGAAACGCAACAAATTCCGCTATCACTTCCCTTAGAAGGAAAAGAGGTGCAACCAAGAATATTACTTGGTTGCGACCACTTATGGAACTTCGTAACACCTGCAAGCAAGATGCGCCTACCCTCAGGATTGCAGCTCATTCCAACGAAACTTGGATATATCGTGAGCGGACGTCAGACAACGCAGGAAACACAACGCCCAATAACACTCTGCACAATTCAAGGGTATGACGAGGAGAAGGAAACCTGGGATCGTTATTGGTCGCTGGAATCCTCAGGAACCGAAGAATACACAGGTTCACAAAAAACCGAAGTCAAGAAGTTGAACGAAAAAGTTCTCAAAGACTTCAAGGACTCGATCGAAAAGCGTGCAGATGGATACTATGTACGCCTACCATGGAAGGAACAGCACCCACAATTACCGGACAACAAAGCACTAGCACTGAAGCGCTTGAAGAAAGTGCTAAAGGTCTACGCGGAAGATCCAGACACTCTGCAGATGTACGACAATGTCTTCAGGGACCAACTGGAAAAAGGAGTCATAGAAGAAGTAGCACCAGATGAGGATTCAGAAGCGCACACCGTACACTATCTACCACATCAAGCAGTTATCACTCCTATGAAGGAAACGACGAAGATGCGTATCGTGTTTGATGCATCGGCACACTACAAAAACTGCCCGTGTTTAAACGACGTGCTGCACCAAGGACCTCTAATACTACCAGACATGCTGGGAATACTTCTTCGCTTCAGAATGCACGATATTGCAGTCATTTCGGACATCGAAAAAGCGTTCCTGCAAGTGCGATTACAAGAAGCCGATCGTGATGCTACTCGATGCATATGGATAAGGGATATCAACCGTCCCCCGATTTACGACAACCTGGTCGTTTACTGATTCACAAGAGTAACGTTGGGACTCAATGCATCACCCTTTCTCCTAAGCGCCACAATCGACTTCCATCTAGAGCGCACGGCACCGGACGACGCACTAGCACCAGAGATAAGGCAGAACCTCTATGTTGATAACTTACTCTTTGGTGCACGATCATCAGAAGAAGCACTGCAAAAATACACCCGTTCTAAAGAGATCTTCCAAGGTCTCAACATGAACCTGAGGGAATTTCTCCCTAGTCTACCAAATATCTTGCTACGTAAGATAACCAAGCTTGGAGAAAACCGTGAAAACAGCTTATAAGGAAAACTGGAAGAGGAATATAGGTTTTTGCCAAATTTCTCGTTCAAATTTAAAAATGAAGCTCGGCAACGTTGTCATCCCATAAGCGGACATCAAGAGGTGGTGACATATGACTGATATAGATTTAGGCCCTATGCACGTACATCTCCGCGGGGAGGGGAGGGGATCTGAGAGGGGAAGCGCCATATCTCACTGGTCTAGATATCTTTTTTCTTTCTTCTCTATCGTGCTTATGAGGTTCTCATACCTTTATACCTGCGCATAATAGATGCCAGGTTACTGCTATACAGGATTAAATATTCACTATTTCTTCCGATCCTTTGGGGATCCCCAGGGCATCATCTCACATTTTTAAAGTCGTTTATCTTCCTGAAAAATGAATGGAAACGCTGCAAAATTGTACTGAAGATATACTACGATACTGCTGAGCATGTTTTCGACAGAAGAAATTGAATCTGTAGATTTTGATTTTTTCGATAATCCCTGGCTCCATACCCTCGATACATAGAGCCACGTACTCTGATAACCTTCACTTTGAGGGCTATGAGGGGACACAACCTTTACCTGAAAAAAAAAACAGAAGCCATCAGGGGCTTCGCCCTGGATGTTATTATCCTGGCTATATTGGAACGTATGTTAATGAATCAAATATAGGAGATAATATCTCTAGCTTACTTCAGCGAAACCGAGAATTTGCGTTTTCATAGCCTTTTATACATTAAAAAGGAGGTTTCTGTGGAATTTTCGCCAAATTTCAGAACGAAATTTCTCAGCTAACCTCTTATTTGACCAAAATAGAGTTTCAAAAATTTAGGAAAGCTATTGGAGTTAAACAAAAACGAGAAACTGCACTTAATTCTTGCGCAGAGATTCGCGCAGTAATACGCTGCTCTATCTCGTTAATGAGTAATTTTCAAAGCTTGGGACGTTGTCAGTTCTCCTCGTCGTGTCATGACGATCAGAATGATATATAATGTTGCAGGGTTCCCTTGAGACCCCGCTGAGATTTACGGCCAGAGCCGTCCGCTTGGTCTGTCTCCGCTGCTCGTCTGCGTCTCCGCGTGGTGCGCGCTACCTCGCTACATCAAACGCGGGGCGCGGGTCATTTGGCTCTGGTACCCTTTTCTTCGCTGTTTCGAACCCAAACTTTGCAAGCTATATATCATTTTGAAGCTCTTGATCTCTATATTCACGCTGACAACGTACCAAAACCACATTTTTTGATTTGATCGAGAAATCCGGCAAAAACCTTGTTTTCGAAAACCTCTTGTTTTTCTCCTAGTTTAACTCGTTTCACGCGGTTTTTTCGTACATTCTATAGATCTTGCTTCTGTTCATAATGCAGACAACCACCCAGCCATTACCTCTTTGATTATGGTGGAAATTTTTGCGAAAAATCGTAGAAAGTGCGTTTTTTTTACCTTATTCTGTTTCAGTGCTTTCGCATCGATTTTTTCCAGCTTGGGCGATTGTTGCTCAGAACAATAAGCGCAACAATCCAGACAACGTCCCAGAAACAGGAATGTCAATGCGGGGGTAAAATTCAAAGGACGCATCAAAAATCAAAACCCCGTTGCGAATTGCTGGTCCTGGAGTGAAAACTTGCACTCTGAAAAACCGCCAAACGAAAGATTTCAAAACTTGTTGTAGCGTTTTTATTGGTTTACAGCGGTTTCTTTTGCCTTTCATATCTGTTTCACGTCATTTTCTATTCTCTGATCTTCTTCAAACAACCTTCATTATTTATGACGTCAGATGTTCAAACAACCTTCACTTTTGGCGCCCTGTCTCTAGACTATCGAAGGTATGCCTGCCTCGCGAGCAGCGGTTCATCGAAGATTTTGATATCTTGAGATACCACTCATTTCTACCATAAATATGTTTAGCAGTGCTGTAGTATATCCACAGTACAATTTTAGAACATTTTCATCTAGTTTTCAGAAAGATAAATAACTTTAAAAATGTGAGGTGATCCCTGGGGATCCCCAGGGGATCAGACGAAATAGTGAATATCTAATCTTGCATGGCAGTAACCTGGCATCCGTTATGCGCAAGTATGTATGAGAACCTTCAAAAGCAAGACAGAGAAAGAAGAAGAAAGATACATAGACTAGCGAGTTATGACGCTTCCCCTCTCAGATCCCCCCCCCCTCCCCGCGGGGATGTACGTGCATACGGGCCTTAATTTCGAAACAATGAAGAAAAGGGCACCAGGGCCAAATGCCCTTGGAGAGCGTGAAGGTAGCGAGGTAACTCGATAGATGACGCGCAGACGCCCAGATGAGATATAACAGAGCCAACAGGCATTTCTCTGGTTGTAGATCTCCGCGGGAACAATACATGTAAGATTGTCCCGAATGTTCTGTCGTTTCATTACTGAAAATATGTTGTTCGCTATCTCAACCGATTCGCTTCATAATTTTGT
Organism: Cylicocyclus nassatus; assembly: GCA_958299035.1. NCBI lineage: Eukaryota > Metazoa > Nematoda > Chromadorea > Rhabditida > Strongylidae > Cylicocyclus > Cylicocyclus nassatus. The sequence goes on from CATQJL010000112.1 coordinate 11,990,305, forward strand.
TGAAAAGAAAAGTTTTTCTCTTTATGTAAATAGGAAGATAAATGACTTTGAAAATGCGAGGTGGCTTGGGGATCCCCAGGGGATCGAAACAGTGAAAAGCTCAAGTTGTACGCAATGTTCTGCCATCCATTTTGATCAAGTATTAGGGTATGAGAACCTATGACTAAGAAAACGAAAAAGAATACAGTTACTTGGAGTAACAAACGTGACGCGTCTCCTCTCACAGGGAAAGTTACCTAACTTAGGTCGGCCTTTTAAAATGAAACACATATAATTAGAATCAGCTTGGAGCGCTGCGAAGCGTTTCTCTAAAACGAGCTATGAACTTTTTCCTGAACGAAGCTTTCGTGTTAACTGCCTTACGAAAGCCACGATATCATCATCTTGGTAGTGGATGGATCAAATGCATAATACACCCTATCAGGGCCAAATGACTCGTTTTGATGTTATTTCGATTTTTCACCATTTTCTGGGCAGACCGTCTACAAGCCTTTTTTCAATATAGTTGTATGTTAATGACACATGCTAAAAAGCTCACTCTGAGCTGATTCTATTAGGGTGATCACTAAAAAATGGGACAGCTTGATTTTTGTCAAATTTTGAGATTTTTTGTTTCGATCAGCAACAAGCAGGCTGCAACGTAAACGTCGCTTATATAAGCGATCTGCGCCTATTATTCTGGCAAAACGTCAACGCTCCTCTCCCACAACGCGCCAAGAAGAACTCGAACAGGGTTTTTTAAACCTCGCTCATTCTTGCGCTGCCATACCGCAAAGTTATAGAGCAATTAATATATCATTCGAAAGAGCTTTCATGCTCTTTCAAACATTATATGGAACATACAGAATTTCTTTCTATTTCTAGGTAAAAAAAGCGAAATACCTGGAAAATCGCGATTTTTTGGCAAACAAAAACCAGTAAATCAAGTCTCAATCTGTATTTTCCGAAGATAGATAAAATGTGAGGTAAACTGCATATGGATGGATAGAGCGTAAAAAGCTCTTTCACATGGTACTATAGAACATGCTTTCACCTGCAAAGAATTGAATAACGCTTATCTTTGCTCTCGAAGTTACTAATGGCTATATCTCCTGACTTTAGAAGTTGAGGCCATCAAGTTGCCGTGGGTTTAGTGACTGCCCCACCACCCACTCCAGCAGTGGTACTTTGAGTGGTCTCACATGTTTCACTGCGCAGATACTGCTCAAAGTTTATAATTTGCCAAAGTGACTAACTTTGCGTTTCAGCCACTATAAAAACTATTAGTTATGCAAATGACCTTATATAGGCATCTTCTGAAAGAGATTAATCTATTCTAACATCTATCAAAATTGGGAGGTTTAATCACTTTTCTTTTTTTGAGAAATCTACATTTATTCTCTAGGTGTCCCCTTTTTTAGTGATCACCCTAATAAATATTTGTGTCTCATTGCAACAGGCTAAGTTAAGTGATTTCCCTTGTCAGATGCTCCTCTTCCGACTGGGGATATACTTGCATACGGGCCTAAGGAAGAATTAGGTTAAGCAAGGCAGTCATGTTTAAGACCCGAAAAAGACAGCTTCGCTATTTTACTCTCAACATAATTCATGCATGAAGACACGAGTATAGTCCTTCAAGAAATTATCGAAAAAATGGAAATGCATTAGACTAGACGTTTTGGTGCGTTGATTGTGGCAACTTCCACTGGCATTTATTTATGGAAGAAAATGTACTGTGTTTATCCAAACCTATGTTGAACACCAACACGCATTCTTTGTGCCCTCGATTGCTCAAAAATGTGGAAAACTAATCACGCATACTAGACAATCAAACATTCGTCAAAGGCTAATCGATATTTATTCAGTGCTGTATTTCGACTTATGCTCGTTTTTTTTTCTGTAATTTCATTGCTTTCCTTCTATGACACTTTCATTACTTTACAAGATTAGACAAATCCCAAAGAGATGCCATTTGGTGCATTGAAAAAAAAAAGCAAAACGAATTTTACCTTCAAGACAGCATATGTCATGATCAACGCAAAGCCTGTAATGAAATCTATGAACAATTGGCTCCGAAAGGATTCGGATCTTTGTTTTGAAAAAGCCTAGAAATTTCTTACTTGCTCCTGCGTATAGCAGACATATGCACTTATCCATATATTGCTATGTTTTTGAATAAAAAAAAATTAGGTTAGAGGTAGGAAAAATGAAAACGAAAATTGGCAAACTCTGCAATCCTTCAAAGTCGACAAATTCTAAATCTAAGGGATCCACTCAGCTCGGCGAGATGCATATTTTTGTATTAGGTTGGCCCAAAAGTTCTTTCGCACCATTTTCAAAAATTCATATCTCCCGGTTCTTCCAGCAGATTTGCACGTTTTCATTTCTATCTGAAAGAGCAATTCATTTTGTTCATAGTGGTACCTTAAAGACTTTTTTGAGCATACACTGTATAGATAGAAGCGGTAGACAAAATTTAGTCAAATTTAAAATTTTATGTGTAGGGCCATACAAATTGGTTTGAAAAATCAGAAGTTATGAATTTTTGAATTTGGTGCAAAAGAACTTTCGGGTTAACCTAATATATACCCTCGATATCAACTGTCTTCCTTCAACATGATGTGGATTACATGGTGGTGAGGCGCCGCCTTGCTTCGGGCTTCCACGCCTTGCAAGCACATCGTTTGGCGAGACGTGGCGCAGGCTTCCCACGTTGTTCTTGTTGTCACATCAAGCCAAAGATGCCCATGCAACGTGGCGTAAGTCTGCAGCGAGGTGGCGCATCACCAATCCACGTAATCCACGTCGTGTTGAGGGAAGGCATATGGGTTGATGTCGGGGTAAGCCCATTAGGATAGGTAGTTTTGTCTACGCTCGGTTACTCAGTAAGCCCAATGAGCACCCTACCGTAAGCAAATATCTAGAACGACTCGTGGAATTTGACCTTGTACTATGCCCAAAGGGCACTTTCATACACCAAAAGATACATCTCGCCGAATAATCGAACGGTGCTCCTGGATTCGCAATTCGTAGACTTCAAACAAAGATATGAAGGTACGACGCGGACATCGCCGCAATGCGGTGGAGTTCGGTTGATTTTTGACTGATATTGAGCGGTACTGTACAAATCCAGTCTCAATCAACAAAACGCACGTACTCTTTTTACTTACAAGTTAAACGCTTTGTTTAACGGCCAATAAATCAAAGATGAGTACATTGGTCGTTATTGTCAGATGTCAGACACGAGTGACACACTTAAGTTTAAACAAACAGATCAAAAATATAATTACGTAGGAAAAGTTGATCAAGATGAAATATGTAGTTGAGTGCAGAAACAGCGCTCATACTACTAGGGTGATCGGAAAGTAATGGGACAGGACACCTAAAGAATAAATGTAGTTTTCTCAAACAAAAAAAAATCATTTGAATGTTCAATTTCTGTGAAATGTTAGTACAATCAAAATCTTCTGATCGAAGTCTATAAGTAGGCAAGTTTCAAATTCCGCAAATTTGTTAGCATCTAGAGAGTTTGTGTATTTCGCGATTTGCAAAAGTGAGGAGCTTTGAAAAATTGATCTTAAAAAGTACTGAAGAGCAAGTTGGAGATGCCAAAAAATTATATTGCATTGCATTTGTCTACGCTATCGAACTGCTATCAAATCTTTCCAGAAGTTTAATACAAAGATTTTAAAAAATTGCCGAATTAGGACATGGTAAAAACGACGGGCTCGAAATTTTGGCGATTATTTCAGTGACCACAAGGATAACCTGCAAAGAAACACGGGCGTTTGAAAAATGTAGAAAAACTGCGTTAAAAAGTGCCATTACCACTTGCTTACGATGATTGTGCGTGTTCTCGTGACAGCTCAAAAAAAACGGAACGAACTTTCGAACAGATCTACTATACAGAAGCTATACGTCATACTCTGTTGAACCAGTGACCTACAAATGAAACTTTTCTCTCCTTATCAGACATCAAAAACTGATATTGGAGGCTAGCTAACTTAGCTCGCGCTTTCGGGATAAGACACATATATTTGGAATCAGCATCGAATGCTGATGCGAAATATAGTGTTCCCAACTGCCACGCATCATTCGGAACAGAGTTACGAAGATTTTTTCTCCTGTGACTCCTCTACCGGCAAGTCTAGGGGAAACGACAATGACCACCAGATGTCGTATGGGAAAGTGGTATCTCGTTATACAGGGGCCGGTAGTAATCCCCCCCTACCTGGTGGCATCATAGATGCCGGCAAGTTGGCACACATCGCGGAAAGATGCCAACTCCGCCGGCAGCTCCTAAACTGCCAACAAGCAGAGCGCCGCAAAGCATAGAAATCGCGCGCCCTCGAACTTGCATGCATTGACCTCGAACGCCGGCGCACTAACCGATCGACCACACGCACACTGCGTGTGGTGGCGAAGCGAACGATAAAGGAATGCTTGGATTTGCCGGGCCGCCGCAAAACATCCGCACCACGCGCGTTCGAACTTGTACGCACCAACTTGGAACTCCGGCGCACTAACCGGTAGACTACACGCACATGCTTTGCACATAGAAAACACCGCTGGGATATGTTTGAATTGCCGAATCATGTACTTGAACATGATCGATGCCACTAGTGGTATACTTTGGACTTCGAAGTATCCTGTCCAAGACGGCCTCGCTCTTTTTCTCTTGTTTTCATTGCTTGTTTCATTAGATTCTTGTATAAATTCTTCTCTTCTTGAGATTCGTCTCTTAAAAACACTATCGCAAACTGCATTAACATGGCCTCAGAGTAATAATAAGTTTATTATTCAGACATGCTTCCTATTCTTATGTATGCCGCACCGAGCAGGAGGCACCGAAACATCCGCTACGGACGACTCCATCCTCTTCGCCTCTTCACGTCGAATCAAGGGCTGATTCTGAGGAAGTTCCGGATGAGAGAAGTTCATTTGCGACGACTGTGCGACCTGCTCAAGCCTTTAATGGCCAGGAGAGCATCGACAATTGGAGCGTGGACGTTGAGAACAAGGTTAGTTGTTTGCGCATCGATAAGTGCTGTTATTGAAGCAGCATAAAGAGATATGCAATGCATGTGCGCAGTCCCTGTTGCACTTCAATCTTTCGATTGCGTTGTCCACATATTCATTCTCAGAGTCGGAAATGGCCTAGTGGGTAAGCAGTCGCCAGTTCAAGCCAGACATCGAGGGGTCGAATCCCGTTTAGGGGCATGATTTTGCGTTCACATTATAGAGAACATGGTGCAGGGCCAAATCATAAAAGCAATGATAGGGAGGGTGCAAAGCGGTCTAGAAGAATTAGTGGTGTTGGAAAGTTAACGTTCTTAAGAAAACTAGCTGATCAACTGTTTGCAGGTGATCAACTGTTTGCACTTGTTTGTTTGATCATCGCCCTACGCTACTTCGCCACGAATGCCCATCAAGCCGTCCTGGCAGACACGATTGGTGTCTGCCAAAAGACGGTGTCGAACGCCGTGGAGGATGTGGTGAAGGCGCTGAACAACCCGGCAATAGTGCAGAAGTTCATTCCGTGCCATCTCAATGACGAGCGCTATTGCCGGAGGAAGGCCGATGGCTTCGCACGATTGGGAAGGCTGCCAAACATCGTGGGAGCCATCGACGGCACACTTGTACCCATCCTGAGGCCGGCCAACTCAGGGTGGGAATACTATTGCCGTAAAGGATTCTGCGCCATCAACGTCCTAGCCGTTGTCGACGCCCGCGGTAGATTCATCTACATAAACAGTAACTATCCAGGTTCTGTTCATGATGCTACCGTGTACAGATATAGCCGTCTACATGATGCATTCGCAGAAGGAGCTGTTCCGGAGGGTTATTGCTTGATCGGGGATTCAGGCTTCTCAAATAGTAATGAGATCCTCACCCCGTACAGGAACCCTCAAGACCGGGCACAACGCCGATTTAGGACCCACAAAAAGATGAGGGTTGTTGTCGAGTGTCTGTTCGGGAAGTGGAAGGGCTGCTTCAGGATATTGCAAACGAAAATGCGCTTGCATCCAGAGAAGGCGGCAAAAATCATAATGGCTTGTGCTGTCCTTCACAACATTATGCTCTCGATGAGATGTCGTCCCATGCGACATCTTGGTAGGAGGATTGCGCACATACCGCATCCCAGAAATGAGGTGGCGAATATTAGGGAGGAACTAACCCGTTTACTGATTTAGGATGTTGTTGTTGTTGTTGTTGTTGTTGTTGTTGTTGTTGTTGTTGTTGTTGATCTTGTTCTTGTTGCTAATTATTTTGTAATTAAAATGCAATAAATTGTAACAATTTGAAAGTACTTGTGTACAAATTGCAGTAGACAAAACAGGGATAAATTCGTGTCAGCTGCATGCCAGCTTCGTGCCAGCTCCGGCGTTCTGTCTCTTGCGTTTTGGGACAGTGCCAGCTCCGACGTTCTGTCTCTTGCGTTTGGGGACAGTGCCAGCTCCATGCCAGCTTCGTGCCAGCTCCGGCGTTCTGTCTCTTGCGTTTGGGGACAGTGCCAGCTTCGTGCCAGCTTCGTGCCAGCTTCGCCGTCGCGTCTATTGCGTTTGAGGACAGTGCCAACTCCGTGCCAGCTTCGCCGTCGCGTCTATGCGTTTGAGGACAGTGCCAGCTCCGTGCCAGCTTCGTGCCAGCTCTTTAGAGGGCCGGTTTGCTAATTTCGACTATTGTGGGTGTTTACACAGTTCCTGCTATATTAGGTTATTAGGGAATGTTTCGTTTTTTCCGCTTGGTGGTGCCAGTGGCCTATCAAAACGTAAACAAAGCAGGATGAACGAGGAAATCTTGAACAAAAAATCAGCAGGACAAAAATAATGTAGTAGACGATTTCCAAAAAAAGGAACAGAAAAATTGTGAGAAATTCCTACCTTAGCGGTGTTCGATCATGGGATAGCCGGACTAGATGGACAACATCACGATTCAAACGCGAAATCGGTCGATAAAGGGCTCAGCCCGTCCATCTCAGTGCAAAGCACCGAACACCGACTTTGCTCGGTCTGAAAAAGGCATTTCTACAGCAGCTAAAAGTTTGCAATGACAAAAGCAGCGGTGTAGAATGGCGTTAGTCATAATCTACTTTTTTGCTCTTTCTCCGCGTGCGAACGAAGACAGAGAAAATAAGCAAAATATGGACAAAGGTATTGTAGTACAGAAAAAAACGATTGCAGAAAAAGACAGGAAGAGTATATAGCACGGACTATAGATGGAAGCTGTTTTCACACCTTGATCGACCGTTCCACTCGAAAGAACAAACTAAGGCAGGCTTCGGACCGCGCTCTATCGCGCCGAAATCCGCACAAAACCGCCGAATGAGCATAAGAAACAGTGAAAATGCTTAAAATTTGTATTTTTAAAGCACACGTAAGGTGACGAACAGTTGTACAATGACATATAAGTTACATACAGTTGGCCTGCATTACGGCTACATGCGTCTATCCAGCCTGAACGTAACGTTCCGTCGGGAACGTTCAGGAGCACTGCGACGAGTACAGGCGAGTTCCGGCGCGGTCCGAAACCTGCCTGATATTGATCTCGACGTTTTAGAGCTTTTACGGGTAATATACGAATGATGAAAAGCAAGGGGAATAAGTGAACAATAGGAGACTTAATGTTGAGAAAAAAAGACGGAGCAACACAACAACAATGTATTTACCTGCAACAATCGGTAGTTTGCCACAGACTATGTATATCAATCAGATACATTGTCAGTCGTTCATTGGACTGTAATCTCCAAGTGAACCACTAGTCCGGAAAAGGCCCCAGCGGAAGATGGGGAGGGGCTCCTTGGGTGGCCCGAGCCCCAAAGGGCCACCTGCAATAAACAAATCAGTGATAAAGGCGATAAACACATTGCCAATGCAACGGAAACGGCGAAAGCTAACAAGAGGAAAATACGAGTCTAACAATGATAACGAGGCAGATGCACGGCGTTGTCCGCAACTGTCCATAACGCAATTTCACAGACCCCGGCGGCAAAGGTGCCACCACCTCGACGTGGTAGGGGCACGTCGAGATGCCGGCAGGTCCCTCTCTCAGAAGAGCACGCTATTTCCCGTGCTCTCTGACCTGCCGGCAGCTGCCATCTCGCGGGTTCCGCCAACTTGCCGGCAGGTTGCCGGCAACTGACATTGGCACTAACTGGCATTTAGAAAATTAGGTCTATTAATGAACCCTTTCACAAAAGTGTATAGAGTGCAGAATATCGAAATATCCTCTCGATTATTCGCGTTGTTTTCCTTGCAAATTACTTCGTGGAGATGAGAGATGTGATGCCTAGTACAAAGATTACAGAGAGATAGCAATGTTTTCCTATCCAATCATAATCATCAAGTTACAACCTTTCACCGACAAGGAGTACAGAATTTTACAGTTCCGTGAAAGTTTGCACAATGTTTGCTGCATTATGAATGATAGCTAAACAGTTATAGCAATTTAAGGTACTGGTACTTGTAATTTCTCTTCTGGATTGCTATGCATGAATTTGTGTTTTTTAAAACTCTCGAAAATGTCAAAATATCAATTTTTCAAAATATGTTTGCGCCACTTAGAAAAATATATCTTTTTTCCATCTCAGTGAAATACCTTCAGATAATTTTTGTTCTAAAGCAGATCTTTCTCTTTCTAGCAGTACCATTGCAGTGAATTAGTGTGAGGAAATATGAGAGCTGAAAGGTAACTACTGGTAACTAAAGGTAACTCGAACTACTGCTTCTCCTCTTTTTTATAGCCAAAAATACTGTAAACTAAAGCATTGATGGGTATCGCGCTCCAATCACATACGATGTCCTTTGAACTATGTGGCGAAAAATTGTTGAGGTCGCCAGATTGTTGAGGTCACAGATTCGGTTGGCCTAAGAGGTGTGACGAAACATGCATCGCCAGATTGTTGAGGTCACAGATTCGGTTGGCCTAAGAGGTTTTCAACGTTTTGAACACTAAAATGGTACCATACTCAAGAATTGAATCAACTCAGAATGTTTCTTTTGCTTTTTTGTTATACTAGGTACCTCAAAACTCGTTTTTTTCGCCTTTTCATCGTTATGTTTTGTTATGTTGACTGAACAAGGATTTCCCTACTGATTTTAACGTCAAAAAGGACTTCGTAAATTTTCGCAAATTATAGGGGACTTCGTTCCCAAAAATGCTACGAAATAAGCATGCCGGGCTATGCCTATAGCTATAATGATGCACCAACGACCTGGTCTACAACAAAAAATGCTGTTTTCTTGAGCGCAGCGAAATCTTGGTGTGAATGCTTGAGCCAAAATTGTTGTATCCTGTTTATAAATTGTAAACAAGCCCTCGTTCATCGCTTCCTGTATTGATATTCTTCAAAAAATTTTTATCAAAAATTACATCTTGAAGGCACTGTCCACCCAAATCAATTCTAGCAATTCAGAAAGTCTACTTGTGTTGATTGCTTGCTTCAAGCTGCGCTAAGAACCACAAGGTACAATTATAATAATCAAGGAAATGGATTCATTATTATGGCAGTTCCTGTATACTGCTTAGCGCTCCGTTATTATAGAACAGCGTCCTGAAAGCTATTTTTGAACCGTTAGTTCTATTATCAGTTCCGCCAATTCACTGAAACAGCAAGATTTATTGGACTTTCTCGCAAATAATCAGTCTCTAAATCCAAAACGGTAGCTGGAATCTGATTATGGGGTAGCACTAGACGATGTCCATGGTTTTGTTGTGAAGTATTGAAGAGGACCTTATCAACGAAAATTTTTATTGCTGTGTCAAAGTAGAAAGATTACCAAACCCAATTATATTCACAACAACCAAACACACGTGAGTACAACATTATTGTAGAGCCATTTTCTTGCAAACGTACGCTCTCCGTCTTGCGTTGCAAGGGCAATCCGCCCATGTATGGTACGAAACCCCGTGAGAGTCCTCGAGGATGGGATCAGAGAGCAGCTGAAACGAAACTCATGTCGAATTTCCTCTAAACTGAATGAAACTTGATCTCATAAAAGAAGACTACGCATTCTTCAGAGAATAGTAGGTAATGGGCTTATGTGCTGAAAGTAGCTAAAGGAACCAAATAGGCTGAAAGTAGTAGGTAATGAATCATACGCTAAAACCTGACACCATGGAACTTTTGAAGAACATAACTAAAGTTTTATGGCTACAGCAAGGACTGGAAAATCGATGTGAGGCACTACTACTTTTTCGGAACGACCTGATACAAAAGAGAAATCAATTGTTTTTATGCGAGTATCGGATGCAATTACGAGCTGTGTGGGAGACAAAAAGACAGACAGAGGGCAATTTTATGTCTATCATAATTTCATGTAAAATGACTGACTATGAGAAGGTACCAAAAAAAGAATGTTTATTTGACAAAAAAATTTGTAAATATCAAACTAGCTAAAATTAACTCCATTGCTTGTGCTTTTTTTGTCGAAAGCTTGGACAAGCTTTTGTAAAAGGACTAGATCTAGGAGGAGTAGCTGTAGCCATTCAAAAACTCCAGCTGATGCTAAAAAAATCTTCAAAACTTAGCTTGAAAACGTAAGCCATAAAGAGGGTTGGAAAACTGCATCAAATAAGTCTCACATTCACAAGTTTTTTGTTATGAAGTACGCTTTCTTTCGATTGAGTTTCACATTTGTAAAAAATGATAACTTTGAAATCTGATATTAGGCGCATTTGATGTCAAGCTGTTTCCGAGTGTAATAAAGATAAGCCAACTTCAAAACTGCTCAATGCGCTTTCTTTTCTCAGCAGTCAGTTTTCTGACTTGGTTGCTTCAAAAATCATTGTTTCGAAAGCATTTTTTTCCATCTCCAATCTCGCAAAATTTTGAAATTTTTTCTTTAGACATTCAAGAGAGCATCGTCAGCGGTGGTTTTGGTGGGAACCAAGTGTCGTAGGCGATAGTGGTGTCGATAATAATTTATCCACAGACGAACCCGGTTGTGGACCGGGGGAGCAACCTATAATACAATCGGGGGCTCCTTATATAGGTAATAAGGCGGAGCTGACCCGTGCACAATCGGAATGTCCATGAAATATATGCAAGAAAGAGGATGCCGCGGCTTGGCGCGGCCCCTGGAAGATAGGTGCCACTCATTGGTGAGTGATTCGGCACTTAAATATAAGCGATTGGGGAATATAGCCTATGGGGAATACCCGTAAGCTATTAAGATTATAGAATTGTTGAGGTTGATGATACATAAATCATCAACACTCCGGGCGAGCAAGAAGGAGGCGAAATCTGTTGAGATGTAAATAAATAAATACAATCAAAACCTCCTAAAAGCATTTGTACTTAGAAATTGAGATGTAGCTGTGTTCATAAGTGTGAGCTATTAGATTGGTTGTCGAGGTTGATGATTCATAGATCATCAACACTCCGGGCGAGCAAGCAAGAACTTAATCTGGTAAGCACAAGATACAACAAATGCATAGATTTGTATAGACTTAGACATACTTATGGGAGCTACAGACAGAAGAGAATTTACGGTGATTAATTGTAGTGGTTGGTGGTTGCTGTTCCGTGGTGTAGCTTCGCCTTTCGTCGTCGTCTCTTCTTCCTCGTCGGTTCTGCCGTCGTCGATTTTGAGTTGACAGAATCGTTATCGGTGATTGTCTTCGTGAAAGCCGTGGTTTCCGTGATCAGATGTTCGTGATGTGTGATCTTCGGCATGTCCTTCATTTTTGTCTTGGCTTGTGTCGTCAGTTGAAGTGTTCTGGCAAGAGTTCCATTCGCACTCCTCGTGTTGGAGCTGGAACTAGAGCCCAATGTGCAGCGAACTTTGGCCAGCCAACGTTGTCTGTCTGCCTTAGCTTCGCGGTTGAAAGCAGCTGTCCGGCGTTTCCTCTTTTTCGGTAACAACTTCGTTGTCTTTTGAGATGTTACTTCAGCTTGCGCTTGGAGAATTCTCCTGTTGATTGCATGTGTACTGCTTTCGTTGAAATTGGTGCCCGTTTTCTTCGTCGTCAGCCATTTGACGTGTCGTTGAGGGTGAGGGGCGGATTTGGAGGCTTCCTGCATCGTTGATGTACAACCAAAAGTGCCGACGATCTCCGTGACGTTGGTACGGCTTGTACCAGATATGACATATCCAAAGATGGTCGGGGTCAATATGAGTCCGGAGGGAAGCTTGAGCACTGTTTCGGTGTGAACAGTGACGAGGTTCAGAAGATCTTGTCCAATAATGAGTTCAGGCAAGACGCTTTTATGAGTGAGCGTATCTTGAGCTATCTTCAAGTTCTTATTGGAAATGAACTGAACATCTGCATCTGTGAGATGTGCTGTATATAAGTTGGCAGTCAACTTCTCTTTCGTGTGCACTGATATCTTCTTAAGCTTCTTTGCGTTGTGAAAGCTTTTCAAAGTAATTTGCACTTCATTGGAACTGAATGTCTCTTTCAATTCTCCCATTCCTGATGTGGTGAATGACGTCGTTTGGATGACTGGCAGCTTAAGCTCATCACCAAATTTTGATTTGATGAAGCTTCGCTGGGCGCCAGAGTCAATCAGTATTGTTATGGGTTGATAATCCCAAATTGCCTCGTTGAATATCATGGCTGAAGCCGTTTGAAGTACGCTTTGGCGCACGACTGGCAGTTTGCTTGGGCTGTAGACTTCTTGTCCATTTCGCTGAGTTTGTGCAACGTGTACTTCACTCGCTTTGCGATAATCGAAGTTGGTTCTTTGCAGTATCTTGGAGACTTGCAGATGATTGGAGTTAGTAGGAAATTGAGACTGCTCGAGAAATCCTTTCTTCTCTTCCCATTTCAGGCCGTCGTGTTTTGTGTCCTGATGGTTGCTTGTTTGAAGGGTACTCGAAATGAGTGTCTCCATCGTTAACGCAGTCGTTTCCCGCAGAGAGATTATGTCGTCGATCGTGTCTAGGATCCTAGAAACATCGAATTGATCTCCACTTGCGGCTTCCTTCTGTATGACGGTTGCGCAGATGTCTGCAGGAAATTTGGACAGAATCATTCTGCGCCAAATTCTGTCTGCGCTCATCTTCATTCCGGTTTGTTCCAAGTGGATGATCCGTGAATTGATTGCTTCAAACGTTTCTCGGCAACTTTCGGGACTGTAATTTGCTCCTTGAAGTCGTTCGATTTCGTTGATGAGTATGTCTGCCATGTTGGCAGAGCGATCGAAGTGCTTCTTTAGAATGTTGACGGCTGTCTGATACTTCTCTCCGACTACAGGGATGCAGTTCAAGGCAGCAGCTGCTTTTCCTTTGAGCGCTTGCTTTAGAAAAAGGAATTTGTCGCCATCCGATAAGTCTTCGTCGCAGTGAATAAGTGAATCGAACACTGTCCAAAAACTGTTGAACTCTCTGAAGTTGCCAGAGAATGTAGGAACCTCTAGGAGCGGTTTCCGGATCCTGATCTGGCGTTCACTTCGTTCCGTTGTTGAGCCTCTTCCTATGTCGCTGTCTGGCTGACTCGGAATACTAGGAGCAGGCGTATGCAAAAGTGTCATTTGCTCCCTTAGTTCATGCTGTCTGAACTGTATCCTAGTTTGCCATTCCACTACAACCACTTCTAGATCAATTGATTCAAGCTCTAAGTGTTTGCTGAGTTCTGTCATTAGCTTTTCCCTTTCTTTCTCATCATTCCTTGTGTTGATGTACTTCATAGCGGCACTGGTTTGCGTTTCTTGGAGCTTCATTGCGTTATGCAAAGAGTTTAGGAGATTAGTTATTACTCCTGTTTTCTCTTTAATGTACAGCTCACATTGTTCTTTTGTCGCAGGAAATGTGAAGGGAACATCACTGTCATTAATTTGTGACTCGTGCGATTTCACGAGTTTGCAGGCATTGTTGATCCTGATTTTGAAAAGTTGAAGTGCGGCCATCTTCGAGATTCAATTCCGACTTCTTCTCTTTTTGTCCTACAGCAAGCTGGTTGCTTTGCTGTTTCTTCAATGTACAAGTAGGGAGGTTTTCGCAAACTTGCAGGCTCGTTAGTGGTGTTGTTGAATAGAGACAGCTGTGTGCTGATCTCTGATGAGCAAGCGTGCCTGGTTGGCTTGAACGCTGTGCTGACTGGTAAGGTGGCTTGGACCTTGACCAGATAAGGATTGGGTTTCAATCCTGTAAGTCAAGAGTTCTTGGTCGAACTTTGACTTTTTTGGCAAAATGAGCTCCTGTGACTCAAGTTGCCTTCCTTTCAAATCTCAATGTATTGATCTCCGGTCCTTGGATAGGATTCGCGAGAGATCTATTGAGGATTGGTTGGAAAATTGCACCCACAAAAATTTGTTCCGCTCTCTGGATCACTTACGAAAAGGATTCACAGAAAGTTTCACGGTCTTATGTGGTTATGTGCTGCACTCACAAAATTTGTTCCACCCTCTGGATCGCTTACGGAAAGGATTCACAGAAAGTTTCACGTATTAGTGTGATTATGTGCTACCTACTGATTTCTCTTACACCTTTCTGGATCACTTACGAAAAGGATACACAGAAATTTTCAGATGGTCAGTGGTATTCCTACTGATTTCTCTTGCACCTCTTTGGATCTCTTACGAAAAGGATACACAAAGATTTTCAGATAGTCAGTGGTAGCCTTCCGATTTTTCTTACATTTCCCTGGATCTCTTACGAAAATGATACACAGGAATTTTCAGATAGTCGGTTGATTGTCTTCTTGCCACGCGGGTCTTGTGGCCTCGATTCCTCCGGTTGCAGATAGAATACGAGGTAGCTTCACTGGTCGATGCACCAATTTGGTGGGAACCAAGTGTCGTAGGCGATAGTGGTGTCGATAATAATTTATCCACAGACGAACCCGGTGTTGAACCGGGGGAGCAACCTATAATACAATCGGGGGTTCCTTATATAGGTAATAAGGCGGAGCTGACCCGTGCACAATCGGAATGTCCATGAAATATATGCAAGAAAGAGGATGCCGCGGCTTGGCGCGGCCCCTGGAAGATAGGTGCCACTCATTGGTGAGTGATTCGGCACTTAAATATAAGCGATTGGGGAATATAGCCTATGGGGAATACCCGTAAGCTATTAAGATTATAGAATTGTTGAGGTTGATAATACATAAATCATCAACAGTGGTAAAGTAAAAATGTGCAATGCGTTTTTTAGCCCAAATTGGCTTTTACTTGAACTGTTGTTGACGTTATCGAATCCGGATTTAGTCAAGATAGACCCTGTGGAACAAAAAGGCGAGCAGATCGAATTCGTTTGTTGTAACTTTTCTTTCCTCCTCCAAAACGTGTGTATGTGAATTCAAGGAGGCGTTACGGATGGAATCATCATGAATTTTTGTTTTGAACACGGTATCGACGGTATTCAAACCTCTAAACATTTTTCGAGGTATTAAATGCTCACTTGCCATAGAAATAGCCCAAAGCTCTAAGGAATTTGATACTTTCAGTTACTGACAATAAGATTTTCAAATGTGATGGAATATGTGACTTTGCAAAAGTGAAGGTTTTCCAAAAAAACTGACAAAAATTGTATTTTTATTCTTTATTTGAAATTTTTACTGCAAATTCTATCAAAAATGCCACAAACCAATTAGAGGCGACCAAAAATTCGTTATTTCACTCTCTTACTTTTTCCACCTGTTGCTGATGCTTTTCAAAAGTCAGAGAAGTTCTAAAATATTGAAGTTGAACATGTTTAGAACCATCGATTCGTATTTACGATCATAAGAGAGAGCACTTCAATTACGAAGAGAAAAGCTTCAACCGTTCATTGAACCTTGTATATGCGGAATTCATACCTCCGCACAGTTTCCAAATCCACGAGCTGGACACGTCGGGCACCAAAACTTGAAATCAACTTTTGTGCCGTCAGTCCAGGTCCAATTTTTGTTATTGAATTCATCTCGTAGTCCTATCCAGGTGAAATCCGCCGAATATGTAGAGACTTAGTCACGAGGCTATAGCCATTCGTCATTGAAACTTATATATGCGAAAGTTATACCATCACACTCCATCTCCACGAGCTGGACATATCGGGCACCAAAACTTGAAATCAACTTTTGTGCCGTCAATTCAGGTCCAATTTTTGTTATTGAATTCATCTCGTAGTCCTATCCAAGTATATTCCGAATTCGAATATCCAGAGACTTGTTTATTCATCTTTGACATCTCTATAAAAAACCAATCAAGTGTTCATATGTAGGACAGAATGTCAATTTAGAAACATTAGGCGTGTAGAAAGTTCCGTCCCAATTTTCTTTCTAACTCACAATATTTAGTATGCATTTTGTTTGTTTTTTTAACCTACTTTGTTTTTTTTTCGAAACATGTATAAATGCATTTGAATACTCCAAGCTTCCTCTACCAAGGATCTTTACCTCAGTTCCTACAAGGAGAGTAAAGTTTTCCAGCATCAGATTTGGAAGACCAAAGAGGAAAAAACTCTTTTCAGACAACTACTCAACGTCGCACCAGTTTATGTTAGTACTTACAGAAGAGCTCGAAAAATTTCCTGAGCTTAAGGGAAATAGAAGCGAATCGCAAATGTTGAAAAATTTCAAAAAAAAATTTTGTAAAAAAAGTTTTCTTTACTTCTTTATAACCTCTCTTCAATGCTGACCTTGAGAATACGAAAGCGATCCTGAGAGTCGAAGGTAGACGGATAATCCCAAAAAGGCGGAAGTGATGGTCTTTGGCTATGAAAGCTTCAAATTCATAAGTTAATAACTCAAAATGTAATTGGGGAATCACACAGCTTAAGTAGATGACGAATATTGCCGCAGCAAAGTCCTGCTCCGACGACTTTAAAAAAATGGCATTGAAAAGTCGGAGAAGAGAGGGAGATCAAGCACAAAGAGTGACGATAAAAGCATAGAATCAAGTTTTTCGCTCTGTTCGTTGTCGATTTGTTAAATAAAAATTACTGATGGAAGGCGAATAGAATCGAAATGGATTTTTTGCCTCCGCGGATTTTTCTTTACAAATCAAAAATCTTTTGCAGCTTTTTCTGCTAAGTTGGCGGATGAGCAACGAATTTACAAGCAGAAAAATAGGACAGATCTTATTACACACCATAGTATTTTTACCGGCTACAAAATTATTTTCTTCAGAGCTGTGAATTGAAGTCAAATGTCCTCCATAAGTGCTGCAAATGTACTCCGCAGTGTAAAAAGTCTCGCCGAAGAAGGTCTGTAAAGTTATCTTATCATTGAAATTCGAAAGTGATTACGTAAGTACACTCTACACATGGCACAGCGATTCGCAAAAACTATGCTAAAGTCGGTGGGGAGAACTCAAAAAAAGAACTACATTAGGCTAGTACTAACCAAAGAAAGGTGTCGGTTCTTTTGGTTTGGCTGGTAAGCAAGCATCTTTGAGCATTAGAGCTGGGGCTAAATACGTAAGCACCGTCCACGTTGCTTACGTATTTAGTCAGCTTTTATTTCGCGACATCCTGGTTGTATGACGGATTACAACACCAGTAAAATGTTACATATCATCTTTTTTAGCGTAAATCATAAATAACCGCAATACGGCAAGCAACTAAGTCTTCGGCGAATGCTATGATGTCGAAAATAATGTGTGCCGCGTAGGGACCAATAGATCAGTTTAAGCTATAGAAAAGTTAGAGATCATGGAATCATCACGTTTGTGAAAAAGGTTGCAAACATTTGTTTTTGGTGACATTACATTGCTTCCACGTATTATCGTCCCGGAACCTGGGCATCTTTGACATAAGTTGATGTTCTAGTATTTCTTATGAAGCAAGGTTGGTATGGTGGAACTTTATTGACGTGTTTATTGGTGTTAACGTCTCAAACAAGTGCTCGTCGGAGGTCTGAAAAGGATTGTAGATTACGTATCTAATGTTGGCACAGTAACATCAGATACGTAACCTACAATCCTTTCCACACCTCCGACGAAGACGGTGTTTGAAACGTTAGGTCAAAAAAGTTCCACCATATTAACCTGTGCGGCATAAAAAATACTAGAACATCAAAGTACCATTGCTGTTGACCAAAAGATTGGGGACACAGGAAAAATTTAGATTCGGTATGTGCACACCCTTTTGGAAATAGGTGGAGGAAGTCTTATAAGACTTATTTGAACGAAGAGCGTAACAGAATCTTTTTCTGAAACGTAATGGCGGTGACTCTTTTATCTCCAATCCTTCACGCTTCTTACATATGTTTCCTTCAGATTCAATGTTTTCAAGTTCTAATGTGCTTGGAGCTCTTCTTTGCTTCACTGGACCCTGTAAGCTTCAAAGATCCCGGTCTCAAGAAAGAAGACGCGTTTCGACCAGAAAAAGGTGTAGTTTGTGCTCAGAGGAGAAACCTTTCAGTTCTATCATGTCAAGGTAGAATTGCAGGATTACGAATGCTAATTAACATGACCCTGGCGCTACAATACAGCACAAAACACGGGAGGGGGACTAGATTTTTTAAGGCAGAAATCAATGTTTTGGCCAAGGTAAAACAAGTGTTGGAGTTTTTCAGGCGCTCGAATGGAGTAATGACTAGCAATGTATTAGACTGAAGGTACTGAAGCATAAAGCGCTTTTGCAGTAATCATGGTCCCATTTGAGCTCATATATTACAGTTCTGTATGAGCATATTGCAGCTGCGCTTTGTAGATTTTGCATCAAAAAGTTTCCATAACCCTCCTCCCAGAAGCGTTTCGCCGATAACAAAAGCAGATTCGGAATCAGCGTTTCATGCTGCATGAGACAGTATACATCTTTTATAAAAACCTCGACCAAGTATTCTCCCCTTGTAAGAAACAGCTTCTAGTGCAAAGATGACTGAGCAAAGAGCTTTTCTCAGCAACTTCTTCTGATTCGAATCACCCACTGAAAGGCCTTCCCTCTTTGAAGTTATTCTAATTTTCCATTTTAGTGCTTAGCTGCTCCTGGCTAATAGAGCATACGTTTGATGAGTTGGTGTGAGAAGAATCCGAAAAACGTACAGAAAAAAGTGTTAACGGAAAGAGCTCACGCGCGCACACTTTCCCAAATTTGTTTTGAGGTTTCAAAATTTGAAAATTAGCTTGCATTGAAATATATTTTCTACATTGATTTCATGTATGAGACAAGATGGTATTTGAAGGCACCGCAAAAATTTCGATAAACCCCGTTCCGCAGAGTCACAGCCAATCCGTTCTCCGAAACTGTGATTGGTTAGATGCGCACCGATTGGCGGCACGAACGTCACGCCCACCCTAAAGGGGAGCAGCCAACATGGGAAATCCGTCATCCAAAGCAATTTTCTTAGCAATTTTCTCACTTTGGGAGCAATCGGCAGCGCGAGTTATGCAAGTATACAGTGAAGGACCCCGCTACTATTAGCCAACAAAAAATTTGTCGACCTTATTTTGGGTGGACGGTGCTTTTAATAGTAAGAATGAGACAAAATGACAATGCCGATACCTGAAAAATATAAAAGGGTTCGCTTCTTTGAAGCATGTATAGCAGCAAAGTGTGCCAAGGAGATTGCATTTAAAACGGTCGCAATAGAGGGTAGGTTTGTAGTGAAGCATATATAAAGCCAAAACTCTTCGCTACCATAATAAGTCACTTGCGTTTGTAGTTTGACATCACTTAACATTACGCTAAGCTAATCATTTTTGAATTATATGCTTTCGTCAATGGCAGTGGCATCGAAGCTAAGAGCTTTCTGCAACGTGATGTCTTAACACGTTTCGGACCGGTGCTGCACATGGTGCAGCACGCGCCTTTGAGAGACCTTTCTATAGTTTACAGGAGCTTTTCTTTTTGTCCAAGGTTATCAGGTCAAAGGCCTAAGCTCCTTCTTTTCAAATGACTCTATAAAGCTGTGCCGCCGATTTTTTTAGAAGATATGAGCACAAATCGAACAACAGTTACAACGAAGTGCGGCAACGCGAACGACGCGACGTCGCAACTTTCCCTTGCTTTGAATTCAAAGAGAAAAACCATAGTTTCGATAATGATGTGTATGGTGTACAACATAGATACTTTTGGGTACAATTAGAAATTGAGTTCTTGTCCCTTTCTTTCTAAAAAGCACAGAAGTCCTTCTCAGTCGAGAAAATTCAAACACTTCGAATTCACTCAGAACTTTGGGTATGGATCTTATTTGACATGCTGATTATAGATGTAGTACACAGCCTACGAATCAAGACCCCTTTGTTGGCTAACGGCTGAAAGTACCCTCTTTTTCGCCGCGCGCGATTTCGCGGTCCGAAACGTGTTATAGGCCGTCCGCGCAGGGTGCGGAGAGTGCGCAAGGTATGTATTGCGCGCCACTACTCTTTTCTCGTGCACTCTCGCCGCCTGTTTTCTTTGCGCCCTCTCTCAGTCGTAAACTGCCTACAATGTACGCAACCGCGTTGCCCTCCGTGCGCAGCGCGGATGTCCTATAACATAAGCACAATGACAAATTTCCAAATGCATTTCAACCGTATACTTTCTACCCCACCGATCGTTTCGTTCCAAAGCAATCATACATACCTTATAGCAGGCCTCGGTTTTGTCAAATAATGTCCATCCACTCTCGCAGCGTGCAGGACATGCTAAAAGAATCTCAGTGGCTAACAAGCAATCTTATGCGCAAACAGACCCAAATTCTGCTTAAGTGCAGCACTGTTGGATAGACTTCCCAAAAATTGTGCCTGCTGTTTGATCTTCAATATTTTAAGGTACATTCGGTAGAGCTTGCGAGCGAATTACCGATCTCCATTACTGTAGGGTTACGGTAGATACTTGCAGCATATGGCGCTACTGTGAGATAAATTATTTGGAAAAAGTTCTTCAAAAATCTGAAAGAATATGTGTACTTCAGCATGCAGAATCCACTAGACGACGGCATACGAGTTTTCAAAGCTTTTCAAATGGTGCAGTCAAATTTTGACCAACTTCAAAAAGGTGGCCACATACATATATTTGGCACAAAAAAAGAAGCGTTACGCTAAAGTTCAAGTTTCGTATTTGATATCAGCTACACTGACTGGCCTAATGTGAGAATTTTTCAGCTTGTTTGGTTTTCTTTTAGAAGTGAAATTTGCCTCAAGTGAATCGAGACCCTCGAATTTCTACGTAATCTCAGTGTAATTAAGAGATGCTATTTATCTGAATCAAAGTCAGCTATACAATATGTTATTTCAGGGAAGGCGCTAGGCAATGAAGCAAACATCAAATAGAATGAGATCAAATTTACGAAAATAGCCAAATCGGGTAAGTAGAAATCAAAATTTGAAAACGACGATTATTCAACCATCACCAAAGGACTAACAACAAGGACTTCAATGCTAAAAGAGGGAAGAAATTCTGCATCGAATATTTCTTAGATCGTTTGTCTATCACTATTCTGAGTGGTTTTCGGATAAGTCTCAAAAACGACAAGAACTTTTGGACCTATCTAATATTTCTATGTTGATCGTTTTTTCCATCTCAAAGTGAGTAATGCCTAGGCGTTTTACTAGGGGGCGTATTTGTGCAAAGATATAAAACAGAACAAAATCGATAAAGTTTGGCGTTTTTCTAGTGAGACCCTAATTTGGGGTAACAAGAAGTAGTGCTTGTCCAGTGCAGTGCAGAAAAAATTCTGCAGAAATTATAAGCCAACTCAATCTTTGGGGAAAGGTTATTTGTTTTTGAAAATGACGGTTTCAGCTGGGTGGCTCAGTATTTCTGCAAAACTTGCTGAAACTTAGTTTACGGATGTTATTTACATGCCAATTACGGATGTAACTCTTATTGTTCTTTACAAAACTTCCCATTTATGCTGATAGATATTCAGAAGGCCTCATTGAAACACAAGTTGAGGGGGTCGTATCTAGTGCCACTCCCTTTGCTATACCCTGGTAAAGACAGCAAAGAAAAGACAAGTTATGTGATTTAGAGATCTAGCTTGAGTTTTTCGGTGCTTGTGCAATTAAACTCCACCTACAGTCGTATTCTCGTAAAGAAGGTCGAGCAATTCTAAGGCTTTGGAAAACCGGAGCCAGCTGCAGCACTTTCTCCTGTTTCCAAAACCCAACAATCGAGCCCGAAATCTGTTTCTCAAGCTAAACAAAGTATATCGCTAACCTGCGTGAGATACAGAGAGATGAGAAAGACCATGATATTTTTCCGGGCCTCTGCAAAATCTTTTTGATTTGTTATCAAATAATTACCAATCACAAACCTGAGCAGCTGCGTCGTTCTGTTCAACTCTACAAAAGCGTTTAATGATGGAATCAATACAACGAGAAGGAGCTTTACCGAATACATTCTGAAACCCTTTCACCATTTGCATGAACATATTGCAAGGTTAAATTCGAGAAGCACTCAAGCGAGCAGATTGGGATGACAAAGAGAATGAACCGACAGTCTCAAGATGTTAGCCGGATGCTCAGTATTTAGAATCAATTTGTAGCAGTAACTAGGGACTTGGAGATTCAACAAAGCAGTCGTCCATCTCTATCATCTGTTAATGAAAGCACCGATTAGGCCTTGCGTCCTGTTTGTAACCGTTGTTTTCTTAAAGAGTTGGGCTTCAACCTTCATGTTCGCAACGCCATGATCCAAAGAACGAGCTAAAGTTGGGTATAGAATGCACAAATGGTACGTAATACGATTTTGATACTTCCAATTATTTGCATGGCCAAATCAAGGATTTAAAGCGATCTGGATTTCTATAGACTACCACGCGCAAATGCCTAGAGATTTTCACATTTATGGCTCAAAAAATCCATAGACAGCAGTACACAATTTTCATTGTGGTAGTTCATGCAATCTTACCACAGCTTATAAGTGAAACTAAAAAACTCAAAATTTTACAGATCAACATTGTGCTATGTTATCCTATTAAAACTTGGATTAGTCTTGATCATGACCGCCTCAAAGTGGTAGAAAGAATCAGTGAATTTGGACGAGAATTTCTACACACAAACTTTGTGGCGGGGCTTGTGCCAATAAGTTATTCCTACTGGAATCTCATCGATTCATTGATTTTCTTGCAATTTGCTTGGAGTACTAAAGACTAACAGAAGGGTAAGTCTGTTGAATAGAAGTAAGTTATCCACTGCTTCCCTTGTTGACCTCTTGTACCAATTTACTGATTGATAAACGCTAATGTTGGTCATATTGCCGCGTAGCGGCAGTAATGCAGCTGGTAAAATCAGGATAATTGTTTTCACTAATAGCAAACTCTGAAGAAGTACGTGGTAGCAGAGATTTTGAGACAACCCTTTACAAAAAAAAACCTTAACTGAGCAAGCAACAGCTACTTGTTTAGACAAAATATAGGATGCTAAACATCCCGTGGGCTTCAACTACTGCTGCGATGGAATGTGGCGCAATGGAAACTTCCCAAAGAAAAGTCTGCAGCAACACAGCTAAGAATTTCCCGAGGAAGTTTTTGAAAAGTTTTGCAAAATGCAGAACTCGCGGTACTTCGTTATACTTCTACATCAACTTCGTAGCTCAGGTGTCATATGTGAAACGGAATGAGGAAACAGCTTTGCAACCAAAGAGCAGGAAGTATTGTTACAATGTTGTACATCTAGTCATCACGTTTATCTGAAGCCTTCCGAAAGTCTTGCGAATGGAGTCCTCGGGAAGTTCCTGCACTTTACACTAATTTCAAAACTTCCTAAAGGCTTCGGAGAATTCCCCGAGACGATTTCTAGTTTTTTCAAGGCCTGAGAAGTTCATGTGAATGGTCTGAGTGAAGTATTGAAAAGCTGAAGATTTGCATGCCAAAACGAAATCACTTACTAGCTCATATCATCTTCAGTTTATCTTATCCTCCACTTCTTATATATAAAGCTGAATGTCTGTTTTTCTGTCTGTCTGTCTGTATGTATGTATGTATGTATGTATGTATGTCTGTGTGTACGTATGTTCCGAAAAGAAAATTCCATTTCTGAACCGATCCGGACCAGGCTTGGCACAGATACACTTCGGGCCCCGGCGGGTGTCATAGGCTACTTTTCGTCATCGATCGATATCGATTTATCGATTTTTTGCAAAATTTGAGCTACGGGGCTGGGAGTTGGTACAGGGGGGTAATCCAGCATTGCTGATCTTATATATAAAGCTGAATGTCTGTTTGTATGTATGTATGTATGTATGTATGTCTGTACGTATGTTCCGAATAGAAAATTCCATTTCTGAACCGATCCGGACCAAACTTGGCACACATACACTACGGGCCCCGGCGGGTGTCATAGGCTACTTTTGGTCATCGATCGATATCGATTTTATCGATTTTTATCGATTTTTTTGCTGAGTTCACCTACGGGGCTGGGAGTTGGCACAGGGGGGTAATCGAGCATGGGGATTCCGAATACAATATTGGTTTTCAGGACTATCGATTACTTTTATCGATTTTATCGATTTTTTTGCAAAGTTTGAGCTACGGGGCTGGGAGTTGGCACAGGGGGGTAATCGAGCATGGGGATTCCGAATACAATATTGGTTTTCAGGATTATCGATTACTTTTATCGATTTTATCGATTTTTTTGCAAAGTTTGAGCTACGGGGCTGGGAGTTCGCACAGGGGGGTAATCGAGCATGCTGATCATCCCCAAGGGGGGTGATCAGCATGCTCGATTACACCCCTGTGCCAAATTCCAGCCCCCTAGCTCAAATTTTCAAAAAATTGATAAAATCGATAAAAGTAATGGACGATCTTGAAAACTAATATTGTGTTCGTAATCTGCATGCTCGATTACCCCCTGTGCAAACTCCCAGCCCCGCAGGTCAAACTTTACAAAAAAATCGATAAAATCGATAAAAGTAATGGACGATCCTGAAAACTAATATTGTGTTCGTAATCGCATGCTCGATTACCCCCCTGTGCAAAATTCCAGCCTCGCATGTCAAAATTTACAAAAAATCGATAAAATCAATAAAAGTAATCGATAATTCTGAAAACTAATATTGTATTCGGAATCCCCATGCTCACTTCCCCCTGTGCCAACTCCTAGCCCTGTAGGTGAACTCTGCAAAAAAATCGATAAAAATCGGTAAAATCGACATCGATCGATAACGAAAAGTGGACTGTGACACCCGCCGGGGCCCGAAGTGTATGTGTGCCAAGTTTGGTCCGGGTACGGCGGAGCCGGGTAAGCCAGCTAGTTACGAATAAAATAATGACAGGGCCGGGTGGAGCCGGGTAAGCCATCTAGCCATCTATATAGAGTGAGTGCTCTTCCACCAACAAAGCCTGCACGATCATGCAACTTTGAAGTACACCAAATTATACCAAATTATACAATGCGCTGAGGATATCATATTATATATAAGATATTCAGATTTTTCCTATCACTGATATCAATTATGTACATTGTGGAAATCACCAAAGATTGTAAAGGCTTAAATCGGTTCGGTACAAATGTTGTAAGTCTCAGTAACAAAGCTGAACCAAAAATTCATTTACAAAGGCTCTCATATATGACGGACAAGTTTGCTTACACATCTCATAACTTTTCCACATCATCAACAAGAGATTTTTATAGTTTTGAAATTCTTTCGCCCTCCTTGCCTTGAACAGATAAAGTCACGAATTTCCTTTCGCTTCCAAAAATGGCACAGCTCTAATTTATTCTATTGTTTATTAATTTATTCTACCTTGTAACTGCAGTAGAAATCTTTTTCGTACCTTGACTTAGATCTGCTAAAAATGTTGCGCTTTTTCAAAGTATTACAGTAGTTTTCTTGATTGAAGTATCGTACTTCCAAGTAAAGGCTACTGCATGACGAATGCGCAGAAGCAGTAATAGTTGAGCGGGCGTGAACGCAAAGCGCGCGTATTTTCGCTCTTGTAAATGTTGCGCCTGATGCGCTCTGCGGCAGATAAAGCCGCGTTCGCGTCCAAAGACATTGCGTCTTCGTCATGTAGCAGCCTATACTTCCAAAACCTTGAACGCTTTCCCCACCAAAACGTCTACAACACTTCTAACTCAGAAAACCTTCATACAAAAGAGCGAGCTCTCCTTTTTCATAAAACGCTTACCACGGCAGCGACGGTAACTTTTAGAAAGGTCTCGTGAAACATCGATATAACTAGCATTTCTATATCTCTAAAGAAAATTTGCGTGAAACTTCTGTAGAAGCAGAATTCTACTTATGCAAACATTTTTCCACACTACCCTTTCTTAAGGTTAAGGAGCTGAATGCCTTCATGGCTCGATAAAATTATCTGCGCCGGGAAAAATGCTGTCGATGAGATTTTAGCGACAGCAGCAGAACAATTTCATAAGAAACATGATATTCAGTGCAACGTATTTACTGCTACCTTGATGTCTTTGATCCTTCTGATCTCGGCAATGTTGAGATGAAAGTGCTATGAAGTTTCACAATTTTTAATCACGCAGAAGCTTGAGCTTGACTATACATATGGGAGTTTTGTCGTCGACAGAATGTAATGCTGTTTACTCTTCAATATTCATTAGTGGCAACGCAAATAAGTGAAGAAATTGATCGCCGTAAATCTGTCAAAAAATTGAAAGAATAGTGGGCTATGAGGGTAAAAAAACAGTGATAAGAAATGCCAAAAATGATAGCACTCATGTCATGAGGACTCTTTTATACTGCAATATGGCAACGCCCTCCTCGAAGGCAGCGAGACTCACTTTCTTGTGCTTTACGCTTTCTAAAATAAAATCTTCAAAACCCTTGAAGCGTTCCCACATAGCAAGTCAACCGAAGGCATACGGTTCAACGTCTTCAAACTTGCCCTCAATAAGTGGGATGGGGCATCATCAGTTCAAAAGAATTCTTATTTAACAGACTTTTCAAAGGTTCACGTACTTTTCAAAGCCGTAAGTAAAATCGCCATTATGAAAAGGTTTGGGGGAGAAAAAATTGAGGGCAGATTGTCCATATGTTGCCTTCAAAGGAACAACAAAACATGGACGTTTAGAGGCTCCAAGTCAGCTGAGGCCTTCACTTCAAGGCAACTGAAATGGTCTCCACTTAATTGCACTTTATCTAGCTGGAGAAGCAAGTTGACCATCAGATCGTAAATAATAAAAATCTGCTGAGTCAAAAAAACGCTTCCGCAATGTTTCATCAGTTCAAATAGCAGTGCAAACACATGTCTGAATTAGAAAAGACAGAAATCTCCCAGGCCAATGCAGATGAGGCATATATCACCGTAATGCGCTTAAAGCGTAATTCCAAATCTAAAGCTTCTAGCCGCGAAAAGGTTCTGTATGAGGGGTGGGTGGGGGGTGTTTCCTTTGGGGTTGAGACAACATGTCGGTCTTTGTCTATGGGCTATTTAGAGCAGAATGACATAATATCCCCGGTTGAATGACTTGCTTGATAAAAAGAGTGTTACAGGTTTGAATCCTTTTCATGGAACTCTACTGCATTTTTTGCAAAAGCTTTTAAATGGTCTTGAGGCCGTGAAGTCTAAAATTCCTGATGATGTTGATGCTAATCGAAGCTA
Organism: Cylicocyclus nassatus; assembly: GCA_958299035.1. Taxonomy (NCBI): domain Eukaryota; kingdom Metazoa; phylum Nematoda; class Chromadorea; order Rhabditida; family Strongylidae; genus Cylicocyclus; species Cylicocyclus nassatus. The sequence continues at coordinate 12,017,647 of CATQJL010000112.1, forward strand.
GAAGATCCAAAAAAGCAAGGTAATAGTAAGCATTATGATCTGTAATATAGCCCTCAATCAAGTCACTTACCACTGTGCCAGCCGACACCAACTTGTGCTCCCACAATACTCATAAACAAGAGCCGACATTTGAAGGGCGCCTCATCCCCGGGGGTGGGGGGACACCCCTCATAACTCCTTGTACAAAACAGTTCCGCAGCTAGACTACAGATTTGGAATCAGGTTTCAAGAACATTACGGTGATATGTGCCTTATCTGGATAGGCCAGGGCAAATTGGAATCGTTTCTTTGCGAGCTGTGAAGCAGAAACTGCCTCTCTATAATAAAGCAGTCATAATCGTAAGAAAATGAGTGTTATCTTCTGAAGCTTGTGCTTGACATATCAGTTCTGATGATATTACACTCAGGTGCAAAAAAGTATAGTTTGGCAAACAATATCAAATTCAAAAAGAGCTTTCACATCCTCGTTGAAGCCTCTCGCCGGCTAATCTTCAAATAGTGGTGTTGGAAATTATGCCAGTTACAAAATTGCCAGCAACTTTACACCAACTAAATCATTGATAGATATTTCCGCTTTTCCCTACAATTGAACTTTTATCGGAGTATATACAAGAAACAGAAGCATAAGAGAAAAGAAAGACGTTCAGGTCTTAACGCTCACCCCAAAGCGATGAGCAAAATGGTACGAAACGACACAAAAATTGATAGTCTTTCTTTTCTAGAACAGTTTGATTATAATAGTATTTTTGAATTAGAATGTATGGATCTATTAGATAAGATTCGTAAATGTCTATTGAGACATTGATGTGAGTAGGAACAGACTCTTAACACTTCTATCACTTCTCGATGTGTGTGTTTCGTCGAGTTCTGCCCAATGCATGCTATCACCATGTGGACCCACTATGCAGAAGGACGTACAGACCCGATGCTTGGATCTTCAGATATACTTTCTTGAGTCTTTCAGACATGCGCGTCAGATTATACACGGCGTTTGGGTCGCAAAACATGTACGTATCTGACATTTTGCGAAGACTGCATTTGTTCCAAATCTGCAAGCCATAGACTTAAATTCAATGAACAATCAAGTTTGCTTTGATGCAGAGTTGGGTTCAAAAAGCGGTATCAAATAATCATTCTTCTGAAATTTCACTCAAGGAAGCAGCTTAGCCAATATCTTCATAATCCATCGGTATGGCAGAGGCATTATGACAATGCATTGTTGAAATAAAAATGAAAAGGCAAAACATATTAGTAGAAACACATCCATTTTGAGTACCAGCCACTGCGCTTTTCGTTATAAGTATCGTAGTATGCATATAAGCTTTCCGACTCCGTAACCATGCGTATATTAAGATATTGATATATTAATAAATTACTAGAAGCAAGTCTTTGCAGATAGAAGATTTAATTTGATATTTCTCGTCATCTGTGATTTGAGCTATCAGAATCTTACTGACGCAACATCACATCATAAGCATTCTTGCAAAGGCAATTCCTCACGCAAGAATATCTCGAAAAGTTTTTGTCACCAATGTCATTCCTTGACAAGACCCTTAAACGACGTGACAAATTGTCGTTTTTGCACAATGCAAGGATGGACTTTGCCTCACTTCTCTGCTGCTCATCATTTCTGTTGTAGCTCGGATGCTCCGAAGAAGATGAACACAACATGAGCACTCTATCTGGGTGAGGACGGTTATCGCCTGTGATGTAAAATCTTGATTTATCTTTCGTTGCGTCATCGGGTTTAACCACTTTGCGCTCTTGCTCAGAAACATCAAGACTATTTTCAGAGAGACTTTTTGATAGAGACTGTCCGGACACTTCTATTCTATGACATAATCTCAATTATTCAACTAGACTCTGACATTAACGTTTTGAGTGTTTTACCAAAAGAAAATGCGTGACTTTTAATAACTCCTTTGACCTTTCTGACGATAATTCCTATTGCATCTCTTATCTTCCACTGAACAACTCTCCCATTTTTTCAGCTCCCATCTGACTCCGTCAAGGACATCGCTTGATTTCATATAAATCACGTTAGAAATTTGCTGTCCTTAGTACTATAATCGCGCACAGATGTGGCAAAATAACAAAACTGGAACTGTTCCTCAAACGTGGATAGATGCCGAGGCGTTTTGCGTTACACCCGAAGGGCATAATTCAGTTGAATGCTAGAGTTTAATGTCATTTGCAAAATGCTTCACCTATTCTGAATTTCTCCGTTACTCCTGTATTTAGATGATTACGTACAGAAGAATCAACCCACTTTTTTACGCTCTGATATTGTGGTGGTTCAGTGGGTTTTTGGGGGACTCTTCGATGACTCAGCCAACACTTGGGGAGTAAGAATGTTTATTGGAGCACAAATACAGCCGGCTTATTCCGGCACACGATACAGTGAAGAGTGATGGGGAATCGGCCAGAAGAGGCTGGCCGATGAGCACAAAGAGTCAGCCATGTGGCAGACTCTTTGTGCATGAAATGAATAACGTGCACAAAATATAAACAAAGTGCAACAAAGAGTTAAGCATGGGTCGTGTCTTTATCACGACACTCCCCGCCGCACAAAAAACCATTTTCAAAGGAAAAATTTCATGGAAAATAAAGACAAATAAAAAAAGGAACTTTTCAAGCGAACAAACAAAAAAAAAAGGGAAGGATGTTCAATGAACATCAGAACAATGCGAAAAAGAGGAAAAAGGCAAAATTCAAGTAAGGGAACAGCAGAATGTTAACGAAACGTTGGATAGAGTTACAAAAACATATGATGGAGGAGGAAAACGACGAAAAAGGGGAAAAATGAAAAAAAAAACTTGTCGAGCGGCCGAAGGTGGGATGCGATATTGAGACGATGACGAGTGGAGGAGTGGAGAACGTTGTTGCGGTGGAGTTTTGGGCTTGACGGACTGGAGAAGATCGGACTTTAAAACTTTGCATGGATGGCGAGCGAGCTCGAGGTCGGGGTTGGATTAGTTCTTCCGACGTTTGTAAGGGCCGTTTTGTCCTCTGTTGGGGCACAGCAGCACATTGTGGAGTCTTCCACAAATTGGGCATGTTACGCCACAATCTTCATGGTGTTTCGGTTGAAGGCACCTTTCGCAGAGTCCAAGGGCTGACGCTTGCACTGCCCGCGACACAGCGTCGGGGAATTTGCAGCAACGTCCAGTCGGGTGTTGATCCTTGTTGTCTTCCACAGTGCAAAACATACAATTTGACCTCGGGGTAGTCCTTTCCACCATAATAGTTAGCTGGTGGTGAATAATCGACCATCTCTCGCTCGTAGCTTGGACTGCTTGCATGATATTGTCGATCTTGGCATTAATTGTTGACAGTCCGTTCTCCATCCGCTCTTTAATGTCTTTGAGGGCATCCGCTAGAGGTTCGATGTGCAAGGCGACGTCGATCTCGTCCATTGGCATTAGTTGTAGTGTTCAGGCTGACGTGAATTAGTCGAATGAGTATCGTTCATCAAAGTTTCTTGGTTCCACGCCTATCATATGAGATTGTTTATGTTATAAGATATGGGTATTGTGTATAATGCCGATTATAACGGTGTGTCGGACCAACTCTTTTAGTGCGTGGCGGGTCTGATACATTTGTAAACAGTCTGAATAAACAACGCAGTTGTCTTCGCGATAATTACCGCGCAGATGTAGACTAATCTAGCGAGTGCAAAGATTAGTGCTGGTCCGAAGAAATATGTTATCACTGAGAGGATGGTTATTGATCCCAATATACCTGTGGTGACTTGCCAGTGTTTGCGGAGAGTATTCCAGATCGGTAAAATACTTGGAACTTTCCAGTCTGCAAACCAATCTTTGCGGGAATTTCTTAGTTGAGCGGGATTTTCGAACAACATGTGTTTTACAATGTCTGGTACAAAACTGAGTGTACCTGTAAGGTCAAATTTGATGGTCTTGTTGTTGCATTGCGCAACGCATGTTTCTTGCACAATTGCTTTTTGGAATTCTATTGCTAGTGCAGTTTCTTTTCCTTGCGAATCGCACTCTACTGAGAATGTGTGTTCCCCGCACTGGATTACAATCCATGCTCTTTCATTGGTTGTGCAACTGATGTTCACTTGAGCTCCTTCCTGACAGTCGTAGCATCCAAACACGCTGCTCGCGTTTAGTTTGCAATCTTGTTCAAGTAGATATTCTGCACTGTTCTTCAGTGAGCGGGATTCTAGCGATACGACTACTTCTCCTTGCATAGTTTTTACGAAGAGTTCCTTATCTCGTTTTTGTAAGGAAGTGAAGGGAGTATGAATGGGAAATACATTTGTAATGTCATTTTTCACGTCTCTAATGGACATTTGAGGACAGTGACATCTGATTGCTCCATTTGCGTCTTCGCATGAGCATATCATTTGGTTGGCGCAATTTTTGAAATCTTTAGCTGCTGATTGGTAAGTCGTGCATTTAGCTGCTAGTTCGTATCCTTCTGGTAGAAGCAAAGCTTCCTTGTTTGATATTGCTATTTTTCTGTCTAGCATGGCAAAGTGCGGCGATTGTACCGAAATTATCGAGATTTCTATTCCTTGAAATGCGTGTTTGATGTAAAGTGCGCTTGTAATCAAGGTTTCTTTTTCTTGGTTGTAGAGTGAAACTCGGACTTTCAAATTCACCAACGGTTCCCACTTCAGACATGATACTACTTCGTAAATCTCTTCATTTCTTGGGATTTGTGTGACCCGATAAAACGAACAAGCTGGTAGCGGGAGAAAACAGCCGCAACCGAGTCCACCGCATGAATGCTGACACCCGGAGTAGCCTGGAAACTGGTATGCTTTGCCAAGCTCCTTGATTGTCGTATTGACAGTTGTCTGCGAGCATTTGGAATTCACGCATGACCCTGCCTGCGAGCAACGTACAGTGCTAAATACTCTGGTCGTCGTATCTCTCGTAAAGTACAACGATCTTTTCGCACATCTCATTATCGTTGGATATCGTTCTACTTCAATTAGACCTACGGATTTATTGGCATGCATAATGTTGACGCAGAGTTTCAAATCCAATTCATTGAATAGAATTTCTCTTTTGTACTCATAAGAGCAGCTGTTATGGCTGGTGCATATCAAATCGATTTCTTGCCGTATGTGGCCGTTTTGGCAGGCTGCTGCCGCATCTGTTAATGCCAGCATGCATACGAGGGCAATGTTCACGGCTCTATAAATCGTCGGTGGACTAAATAATTCTAACCGCACATTTACATTATCGCTTGTGTTAACGGTTACTTGTACTGGACGGGTTAGTAACCTTTTTATGCAGGTGGAGAGCATAATAGTTGTTACAATAATCGCATAAAGTGCTAATCCAAAGGATGCTATGGCACCGTTTGGCCAACAATGTGGGTTTGCTAGGAGTTTTTTCGATAGGAATCCTTTCGAATGATCACATATATGTGGCTGTACGCAATATGCCTGTTCCATGATTTCTTGGTCCTCCAGAAAGTACCTCATGGAGACAAACATGGTCTTGTTTAATGCCGTTGGAGGTAATGACCACTCTCTTTGAGCGATAGCCATCTTCGGAAAGGATCTACAAAGGCTTCCCATACATAATTCGAACGTTGTATTTGGATTGTTGATCTTAATATTGCCTTTTTCGCAAATCAATCTATCAGATGTCACTGGATTGATGAGGCATAATGCAGTGATAACTGAAAACAACATCTGGCGTATTGGAGTTGATGCTCTGCTATAACCTTCGTCAGCTTCATCCGATTCCTCCAAGCTTCGTTCGAAATTACGTATAATTGTTCGCGCATTTATCGTAGCTTGTCTCGGCGGCCGACTCTGCGGGGGGTCTTGGTGACCTGTTGGCGGATTAGCAGCGTCGACACCTATGTCTGGCGGATTGCCGTTGTTATTCGCTCCATTATCATCTACGCCTGACAATTCGCCGTTATTGATCGTCGAGCTTTCTACCTCGCTTTGTATTTCCAATGGATATATCGTGTTTAGTGGTCTATGACAAACATGTTTATTTGGTAGTAACACTTTTGCTGATCTGATTTGTCCATTTAGACTTTTCACTAATTCAATTACTTTTCCGTACGACCAGTTACCTCTGGGGAGATTCTCTTGTTTCATCAGCACTATTTCGCCGATAATTGGGTTTCGTAAGGGCACGTGGCGAGGTTGTTTGAGCGAAATTCGTTGTATTTCTCGCAGTGCAGTTAGATATTCTGTATTCCATCGTTCCCAAAATTTGTCAGCGATTTCTTCGGAAGCTAACAAGGCTTGCTTAGCTTGCTGAGCTGTTTGAATTAACTCTGGGTCAAAGTCTAGATCGTTAGACTCGCCTTCTACTTGTGGTTCTCTAACATCAAATTTGATATTGGCCTGTAGGAAATCTACTGGACGTATTGGGATCTCAGAAATGTCGGTGAAATCTAACTTAGTGAGCGGTCTCGTGTTTATTATGGCTTCGATTCGAGCCATTGCTGTGCATAACTCGGTTAGATCAAGTCTGCGTCTGCCTATTGATTTTCGGAAGGCCATCTTTACTGTACCTATTAAGCGCTCCCAAGCACCACCCATCCATGGGGCTCCAGGTGGATTGAAAATCCACTTTATACCACAGTTTGCGCTGTAATTCATTACCGAAGCGCCTGTACTCGGGTCTTTTTCATACATAATGTCCAATATTTGTTGACCAAGTCGGAAATTCGTGCCGCAATCTGTGCGTATAGTGCTGGGCACCCCTCTACGAGATATAAATCTGATAAAACTGCTCAAAAAGGCTCCGGTTGACATATTTTCAACCACTTCCAAATGTATTGCTCGTATAGTAAGACATGTGTATAAGCAGACGTAAACTTTTTCTTGGGTTTTTATCGTTATTGGTCCCATAAAGTCACAGCCCACTTTATCGAATGGTTTTGTTACAATTACTCTGTCTTGTGGAAGTGGTGGCATATTTGGGGCGCCAAATGGTAAACCTTGCCATTTTTTGCAGTTTACACATCCTTTTAAGAACTTTTTGAATGCTCCTGATGGTTTCGGAATCCAAAAACGCTGTCGGGCTATCGATAATGTGTGTTCTTTTCCACAATGTGCGTTTTTCTCATGAATATCTCGCAATATTAGCCTTGCAAGGTCCGATTTCGGGTTTATGTATATGGGAGATTTAGTATCGTACGGTAATTGGGCATTTTGCAGCCGTGATTCATTACGAATAATACCGTCGCTGTCCCTGATAATCTTTTTGTTTGGAAATTTCTTTTGTAACTTCTGTAATATTTCGTTTTTGTGTTGATCTGCGATTAACATTCGCTCACCCAGTTTCATGTCCCCGAATGTTATTTCTGTGTCTCTGTCAAACTGCGCGATTCGTTGCAACTGTATTTGAATTCCTCGATTTTCCCGGGTTTTGCTCACCCACAGTGCGATAATTTTACCAACTTTTGCCACAGTTCTTATGAGTTTATTCCACTGGGAGAATCGCGCTAGATCAACTAGATTATCGTTGTTCTCGACATCGGTTACGTCATCGATAACATGTGGCATGTGTATTTGCAACGGTTCCTCTTCCTCCTCAAACTCTTGAATCTCAGATATGTCTTTCAACTGTTTGTATGGGCCTGATTGAGTAAGCCACTGCGGTCCCTCAATCCAATCGATCTCTTGGATCTGTCTCGCAGTGACGCCGCGAGTACCAGCGTCTGCCGGGTTGTAATTAGTGGCGACATGGTGAAATTTGACCGCCACATTGCTAGATTCAAGGTCTTGTTTGAGTTTAAGTATACGTTCTCGTTGGTTCCGTACAAATACTGGAAGCTTTCGGTTCGATTTTAACCATGAAAGAGCAATTTCGCTGTCACTAACTATATGGATTTCTCGTATCGCTTCCGTAGTTGATTCACATATATTTTTCGCGAGACGGATAGCCATCAGTGTGGCCAATATTTCTAATCTTGGTATAGTTTGTATTGTTTTCTTTGGTGTAAGTCGTGTTTTCCCGCTGACTAATGCTGTTACTTGGCCTGCATACTTTTTGAAATAACTGCATGCCGCTAATGCCGAGAGACTGGCGTCCGCGAAGACCCAGAGATCGCAGAGGTCACGCTCATCTATGGCGGGCGCGTCATAATTAGAGCCGAGGTAACGCGTCACTGTGACTTCTACGTTATTGATTTCATTGCATGCTGTATTCCATTTCTTGGTTAGTTCTATGGGTAGGATTTGATTCCAATCTGTTCCTTGTTCATAGATTTCCCTCATAAGTGACTTAAGCTTTACGATTAGTGGTGCAGCTATACCAATCGGGTCATATATTGAGTTTAGTTGACTAACTATGTCTCTTTTTGTGAGATTTTCTTTCATGGGGAAGGTTATTTTTACACTAAATGCATCTGTGTGGGTATTATATGGTACTCCCAAGAACTTGATGTTTCCGCCTGGTGTTCTATCACTTTCGGGTATGTTTTTGTTTACTGAATCCGAATTGGAAACAAATTCTCTCAAATTCATGCCTATTTCGGCAAAAAGTGCCTTTCCTTGGGAGTATTTTTGTAGTGCTTCCGCTGGGTTATTTGCAAGTAAAAGTATGTTATCTACATACAAATTTTTGATTATTTCTTGTGCAATTGGCGAGGTTTTGGAATTGAGGTAGGTAACCAGCGCCATATTGAGGATACTTGGTGAGGCAGTTACGCCGAATGGAAGGCGATTAAATCTAAATTCCACTATGTTACTTTTTGTAAGTGGTAGATCTGGGTTTCTCAGCCACAGAAATCGACATAAATCTTTGTGTGTTTCCGTTAATCTAATTTGTGTAAATGCGGCCTCAATATCACAAAGTAAAATTATTTTGCTTGTTCGGCTAGCCACCAAAATATCGTGTATTTTAGTAACAAATGATTCTCCTTTGTGTATGACATCATTTAAAGAGAGGCATCTTTTTTGCTTAGATGAAGCATCAAAAACTATGCGCAACGGTTTTGCTTTGTTTTCGCGCCATACTCCTGAATGGGGCATGTAATATACTCCCGAGGCGTTTCTAATGTCATAGGTAACTTTTTCAATGATGTTTTGTTCTTCGTACTCTCGGAAAATTTTGCAGTACCACTCCTTTTGCTTGGTGTTGTAACACAGCTGATTTTGCAGAGCAGCTAGTCTTCTGTAAGCAACCGCATAATTGTCCGTTAATTCAATTATATTGCTTTTGAGTGGAAATGGAGCGGTAATGTAGCCATTTTGGAAAATGATGTCCTTTGAGTAACTTTCGAAGTAGTCAAAAACTTCATCGTGTCGCGCATATTCGTTTTTTGATATGCCGAGCCCTTCCAGCTCAAACAGTTTGCTTAGTAGTTCATTTTCTTCTTCCATTATGGCTGTCATTCCATAGATAACGTTTGTGGTTTCGTTTTTTCCATCAACTGACCCACGTCCGTATACTGTAGGTCCGAAAATCGTTCTTGCGATTCGAAGTCCCGATGGTGTAGTTGCGCTTTCCGGGGTTTCCAGAATGAAATTATAGTAGAAATCTAGTCCTACTAAGATGTCCGGATTTTGCATCTCTCCTCTTAGTTTTGTATTCGCGATGCAGACCTCTTTCTTCTGTAGGAATTCCTTGTCTACGTTGTTTAGCTTGACTGAGGGGAATGCCTTCGTAATGAACGGTTTCGTTTTTATAATAGTTTCCATGTCTTTTCCGTAAGCAGAACTGACTTTTATTGAAACAACGTTGCTTTCGAACATTTCGGTATGACCGCCGAGGCCAGACATTACGCATGTTTCTGTCTTCAGCTTAGGTAAGCCTAATTTCTGCGCCAGTTCTTCACGAATTACTGTTTTTTGCGCTCCGGTGTCGAAAAAGAAGAGCACCTTTTCGAAGTTTTCGGTGTTGTGGTTCCAAATCATCCCTTCAGCAGTCATTAGGACGATTTGCTCTCCCTTTTGGACATTCGCATCTGTTTTTTCTATGCCAAAATTCGCTTGGTTGGCTTGATTGGGTCGCGAATTCGTTTTGTTTCTTTGGCGTAGATTGTACGGGGAGTTATTTTTCCAGTTCACTTGTGGGCGCTCATCTGGTTTCTTGAAAGGAGCAGAATACTGTTTTCGAGCAGGTGGTTGTGATCTAGATATCCCACTTGAGCTCTGTTGTCTACTTGCAAAGCATAAACCAATGTGGTGTTGTCTACTGCAAGAGGCACAGTTCGGACGTTGACACTCCGAACTAAAATGTTTATTGGAGAAGCATTTCCAGCATAGTTGTTTTTCAATCGCTATATTACGTCTCGCTTGAATATCCGTAATAGTTCGGCAATTTGTTGCAAAGTGACCGCCTTTCTCACAAAATGCGCAAAGCGGACCATTTATTGTTATTTGCGGGCTTTTTGTTTCTGCCGTTGGTTCGACTCTTTTTTGATGTACTTTCATCCGTGACTGCACATAGGTTTTTGCTGAGATTTCTTTTTCAATTTTTTCCATTATTTCCTCGACTGATACTTCTTCTTTGCTTTTGATCGCGATAAGCACGTTTTTGACTATATCGTACGGAAATTTTTCTAGGATCATCTCTGTCCACATGGCGTCGTTCGTTTTGCGTATATCTTGACCTGCTGACACCATCTGGTTCACCAGCATCTGGATTCGGTCGAAGACGTGAGCGCAACTTTCCGCTGTTTTGGTCGCTGGAGTAAGTAAGGTAAGTCTGTGGACTATTCTTGCCCTGTTTATTGGCTTATTGCCGTATTTCTTTTTCAATGCATCAACCATCCATCCATAATTTTGTGGTATTAGCTGTATGCCTTTAATCGCATTGTCTGACTTTCCTCTCAAACTGTCCTTTAAAAACAACATTTTTTCCACTGTGCTAAGTGTGGTGTTCCTGTGCACTAACGTGTCGTAGATTGCCCAAAATTCTGGAAAATCCTCCTCCATCCCGTAGAACTTTGGCACTTCCAGTGCGGGCGTTTTCACATTGTTACAGGTTTGTATTTGTACTGTTTGTACTTGATTTGCCTCGGTGTTAACATTCCGGTTAGTTTGTATATTTGCATCGGTGCTTTCGTTCCGGTTTGTTTGTATATTTGTGTCGGCGCTATCATTGCTGTTTTCTGTTATCCATCCGTTATCTTCGCTGATTTCCTGCTGTTTATTATCGTTATTTTGAATAAAATTTCCATTTGTGACTGCTGTTGGATTTGGTTGCGTAGGTACAGTAAGTCCTAGTTTGCGTCCCAGTCTATTGCGGGTGCTAATGACTTCCGTAAGCCTTGCTCTGAGCATAAAAATTATTTCAGTTCCTGCTCCCAAAATTTCATTGAAGTTTGTGTCATCTTCAAGCTTCTCTAGAGCGTCGGAGAAGTCTTCTCTTTCGCCCGTATCTTGAATCCTCTCATATTCTTTTTTGATTTGAGCGACGAGCTTTTTTAGCTCATCTTTTGCAACAGTTACCTGGTATATTGCTTCGTTTATTAGATCAGCGGCTGCCTGACTTTCGTCGTAGGCTTTTTCGTCCTCGGGGGGATACACTGGTTTTTTTTGTGTAGTCCTTGAATGTGTTTATAAGTGTTTTTAGCGTCTTGGCGCTAATGGTGAGCGGATTTTTCAGCAACACCAATTCCATCTTGCTTTGACAAGATGTACAGGTTTTGACCTGTTAGTAAAGATTCGGCGGGTTTTTTATTTCCCGGCCGATGCACCAAAATTGTGGTGGTTCAGTGGGTTTTTGGGGGACTCTTCGATGACTCAGCCAACACTTGGGGAGTAAGAATGTTTATTGGAGCACAAATACAGCCGGCTTATTCCGGCACACGATACAGTGAAGAGTGATGGGGAATCGGCCAGAAGAGGCTGGCCGATGAGCACAAAGAGTCAGCCATGTGGCAGACTCTTTGTGCATGAAATGAATAACGTGCACAAAATATAAACAAAGTGCAACAAAGAGTTAAGCATGGGTCGTGTCTTTATCACGACAGATATTATCTTTTCAAAATTCACAGTGTTTAGAGTAGGTCATAGAGCGGAGTATATAACGGCCAATTCTAATTCGCAGATGTTATCGGTATAGCACAGCCTTTACTAGTATATGTTGTCGGCACAATGGCAGTAGAGTTGTTTCATATTGCGGTCGCTGCAGCAGCTGTAGTCTTGTTGGGGCAGGCAAAAGATATCGATCGATCGACTGTCGTCGCTGCAGCGACTGCAGTAAACCCCTACATCAACCGCTGAAGCTGTACGATAAGGAAGTGCCGTTAAGAATTCGAATAGAATATTTGAAAACAGGTATGAAAGACTGGTAATAAAAATTATCTAATGGATTTTTTGTATCTTGGCTATAGCAGTTTGGCGGAAAAATATTTAGCATTTGCACTGTCTTCCACTTGTGATTACTAATGTTCGGCAGATGGCACGAGGGCGTAGATGTAGGTGACGAAAAAAAACCAACAGTAAACTGTTTTCAGCCATATGTCATTCCCGATTTCATGCATTTTTGTACACATTGATGCAAATATAAAAAATTTCTCAGTTGATTTCAAAGAAATAAAGAAATTTCAGGGATGTGGATACTGATGACCTTTGATTGACTGCATGATTCGTATGCAATCCGAATGAGCATCTGTCCAAATTGGTACAGAGGGTTACCAATCTTAAAAGTAGGATACCAAGCCTATCTTTTTCTCAATATATGATGACAAGAAGTGTTTCCATAGAATTCGCAGAATATTCCCTTTAAAAGCCATAGAACTTCTGTATGGGAATTGTACGGATAATGGAGGTAGTTGGCTTGGCCAGAGAGTTTTATTTCTTGCCATTCTGCCATTCCATAACTGAGAATTAGGGCAAACGATGAATTTTTTCAAAAGCTACTAGTTTATTACTAGCTTCGGTCAGCAGTGCTAATGAGCGCTTAATTCTCTAGATTTTTTTCCTTTTAACATTCGTGCATCCTCAACTTTTCACAAATCATTGTTGGAGTTTTTCCAAGAAATCTTGACGAAGCCACAAAACACGTTTCTGTAGTTTAAAGGAGCCCACATATTTCAAAGTTAAAAAAACGCAGGTACTCGTTTTATTAATATGCGCTCTTGGTTTGGGACCTTATAAGCTTACACTTGCAGTGCTGTGGCTGAAGTTGTTTTCAACAACCATTTTTTGAAGATGGCTTCATCGAGGTTGTCACAGGTCTTGCTTAAGTCTCATATTATTTGCCATCGTGAGCCTTTAGAGTGATAGCATCGAAATGATCTGTCAAACATAAGCTTCAAGCTCTTACGAATACTAGCTGGTTAACCCGGCCCCGCCCGGCCCTGTCAAACCACTATTGTAAAGGTCCCATCCCTATCCCTGTACAATCTTTCCCTATGCCCCACTTGTACATGCAAACTCCCTACTCCACTGTGTTAGTAATCAGCATGCTCACTCACCCCCTTGCCAATCCCCAGCTCCCGTACCTCGAACTTCGAAAAAAAAAATCGAAAATCTATAGAAGTAATCGACAATTTTGGAAAATTTGTATTCGTAATCGCATGCCCACTTACCCCCCCCCCCCCTCCCCTATGCCAACTCCCAACTCCGCAGGTCAAACTTTACAAAAACTCGATGAAAATTAATGTCGATCGATAACGAAAAGTAACCTGCGGCGCCCGCTCCGCACAAGTGTAAATTTGCAAGGTTTGGTCCAGATCGGTTCAGAAATAAAATTTTCGGAACACACACAACAACCACACAACACACAACACACACAACAACACACAACACACACAACACACAACACACCCATGACACACAACACACAACGCACAACACACACAACAGACAACACACACAACACACAACACACAACAAACACAACACACCCATGACACACAACACACACAACCCACAACACACAACACACACAACACACAACACGCAACAACACACAACACACAACATACAACACATAACCCACACAACAACACACAATACACAACCCACAACACACACAACACACAACACACACAACAACACACAATACACACCAACAAACACACATATTTAGCTTTATACATAAGATAACACCTTACCCTCACTGATTTAGATAGGCAATTTCTATACAGTACCCGCACTAATTATTCGACAGAAAACGCAAAAGCTGACGTTTCGCGTTTTTTTCGTTTTTTCTTCATGACTTCTTCAGATTGCATAAAATACGAATCCGAAGAAAGCATGGTGTTCAGCTCGTCAAGATGAACCTTCTGGTACACTACATCCTCTTACTATTCCGTTTTCAGTCTGCTCGATTATTGTGTGAGGACGGGTTTTCGTAGTGGTATAACTCAGCGAAGAAAACACATGGAAGATCCATGTAAACATGATTCGGTAGAGCCGTTCCCCTAGATTATTACGCTTAGCGCTTAGTGGAGGATTCCTTTTCCACAGAGAAATATAGGCCGGTGAATTTTGGAAAAATCGATAACTGTCAAATTTTAGCTACCGTAACCATACAGTAAGACCCTAATTTGCAAAACGGGTGTGTTTTTCGTGATCAGCAGGCTAAGTGAGGTCTGCAGCGTTTTCCTATTCCAGACAAACCGTCCACTTTTCAAAAAGTTTGTTTGAGGATCTTTTGCATGCGAAAACGTTCCCCATCTCATTTCAGTTTCATTTCTCATTCCCCAATTCCATTTCCAACGTATTCACCAGCCGGTGAGATCGTTCGAGAAAGAATGAAACTGCTGGACTGATGATTTCCGTTCAACACTTTCAACACCGGCAACACTTTCAACACTTTCAACACTTGCAACACCGGCAACACTTTTAACACCGCAACACGGGCAAAATATGGCCAAAGCCTTAGAACTGGAAATAGTGAATAACCCACGATTTTATCCCCACCTAGTGATGAACGGTTGCAAGAAGACGCCTACGACTTTCGTGAGAGGTTGACAGACTTTAGAATTGCAACTGTTATTGTTATTATTTACCTCTAACATACTAAACTCAAATAAATGTCTGTTTGTCATGTGTCTGTGTGTCTGTGTGTCTGTGCGTATATTCCCAACATAACTGCATATCTGAATTAATGCAAACCAGGTTTTGAACACAACTTAGGGTCGAGGTGGTTTCGTAGACTACATTTCGTCATCAATCGATATCAATTTATCGATTTTTTGCAAACTTTGGGCTACAAGCTCAAGGGCAGTGTTCAGGCAAGTCTGGTCGCATGGCTGTTTCGCCTGAAAATTGACGAGGAGGTCCTAACTAAGGCACTGTCCAAGGGGCAGCGCAAATTGTTCAATCATGGCCGAAATCCGTCCCCGATAACCCCGCGCCTGCGCCGCGACCATAACCCAAATACGACTTCGCTCACTTTAACACTACGTCCGCGCTGGGACCAATCTCAAGTGCTACGGTCACGGCGCAGCAGGGGAGTGTTTAGATTTTTTTGTTCAGATTTCTCAGCTTGAATGGTTTACTTGCGCTGCGGTTTGGGCAATGCCTTAGCTAGAGCCCCCTCGACAGTTTCCAAACAAAAAATCCATGTGCCCAGATTTGCCTGGACACTGCCTTAAAGGGGTAAGCAAGCGTAAGAGGTGGCATAGGGGGGTAAGCAAGTATGCTGCACTGAAATTATCAATTTACATATGTACATAAACATAATATCTGCAACATAATGTCAAAGTGTTCCGTAATTCGCGGTGATATTTGGCCAAAATTTGCGATCTCAAAATTTCAAAAGATTTTCATGAGGACGAGAGTTCGTAAGCTCACAGTTCGGCGATCATTACAGATAAGGGCCTAGCTTAAGCATGCTGTGAGAGCACTGTCTCTAGTGATCACAAATTACGAAAAGGAGCAGATAAGTTGCTCAACAGATACGCGAAAAGGGCAGACAAATTTAGGAACTTGCGTAGTATCGCAGCATTCCTCTCAGCATAACCCTGATAAAAGGACTTATGCTGCATAAAGAGCACTATTTTTATAATTAACAAGTCCGAAAACCTCTGTAGGTGAAGTTTCTGGTCAATCCAAGATCATCAGTATTTTAGCCAAAACCCTTCGGCGAGCTTCAGAACCTAGAACGAGAAAAAAATCAAAGGGCCCGAATTTCTTGCAAAACTTGCGCATAGATGCTATCTAGCCTGCTGGTCACGAAAAACACACCCGTTTTGCAAATTAAGGTCTTACTGTATGGTTACGGTAGCTAAAATTTGACAGTTATCGATTTTTCCAAAATTCACCGGCCTGTATTTCTCTGTGGAAAAGGAATCCTCCACTAAGCGCTAACGCGTAATAATCTAGGGGAACGGCTCTACCGAATCATGTTTACATGGATCTTCCATGTGTTTTCTTCGCTGAGTTATACCACTACGAAAACCCGTCCTCACACAATAATCGAGCAGACTGAAAACGGAATAGTAAGAGGATGTAGTGTACCAGAAGGTTCATCTTGACGAGCTGAACACCATGCTTTCTTCGGATTCGTATTTTATGCAATCTGAAGAAGTCACGAAGAAAAAACGAAAAAAACGCGAAACGTCAGCTTTTGCGTTTTCTGTCGAATAATTAGTGCGGGTACTGTATAGAAATTGCCTATCTAGATCAGTGAGGGTAAGGTGTTATCTTATGTATAAAGCTAAATATGTGTGTTTGTTGGTGTGTATTGTGTGTTGTTGTGTGTGTTGTGTGTTGTGTTGTTGTGGGTTGTGTATTGTGTGTTGTTGTGTGGGTTATGTGTTGTGTGTTGTGTGTTGTGTGTTGTTGCGTGTTGTGTGTTGTGTGTGTTGTGTGTTGTGGGTTGTGTGTGTTGTGTGTCATGGGTGTGTTGTGTTTGTTGTGTGTTGTGTGTTGTGTGTTGTGTGTGTTGTCTGTTGTGTGTGTTGTGCGTTGTGTGTTGTGTGTCATGGGTGTGTTGTGTGTTGTGTGTGTTGTGTGTTGTTGTGTGTGTTGTGTGTTGTGTGGTTGTTGTGTGTTCCGAAAATTTTATTTCTGAACCGATCTGGACCAAACCTTGCAAATTTACACTTGTGCGGAGCGGGCGCCGCAGGTTACTTTTCGTTATCGATCGACATTAATTTTCATCGAGTTTTTGTAAAGTTTGACCTGCGGAGTTGGGAGTTGGCATAGGGGAGGGGGGGGGGGGTAAGTGGGCATGCGATTACGAATACAAATTTTCCAAAATTGTCGATTACTTCTATAGATTTTCGATTTTTTTTCGAAGTTCGAGGTACGGGAGCTGGGGATTGGCAAGGGGGTGAGTGAGCATGCTGATTACTAACACAGTGGAGTAGGGAGTTTGCATGTACAAGTGGGGCATAGGGAAAGATTGTACAGGGATAGGGATGGGACCTTTACAATAGTGGTTTGACAGGGCCGGGCGGGGCCGGGTTAACCAGCTAGTATTCGTAAGAGCTTGAAGCTTATGTTTGACAGATCATTTCGATGCTATCACTCTAAAGGCTCACGATGGCAAATAATATGAGACTTAAGCAAGACCTGTGACAACCTCGATGAAGCCATCTTCAAAAAATGGTTGTTGAAAACAACTTCAGCCACAGCACTGCAAGTGTAAGCTTATAAGGTCCCAAACCAAGAGCGCATATTAATAAAACGAGTACCTGCGTTTTTTTAACTTTGAAATATGTGGGCTCCTTTAAACTACAGAAACGTGTTTTGTGGCTTCGTCAAGATTTCTTGGAAAAACTCCAACAATGATTTGTGAAAAGTTGAGGATGCACGAATGTTAAAAGGAAAAAAATCTAGAGAATTAAGCGCTCATTAGCACTGCTGACCGAAGCTAGTAATAAACTAGTAGCTTTTGAAAAAATTCATCGTTTGCCCTAATTCTCAGTTATGGAATGGCAGAATGGCAAGAAATAAAACTCTCTGGCCAAGCCAACTACCTCCATTATCCGTACAATTCCCATACAGAAGTTCTATGGCTTTTAAAGGGAATATTCTGCGAATTCTATGGAAACACTTCTTGTCATCATATATTGAGAAAAAGATAGGCTTGGTATCCTACTTTTAAGATTGGTAACCCTCTGTACCAATTTGGACAGATGCTCATTCGGATTGCATACGAATCATGCAGTCAATCAAAGGTCATCAGTATCCACATCCCTGAAATTTCTTTATTTCTTTGAAATCAACTGAGAAATTTTTTATATTTGCATCAATGTGTACAAAAATGCATGAAATCGGGAATGACATATGGCTGAAAACAGTTTACTGTTGGTTTTTTTTCGTCACCTACATCTACGCCCTCGTGCCATCTGCCGAACATTAGTAATCACAAGTGGAAGACAGTGCAAATGCTAAATATTTTTCCGCCAAACTGCTATAGCCAAGATACAAAAAATCCATTAGATAATTTTTATTACCAGTCTTTCATACCTGTTTTCAAATATTCTATTCGAATTCTTAACGGCACTTCCTTATCGTACAGCTTCAGCGGTTGATGTAGGGGTTTACTGCAGTCGCTGCAGCGACGACAGTCGATCGATCGATATCTTTTGCCTGCCCCAACAAGACTACAGCTGCTGCAGCGACCGCAATATGAAACAACTCTACTGCCATTGTGCCGACAACATATACTAGTAAAGGCTGTGCTATACCGATAACATCTGCGAATTAGAATTGGCCGTTATATACTCCGCTCTATGACCTACTCTAAACACTGTGAATTTTGAAAAGATAATATCAGAGCGTAAAAAAGTGGGTTGATTCTTCTGTACGTAATCATCTAAATACAGGAGTAACGGAGAAATTCAGAATAGGTGAAGCATTTTGCAAATGACATTAAACTCTAGCATTCAACTGAATTATGCCCTTCGGGTGTAACGCAAAACGCCTCGGCATCTATCCACGTTTGAGGAACAGTTCCAGTTTTGTTATTTTGCCACATCTGTGCGCGATTATAGTACTAAGGACAGCAAATTTCTAACGTGATTTATATGAAATCAAGCGATGTCCTTGACGGAGTTAGATGGGAGCTGAAAAAATGGGAGAGTTGTTCAGTGGAAGATAAGAGATGCAATAGGAATTATCGTCAGAAAGGTCAAAGGAGTTATTAAAAGTCACGCATTTTCTTTTGGTAAAACACTCAAAACGTTAATGTCAGAGTCTAGTTGAATAATTGAGATTATGTCATAGTATAGAAGTGTCCGGACAGTCTCTATCAAAAAGTCTCTCTGATTTTACAAAACTTTTCAAAAACTTCCTCGGGCCCACGGGATGTTTAGCATTCTATATTTTGTCTAAACAAGTAGCTGTTGCTTGCTCAGCTAAGGTTTTTTTTGTAAAGGGTTGTCTCAAAATCTCTGCTACCACGTACTTTTTTAGAGTTTGCTATTAGTGAAAACAATTGTCCTGATTTTACCAACTGCATTACTGCCGCTACGCGGCAATATGACCAACATTAGCGTTTATCAATCAGTAAATTGGTACAAGAGGTCAACAAGGGAAGCAGTGGATAACTTACTTCTATTTAACAGACTTACCCTTCTGTTAGTCTTTAGTACTCCAAGCAAATTGCAAGATAATCAATAAATCGATGAGATTCCAGTAGGAATAACTTATTGGCACAAGCCCCGTCACAAAGTTTGTGTGTAGAAATTCTCGTCCAAATTCACTGATTCTTTCTACCACTTTGAGGCGGTCATGATCAAGACTAATCCAAGTTTTAATAGGATAACATAGCACAATGTTGATCTGTAAAATTACAATTTTGAGTTTTTTAGTTTCACTTATAAGCTGTGGTAAGATTGCATGAACTACCACAATGAAATTTGTGAACTGCTGTTTATGGATTTTTTGAGCCATAAATGTGAAAATCTCTAGGCATTTGCGCGTGGTAGACTATAGAAATCCAGATCGCTTTAAATCCTTGATTTGACCATGCAAATAATTGGAAGTATCAAAATCGTATTACGTACCATTTGTGCATTCTATACCCAACTTTAGGTCGTTCTTTGGAGCATGGCGTTGCGAACATGAAGGTTGAAGCCCAACTCTTTAAGAAAACAACGGTTACAAACAGGAAGCAAGGCCTAATTGGTGCTCTCATTAACAGATGATAGAGATAGACGACTGCTTTGTTAAATCTCCAAGTCCTTAGTGATTGCTTCAAACTGATTCTCTAAACTGAGCATCCGGCTAACATCTTGAGACTGTCGGTTCATTCTCTTTGTCATCCCAATCTGCTCGCTTGAGTGCTTCTCGAATTTGACCTTGCAATATGTTCATGCAAATGGTGAAAGGGTTTCAGAATGTATTCGGTAAAGCTCTTTCTCGTTGTATTGATTCCATCATTAAACGCTTTTGTAGAGTTGAACAGAACGACGCAGCTCCTCAGGTTTGTGATTGGTAATCGTTTGATAACAAATCAAAAAGATTTTGCAGAGGCCCGGACAAATATCATGGTCTTTCTTATCTCTCTGTATCTCACGCAGGTTAGCGATATACTTTGTTTAGCTTGAGAAACAGATTTCGGGCTCGATTGTTGGGTCTTGGAAACTGGAGAAAGTGCTGCAGCTGGCTCCGGTTTTCCAAAGCCTTAGAATTGCTCGACTTCTTTACGAGAATACGACTGTAGGTGGAGTTTAATTGCACAAGCACCGAAAAACTTAAGCTAGATCTAAATCACATAACTTGTCTTTTCTTTGCTGTCTTTACCAGGGTAGAGCAAAGGGAGTGGCACTAGATACGACCCCCTCAACTTGTGTTTCAATGAGGCCTTCTGAATATCTATCAGCATAAATGGGAAGTTTTGTAAAGAACAATAAGAGTTATATCCGTAATTGGCATGTAAATGACATCCGTAAACTAAGTTTCAGCAAGTTTTGCAGAAATACTGAGCCACTCAGCTGAAACCGTCATTTACAAAACTGTTAACCTTGCCCCGAAGATTGAGTTGGCTTATAATTTTTGCAGAATTTTTTCTGCACTGCACTAGACAAGCACAACTTCTTGTTACCCCAAATTAGGGTCTCACTAGAAAAACGCCAAACTTTACCGATTTTGTTCTGTTTTATATCTTTGCACAAAAAATAAGCCCCCTAGTAAAACGCCTAGGCATTACTCACTTTGAGATGGAAAAAACGATCAACATAGAAATATTAGATAGGTCCAAAAGTTCTTGTCGTTTTTGAGACTTATCCGAAAACCACTCAGAATAGTGATAGACAAACGTTCTAAGAAATATTCGATGCAGAATTTCTTCCCTCTTATAGCATTAAAGTCCTTGTTGTTAGTCCTTTGGTGATGGTTGAATAATCGTCGTTTTCAAATTTATGATTTCTACCTACCCGATTTGGCTATTTTCGTAAATTTGATTTCATTCTATTTGCTGTTTGCTTCATTGCCTAGCGCCTTCCTTGAAGTAACATATTGTAGAGCTGACTTTGATTTAGATAAATAGCATTTCTTAATTACAGTGAGATTACGGTAGAAATTCGACGGCCTCGATTCATTTGAGGCAAATTTTCTTAGAAGAAAACCAAACAAGTTGAAAAATTCTCACACTAGGCCAGTCAGAGTAGCTGAGATCAAATACGAAACTGGCACTTTAGCGTAACGCTTCTTTTTTTGCGGCAAATATATGTATGTGGCCACCTTTTTAAAAGTTGGTCAAAAATTTGACTGCACCATTTGAAAAGCTTTGAAAACTCGTAGGCCGTCGTCTAGTGGATTCTGCATGCTGAAGTACACATAATCTTTCAGATTTTTGAAGAACTTTTTCGAAATAATCTATCTCACAGTAGCGCCATATCTACAAGTATCTACCGTAACCCTATATTGATGAGGAGAGATCGGTAATTCGCTCGCAAGCTCTACCGAATGTACCTTAAAATATTGAAGATCAAACAGCAGGCACAATTTTTGGGAAGTCTATCCAACAGTGCTGCACTTAAGCAGAATTTGGGTCTGTTTGCGCATAAGATTTGCCTGTTAGTCACTGAGATTGTTTTAGCATGTCCTGCACGCTGCGAGAGTGGATGGACATTATTCGACAAAACCGAGGCCTGCTATAAGCTATGTCTGACTGCTTTGGAACGAAATGATCGGTGAGGTAGAAAGTATACGGTTGAAATGCATTTGGAAATTTGTCGTTGTGCTTATGTTAAGACATCGCGTTGCGAAAAGCTCTAAAAATAGCTTCGATGCCACTGCCATTGACGAAAGCATATAATTTAAAAATGATTAGCTTAGCGTAATGTTAAGTGATGTCAAACTACAAACGCAAGTGACTTATTATGATGCGAAGAGTTTTGGCTTTATATATGCTTCACATACAAACCTACCCTCTATTGCGACCATTTTAAATGCACCCTCCTTAGCACACTTTGCTGCTATACATGATTTGAAGAAGCAAACCCTTTTATATTTTTCAGGTATCGGCATTGTCATTTTGTCTCATTCTTACTATTAAAAGCACCGTCTACCCAAAATGGGGTCGACAAGTTTTTTGTTGGCTAACAGTAGCGGGGTCCTTCACTGTATACTTGCCTAACTCGTGCTGCCGATTGCTCCCAAAGCCAGAAAATTGTTAAGAAAATTGCTTTGGATGACGGATTTTCCATGTTGGCTGCTCTCCTTTAGGTGTGCGTGACGTTCGTCCCGCCCATCGGTGCGCACCTAACCAATCACAGTTTCGGAAAACGGATTGGCTGTGACCCTGCGGAACGGGGTTTGTCGAAAT
This sequence comes from Cylicocyclus nassatus, assembly GCA_958299035.1. Lineage (NCBI taxonomy): Eukaryota > Metazoa > Nematoda > Chromadorea > Rhabditida > Strongylidae > Cylicocyclus > Cylicocyclus nassatus. The sequence continues at coordinate 12,040,290 of CATQJL010000112.1, forward strand.
TTTTACGGTGCCTTCCATCCTGTCTCATACATGAAATCAATGTAGAAAATATATTTTAAGGCAAGCTGTAGACCAAACTAATTTTCAAATTTTGAGACCTCAAAACAAATTTGGGAAAGTGTGCGCACGTGAGCTCTTTCCGTTAAGACTTTTTTCTGTACGTTTTTCGGATTCTTCTCACACCAACTCATCAAACGTATGCTCTATTAGCTAGGAGCAGCTAAGCACTAAGATGGAAAATTCGAATAACTTCAAAGAGGGAAGGCCTTTTAGTGGGTGATTCGAATCAGAAGTTGTTGAGAAAAGCTAATTTGCTCAGTCACCTTTGCACTAGAGGCTGTTTCTTACAAGGGGAGGGGGATACGGATACTTGGTCGAAGTTCTTATAAGAGATGTACTGTCTCATGCAGCATGAAACGCTGATTCCGAATCTGCTTTTGTTATCGGCGAAACGCTTCTGGGAGGAGGGTTATGGAAACTTTTTGATGCAAAATTTACAAAGCGCAGCTGCAATATACTCATACAGAACTGTAATATATGAGCTCAAATGGGACCATGATTACTGCAAAAGCGCTATATAAGCAGTGGTATCAACGCAGAGTACTTGCTAGTCATTACCCCATTCGAGCGCCTGAAAAACTCCAACACTTGTTTTACCTTGGCCAAAACATTGATTTCTGCCTTGAAAAATCTAGTTCCCCTCCTGTGTTTTGTGCTGTATTGTAGCGCTAGGTTCATGTTAATTAGCACTCGTAATCCTGCAATTCTACCTTGACATGATAGAATTGAAAGGTTTCTCCTCTGAGCACAAACTACATCTTTTCTGGTCGAAACGCGTCTTCTTTCTTGAGACCAGGATCTTTGAAGCTGTACAGGGTCCAGTAAAGCAAAGAAGAGCTCCAAGCACATCAGAACTTGAAAACACTGAATTTGAAGGAAACGTATGTAAGAAGCGCGAAGGATTGGAGATAGAAGAGTTACCGCCATTACGTTCCAGAAAAAGATTCTGTTACGCTCTTCGTTTAAATAAGTTTTATAAGACTTCCTCTAACTACTTCCCAAAGCGTGCGCACATACCGAATCTAAATTTTTCCTGTGTCCCCAATCTTTTAGTCAACAGCAATGGTACTTTGATGTTCTAGTATTTTTTATGCCGCACAGGTCAATATGGTGGAACTTTTTTGACCTAACGTTTCGAACACCGTCTTCGTCGGAGGTGTGGAATGGATTGTAGGTTACGTATCCGATGTTACTGTGCGAACATCAGATACGTAATCTACAATCCTTTTCAGACCTCCGACGAACACTTGTTTGAAACGTTAAGTCAATAAAGTTCCACCATACCAACCTTGCGGCATAAGAAATACTAGAACATCAACTTATGTCAAAGATGCCTCAGGTTCCAGGACGATAATATGTGGAAGCAATGGTAATGTCACCAAAAACAAATGTTTGCAACCTTTTTCACAAACGTGATGATTCCATGTCCTCTAATTTTTCTATAGCTTGAACTGATCTATTAGTCTATTAGTCCCTACGCGGCACACAATTTTCGACATCATAGCATTCGCCGAAGACTTAGTTGCTTGCCGCATTGCGGTTATGGTTTATGATTTACGCTAAAAAAGATCATATGTAACACTTTACTGGTGTTGTAATCCGTCATACAACCAGGATGTCGGGAAATAAAAGCTGGCTAAATACGTAAGCAACGTGGACGGTGCTTACGTATTTAGCCCCAGCTCTAATGCTCGAAGATGCTTGCTTACCAGCCAAACCAGAAGAACCGACACCTTTCTTTGGTTAGTACTAGCCTAATGTAGTTTTTTTTTGAGTTCTCCCTACCGACTTTAGCATAATTATTGCGAATCGCCTTGCCATGTGTAGAGTGTACTTACGTAATCACTTTCGAATTTCAATGATAAGATGAATTTAGAGACCTTCTTCGGCGAGACTTTTTACACTGCGGAGTACATTTGCAGCACTTATGGAGGACATTTGACTTCAATTCACAGCTCTGAAGAAAATAATTTTGTAGCCGGTAAAAATACTAGGGTGTCTAATAAGATCTGTCCTATTTTTCTGCTTGTAAATTCGTTGCTCATCCGCCAACTTAGCAGAAAAAGCTGCAAAAGATTTTTGATTTGTAAAGAAAAATCCGCGGAGGCAAAAAATCCATTTCGATTCTTTTTTCTTTCCATATTCGCCTTCCATCAGTAATTTTTATTTAACAAATTGATAACGAATAGAGCGAAAAACTTGATTCTATGTTTTTATCGTCACCCTTGTGCTTGATCTCCCTCTCTTCTCCGACTTTTCAATGCCATTTTTTTAAAGTCGTCGGAACAGGACTTTGCTGCGGCAATATTCGTCATCTGCTTAAGCTGTGTGATTTCCCAATTACATTTTGAGTTATTAACTTATGAATTTGAAGCTTTCATAGCCAAAGACCATCACTTCCGCCTTTTTTGGGATTATCCGTCTACCTTCGTTTCTCAGGATCGTTTTCATATTTTCAAGGTCAACACTGAAGAGAGGTTACAAAGAAGTAAAGAAGACTTTTTTGAATTTACAAATTTTTTTTGAATTTTCCAACATTTGCGATTTGCTGCTATTTCCCTTAAGCTCAGGAAATTTTTCGAGCTCTTCTGTAAGTACTAACCTAAACTGGTGCGACGTTAAGTAGTTGTCTGAAAAGAGTTTTTTCCTCTTTAGTCTTACAAATCTGATGCTGGAAAACTTTACTCTTCTTATAGGAACTGAGGTAAAGATCCTTAGTAGAGGAAGCTTGCTTCAAATGCATTTATACATGTTTCGAAAAAAAAACAAAGTAGGTTAAAAAAACAAACAAAATGCATACTAAATATTGTGAGTTAGAAAGAAAATTGGGACGGAACTTTCTACACGCCTAATGTTTCTAAATTGACATTCTGTCCTACATATGAACACTTGATTGGTTTTTTATAGAGATGTCAAAGATGAATAAACAAGTCTCTGGATATTCGAATTCGGAATATACTTGGATAGGACTACGAGATGAATTCAATAACAAAAATTGGACCTGAATTGACGGCACAAAAGTTGATTTCAAGTTTTGGTGCCCGATATGTCCAGCTCGTGGAGATGGAGTGTGATGGTATAACTTTCGCATATATAAGTTTCAATGACGAATGGCTATAGCCTCGTGACTAAAATTTTCTTTTTTATGGTTGCCAAAATGAATCTATGGTTTTAAACATGTTCAACTTCAATATTTTAGAACTTCTCTGACTTTTGAAAAGCATCAGCAACAGGTGGAAAAAGTAAGAGAGTGAAATAACGAATTTTTGGTCGCCTCTAATTGGTTTGTGGCATTTTTGATAGAATTTGCAGTAGAAATTTTAAATAAAGAATAAAAATACAATTTTTGTCAGTTTTTTTGGAAAACCTTCACTTTTGCAAAGTCACATATTCTATCACATTTGAAAATCTTATTGTCAATAACTGAAAGTATCAAATTCCTTAGAGCTTTGAGCTATTTCTATGGCAAGTGAGCATTTATTACCTCGAAAAATGTTTAGAGGTTTGAATACCGTCGATACCGTGTTCAAAACAAAAATTCATGATGATTCCATCCGTAACGCCTCCTTGAATTCACATACACACGTTTTGGAGGAGGAAAGAAAAGTTACAATAAACGAATTCGATCTGCTCGCCTTTTTGTTCCACAGGGTCTATCTTGACTAAATCCGGATTCGATGACGTCAACAACAGTTCAAGTAAAAGCCAATTTGGGCTAAAAAAGCATTGCACATTTTTTACTTTACCACCGTTGACGATGCTCTCTTGAATGTGTACAGAAAAAATTTCAAAATTTTGCGAGATTTGTCGCGGATTGGGGTCTTCAGCTCCAGACGTCAGTGGTATCGTGCTCTCCTGCATCGGCAAGGGGAGCGGAGGATGCCATCCGTGAGAAGTACCGACACGTGTGGAATGCCAAACACGGATGCACTAGCATCTTAGGGGCCCTATGCTACCAACCTAACCCCCCAATTTCAACTGCCAGCTTCTCAAGCCACCCCACACACTATTGGCAGTTGTGGATCACTAGCACATTGGCATTAGCCGGCTTCATGTCTGTCCTCCTACTGATGGAACCTTCCAGGACATCAACACATCAGGAACACACAACAAACATGAATAGCATACAGATATTCCTGGGGCTAAGGCCTAAGCCCTAAGCCCAACACTCGCACAAACACTAAGACTCTTAAGGTGCCCACCATTTATCCGGATCTTAACCAACACACAAACAACTCATTACAATGGGATGAGCACACGCCGGCCAGATGTTACCTAGGGGCCGATAGAAAGAAAACCCCCCACGGAGGTACTCCTTTGCCCTGCGGCAAGCAAGAAGCACCAACCGGGTTACCTCGAGGCGTCGTGCCAGTCCTCCATGCGTGGTGATGGTCTTCGCGTGAGTTGAGGAACGGCGCTGCTGCTTGATCGATCGATAGTTGGACTGAGTGGAAGCCGACCGCTCGCGAGTAGACACATGTGGCGTACGTGACTTTAGGCAGGTGAGTTGCGGCATAAGTAGCGAGCGAGAGGGCGGGGCAGCGCGCGAGGACTGGCGTTTTAGGACCCCTTCGCGCACGAGAAGCGGACTCCTTGAAGAAGTCGCGCAATCCGCGACACTCCGGGCAACGAGAAAAGGAATCCGAGGTAAGCTCGCGATCTACCACGTCACCTACGACCCTACGAGTTAAACATACAACAATCTACGAGTCAAGAAACCCTAGATTGTTCGCGCGGGCCTACTTCATGTCGTGGTGACAGCCGGCTGCCTCGTGGGTAGGCAAGAAGAGTCGTCGGGGGCGCTACGTTGGATATCTGGTGGGTCTTCTTGGCAGTTGTGCATCGCATCTGGACTTTGACCATGAGCAGGCGTTGACGTGGACTTCGGATCGACGTTGACGTACAGCGGCTTGACATTGGTGAACGATGGCAGGTGTCGACGTTGGAGAACCAAAAAGTATAAATTTAGCCTACGTGGCGCGATTTTTCACGCCAGGGGGAAGAGTTTAGATAGCGAGGGGGAGAGTTTTCCTCGCGACGCAAAAGAACCCAGGGTCAAGTCAAAAGCGAAAGAAGGGAATCCCAAATCTAAAAAGAATAAAAAGAAATCGACACGGTCTCCCTTCGTGGCCCCAAAAATCGACAGTTGTGGTAACGGATATAGACGCAAAGTGTGGACAACCTAAACTAGAGTTGACAACGACACATAAGGCGAACTTAAGGTCCGCCAAAAACAACACAAACAAAAATAAAACAAAGCAAAACTAAAAGAAAACTAAAAAACCGTGAGTTGTGGATAGATCCAAGCATAGTGGGGAGAAACCAAGAAGCAGCACTCTCCATGAGTGCGCCATAGTCAACCTAAAATAAAGTTGACAACAAAAAACAAGGGAGTAAGCTTAAGGCTCACCCCAAAGGCCGTAAGTTGAGGAAAGAAAAGACAAGTGAGGTAAAACGTATATTGTGGAAAAGGCAACTTACCTGCGAGGTGATCTCTTGACCTTTGCCCCTCGCCGGTTCATTTCCGCCAAGGCCTTATACTGCTCGAGATGCAAACCATACTCCAAGCGACCAATATCGTTGATTCCATGCGGGTTCTCGAAGCAGAAAGACGTTTCGTGTGTTCCGTGGATTTGCATCTCCTGCATTCCTTTCCGCGGTGGGGACAGTCCTCTTCAGCATGTCTGGCACAACAAAGGAAACAACCTCCTCGTGTCGCATTCAATTCCATCTTCCTACTCAGTCGCCGATAGACGTCACATCTCGAGGGCGAGTGTCGTTCCTTACAGAAGTGACAACGAGTGGTTTCCTCTGCCCGTCGGCCTGGCCGTTCTGGAGTTCTTCTCCTGGACTGTCCTCTCCACTCAGGTTGCCTTTGGGAAATGGGCGGTGGGGCCCCATCCTGGGGGGGGGGGGGCGCCAGGGCGTTGTTGGGGCGTAGAAGGGACTGATGACGTTGTCGAACCTTTCTGATGGACGATGGCTTCGAGCGCCCTTTGTAGATCGGAGTATGCTGTGGAAGTAGAGGGCCGCTGAAGCAATTTCTGAACCGTGTGTTGCAGGATGCTAGGTGGCGGCTGTGGCGGTGGAAATTGAGGTGCGTGTACCGGCTGTGGCTTAGGTTTGATCTTCCTTTTCCGTGGCTTCGGAAGTTGCGGTGCGGCTGGAGTCACTGTGGTTGGTGATGGTAGTAGTATGGGGTCTACAACACCTCTGGCTTGCAGCCGTTCTTTGAGTACCACACGGTAGCACTCATGCACTATTGACATTTGTGCTACGATCAAGTTCGCTGCATGGATGGTAGCCTCCAACCTGCGGGACGTGAGGTCATACTTGGCCAAAAGATCAAGTCTGGACTGGATCTGCTCAGGTCTCAGATACAACGCATGATTTCTCTCAGGATTTCGTATCGTCGGGAGTTGATGTTGTAGATGTTCGTGAAGAGGATGTCCATACGGTTGATGATGTCTTCCGGACTGGCTGTGGCCTATGACTAAGTTCCTGCAGATAGTTGGTGGCTCTGCGGTCATCCGCACAAGTCCTTCCATAGAACCAGAAATGAGTAGAGCACTCAAATATGAGGAACTATCTCCGAACTCCTGCCTCTTCTGCGGATGGATCGACTTAACCTGAACCTGTTTAAAGAAGTCCTTGTGGATGAAATTGTCAAGAGCGACAAGATCTACGTGACTCAGCTGCGCCGAGCTGAAGATGTAGTCCGTCGAGAGTGCCATGGTCATCTGATGGAGTAATTGAACGGCTGGTCGATACTCTCTCGGCACTACAGTCGTCTTTGGATCTTCCTCGGCCTGAAATGGGAATTCTCCGGTGCGTCGCGTCCGTTCGCAATAGCTGAAATAAGTTCGAGTATGGTGGGTGCTCGAGTGTGGGCTTCCTCGGGAACTGGAGGCTTTGCCTCTGTGGAGCGAGAGGACCGGAGCTCGCGTGATCGCAAGCTCATGGATTACCTCAGCTAGCAGCTCGGACTGAGCCGAGCTTTCGCTCGGCTTTGCCCTTCGTGCCTGCTCCCTCTCCGATGAAGTTGATGGCGACCTCGAATGAGACCTCTTCCGCCCTCGGTATTGTTGGGACTTCGATGGTTCGCCCCTCTTCGTCTTTGTACGCCAAATCGTCATACTGTAGATGGTCAGTCTACTTTATCGTTTTACCCTGAAAAAAGGAGAGAGAATAACAGAGGAAAGGGAGCGCGCCACAATGAAACCACAACAGACAAATTTTAAGGGTTAGTAAAATAAAGAATGAAAAGAGAAAGGAAAAGGAACAAGAACAAAGGTAAGAAAATAAAAAACGAAGAAAGAGAGGTGTTAGTTGTATAAAGGGGATATAAGACAGGTCATGACATTTGTGGATGTTAGTGGGTGGCAACGCGCGGGGTCATAAAGAAAGAAAGGTGTGAATTAAAATAAGATGCATGCGGAAAAAAGAGAAAGAGTTGAAAACTAAACATGAGAAATAGAGTGAATGAAAAGTGAGCTACGACTGTAGATAAAATAACGTGCATGATGTTTTGAATTTCGCAACTCTAAACATGAGAAATAGAGTGAATGAAAAGTGAGCTACGATTGTAGATAAAATAACGTGCATGATGTTTTAAATTTCGCAACTAAGCTTACCTACACAACTAGCGCAAAAACAAGGGAAGGAAAGAGTGAAGAAAGAGAAATGAATGAACACAAAGGAATTAAAGAAGACTATCCAAAAAGGTGTGAGCCATCGAAATTTTGGTTAAAGAGATAGAAAAAGGAAGAAAGAAACTATAAAACAAAGGAGAAATGAAAGATATGGCCCACAATAGAGTGAAGGGGAAACAGTGAAAGAAACAAAAATAAAGAAGGAGAGTCACAATAGACGAAAAAAGTAGAAAAATCACAACTAATAACCACATGATGCAATCTTTGCACATGATGACTGTATGACGATCGCGGCGGGACCTCCATACTTCATCGACGCTTGGAGGAGCGCGATAAATGTCGCGCTCTGTGGGGTACGATCAAGGCAAGCGAAAATGCAAAGCCTGAAGGCAACGCGAAGCCGCGACGATCGCAAAAGAGAGCGCTACCAAGCGCTTGTGGATGGGGAACTGCGTCTTCACTAAGGACTGCATCCCTGTGGAATGGGTTAAAGTACTCACTGAACACTTTCTGATGATCACACGATGAAGTGTAATCATCCAAAATATAAAGTTGGACCACAACTTCCTCTTTCCACCACATTGTGAGCTAGTCGTTTTGCGCAGATAAGAAGATTGTAAACTTAGGCACATGTGACTATGTGAATCATACACTTGTGGGGCTATATAGCTGGAATTCAAGAGAAATGAAATAAATAGACCACAAATTGCGGTAGTATCCTCTTGTCGTTCAGGTTTTATACGCCAAGAGGATGACTGTTCCATTTCTGCGTATCCACAAGTATCTTTCTCAGCGATGATTTTCCTGTCGTTTTTTTTTGGATATTGAAGCAAGTGACGAGTGTATCAAAGGGAACTTCCTAGCGACACATCTACTGATGCCATCTATCGAGTATAGACAGCCAGAGGTTAACAGCATCTTCCTTCGAATGGGTATAATCGATAATGTCGCCACAATTGACACTTGGTGTTAACTGTCGTCACGTAGTCGCTGAAAGATGGGGAGAAAATAGTATAATGAGTACGATTCACAGTTATCATCTGCCACATCTCTGCAATCATACAGCCAGTTGCGTCCATTCGAAACCTCGTTCTTTCCAAAATCGTTCCGTTGTTTTCCAGTGACTGACGTTCAGATGACGACAACTATTGCAAAGAGGGGAACAATCTACAGCGCAATACGCAATGATCAAACCGAAGCCCACAAATCTTCTGATGGTGGGGCTTGATATTGGTATAAGAAGTAGGAAGTATGGGTCTGTGGGATTACAAATTCAGGGCATTTGTGGTATAGAGAGCGTGTTTAGTGAGACTAGGTATCTAGTAATTGCTTTTGCCGTATGCGCTCAAATCGCTCAGGGCAAAAACGTTCACATAGACACTGTGGGATCAATAAGATGTTCGTGTATGAGCAAAGTCTCCCAGGTGGTACTCCTCGCGATGATGTTGATAACGAACGAAGTAGACGAAATCCATGTGCCTCATGAAGACTATGCTCAAACACGAATGTGGAGAGATCGACAATCCTAAACTACTCAAAAGGTGGACTTCCGACAGTAGCAACTCGAGACTTGAACACATCGTAACTCCTGATCCTGTTCGATATTACTAGCAATCATAGTGTCCATAACGATCTCCGTTTCCATAATCGATTCTAAAGATAGTCCAAGTCGTCCTACCTGATCGAAAAATGTCTCCATAATTGGACTGGATGTTGTGCAGTCCGTGAGATCATCTTCGAAAGCGAAACAGTGCCACAAATATCGATTGAATGTTCACTCGTCATAAGCGGATGACTTCATCGGCTCGATAGAATTGATCCGGTGAAGCATAACTTAGGAGTCTGAAGGATGTGGTCGAAAAAGCTGTCAAGATGCGAGCCTTGTGTAGTAAGACTGCCGAAATCTAAAACATGCGCAAGTAGAAACACTTGTTCACCACATCATCGGGGATGCGCAAACCAAGCGTTCCTACAAGCGTGAGGTAATCATTTGGGTTTCTTAGTCCATTTGGCTATTCCAGTGAAGCGATCCAGACACAATAAGCCACAGGGGACTCAGAAAACCCAAAGAAGTATTACTGGCTCTAAAACCTATCTGTTACTACTAGGGATTCTGCGGACATCACTGGATGTTACCGTGACTTTCGGTGTTCAACAGTACTGACAAAATTACACTCCTCAATGGCCTAGGATCGACTCTCGTCCTCTATGATGTTCCAATGTGGGTAGATGGTATAAAAAGCCTCTCATAGGAACAAGAACGTAAGTCAGACGTAAACTCGAAAGCAGATCTCCACAAAAGGCTCTAGTCGAAGCGGTGATGGTGATAATCAGGAAAACAAAGTCGAAATTCTACACCGTACCTTGTGATCTTCCTAGGAGGATTACTTGAAGAGTACTGACTTTCCATGGCTGGTCGTAGTGTCCATGAATTGACCATCTGACTCTCAGGGAGCAAGATGTTCTTAGCCCTATCCACAAACAATCGATTGTAAAGGCCTGAATAGTCTTTACAAATAGAATTACCACTCTGATCTTACGTTGAGCCTCTTAGGACACTGGCGATGAAAATCCAAAAAGCGCTCGATCTTCTGGTGCAAAATAGTCAGTCTGTTGATCACGGACACGAAATGAATAAAAGAAGGAATCACGGTAGCAACATGTGGGCGAGCTGTGAGACTAAAAATTTGGGACTAGCGATATTCCTGTGGGGATTAATAGGGTGGTGTGTAGGTACGGGACAAAGATTCACATATCCACGATTCCTGATGTCCCCGATGTTTCCGACATCTGATGTAGAAGACTGATGATATTCCGACGATGGTGATGTACGGGTTCCGGCAAAGGAGAAACGTTTGGCGATCCTCTGACTAACAAAACGTGCGTGTTAGTATGAAAATCGAATTATAAGGCATTATGTGGCTTGCTGCGATATCCTTTATTGCGCGGTTGATAGTGACTATCACGAGAATAGTCTCGAGATCTTCTACTATCCCGTGCTAGATCTTCCAAATGAGGATTCTCCAGGTTGATGATCTCTCCCGCAGCTTGCTGTGTCTCCGATGACGACTTCGACAAATTAGATGAACCAGATGACCGATGACGTCCTCGGGTACATTCTTCTTTCTCCGAAAATCTACAGATAACGTTGACTTCCAAGTCCTCTATGAGATGGATAATCGCATTCATCCTGTACAAAACCCTAAAAAACTTGGCACTTAAAGTGCTGTGGGACATCTCTATTAGCAGCAAGGGTAATACGGGAACAGGTTATCAAAGATCTAAGAGTAAGCGTTCCTAGATGTCAAATGGAATCCGCGGTCCTCAAATCGACGATGGAAAGAAATCGATAAAGATCTTTGAAATGCTTGATGGCACAAAGAATCCTAAACTCAAAACGAAGTGTTGCGTCCGCTGAAACCAATGCGATCGACGTCCATTCCTCGGGCTATTGATGGAATAAGCTCTAATCCTCCATCCTGTTGGTTCCGCAACGCTCATCAAAGAATGATGATCACTCCGAGTTAGTCCAGAACTCCTCAAGCACCAATTTAGCACTTTCCACATAGACTGCTTGCCAACAGAGATGTTTCATGTGGATGCTGTTCATTATGCACAGCTAACTCAAACGCACACCGAAGGCTGAATGTGGCAACATCTCCATCCAGGGACCACAACCCAGCTCTTTCCAAATGGAATGCTAAGTGCTACGATGGAGGTGAGGCCTAGGAAACGTTCTGTGTGGATTCAAGCTACAAACTGTTGCACAATGCTCAGCAATAATGTGACACTAAGTACAGTCATCTGTAAAGCTGCATTCATGCCACTGTGGAGACGTCACTAAGCACAACTTCAACTGATCGTCTCGTTATTGTCGCAGGTGGCATTAAAGGCGAACAAATAACAAGTACAAGACTTTGACTGTGCTACGCGCTCTCTGCATATTCCACATGTAGAAAGAAGCTCTAACGTTGGCCAGACACTATGCTGCTTATCCACAAATCCGTCATACATAAACCTATCCGTCGATTGGCGATGATGACACAAAATAGACGTAAACTCGACGTTCGCGCAGATGTAAAGGCACAGTCTTATTCTACTTACAGGAAGTTGTGAAGGTGTCTAACTCTTAGAGCTGGTCGTACTGTTACTAGCGAGGCGTCTGTTGGTAGCGCAGAAAAAAGTTGGAACTCATCTGCTTCCTGTCGACTTCCTCATCCTCATTGGACTCGATGACTTGAGTACCATAGGATTTCGCAATTGGTCCATATCGATCGATGGCGTCGCAGAAGGTAAAGTTGTAAATGGTGGTTTTCTGTGGACTCAACCTCTGTAATCGAGATATGTGAAGGTATTCAAACGGAGTGTGATTACCTCGCGAGTGTCACACAAATGATGAGCACAAAGAGTCAAAGGTAAGAAAACGAGCGTCAAGCCAGAAACAAAGGACCTTAAAGCACCCCATATTGCCAACAGTGATAGGTTAGCAGTGAGAATGCTAGGCAGGAAATTAGGCGGGTTTAACCACAAACAGCGCGGGGCAGATCCCGTTGACGACGATGGATGCAAAATGCGAGCATAAATGTGGTGGCGATGAAATTTGGAGGAGATTCACATCCAAGATCACAGCAGGCGATTTCTCCGCAGGCCTGATGACGTGTTTCAAAGCGGACAGAGCTAGTGCCTACCAAGGGCCTCGATGTCTGCAAAAAAACCTGGTCACCAGAGGGCACCGGCAGCACGGACAATAGGCAGATGTCACACGGCTTGTGCCACTCAAGGCATGTGAGGGATCACCCTACTCTCAGCTAAGTGTACTGGCGGTAGTCGCTCACTCGCGTCAGCCCAGTCTCATCGGATCCGGCTACTGCACGATAAATGTGATCCAACGAGAAAGCGAAGAGCACAAATATGTATACACTGTGCAAGCACCTGAAAAAGGGGATTAAACTAAAATTTGCATTGCTGGCTAGGGACGCCAACATGCGAAACGTGTATCTGCGGGCATACTCAAGCAAGGTCCGATCACAAAAGCTAGACATGGGTCTGCTATCCCATGCCCAACTCCGTCCCGATGCACCATGTCGCGGATTGGGGTCCCCAGCTCCAGACGTCAGTGGTATCGTGCTCTCCTGCATCGGCGAGGGAAGCTGAGGATGCCATTCGTGAATAGAAGTACCGACACGTGTGGAATGGTAGCTAGCTTGCGCCACTCTCTTATGGCCTGCCAAAACGGATACACTAGCATCTTAGGGGCCCTATGCTACCAACCTAACCCCCCAATCTCAACTGCCAGCTTCTCAAGCCGCCCCACACACTATTGGCAGTTGTGGATCACTAGCACATTAGCATTAGCCGGCTTCTGTCTGTCCTCCTACTGATGGAACCTTCCAGGACATCAACACATCAGGAACACACAACAAACATGAATAGCATACAGATATTCCTGGGGCTAAGGCCTAAGCCCTAAGCCCAACACTCGCACAAACACTAAGACTCTTAAGGTGCCCACCATTTATCCGGATCTTAACCAACACACAAACAACTCATTACAATGGGATGAGCACACGCCGGCCAGATGTTACTTAGGGGCCGATAGAAAGAAAACCCCCCACGGAGGTACTCCTTTGCCCTGCGGCAAGCAAGAAGCACCAACCGGGTTACCTCGAGGCGTCGTGCCAGTCCTCCATGCGTGGTGATGGTCTTCGCGTGAGTTGAGGAACGGCGCTGCTGCTTGATCGATCGATAGTTGGACTGAGTGGAAGCCGACCGCTCGCGAGTAGACACATGTGGCGTACGTGACTTTAGGCAGGTGAGTTGCGGCATGAGTAGCGGCGAGAGGGCGGGGCAGCGCGCGAGGACTGGCGTTTTAGGACCCCTTCGCGCACGAGAAGCGGACTCCTTGAAGAAGTCGCGCAATCCGCGACAAGATTGGAGATGGAAAAAACGCTCTCGAAACAATGATTTTTGAAGCAACCAAGTCAGAAAACTGACTGCTGAGAAAAGAAAGCGCATTGAGCAGTTTTGAAGTTGGCTTATCTTTATTGCACTCGGAAACAGCTTGACATCAATTGTGCCTAATATCAGATTTCAAAGTTTTCATTTTTTACAAGTGTGAATCTCAATCGAAAGAAAGCATACTTCATAACAAAAAACTTGTGAATGTGACTTATTTGATGCAGTTTTCCAACCCTCTTTATGGCTAACGTTTTCAAGCTAAGTTTTGAAGATTTTTTTAGCATCAGCTGGAGTTTTTGAATGGCTACAGCTACTCCTCCTAGGTCTAGTCCTTTTACAAAAGCTTGTCCAAGCTTTCGACAAAAAAAGCACAAGCAATGGAGTTAATTTTATCTAGATATCTTTGATATTTACAAAATTTTTTGTCAAATGAACATTCTTTTTTGGTACCTTCTCATAGTCAGTCATTTTACATGAAATTATGATATACATAAAATTGCCCCTGTCTGTCTTTTTGTCTCCCACACAGCTCGTAATTGCATCCGATACTCGCATAAAAACAAATGATCTCTCTTTTGTATCAGGTCGTTCCGAAAAAGTAGTAGTGCCTCACATACGTTGTTTCCAGTCCTTGCTGTAGCCATAAAACTTTAGTCATGTTCTTCAAAAGTTCCATGGTGTCAGGTTTTAGCATTTGGTTCATTACCTACTTTCAGCATATTTGGTTCCCTTAGCTACTTTTAGCATATAAGCCCATTGATTACTATTCTCTGAAGAATGCGTAGTCTTCTTTTATGAGATCAAGTTTCATTCAGTTTAGAGGAAACTCGACATGTTCGTTTCCGCTGGTCCCTGATCCCTTGGTCGATGACTCTCACGGGGTTTGGTACCATAAATGGGCGGACCGCCCTTGCAACGCAAGACAGAGAGAGTACGGTTGCAAGAAAATGGCTCTACAATAATGTTATACTCACGTGTGTTTGGTTGTTGTGAATATAATTGGGTTTGGTAATCTTTCTACTTTGACACAGCAATAAAAATTTTTGTTGATAAGGTCCTCTTCAATACTTCACAACAAAACCATGGACATCGTCTAGTGCTACCCCATAATCAGATTCCAGCTACCGTTTTGAATTTAGAGACTGATTATTTGCGAGAAAGTCCAATAAATCTTACTGTTTCAGTGAATTGGCGGAGCCGATAATAGAACTAACGGTTCAAAAATAGCTTTCAGGACGCTGTTCTATAATAACGGAGCACTAAGCAGTATACAGGAACTGCCATAATAATGGATCCATTTCCCTGATTATTATAATTGTACCTTGTGGTTTTAGCGCAGCTTGAAGCAAGCAATCAACACAAGGTAGACATGCTGAATTGCTAGAATTGATTTGGGTGGACAGTGCCTTCAAGATGTCATTTTTGATAAAAATTTTTTGAAGAATATCAATACAGGAAGCGATGAATGAGGGCTTGTTTACAATTTATAAACAGAATACAACAATTTTGGCTCAAGCATTCACACCAAGATTTCGCTGCGCCCAAGAAAACAGCATTTTTTGTTGTAGACCAGGTCGTTGGTGATCATTATAGCTATAGGCATAGCCCGGCATGCTTATTTTGTAGCATTTTTGGGAACGAAGTCCCCTATAATTTGCGAAAATTTACAAAGTCCTTTTTGACGTTAAAATCAGTAGGGAAATCCTTGTTCAGTCAACATAACAAAACATAACGATGAAAAAGCGAAAAAAACGAGTTTTGAGGTACCTAGTATAACAAAAAAGCAAAAGAAACATTCTGAGTCGATTCAATTCTTGAGTATGGTACCATTTTAGTGCGTTGAAAACCTCTTAGGCCAACCGAACCTGTGACCTCAACAATCTGGCGATGCATTTTTCGCCACATAGTTCAAAGGACATCGTATGTGATTGGAGCGCGATATCTATTAATGCTTTAGTTTACAGTATTTTTGGCTATAAAAAAGAGGAGAAGCAGTAGTTCGATTTGCTTTCTTCGCTATATGATGAATTCTGGAGCGTTCTCTTCGTCCAAATCAAAAAGGTCCAAAATTAATGTGAGCTCTCCGATATTTATCCGAACTACCCAGTTGGTTTGGCGTTGGTCTAGAAACCAACAAGTTCGGGAACGGGTATTAGGACATATAAGTTTTTGAAACTTTTTACATAACATAGTTTGGAGTAATATTGCATACACACAGCCTAAATTCGACGTCATGTGATTGTTCGTGCGCTTTAAAAAAGCCATCTGTTTGTTTGGCTCTTACGTTCGAAATTCGCGCGCTTGCCAAACAACAGGTTCATATTCTGACATGTTTGTCGTTTTTTTTCAGTGCTTCGCCCAGGACCTTAAAAAAGCTTATCCCCGTTGCTTCTAACCTTTAGAACAAAGTCCAGTCGACCCCTAATCATCTGTGCCGAGCCCTGGCTGTAGGTTAGAGTGGCAGAATGATATCAGCCAAAAACCGAAGTTCCTATAGCTTATCACTTTTTTGAGAAACTGATCCGAAGTCTTGCATCCCGATCTTTTTTTTCCTAAAAGAAAGACGCACGCCTGCGCTGCTTGCAAAAACAAAGGATTCGTGTACCTAAACCCACAAAGAGAAAGAAGTAGGAGACATAACGGCCTTCATAAACAAAGGTTTCATAATATTCTTTCTAGCTGAGCAAGAATCGCGCTTGGAGAGCAGATTTGTTTTTGTAGAACGCAGACACGAAAATCGGGTAAGTCCACGAAAATCGGAAACAAGAAAATCAAACCTTCTCTCGATTTGCACGGGTACGTTTCCGCTATGTGGAAAGAGGAGATCATAAAAATTATGTCTGTGATCTGTGACTGTTTCGGTTTCCATCGTTGCGTTTTTAGAATTTTTGAGCATGCTCAAAGTTTGTGAAACTTGCTTAGTTCTTTTCAGTTTTTTCTAGTTTTTGAACTTTGTTGTTTGAATTCACGGCAAAGGTACTAAAACGATGTGCATGATTTTTCCTATCAAACAAAAATACTTTCAAAATTTTTGTGACCCAGCTTGAAATTTTGTCAACCTTTAGTAAATTTTCTAAATACCTTTCAGCTCTCATATTTCCTCACACTAATTCACTGCAGTGGTACTGCTAGAGAGAGAAAGATCTGCTTTAGAACAAAAATTATCTGAAGGTGTTTCACCGAAATGGAAAAAAGATATATTTTTCTAAGTGGCGCAAACATATTTTGAAAAATTGATATATTGACATTTTCGAGAGTTTTAAAACACAAATTCATGCATAGCAATCCAGAAGAGAAATTACAAGTACCAGTACCTTAAATTTATTGCTATAACTGTTTGACTATCATTCATAATGCAGCAAACAATGTGCAAACTTTCACGGAACTGCAAAATCCTGTACTCTTTGCCGGTGAAAGGTTGAAACTTGATGATTATGATTAGATAGGAAAACATTGCTATCTCTCTGTAATCTTTGTACTAGGCATCACATCTCATTTCCACGGAGTAATTTGCGAGGAAAACAACGCGAATAATCGAGAGGATATTTCGATATTCTGCACTCTATACACTTTTGTGAAAGGGTTCAATAATAGGTCTAATTTTCTAAATGCAATCTACTCAGACGTAACCGAAAGCGATCTCCTGCAGTGCAATTTTTTACAGGTGCAGAAACACAGATTGAGTCGAAGAACGTCGATGTTACAATTAAATTTTCACCAATGTTATATCCTAATTTTCTTCCTACTGCTTGGAGAATCACAAGTAGGAAATGCAGTCAAAGCTAGAAATATTGGGTTGGTCCGAAAGTTCTTGAGCATCATTTTCAAAAAATCATAACTTCCTTTCCACTCGATGGATTTCGCAGAAATTATATCCCGAAAGAGGAATCTATGCTCTTTACAGCGGTACCTTCGCCGTGTATTGCTTTGGAAAACTTAAAGAGTTACAAGCAATTGAAGAAATCAGTCAAAATTGGCATTTTTCAAGCTGAGTCACGAAAAATTCTGGAAGTATTTTTATGTGATAGGGAAAATTATGCTCATTACAATGGTACCTTTCTCATGAGTTGAAACGGAAAAGATATTGAGTTAGGAGGAAATGAATAGAATTCCTTCAGTTTTGCCATTTTTGAGCATGCTCAAAAAAGCTTAAATACGTTACAGAAAAGACGTTAAAGTCATGAGCATAAGTTTGTGACCTTTCCTTTCTAGCTGAGCGGAAGTCATGCTAATCGAAAGCAATTTTAATTTTTGTGAAAAATGCAGGCCCGAAAACTTGCTCAGCTAGAACGAGAAGGTCACAAAACCCATGTCCATGACTTTCCCTTATTTTCTGTGACGTTTCTGGGCTTTTCTGAGCATGCTCAAAAATTGCAAAACTGAAGGAATTCTATACATTTGCTCCTAACTCAAGATCTTTTCCGTTTCAACTCATGAGAAAGGTACCATTGTAATGAGCATAATTTTCCCTATCACATAAAAATACTTCCAGAATTTTTCGTGACCCAGCTTGAAAAATGCCAATTTTGAATGATTTCATTCAATTGCTTGTAACTCTTTAAGTTTTCCAAAGCAATTCATGGCCAAGGTACCGCTGTAAAGAGCATGGATTCCTCTTTCGAAGGGATATAACTTCTGCGAAATCCATCGAGTGGAAAGGAAGTTATGATTTTTTGAAAATGATGCGCAAGAACTTTCGGACCAATCTAATATATCACTAATTCAGAAGTAAAATGCAGAAGCTCAGATAATCGCCGGGGGCAGGCGCCATGCCATTTTTGGGCAAGCGGGCACCGGAAAAATAGTTCGCTGATTTCTTGCGGTCCGCTTGCAGATATTTGGAAGAATTTTAGCGAAATTTTGAAGGAATGCTTGAAGAACATTCGCTTGTTCAACATGTCTTTCATCCAACTAGAATGAACAATGTGTTGGATCTTGTCTTATCATCTAGATTGGTGGACATTACTTGATGCCACTTCGATCAATGATGCCTATCAACGGTTTATTGATTTGATGCATGACTTGCTCTCGCGATTTGT
Organism: Cylicocyclus nassatus; assembly: GCA_958299035.1. Lineage (NCBI taxonomy): Eukaryota > Metazoa > Nematoda > Chromadorea > Rhabditida > Strongylidae > Cylicocyclus > Cylicocyclus nassatus. The sequence continues at coordinate 12,058,999 of CATQJL010000112.1, forward strand.
CCCGTACAGAAAGAGAATGAGTAGATCTTATGATTATCCTCTGCACATTAAGAACTTAATTGAACAAAGAAACCGTTTGTTCTGTACATCTGGAAATCCCCTAGCCTCTGCAATGTATAAGCACATTACTAAAGAGTTATCCAGGCACTTGGCAAGGTTTAGTGCTTATAAACAGAGGAGGCTAACAATGATGAATACTGCTTCTTTGTTCAGATATGCTCGTTCGTTCGTTAAAGAACAAACGAAGGTGCAGATATTGCGGGATGACCAAGGAAACATCATCAAGACAGATCAAGAGAAAGCTGAGCATCTAGGGCGCTACTTTGCGTCGGTTTTCCGAGCTCCATCGAATCCCACCGACAACAATGATTCTCAATATGACATCAGATCAGGCCACTCCTGTCTTTCTCGAATTTCACAGGTGCTTCCTTGGGAGATTGTGGGCATTTTGAGAAAGCTCAAATCATCCACGTTTTTGACAACTGATGGCATCCCCCAGATTGTGTTTAAAAGATGCGCCAACCAGTTGGCCACTCCTGTCTCCATTCTAATCAATCTCTCCTTGAGCAGTGGAGAGCTCCCAGATGTATGGAAGCAAGGAAAAGTCGTACCCATACCTAAGGTTCAGAGTCCATGTAAGGTTACCGAGTTTCGGCCGATATCCATTAACTCTGTTGTTTGTAAAGTTGCCGAGAAGATTGTTAGAAGGAAGTTGTTGGCATTTTGTGCACAAAACCATCTCATTCCAGTTGAGCAGTTTGGGTTTATTGAAGGCTCTTCGACCACCCTTCAATTGTTGGTCTGTGAACATTACTGGAAGAAAGCTTTATCTCAAAATCGATTTACCGATGTTCTTTATTTTGATCTGTCTAAAGCCTTTGACAGAGTAGACATTCCCAAACTGCTTGAAAAGCTTTTCCAAGTAGGAATTCGTGGAACTGTTTTGAAATGGCTCTCATCTTATCTATCCAATAGGACTTTTTCCGTCCGCTGTAATTCTGCCGACTCTTCCTTCTACTCAGCAACTAGTGGAGTGCCACAAGGTGGTGTATTGTCCCCTGTACTTTTCAATATTTACACCAGTGACCTTCCTGGACTCTTAACTACTGACTGCAGAGTTAAGGTTATGGCCTATGCTGATGACATTAAAGTGTTTGCATCCTATGTTGATGCTGATAGAGATGAAGTTACACAAGCCCTTAAAGACTGCCTGCAGAATATTCTGAATTGGGCCTCTCTTAATAGTATTGACGTTAACCTAACAAAAAGTGCCTGCCTGACAATCTCCAAAAGAAAGAAGAATGATTGCACCTTTGAGAAATACGAACATTCTGGTACCTTTCTTTCTAGGCCTGGACTAATAAGAGATCTCGGGGTGCTAGTTGACCATGAGCTTCGATCAAGATCCCATATCGAGAAAATAGCACGTGCAGCCCTGCACAGACTCTTCCTCTTGCTACGTAACTTGAAGCATGTTGATGAGAAAGTTTACATCAGAATGTATATGGCTTATGTCCTCCCGCATTTAGAATATGCTAGCCAGGTTTGGAGTCCATATATAAAGAAGGATATCTTGACTTTGGAAAGAGTTCAGATGACTTTTACTCGTATCCTTTTCTATAGACTTATGCCTAACGACGATTACCCAGCTGCCCTCCCGTCCTATAGAAGTAGGTTGGCCCGCTTCAAGCTCCATAGCTTGCTTTACCGAAGGGTTGTTGCTGATCTAGTACTTGCGTTCCAAATATTACGTCTTGAGACTAAGCTTTTGCCTAGTGAATTCTGGGTTTGGAAGCCTTGCCACGGACGTACAGGTAGGTTTAATTTTTACTGTGCTGATTCAATAGGACCAACAAAATTGAACAAGCTTTTTCATAACTCCTTTTTTGTCCGTACTGCACGTTGGATGCAGAAATTGCCTGACTCTGTCATCTCTTCTGTTAACTCAAAATTGTTCAGAAAAAAGCTTTTGGAATGCGACTTTTTGAGTTTGTTAGGCATTGATGAGTCTGAATACTTTTAGATGTAGGGTCTCTCTTACAAGATGTGTGTTTCGTTTATTTCAATCCATTTTTTCTTCTCTTTTTTTCAGAAAATGGTTATCGGCAGACTGCTTTACATCTTCTTTCTTGCCACGTCTTTTTCATCTGCGATAAGCTTGGGAGTTTAGCTTCCTCTTTAGTTTGTAGTTCTTTTTCTCGGTTTCCTTTTTAGATCCCGCTTCTCGGCGGACTCAACTTGTGTCGTCCAGTATTTGTTGACAACGCATGATCGAGTTCCAGCTTCTTCTTTTATTTGCCTTACTACCTTTTGTAAGAGTGTAAGATAGATGTCGTTTTGTACTGTTTGATCTTTGGTTTGATGATGTGTCGGTTCAATTCGAGTGGGACATATTTGTCGATCTGGGTCTAATTTTTCTTTTCTTCCTGGTACATAAGGCTAACCTAAGGAGACTGCCCGAATATATTTTTTACCGAGCATATTTCCAGTTTTCCTATTGAGTTTGTGGCTCATCCAGTATGTTCGGTTGTACTAGGGTTGCCTAGTTTGTAGCGCTAGCATCCCCTTTTCATAGTCTCCGTCATACTCCTTGAATGTTGGTCGCTTGCTGGTCAGCGAGGGTGGCATGCGCAGACTCATATGAATATCCTTCATGGCAGCGCTTCTAATAGTTAGTCCTTGTGTTCTATCATTCACTAGTGGGGACCCAGACTGGCGAATGGTCTCAAAAAAGCTATTTTATTTTTCTGCGTTAAGCCTTTCTTGTCTCTGTGTTTGTTATTTCTAACACGGATTTTTGTTTTCAAGAATCTGTTGGTTACTAACCCGACATTATGGCGCGCCTGTGGCGTATTCAAATAAATAAATAAATAAATAAACAATTGCGGTTTCCTTGCAGATTAACTGCGGCGCAATGGCCGCATTCTCGCAGACTTTCCGCGAGAATATGCAAAATTTTCGGGGGCCGCACGGTCCTTTGTGGAGGACCGCGCAGCCCCCAGGTACCTTCCGCTGAGAGAAAGTCCTCAAACTTGAGTAATTAAACCATCGATGACTCCTCTGCCATGTAGAGTCTCACCTTTGCTCGGCGTAAACCCGAAACTGCTCAAAAACCGTCCGAGCGTCAGCTAAAAATTTTACCAGCGCTCGCTGAAAGAGATTATTTGACGAGCGCCTGCAGAAAATTCTGTGTTGCTGCCCGCTGGCAGAACATGCGACAGTAAAGGAAGTGCCGCCCGCTGAAGGTTTGGCCACGCCCCAAAATTCTGCTGAGCGCTTGCAGAAAAACGCGAGTTTGCGGACCGCCTGCCCCCGGCGATTGTCTGAGAGGGTGTTGTCACTACACTAAACCCTATAGCGACAAAAAATTAATTTAAGAAAATCAAAAACCAGAAATTACCGCAGCCATTTTTTCTGCCCAGTATTGAAAAGAAATTATTAACAGAGAGAAATTTGGCACAGGAACGGAAATGAAAAAATTAATTTCATTCACAACATACAAAACTATGGGTAGAGTCATAAGCTGTGACACAACGTAATCTGAGCCTGATTTGATTTCATTTTCATAAAAATAGCTGCACAACAGCAACCATTATAAGCGATACAATAAAAGGGTTTTAAATGGATTTCTACTTTATCGTTGAATGGGTAATTATTGGGTTGGCTAAAAAATAGTATCTGCTTTTGCAGCTCCTACAAGTGCTGCAGGCATTTTTTTGTCAGTGTTTGGTATCTCTGGAAAGATCAGTTCAGTGAGAACTAAGACATAAATTCCGTTTGAGTAGAGTTTATTTTCCAACTGGCTGGCAAACCTGGCTCCGCCCGGTCGTGACAATAATACTATACACTCGTAATCAGCATGCTCACTCGAATCCTCACATTTTGTGTTATTGTTCGCTGAACATAGAAAACTTGTCTGTTGCAAATACCAAATTGTTCGTCTCTAAATCCATTACAGCATAAAACAAAGCTTAGGAGTCACAAAGGCTTTTGGACTTCTAGCATGTCGGACATAACTGTCTCTAAGTATGTAATAGAAGAAGCTTTATTCTACTTTCTCTCAAAAAACATTGGAAACAACAGGAAACTTTTTTTAAAGATTTTTATGCCATTTATTTTTTTGTCAATCTAATTTTAGGTTGATGCTTGATTTTTGCGTGTTACTCATCGTTGAACGGCAGATAGAAAGTCTCATCTATGGAAAGTTAGAGTGAAAAAACTAAACATTCTGAATGCTCAAAATCGGATCTCTGTTTAGAAGAATCTTATGAACCTCCAACTTGCTTGCGAAAGTGTTAAAAAGTCTGGTACCTTTCTGTTATACGGACGCATTTTTTCAAAATGTTCCCATGAGATGCGTGCTCTAGCCTAGGAATTTTTTTCATAGATCTTACGAGGGCTGTTACCCTGCTGCCACATGTCAGAATCAAAATTAACGCGTTCACGCTCATTTCGACAAGTTTTTTTTTTCAAAGCATTTCCGGTGAGGATGAGAGCTCAAATGACTTAGATGACTCAAATGCTGTTCAGCGGTTTTTTTATGAAAGCAAAACAACCCAAAACACTCACTAAAACACCTTGGTCGCTTTCAACAATGATTCAAAGTTATCACTCCCTAAAACGTTTCCACATGCGAATTTCTCTCAGAAAGACTATAGAAGATGGCTGACACTTGTTAAGCCTCTTAGATGATGGAACAACATCCCACTCCTTTGGTAAATTTAATGCGTACACAAAAAAGGATGTTATCCTTGCAATGTTGGTTCATGAAGATATTGATAGAAGCTACACGAAGAAAGGCGAAACCTCAAAGCTTCAATCAGGCCACAGTGGATATTATTTTTGCACGATCGATTACTCAGAGGCTGTTATTTTGGATATGCATCACTTTCGGCAGTTCTTATCACTAGATGCAAAAGTCTTCTTTTTTTCAGCTGTGATGAATTTGTTCCGAGATCTTTAGTCGCTCAAACAATCGTCAAACTCCTGCAATTTCACTTACCTTCAACTTAACTTAGAGCTTTGGTTTCAGCTTTTTGGAAAATTTGATGATGGTTGATGGGGTAAACGAAGTGCAGCGTAATGCATTTTTTGGGATTTATATGGCTTTTGGTTTCTAAAATTATTTTTTGATGCCAGCAAATTTTGTGTTCAATCAGGTCAAGCCTCAGAATATCGAACTGCTCGCAAGGATCTCATTCGATGCAGCTTTTTCTCTTTCTGACAGTTGCTTTCCTTCCCAGTCTGTTGAAGTCTTTGGTTGAAAAATCATCATAATTCGATCCTGAAAGCGCCTCAGGCTGTACACAAAAAATGCGATTTTTGATTTTGAAGAGATAAACGCTTTGTTGCATGGAGAAATCAGTAATAGACCATTACCGATTTTTGACAGTACCAAATTCCGAGAATTTGTTAAGGTTTGGAGCGTTTTTATACTTCACGACTTGGCAAAAATGAAGACATTTGAAAAATTATCCTACAAAATACTAAATAGCCATCTATAGATGCCCAAAAAAATCGTTGTATGCACTTTATCCACTCTATTTAATGGTTATCAAAATTCTTCTAGTCAGAAATGAATATCTCGAAAAATAGCTAAATCTAATGTAAGTAAAAACTATGAATTGAAGATTTAGATCATTCGAGCGATCATAAGAGCTGGAACAGAAACATTACTGCTTGAGAAGACGATTTTCTGCATTGAGCATTTTTGAGAGCATCTGCCTAACAGTGCCGTAGCAATCTCAGGTGGTTCTGAATAACGGCACAAACTTTTTGACCAACCTCATAGGGATGCCAAGTGTGTAGATGTTTTACGGCCTTTTCTAACAACTACCGTCAGGCCGGGGAGAGAGTCCTAAAGGAGTGGAAACCCATTTGTACAAGGGCTTTGTAGTCATAAGGATTGTTTTTGGTGGAGAAAGCTTTCAAGCTGCTGAGATTAAGCGATACTTCAAAATGAGTGAGATATTTTGAAATTGCGACATTTTCTGGCAGATGTAAGTCAAAGTGTAAAGTAAAGTTAGAGTTAAAGTTAGTTAGTTAGTTTCTTTGTAAAGTTGCTTGCTGACTTTGTTTTTTTGAGTCCCTTCCGGACATTTCCTACAAGAATTGTAATAGGAAATTATCAAAAAATGCGACTTTCTGTAGACTAAATTAGGAAACTTTCTAAAATATGAAAAATGGTTTTTGATAATCTGAAAAATATCGCGTTGGATTGGTGTTTATTTTTTGCGTTTTCTCAATTCTGAAAAAAGAGTTGACCGTTTGCAGCTTGTATCTCTCGCATAACTTGCAACAAAGATAAGTGTAAACAGGATGATATTTTACTCAACAAAGTCAGGGTTACTTCAATTTTCTGATACAACAAGAAGCTATGAATTTTGAAAAACGTGCGGCAGAACTTCCTGTTCAACTTGATATTTTTATAACTAGATAGTGCATTAATATGAAATCCCAAATGATACAGCTCATCTCGGCTCTGAAATGTAAACCGTACTGGCATCGCTTCGGCTCAAATATTCGACTGGATTTTACTGCACTTATTGGACTTACTTTCTTGTAGATCCCGGTTTCCGGTCTTCTCTCGCTCGTTCCTCGATGTTGCATTATTGTCACAACTTGTAAGCCAGTATGAGAAAATGGATCTCAGCGCAAATGGGGCTCTGATAACTCAGATTTTTTCAAGAAAATTTCTAGGAAAAAAGCATATGTGCGCGAGAAAATTCTATACCTGTGACCCTTGAAAAATAAGAAAACAATTTTCTGGGAAAGAAATAGAAAGTCTATGTCATTTAAAGAGCAAGACGAGACTGCACTCTAAGCGCGCTGCTTGTGCGTGGCCAAAGTATCTATGGGACCGGTCAAACACGCACTATGGGCAGTTCTGAAGGAGCTCTCCCAGCTTTGCTAGAAATGGCCGACGCATGGATTTCACTTTGGAAAAATGGCCTATGTTCTTGCGGTGGTGAGGATACCATCAATTTTGCTGGTAGAAGCTTAACCCATAGACGACGACGCCTAATTTTGCGTGGCGTTGTTGGGAGACCACACGATTTTGCTCAACACTTTCGGCATGGGGAGGCTTCGTAGTCATTTACAAAAGGCGATGCTGTATTGTAAACACCTATAGACATATTCCTGAACGACGGAGCCTACTTGTCCCAAATGCGCAAAAAAAACTAGAAAAATGTTAATATTTGAAAAAATACAAGACCTACAATTGACATAACTTTGCAAGAAGTGCGGGCCACGGTTGTCCACATTTTTTTCAGTAGGTCAAGCTCTGTCAAAAAGTGGAATATCTGTAGGATTTCAATTGTGTACATTTTTGGCTGAATGAATAACTTTTTCAATCATTTGGGCTTAATTTCAATCATTTCTGTTTGCTTTGTTGCCAAAAAACCAACGAAACTGCAAACTCGAGCTTCAACAAACGGTATGCGAACAGAATTAGGGAGTTGATTTGTTGGAAGATTCCAGCTCCTGGGCCATCCAGCTCTCACTAGTCCAATGCTGATGCGTCTGAGGAGCTTTTTTTCTAAAAAAAAAAAAAACTTGAGGTCTTCCCATTGCCTTTTTAATTCTGCCTTCTCTGTCCAAAAACATGGTTGAGTAGCATACAAGGTCCCCTTCTGAGAACTTGGAAGAAGGACTTTCTGCCACTGATCAGTGCGTAATGATTTGTCTGTTTTTTTTATTAGTTTTGAAAAAAACTAAAGCGGATGTTATCCCCATGCAGTACATACTAGCTGGCAAGTTAACCGCTTGTGAGTGCTGCCCTGCACAGCCATGTTTCAGCTAGTACTCCAGCTGATTTGCTGTGTACGCGGTGTGCCGCTCGGCTCTTACACAGAATTTTTTGGGTGAGTGCGAATACTTGAAATGTTTTTTCACTTCAAGAATTTTGGTCACCAAACGTGCTTCCATGACCCAGTCGAGATCTTTTGGGGAACCGAATGGCAATGGGTTAATCTGTGAGGAATTTTTCATTACCTCCGTTGTCCATATATTTCCCTGTAAAAGTTCTTTGGCTCTCTAAAGGCAAACTCACTGGGAGTACTTCTTAACTGATTTATTGAAAAAAAGGTGGTTTTTAGGATTGGTTTCCCGCTTTGTATCGAGTTGCACAGATGCTCATTCGCTTTGCATACCAAACAGTGAATCAAAATTCATTCGCATACACACTCCTATGTAATTAATCCCTTTTTCCCATTGAGATCAAATGATTTTTCAACTGCATCGATGTGTACAAAAATGTATGTGTTCGGGATGACATAAGGCTGAGAACAGTTGTCTGTTGAATTAGATTATAAACTTATACACCATGCCATTTGCCACCGGCATCATCAGTCACAAGCGGAGGACAGTTCAAATGCTGAATATGTTTCCGCCAAACTGCTATATTCAAGATGCAGAGATCCAATAAACAATTTTTATTGCGTATTTTCCATGTCTGTTTCCAAATATTTCATTGGCACTCACTATACCGACACTTCCTTATCATATGGCTTTAGCGGTTGATGTAGTGCCATTGCATGCCGACAACATATATTAGGAGTGATATACCGATAACATTTGCGTATAAGAAATGGCCGTCAATTACCCTGCAATTTTTTCTTCTTCTCCGTAATTTATGACTTACTCTCGACACTGTGAATCTTGAAAAGATAATATCTGGCGTTAAAAGAGTGGAGTCAATTCTTCTCTAACTAATCATTCAAATAAGAAATTAGGGGAGAAATAAGATTAGTAGAGCATCTTGCAATCGACGTCAAACTTTAGCGTTCTTTATATAATTATACGATGAAGTGAGATGTTCTTCGAGCGCAACGTAAAACCTCTCGGCATCTATCCACGTTTGGAGCTGTTCCAGTTTTTTTTGCCATATCTGTGCGCGGTTATAGTACTGAGAACAGCAATTTTCTAACGTGATTTATATGAAATCAAACGATGTCCTTGACGGAGTGCAGATAAAAGGAAAAAAGTGAGTGTTGTTTGGGAAATGATAAGAGATGCAATTGGGCTTGTCGTTAGGAAAATTAAGAAAGTCTTTAAAAACCGCACATTTTTTAAATGCTCAAAACGTTTATGTCAGAGTATAATCGAATAACTAAGATTATGTCGAAGAATAAAGGTGTCTGCACAAGTAAAATTTCTCTTTAAAAACAGTATTTATGTTTTTGAGGAAAAGCGCAAATGATGTGGGTATACCCGATGATGCAAGGGAAGATTTAAGACTCTTTATTATTGGAGACAACAGTACCCCACCCAGATAGATAGAGAGCTTTCATGTTGAGTTCATCTCCTTCGGAACATCTAGCCACAACAGAAAGGTGAGCACCAGAGAAGCAAGGCAAGTCCATCCTTGCATGTGCAAAAAGGCAGTTTTTTACTGTTGTATAAGGTTGTTATCAAGGAATGACAATGGTAACAAAAACTTATCAAGAAATTCTTGCGTTAAGAATTGCCTTTGCACGTATGCTAATGATGTGGTGTTGCGTCAGCAAGATCTTGATAGCTCAAATCACAGATGATTAGAAGTATCAGATTCAATCTAATACTTGCAAAGACTTGCTTCTAGTAATTTATTGATACATCAATTATCTCAATATAAACACATGTTACGGAGTCAGAAACGTTATATGCGTGATACTTATGACAAAAAACGGCAGTTGCTAGTATTTAAAATAGAAGTGTTTCTACTAATATCTGCTCCATGACGAAGGCGGTCGCCCAAATAGGTTGAAAGCATACAAGGCTAACGCGCACGCGGCGCGCGGGCAATTGTCAACCACTTGCGCGTACGCTCCCGTGAGCGATCGCTGACCGAGCGTGCGTGCGCCCTGTGATCCTGATAGCTCAGATCACAGATGATCAGAAGTATCAGCCTGCAGCTGCAGCCTCGCCTGCTTTCAACCTATTTGGGCGACCGCCTTCGTCTTGGAGCAGATATTTATGTTCTGCTTTTTCATTTTTATTTCTTGTCCAATTAGAATAGAACGGGAACAACGCTTTGTCATAATGCCTCTGCCACACCGATGAATTATGAAGTTATTGGCTAAGCTGCTTCCTTGACGCCGCTTTTTGAACCTCTGCATCAAAGCAAACTTGTTTATTGTTAGATAAATCGTAGTAGTGTTGTTTCAGCTAAGGCCAAGATTGATACACAGCTTCATTAGGCTTACGTTTCGGCGTCTCCGCCTTCTTCAGAGCCTGTAAGGACGATGATATTTGTAATCTATCCCTTCAAGTGCTCTATCTCCACCACATCGGCACAACCCAATAGCCGACAGAGCCAGAAACAAACGAGAGACGCGGAACAGTTAGCGCTTACCTTATAGCCTTGCAGTCAAGAGCAGGCGACCACCCACGGTGAAGCGCCGCTGCTATGATATAGATATATTCAAATCAGTCCCCGCCTTGATCCGACCCCGAAACAGTAGGTCAATACCCACAAAGGGTCTGGAACGGTGCCAACTCGTTTGTAACGGCAACGCATTCTTCCTTCCTATTAGTTTTTGGATTTCACGATGCAATCCAAAAGGCCTCAAAAGTTTTGCGGGCTATTGTCTGGGGTTCGTGCGATAGGATTGTGACAGCCTTATTGAAAGTAGCGTTCTCATGACACAGCCTGCTGTGAGCGCCTAGAGGTGTTGATGATCTCCTTCGCAAATTCTTCTAAGTGCTCCTTGATCCGGACGCACACCGTTCGCTCTGTTTCGCCCACGTATTCCTCACCACACGACTGACATGTGATGAGATAGATTACCCCGGCCTTCATGCAATCACTTGGTCTACCGTACGGACATACCACGCAATTGGGAGTCGTACAAATGTTGTCGTAAGCGCGATATGAGCTGCTTTTTGAGGATGGGGGGAGGAATGTCTATGACTCCGACATATTCCTGAAGGCCTGATTGATACAGACATGCTCTAATCACCTTGCTGAGGTTGTCCGCAACGAAGATTATGCAAAAGGGAATTTTGATTTTCACTTGTGAACGTGCGCTACTATATGGCACGCAGCGATAAGAACTCTTTTCAGCAGGATACCCATTGGAAACGCAATAGATCTGGCTAGCTCTAAAGATGTCGTTAGCTCCTTCATGCCGGAAGAAACTTTTCTAGCGGTCCTATACATATTACTAATAACGGAACGCTTCATGTTCCGCGGGTGTGCTGAACTGTAATGTATTTAAATATTTTTACTAGTAGGTTTACGGAACCAATTAGTACGCCATATACCACTGGACAGATACACCTGAACATTGACATATATGCTCTTCCAAGACGAAGGCGATCGGTTCGATGTGCAACGCGGCTGTGACACGGTTGCGCCACAGCTGCGTCACAGCCACGTCACAGCCACGTCGCACATCGAACCGACCGCCTTCGTCTTGGAAGAGCTTATCAGTTGTCGTTAGGCTTTTCGCGAGTAATCTAATATTGGGCGACTGCGCATTGATAATGTCAAAACATGTGTCAACTTCTTGTTGAGTAGAGCACACGATGCAGCAATCATCCATATACGAAACTTGTTTGTTTATTGAATTCAAGTCTATGGCTTGCAAATTTGGAACAAGTGAAGCTTTCGCAAAATGTCTAGATACGTACATGTTATGCGACTCAAACGACGTGTACCATCTGACGCGCATGTCTGAAGGACGCAAGAAAGTGTAGTTGAATCCAAGCATCGGGTCTGTTCGTCCTACTGCATGTGGGTCTACATGGTGATAGCATGCGTTCGGCTGAGAAATTGAGCTAGGGCTTGGCTTTAATTTACACAACGAAACACACACATATCAAGAAGTGACAGAAGTGTTGAAAGCCTGTTCCGCTATTCGCATCTGTCTGTCAGTGCTTCAATAGACATATTAGATCTTAACTAAGTAGCCATACATTCTGATTCCAAATACTTTTACAAGCAGACTGTTCTAGAAAAGAAAGACTAGCAATTTTTGTATCTGTTTCATACCATTTGTGTTACTCATCGCTTTAGGGTGAGCGTTAAGACCCAAACGCCGTTCTTTTCTCTTATGCTTCTGTTTCTTCTATATACTCTGACAAAAGTCCAATTGTAGGAATAAGCGGAAAAATCTACCAATGTTCTAGTTGGTGTAAATTTACTGACAATTTTGTAGCTGACGTATCCAACAACCACTATTTTGACGATTTGCCACCGAGGGCCAAAGGTTGTCAAAGCTCTTCTTGGGTTTTATATTGTTTGCCAAAAGCTATACTATTTTTGCACTGTAGTGACATGTCTACACTTTTCTTACAATGATAGTTGTTTTATTATAGATAGGCAGTTTCTGCTTTACAGCTCGCAAAGAAACTATCCCAATTCGCTCTGGCCAATCCGGATAAGGCTATATCACCGCTGATTCCAAATCTGTAGTTTTAGCTGCGGAATTGTGTAGGAGCTACGTGGGATGTTTTCCTCCGGGGTTGAAGCGCCCTTCAAATTTCGGCTCTTGTCTATGAGTATTATAGGAGTACAAAAAGGTGTCGCCTGGCACAGTGGTAAGTGGCTTAATTGAATTTTATTAGGCTGGAAACTACGTTTTGCAACTCGTCTCATAACTTCACTCTCTTTGGATGTGACGCACTCAAACTTTGGCATTATGTAGAAGGCAATATGAGCTACAAGTCAGCACAAGTTGTCTTGATTTTGACACGAAATAGAAAAGTTTCTGGCGTTTTTCGAAAACTAGTGGAATTTGAGAATTTTTGGGATTTAAAGTTAAAATGAAGCCTTTGGCAGTATAGACCATGCACAGAAATCCGGATTCGTCTATAAATTATTGCTGGAGGTTGACTCCTTTGGCCTATTAAGAAAGATACAAAATTTAGTGACATGTGGGGATTTGGCGTCCTCATAAAATCGAACGAGTCGATGTATGCAAGAGCTGCTGGGGACGACCGTCAATGTCTAAAGAGTCCGAAGCTCAAATTCCGCCGAGACTTTGCATAGTAAGGTTATTTGATCTGCCAAACGCGAATATCACATTCATTTGTTGAATCAACGCCATTTTCCTTGTTTAGGGTGAGACCCCATATCGTACACCTACAGTAATCCTGCAAAAAAGCCCTTATTACGCAATTTCACTATCGTTTTCGTGATCAGCATGTCGAATAACACCCCCATGCCAAGTTTCAGCCAAATCCGTCAACCTTTGCATTTTTCCCCTTCATACCATACACCAAAGAACCTACCGTAACCCTCATTACGACATCAGAATTTGGCAGGACAGCAGCTGCACTTGCAGCTTACGTAATATCCGAGTGGCAAAATTTGAGTGCGCCATGTTGAGTAAGAGAAAAGTTATTGAATGAGTTGCAAAACTTAGTTTCCAACCTAATATAATACAGATCATAACACTTACTATTACCTTGCTTTTTTGGAACTTCTAGCTTCGATTAGCATCAACATCATCAGGAATTTTAGGCTTTACGGCTCCAAGGCCATTTAGAAGTTTTTGCAAAAACTGCAATAGAGTTCCATGAGAAGAAATTAAATCCTGTAATACTCTCCCTATCAAGCAAATCATTTAACCAGGGAATACCATGTCATCCTGCTATATATAGTCCGTAGGCACAGACCGACATGTTGCTTCAATCTTAAAGGAAACAGCCCTCCTAACACCTTCTACATAACTTTTGGAGCTAGGAGCTATAAATTTGAAATTAGCCTTTCAAAAATATTATGGTGATGTAACCCTCATCTGCATTGGCCTGAGAGATTTCTGTCATTATTTCTGTCATTCCTAGTTCAGACATATGTTTGCCTTGCTATTCAAAGTGCTGAAACATGCGGAAGCGTTATTGTTTTTCACCAGAAGATTTGAGTATTACCAAGGATCTGATGGTTAATTTGCTTCCCCAGCGGATAAAGTGCAGTTAAAAGCAGTATCCGGGCAAGGTGGGGGTTTTGGGATTTTAGTGTCATGCGAGAGTGCCCCCCCCCTCAGACGCAACATCGCGCAAGTACGACGTCATACGCCTCCACCTAAAGCAAGAAAAACGACCGGAAAGTGTGGAAACTTACGCCGTAGGCGGAGTCTCCCGAGATGTCCAAAATCCTGCTATGCGGCAGAGTACGCATGCCGCTAAAGTTAAAATCTAGGGTCCCGCAGCGACTCTACGTCTCTGCCTTGGTGGTGACCGCCGAATTTCAAACTGTGAGGCTTTGGAAGACGTATGTTCTCGCCTTTTCAGCGCCTTCTAGTGTGGATTTTGGGATTCAGCGTTGCGGATAAATCCCGGTAGGTGAATTTTCTGGAGATCGAGTTTTTGCCTGGATACCGTCGTTAATTGGAGCCTTTGGCCTGTAGTAAACCTTCATTAGGGCATACATATCTCTTGAGGTGGACCGAAGTTGACGTCATCGCGCTCCAGCACATTGCCAGGGGAACGATTGATTTGAAGCAGATCACTTACTGAATGTTCGTTTTCAAAGGTGGAACGTTTCTTTCATTTGTGCATTATTGGTCAAATGGATAGACTAATGCGTTTCGAGCGGCAAAGCCGTGGTTCGAGTGCGGATAGCGTCACTATTTTTTTCTACTTGGACTGGCGACCTTTGATAGCGGCCGTTATCGAAAAATCGATGACAGCAGCTATCAGAGATTTCACCTAGCAAATAACGAGATAAAACAGATATACATCAATTTGGCATTCATACGTAGAAAAATTACACTTAGCGAAAAACGAATAAAAAGATAAAATTACCTCTTTGTCATCTGAAGCGGTTTTTCCGTAAAATGTATCATCTGTAAGAAAATTGCAAAAAAGCCTTTTTTTGATTTCCTCGCGCAATCAGCTGTTCATCGACCCTCACTCATTCTTGGCACGGCAAAAGAACGTCAGCTGCGATGTTTCGTAAGTTACTCGGGAGCAAACTACAAAAGTTTTTTCTGTGCTCTCCTCTTTAGCACAGTATTTACTTTATGTCATCGTTGCCCGGCTTATCTCCGATGACTCGGTCGGGAGCTGATCTCCCTGCTGGGCTTGATCTGAAGCTCATAGGGTGACTTGCGTACTTACACCACGGAAAAGTGGGCAGTCCTCATCTCACCCGAGCCTTATATGAGGGCCTCGGGGGAGATCATCTCCCGAGCTTTACTACGGGCCTTTAAACGTCCATGTTTTGTTATACCGTTGAAGGCAGCGTATGAACAATTATGCCTTCAAATTTTTTTCTCCCCAGACCTTTTCATAATGCCAATTCTACCTATGGCATCAAAAAAGTGAACCCTTAAAAACTCTGTTTTATAAGGATTTACTTGAATTGGTCGCCTCAACCTACTTGTTGAAACAAGTTTGAAGACGTTGAATAGTATGCCTTCGATTGATTTGCAATATGAGAACGCTTCGAGAACTTGGAAGATTTTATTACAGAAAACGCAAAACATGACAAAGTGGGCGTTTCGCTGCTTTCAAGGAAAGCGTTGCTATATTGCAGTATAAAAGAATCCTCATGACATGAGTGCTATCACTTTTGCCAATTCTTATCACTGTTTTTCCTACCCTCATAGCCTCACTTCCTTTGATTTTTTTGACAGATTAACGGCGGTCTCTCCTTACTTATTTGCTTGCCACTTATAATTGAAGAGTTAGCAGTGTTACATTCTGTCGACGACAAAACTCTCATGTACAGGATGTCCAAAAGTAAGTACACACTTTTCAAACGATAACAACTTGTTTCCCACAAAATCTTTTGCTTAGCTTTAGGTATTATTCGGTAGAGTAGGCCATAGCTTAAATTTACCTAGAGTGAAGTGCTCAGTTCTCTTCATCACTGTAGGACAACGGTAAAGCTTTTGCACCAGAATGAATTCTCAACGAGCCAAAAACCTTAGCATTAGGCTGAACTGAGTCGCTGATTATGAATTTGAAAATTGCACTTAACGCAAAACTTTTTCACAAGTTATGCCAGGTAGACGGCAATAAAGTTTTTCGACATGTTTCGAAAATGTGATTAAAATCATTTGAAACGCTTGGAAAACTTTAAAAAGGTGTTTAATGAAGTCAGCATGTATGAAAACATCTCTGCACAACTTTTTAGAATTTTTTATAATTTTTTCTGTAACGGATTATTTCATAGTGGCGTTGTACGCTGGAAATTCCTACCGCAATCCAACAGCAATGAAGAGCGATGGGTGATTCGCTCCATACTGTGAATCTAACAAGGGAACCGTGTCGAGTCGAAGTGGGCTTTCCAGATGAGACCCGTACTGCTTTGAAGAGTATTAAGCGATGATTCCAAATCTGCCTTCCAAATCTGCTAAGCGCCTCTGGACGTCGAGTTGTCACCGTTCATCGGAACGAAAAATGAATGCAGAATTTAGGTAAAATTGATTGTTATAGTCCTTCCAGCGCTCAGATAAAGCAATGTTAAGTGCATATTAAGTAAAATGTGTCCATTGCATAAACAGCTCTGATACTTGACACTGGACCATTTGAGCAAATTTGGGCGATTTTGCTTCAGTTTTGCGTTCAATTTTTTGACCTGAAAAACGAGCATAACTCGGCGTCCAGAGGCGCTTGGCAGATTTGGAAAGCAGATTTGGAATCACCGATTAATGCTCTTCAAAGCAGTATGGGTCTCATCAGGAAAGGCCACTTCGAGTCCGCACGGTTCCCTTGCCTACTCTACCGAATGATACTTAACGCCAAGCAAAAGAATTCTTAGGAAGAGAGTTATTAACGGCCAAAAAGTGTGTACTTACTTTTGGAACATCTTGTATATGGTTTGCTTATACTTTTGGGTGATCCTAGGTTGTGAGATTCTATAGCATTTTCATTTGAACATCGCCGAATTTAGAAGGATCAAAGAAATGAAAATAGCAGTAAATTTCTTGACGGAATAGCATCTTTCTTATGGAGTTAATCTGCCGCTGTCGCTAAAATCTCATCGACAACATTAAAAAAAAAAAGAATAGGGTGCAGATAATTTTATCGAGCCATGAAGTGTGGAAAAAAAGCCAGTGTGGAAAAATGTCTGCATAAGTGAAATTCTGCTTTTATAGAAGTTTCACTCAAATTTGCCTTAGAGATATAGAAATGCCAATTATATCGATGTTTCACGAGACCTTTCTAAAAGCTACCGTCGCTGCCGGGGCAATAATTTCATGAGAAAGGAGAGCTCGCTCTTCTATACGAGGGTTTTCTAAGTCAGAAGGATTGTAGACATTTTGGTGGGGAAAGTGTTCAAGGTGTTGGAAGTACGCAGTACTTCAATCAAAAAACCTACTATAAATACTTTGAAGAATGCACAACATTTTTGCCGGATATAATTCAAGGCGAAAAAAAATATTTATGGCAGTTACAAGGTAGAATTCTTATAAACTAAAGCTTTGCCATTTTCAGAAGCGCAAAGAAATGCGTGATCTTTTTTATTCAAGGTAAGGAGGGCGAAAGAATTCCAAGACCATAAAAAATCTCTTGTTGGTGATTTGGAAAAGTTATGGGGTGTTAAAGCAAACTTGTCCGTGATATAGGAAAGCCTTTGTGAATCTTGGTTCAGCTTTGTTATTGGAGAGCTTAACACATTTGTACTGAACTGATTTAAGCCTCCGCAATGGTTGGTGAACTCCACAATGAACATCATCGATATCAGTGGTGGGAAAAATCTGAATATCTTATATATAATATAATATCTTCAGCAAAAATTTCGGGTGTAATTCATAGTATAAATTGATATGATCTGGTGTATTAGGGTGTCTCATGATTTTTTCGTTTTTACTACAACCGCCGCCTTTTTGTACCTTTCCTTCATCTGATGTGATAATCATGGATTGAATAATTGTTCGACAGGGCAAAGCAAGTTCTGCAAGGTGGCTATCAAAAGTCTGTCCAAATTCTACCCCACGTGAAGTTTTGAGTTGAAATCTTATAGTAGTCGAAGACGAACTTTTCTTTCAAAAATCGTACCTCCGACCCAAAATATCCACAAAAATTTTCCATTTGACCCAGCATATGCTTGACACATGGCTTGTTCAACTATACATTTTCGAATTTTTTCAATGGCTAGAAATAAAGAAAAATGAATGATGCAAAATGGCAAATTTCGCCCCCAAACCTCCTGAGCTCCTCCCACGCGCAGGTGATCATATAGTCATACATACAGAGGTACAATCAAGTATTCGGATCCTTTGCAGGTGCCCCAGTTCTCGAGAAATGCTGATGTTTAGGGTAAAAACAGTAAAAAATTATGAGACACCCTAATATTTTGAATTCACGTGTTCATGCAAGCTTTATTGGTGGGAGAGCAAGTTGAAGCACTCGCTTTAAAAAAAATAGTGGAGGATAAGATGAATCAAAGATGATATGAGATCAGCTGGTAAGTAATTTCTGACATGCAAATTTTCAGCTCTTCAATACTTCACTCAGACTATTCACGTGAACTTCTCAAGCCTTGTGAAAACTAGAAATCGTCTCGGAGAATTCCCCGAAGCCTTCAGGAAGTTTAAAAATTAGTGCTGAAGGAAAACGGAAGCTTTCAGAAGGCTTCATTCGCAAGACTTTCAGAGGGCATTAGATGAACTTGATGACTAGATATACAACATTGTAGCGATACTTCTGCTCTTTGGCTACGAAGCTGCTGCGTCCTCATTTAATTTCAAATATGACACCTTAGCAACGATGTCGATGTAGAAGTATAACGAAGTAGCACGAGTTCTGGATTTTGAAAAAAAAACTTTTCAAACATTTTCTCCTGAAATTTTTAGCCTTATTGCTGCTGACTTCTCTTTGGAAAGTTTCCATTTTTGCGCCACATTTCATCGCAGCAGTAGTTAAAGCACACGGGATGTTTGGCATCCATTGTATCTAGACAAGTAGCTGTTACTTAGCTAAGGTTTTTTTGTAGAGGCAGTTTCAAAATCTTTGTTATCACGTACATCCTTCTCTAGAATTCTCTATTAGTAAAAACATATATCCTGATTTTACCAGCTGCTTTACTGCCGCTAAGCGGTAATATGACCAACATGAACGTCTATCAATCAGTAAATGGTAAAAGGGATCAACAAGGGAAGTAGTGAATAGCTTACTTCTATTCAGCAGACTTACCCTTCTGCTAGTCTTTACTCCTCCAAGCAAATTGCAAGAAAATCAATAAATCGATAAGGTCAGTAGAAATGACTTATTGGCATAACCCCGCCACAAAGTTTGTGTGTACAGAGTCTCGTACAAATTCGCTGATTCTTTCCATCACTCTAAGCGGTAATAAAAGAGACTATCAATCCAATTTCATCAGGAGACATAGCTAACGTTTATCTGTAAAATCACAATTTTGAGTTTTTTGTTTCACTTAAAGCTGTGGTAAGATTGCATGGACTACCCCAATGAAATGAACTGCTGCTTATGGATTTTTGAAGCCACAAATGTGAAAATCTTCAGGCATTTGTGCGTGGTAGTCTGTGGAAATCCAGATCGCTATAATTCCTTGATTTATGGCCATGCAAATGATTGGAAGTAACAAAATCGTATTTACGTACCAATGGTGTATTCTATACCCAACTTAATCTCGTTCTTTGGAGCATGGCTTTTCGAACTTTTGAGGAACAATTCTGGCTATTCTGCATCCCTGCTTCGCTGCCAGAAAATAATTTTTGAAGAATAAACTTGACCATTTGCACTTGTCTTGCTTTTTCCAGCATAACGTACATTTTGTTAAAGTTAGCTGTAACATTTTTACACACTTCTGAATCTGACCGGAATTATTCATCAGCCTAGCTACTAAATTATGAAGAAAAGTATGATGGCAATCTTGCGAATGCCTTCTTATAAAATAAAGCACGCATTCGCCAATGTAGCTGCTCTGACCACTGTCTTCTTCTGGTTATTTTTCTACAGCATAAACGAAGTGGTACAGGACTTCGTTGCATACACTGGCGCTTCGGCAGATTCGCCTTTTTCACGATTTAAGAAACCGAAGACTTAAATAGGTAGCCTATTCAACTATTGAACAAACGCCTTGTCGACTACAGGGAAAAGCCAATTCTTTAAGAAAACAACGGTTACACAGGACGCAAGGCCTAATTGGTGCTCTCATTCACAGATGATAGAGATAGGAAACTGCTTTGCTGAATCTTCAACACCTTGATGACTGCTTCAAACTGATTTTCTGTACTGAGCATCCGGCTGACATCTTGAAACTATATGTTTATTCTCTTTCAATCTCAATCTGCTTGCTTGAGTGCTTCTCGAATTTAACCTTCAATATATTCATGCAAATGGTGAAAAGGTTTCAGAATGTATTCGATAAAGCTCCTTCTCGTTGTATTGATTCCATCATTAAACGCCTTTGTAGATTTGCACAGAACGACGCAGCTCCTCAGGTTTGTGATTGGTAATCATTTGATAACAAATCAAAAAGGTTTTGCAGAGGCCCGGACATACATCATGGTCTTTCTCATCTCTCTGTATCTCACGCAGGTTAGCGATATACTTTGTTTAGCTTGAGAAACAGATTTCGGGCTCGATTGTTGGGTTTTGGAAATTGGAGAGAGTGCCGCAGTTGCTACAGAATGATGGCTCCGGTTTTCCAAAACCTTAGAATTGCTCGACCTTCTTTACGAGAATACGACTGTAGGTGGAGTTTAATTGCACAAGCACCGAAAAACTTAAGCTAGATATAAATCACACAACTTGTCTTTTTGCTGTCTTTACCAGGGTAAAACAGAGGGAGTGGCACTAGATACGACCCCCTCAACTTGTGTTTCATCAAGGCCTTCGAGTATGTATCAACATAAGTAGAAGGTTCTGTAGAAAATAATGAGTGTTATTTCCGTAATTGGCATGTAAGTAACATCCGTAGACTAATAAGTTGTAATTTTCAGCGAGTTTTGCAGAAATACTGAGCCACCCAGCTGAAACCGTCATTTTCAAAAACAATCATCCTTGTCCCAAAGATTGAGTTGGCTTATTATTTTTGCAGAATTTATTCTGCACTGCACTGGACAAGCACTACTTCTTGTTACCCAAATTAGAGTCTCACTAAAAAAAGCCAAACTTTATCGATTTTGAATGGCTTCTTCGAAATATTTAGAGCTATTTTTGACGCTACCAATTTCCATATATGAGCCATAGCAGATAAGGTGCCCTATAATGCAGCTTTTTCGGGAGAATATCTTGAAGCCATAGCTCACATGGGCGCAAAACTCTATCGAAAGTTCTTCTGTAATTATGCAAAAATGAGGAAAAATTGTTAAGCTTATTCTAAGCCTAATTTGATCACTTCTACTATATTATACAATTAATTAAATAAATAATGTTAGTCACTTCTACTATATTATACAATTGATCAATTGAATATCCTCGAAAATCACTCGGACAAGATAGTTACTGGCCAGCAAACGTTAACGTTCGATACAATTTTGCAACGCACTGTACATGGTGTCTCAAAAATGTGCCTTTTTTGATCGTTAACAACTCTTTCGTTTTCCTTATTTGCAGAACTGGCCTCTACTTAGATTTATAGCATGAAGCAAATCACCCACAATCTATCTTAGTTACAGTAGGATTACGGTAGGATTTGATGAGGGTTTCGATCCGCTAAAAGGGCATATTCTATTCAAAAAAAGTTAAAGATTTTGAAAATGCTTACACAGGCTAATCAAAGTCGCTGATTCCAGATGCGAAACTCGTATATTAGCGTAATGCTTCTTTAATTACGCCAGATACAACGTTTTTTTGATGTTCCTCAACGTTTTTTCCTGTTCCTCTGTTCCTTCGATTATACGATTTGGAAAACTCTCTCATAAGTTGTCCTGTAGAGGAATCTGCCTTCACGACCTCATACACAATCTTACAGGTCAAAGAAACTTTTTTCCAAACGACATTGTCGTTGTATGCTGCAAGCTCCTACCGTAATCCTGCAAATAAAGAAAGATCACTAATTCGCTTTCCAGCTCTACAGATTGTACCTTAGAAGAGTTATTTACGGTCGAATAGGCACAATTTTTGGGACACTCTGTTCTTTAGTGCTACCCTTAAGCAGAACCCTGTGAAGCCTAGTTTATGCCTGTTAGTAACTGAGATTGTTTATAGCAAGTCCTGCACGCTGCGAGAGTGGATGGACATTATTTGACAAAACCGAGGCCTGCTATAAGGTATGTATGACTGCTTTGAAACGAAATAATCAAAGGGCTAGAAAGTGCACAGTTGAAATGCACTTAAGAATTTGGCTCTGTGCCAAAACTTCAGCTGCTATCACTTTCACTATCAAGCGGGCATTTGTTCCACATCTTTTGCATTTCTAAAGAAAACTTTCTTGAGAAGAAACAGAAAAAATCGCTTTCTAACGAATTCTCGCTTTTTGTGTTAAAATGCTCTGAAAAAACCCTAAAAATTGCTTCAGCCACTTCTGTTAACTGACGCTTATAATTCAAAAATGACAAGCTGCGCGTAGTGTAAATATGTTAGATTATGGTTGTAAGTAGCTCATTATATATCGTCGAGTCATTCGTAACTTAATATGCGTACTGCACAATATACACGCTACCTGACAAAGTGCAAAACTAGAACCTGCTCATTTCCAGTGATTTCTCCATGTTTCCTTTTTTTTTGTTTTAGTTGGTTATATGTTAGTCAGTGGAATACATTTCTACATTTTGTTAGGCTGAAAAATGTTTTATTGGGAAGTTACTAGTATGGGTGCCGTCGCTAATAGGGCTTAGTGTGCAGTCTCACAAGTTGAATTAAAATGACTCGAGGTTAGTAATATCGAAATTTGGCATTACATATGCCTTACCACAAATCTATCTTCTGTTGTCTCAAGCACTTTAGAACACCTTGCTGGTATTTATGCTTAAAAACCAAACCTTTTACATTTCTATGGAATTTAGGCATTGTCATCCTGTCGCAAATACTTTCTCACTGTTGGATATCCATCTGTCTCAAGAAAACATGAAATCAGTTTGAAACTTGTATTTCAACAAAAATTCTAAGCCAAGTTATATGTAATTTATTAGGGTGTCCCATTATTTCGTACCTTTTTTTACCTTTTACATCAGCGTTTTTTGAGAACTGGGGCACCTACAAAAATACATATACATGGTCGCACTTCTCTATGTATGAGCTTTATGATCCTGTGCGTTGGAGGAGCAAGGAACGTCGGCGGAGTTTGCCATTTTACTCTATTTATTCTTCAATTGCCACGGAAAAAATACGGAAAGTGTATAACTGAATGTTTGATGTGTCATATGCTAAGACAGATGGGAATTTTCAGGAATTTTGGGGGCCTAGATACGATTTCCGACGGTAAAGTTCGTTTTTGACTGCTATCAAATTTCTGCTCGAAATT
Source organism: Cylicocyclus nassatus (assembly GCA_958299035.1). Classification (NCBI taxonomy): domain Eukaryota; kingdom Metazoa; phylum Nematoda; class Chromadorea; order Rhabditida; family Strongylidae; genus Cylicocyclus; species Cylicocyclus nassatus. The sequence continues at coordinate 12,082,310 of CATQJL010000112.1, forward strand.
TCACGTGGATTACGATATGGACATATTCTTGATAGCCATCTTGTAAAGCTTGCTTTGCCCTACCGAACGTTTACTAAATCCACATCAAATGAACGAAGAATACAAAAAGATGACGGTTGTAGTATGAACAGTAAAAATAGTGGGACACCCTAATAACTTTCCTTAAAAACAAATTTTTGAGAAAATGCGCGCACGTAGACTTTTGCAAAGGGAAAAAGCTCTTAGTAAGCGGTATTCAGAGAGGTTGCTAAAAAGATCTAATTTGCACAATCATCTAAGCACTAGTACCTTGTTTCTTACAGGGGAAGGATACTTGGATGCCGTAGCCAAACATAATGATTTGTATACCAAAAATGCGCTTTTGAATGCTGGTTCGTAGACTGTCTTCCATATCTGCGAAACGATAATCTGAATGGAGTTATGAATTTTTCATTTAAAATTGCGTTTTTGCGGAGGGTCAAAATCATCAATAAAAAAATTTCCTCTCCTTTTCAAATGCTGAGTATGATCCAGGTAGTCTAAATAAATATTACTACGTCTAAAATTTTCTTCAGTAGCATCAAACGGTAGGCTAGATCAAATCTGGTGATTTTTGCTATCCAAAAGTAGGCTAAATTTTCAAGGAAAAAAGTTCATAACTTTTTTCAAAAGATCGTTTCGCAGATTTCGAGCACAGATTCAGAATCTGCATTCGAAGGCGCACTTTTTGGTATACAAATCATTAGGAATGGCCGCGGCATCCAACTATCCTTCCCTTGTTAGTGCCATGCCTTAGATATCTCTTTAGGTATCAACACACGCCTCCAAATTGGCCCACGACACAAGTATGAGGTCTTTAGTTATATTATTGGGTTGTTTCAAAAGTTCTACCTGTTTTCGAACTTTGAATTTGATTCACCGTAACTCTTCTCAGAAATAATCTTTGAAATTGCTATAAACTGTTATACAATCTGCAAATCATCTTTGACTATCCTGCGCACTCTTTAAGATTATTGCAGTAACAGTGGAGAAGATTTTCTAGGCAAATCGAGGGACATCTCCTTGCAGAAACCTTCACTTTGCAAAAGCATAACTTGATTTGGAATATAGCTGAGTGGCACACTGCTCACAGTGTAGCCCATAGTCGATTGACCAGTACCGCTAACTTGGGTTTCATCAAACTCTTTCATAAAGATTTTGTGCTGAAAAATCCGAAAGGACCCATTTATTTTGCTCTTACTGAGGCGGCAAAAAATGCAATTTTTTGGCATTTTTGATTTTCTTCGCCGTTGACAAACCAAGAAATTTTTTCGTTCTTCTAATGCAGTTGTTCTAGCTTCAATCTTACTTTATAGAGTAAAAGTTCCGCGATTGCAAGATGTTTATGATTTTTATGCGACTTGAAGGGACCATAAAGACAGGTCATGTTTGAGCTAAAAATTTGTAGGTTCAAAATTTTCCTGAAATCATATCTCAATGAGCGTTTCGTAGCACAAGTCTCCAGCATACATTTTGTATGTTTTAAAGGAATTTTTTCTTTTGTCTGTAGATTTCACGGCAATAGAGCAAAGAGAAAACTCCCACATTTGTTTCGCTGTCAAAAAAATGCCTGAAAATATGCCTGAAAAACTAGAAGAGAAGAGCTTTTAAATGATATAAGCATTGTTTATGAAAAATGGTTCCTTCCTCCAAAATCGGCAGTTTAAAAAAAGGTATGGGAAACGGGTAGAACTTTCGAAACAACCCAATATAATGCCAGGGTCTGGTGAGCAGATTCGTAATCCCGCAAAACTCTCTTGTTATAGCGTAAAGGATACTTCTTCTAAGCACAAGCTGCACCTTTTCTAGTTACAACGCGTCTTGCTTGTTGAGACCAAAATTTTTGAAGCTGTACAGGGACGAGAAAAGCGAAGAGGAGTTTCCAAGCACATCACAACTTTAAAAACACTGAATCTGGAGCAAACTTTTGTGAAAAGCGTGAGAAATTGGAGACAGGGTTACGGCCATTATGTTTCATTACCGTGGTTTATGATTCCCTCGTGGAGAAGACTATGTTACGCTCTTTTTTCCTGTCCTCCCAAACGAGTCGTTTAGTCAACAGCAATGGTAGAAAATATCAAAAAAAAATGTTTTCCACCTCTTTTTTGAACGTGATGATTCTATGACTTTTAATTTTCCTGTGCTTAAACTGATCTTATTAGCGCTTATGCTGCAACACATTATTTTCGACATCATACCATTCGCCGAAGACAAGCCACTTTGTTTACCATATTATGACGATTATGGTTTGTGTATCAGCGCTATTGTCTATACGCCTGACTTTATAAGCTTCTAACTTTGCCAGTTTTTGGTCTTTTTGAGCCAAATTCTGCCTTCTGTCAAATCTTGCTCCCCATAACTCTTCAAAAAATCATAAAGTTTGCTCAATTCATTCTTAGGTGATCGTGCATCCCAAAAAATGTTCCCATAAGAACCATCAATTAGCTGCCTTTCGATCTAACACGTTAACTCCAGCAAATTTTGAGGTGCTTATTCGAAATTGCCATGTTCAAGTGATCGAAAGACACGCAGAATGATGCTTCATATGGGAACAATTCTGGGAGATGCACCATTTGGTGTGTGAAGCATCTCACGCCACGATTGTGAAGTTGAGCTAAGAGGAATTTCGCGCAGTACTATCCAGTTCGCTGTGCGCCGATTTCGAAAGAAGAGAAGAAACACCGTCCCTAAACGAGAGGCCAGCAACTGCGCTCAATGCAAAGATGGCGAAACGGTTCCTAGAAAGAATCCGAAAGAATTCATGAACCACAGTGCGTATCAAGCCAGTTAGACATTCATTCTACTCTTTTTTCATTTCTATAAAACACTGCCAACAAGAAGCAAGTTTGTTTTTAGCAACTTTACTGTCATTCTGGCGCTTATTTGTTCACCAGTGCATCATCTCTGCTTTGCAGAGGCTCGCACTGGTTCTACCACTCAAATGCCCTACTCATTCTCGCATAATGATGACAATGAAACTCACCGCGCAATGCCGACTATGGCGAAGAAAATGTAAAACTACTTATTCTGAAAGCTTTTTCATGTAAAATCGGTGATTTCGCGTGGATGAAACTTTTCGCAGAAGAACGAACTAAATTTGAACAGGTTTCCATTTTTTCCTGGTTCTATCAATTGTCGTATAAATGATAAACACCATTAGCTGCGTTTCAAAAATCTCATGAGATGCTCTGGTGAAACCTTGGGAAATTGACTACTTATGCAATCAATTTTTCTTGGCGCCTTTTCAATAAAGTAGTAGAGTTTTGATCACTTTTTCGGGCCTAAATTCATTGCATATTTACTTGCCATATAAATCCATGACTCCGCAAAATGTGACTACGGGCCCAATTTTGAGGGCCAGAAACCAACTGGATCCGTTTAATGCGCGATTTCTGAGCGATCCACTCAAAATCTGTCCGTGCTTTCGCATGTTGGACTTTCATGACAGTAGCATGCGCTATGCAAGATTTAAGCTCAGAACACTGATTAGAATCCGTACGAATTTCGTAACAGACACACTCACACATACACACAAAAACACGTAAACACCCCTTAGCCCGTTATTAGAGGTAACCATTGCGTCACCTTTTTTATCTATATGCCATATTCATTCCCGCATAACATGGCATTGAAACATACCGCGCAATGCCCGCCTTCACGAATGAGACGTAAACAACCACTCATTCCGTAAGCTTTTTCGTGTGAGATCGGTCTTCTGTGTGAATAAAACCTTGGAAGATGAAAAACATATGCAGAATTATAACAGTTTTGAATTTTTTCATGGCTTGGTAGTCTCCATAAAAATAATGTCCACTGCGAGTTACATCCCTGTGCATAGATCTTCTCAAAAGCTCAGGCAAAAACCTGGTAACTTGACCATTCACGCAGATAATTCGTTTTGGCGCCTTTTTCGTGTGAAAATAGAATTCTATCACTTTTTTGGGCTAAAGATCATGGCTTGCACATTCACTTGCCAAACCATATCACGACTTTGCAATAAGTTGTAATACGGACCCAGTATTGGGCGTCAGACGTTAAGTGGATCCGTTTGCGGGTGCGATTTTTGAGGGATTTACTCGATGGATCTAGTCGTGCTTTGGCATAATGAATCTCGATGGTAGCAATGCGTGTTGTGCAAAAAATTGCGGCTTGAAACCTTGTCTGTGACGTTCTGTTAATTTCGTTATAGACAGACACACACACACACAAAAGCACGTAAACATCCTATATAAGTCATGATTATCTTATTTTTACTTTGTATGCATAACATTCCTTAGGCTTTGGCCATGCTTTGCCTGTGTTATCCGTGTTACAGTTGTTACCAGTGTTACATAGTGTTACTCGTGTTATCTGTGTTACTAGTGTTACTAGTCTTACCCGTGCTACTAATGTTACTAGTGTTACTCGTATTACTCACCGGTCAATGAAACTGCGTTTTAGAATAAGGCTATATTTTCATTCCACTACACAAAGTAACACGGGTAGCACTGGTAACACCGGTAACACGAGTGACACGGGTAAAAGATTCGGACTAGCCAGATGCCAGATGCCTTAGCATCTGGCTAGTCCGAATTTACGGTCTGTGCATAATGAGAAGTCTGAGCGGCTCCTAACGGCGTTATTTCTTCCTCTGAACATTATGGTCTATATCCAAAGTTCTTTCCAGATACCCTCTCGTATTTGAGCGGCCCGATTCGAGCAGGTGAGTATTGCATGGCCTCGCCTGGTCCTAGCGCCGCATTCGCAAACGTGTTTTCTGACCATTTCCCATGCTTAAGGAACGATCGAAGCTCGCATTCGAGCCCCAGTAAACGCTTGAAGCTCGCCTCTGAGCATTTTCAGCTTGGAACACAAGCGCTTTTTCTTGAACCAGTGCGTCACCTCCGCTTCGCGGATGTTCGCACTGGCGTTTCTATCCGTATGCCTTTCTCATGTTCACATAATGATGACTTTGAAACTCGCTACGCGATGCTGAACATCATAAATGAATCGTAAACAACTGATCATTTTTGAAGCATAGTAAAATCGATAATTTGACAAGTTACACTATCTCGCAAAGAACACCTGCTTTGAATGGATTATCGAAATTGTTTTGACTTGGTAGTTGTCATAAGGATAATAGTGACTGTGAGCTACATTTCCCTGCAAAAATCTCTTCAAATTTCAATTTTAAACCTTGTCAAAAACTATCTACACGATCACCACTTCTTCGTTTTGCTTGCCAAAAGTCGCTTGGACACGTTTGACGCGCAGATTTAGAAGGATCCGCTTATCGAACCGACTCGTCCTTGTGCATAGTGGGCCTATATGCTGGTGCGGTATGTTATGCAATATTGTAGCTCGATAGGTTGGCTGCAGCTCCCTCTATGAATTTCGTGAGACAGACAAACACACACACGCAAAAAAAGACAGACGCCTAGCGCTTTATTATAAGTCATGGTAAGCTTGGATAAGCACTAAAAATAATCAAAATTCTGCCGCTCCGGTATAGGGCAGCACATGCTTTAAGAAGATCAGGTTTGCGCGGCGTCAGTAATAGTCAAAATACGATTACCATTGCATTTTGAAATTAAAATAGTACATTACATATGCATCACTCACAAGTTGTCTTGTAGGTACGCTCATATCAAAAATGCTTTCTCTGAGCACAATTTGCTGCCGTCTGATTTTTAAAACGAAGTTTGATTCACACCAGAAATCGCATGTCCTTGAAAGCAGCTCTATCCAAATCTTCATCTCTAATGCTTCAGTCATTTTATGCTTCTCCATGGCCTTGCTTTGGAATATGAGGTGCAAATTACATAACATTGCCACGTCGCAGAGTTTTGAATCAGACTTCGCGACTTACGCAAAGTGCGCACGTGTGCACAAAGATACGTATGCCGCGCAGTCTGGCTCCACCCGAAACCTGCATCTGGACTTTCAAGGCAGGCATGGCTTGATAGCGCTTTGATTTCCAGGTCCATTTTTTCTTCCGGGGCCACGCTAGAGACCTAGCCAACGCAGATGCCCTACTGCTTGTAGACTGTATTCTCACGCTTCACACCGCGGGAAACCGCCGCTAGGAGTCCGTAGCAGCCGCAGCGTCAGCAGCCCGTAGCGGCCGCCACAGCCCGTAGCCGCCACTGGCAACTTTTGTCATTAGAAGATCGCAAATTGGGTGTAGGGTATTAAAATCGGGGAAGGAGGGAGCGCTCTGAGTGGGTGATGACGAATTAGTAACTTGTCGATGCGAAGTTTCAAAAAAGCTAATGTTAAGCCATCTCTGCGCTAGTTTGTATAATATCATGCCTTATGCGCTATCAAAGAGAACCAAATTGCTTCGCTATTAAGTATTACTTTTTGGATCGTAGTATATCAAAGGCACTGTGCTAGGGTGTCAATCGTATTTCCGGCAATTTCTCTCGCTATAACAACAATTGAAACAGTTTTTATTCGAACATTGCATTTTTTTACTTGGAAACTTTTTGGAACCAATACTTCTTACCTTTGACATCATATTTGCCACTTCTTGCGTAATGTGCACTCACATAGTTACTTGCAAAGTTCACTGTCTAAGTGCTTCACAGGTCTTCGTCGGGGAGACGTTTGAAGGTGCGGAAAATACGTGTAATGTTGTTGGGGGACATTTGGCACCAATCCACAACTTTGAAGAAAACAGATTCGTAGCCGGTAATGCTATTTTGCTGTCAATTGTGCGACAACATGATTTTCCAGAGTTGGCAAAAATGGATAAACAAGTGCCAGCCACAAATGGGAATGATTTTACTTGGATAGGACTACAAGATATGACAAACAGCAAGAATTGGACGTGGACTGACGGCACAAAAGTTGATTTCGAATTCTGGGGTCCAAACAGTCCGAAACGCGGATTGGGAAACTGTGTGCACGTATGGTATGGTATTTTCATATGCAAGGAGGTTGAATGGCTAGCAACGATTCTTTCTAAAACTGAAGAGTTTCCTCTGTCCAAAAACGGGATTAATGGTTTGAACATGCCATTTCTGATGTTTTATTTTTGATTTTGGAGTAGCTTTGTCAAAAGTGGATGGAGTGACAATGTGCAATAACGTTTTGAAAAGAAGTCTTCCTTTTTGTAAAGCTGCTTTTACTCCACTTTAAGAAATCTTATTAATTGAAAAATCTAGAATTAGATTACCATTTTCCTTCGATCAGAAAAATTGGTATGAACTGCTGCCTCGAAATAACAAATCGAAAACAACCCTCTTCAGTGAAGCCTTCACGAATTTGGAGATAGAGAGCGCGTGTCAGAAGGGAACAAACGTATCCAACAAACTGTGAATACGCCGGCCTGTTCTGTGACTAATAGCGTCAAAAATAAGTAAATCAAAGAAATTGAAAAGGCTGTTTTCAAAAACCGTCATTGCACTTATTCACTTATGTTGATGCAGCTCTTCTAAAAGCTTGAAATGTTTTGCACATGTTTTTACAATAGGCCAACATCGAATAGTCCCAGATCTTTTATAGGTTTTATTTGATGGATGTGACTCGCATAAGAAAATGCGAAATTAGCTAGCAATTATACATTTTTAACTAAGCGGCCGCCAACACCTGAAATTATTCGGTGCAGCTTTTCAACTTTTTCAAAGCTATGCATTCAAGTTTAAATATTTTAGTTTTTTTTGCGGAAATTTGCTGTTGTCGAAATTTTTGAATGTGCAGCGCTACTTCTGCTGGATCTAGCCACAAAGTTGAAATGTTTTAGCTTTTAATGAACATTAAATAACGTGCAGGTAGAGCAAATGGAATACTGGTCTTTTACTAGATGATCATCTTACAGAAATGTTCGACTAGCCGGCAGTTGCCACACAATGCCTTAAAATCATATTTTATTTCAGCAAATAAAGTCTTTAAATATAGTAGGATCAATAATCCAGCACCAGCAGCTTCAAAATTTGAAAGAAAGAGGCAGTACCGTTATTTATCCAGCATGCTTTGATTCTAATGAAATAAAAGTTTGATAATTTGAATGGTACATCTAAATATATTCGCATTATAAATTCGAAAGAGAATTTTACCTTTTTTTCGATAAAATTCGAGAACTTGATTATTGGAGATCAAGTTTTCCAACAATTTTGTTATGTTTTGTTCGAGTGCGTATTCGAATTATTTGATTTCGAGGCAGATCCAAACCGTTCGAGCCGGGTATGCCAGCCGATTTCAGACATGATTCTTTCAAGTATCTGACAAGGAGAGGATACTTAGTCAAAAGCACCAATTCAGATAAGACACATATCGTCTTAAAGCGCTTAAAACGCTGATTCCATATCTGTAGTTCCTAGCAGCGGAGCAGTTTTATAGAAGGAGTTATGAGGGTTGTTTCCCTTTGGGTTGAGGCGCCCTCCAGTAGGTCTCCCCTTATCCTACTGCTACCAACTGGTAGCAAGTGGCTAGTGGTAAGTAATTTGAATGAAGATTACATTAAGGATTATATTAGGTCGGTGCAAAAGTTTTGTCAGTTTTTTCAATCCATCGGCAAACAGGCTAGAATGAAGATAAATAAACACTTTAAAATGTATCCGATGCAGAATTTCTTCGCCTTTCCAGCTGCTAAACTCTCATTGTGTTTCTTTGCGAGAGTGACGAGATATTTGGTGGAAATTACAACCACTCGTTTTTACCATGTCCAAATTTCACCAATTTTCAAAATTTTTGTGTTAGACTTTCGGAGGAGCCCTAATAACCGTCAGATAGGGGAAACCTTTTGCCAATTTATGCAATTTTTTATAGCCCTACGGCTTGCCTTCCAGAATTTTTACGATTTATTTTTTGAAGTGACCAAATTTTACATTTAGCCTATTTTAACCTCATGGAACCTAAAATGTTAAACACTTCAGTCACCATTCGATTCAACTTTTTCTCCTCCTTCTAATAGTTGTCTTTTTTTGCCGAGACAGGCGAAATTTGTTGGGAAAATCGCAGTATTTCTCAAAGGAATGCGCACTGCCGTAACCTATGTTTCAAAATCTTCTTAATTTGAAGCAAAAATCGCTCATGTACTTTGTAATGGTAGCGGTAGAACTAATAGAGTGTTAAATCTCAGTATTTTGTAGGTTTTGCAGTGTTTGAGTGTAATAAAACGTTATGCGATTTTTCCAAAACACAAGACTTTTAGAAAAATATTTAACAAAAATCTGAAAAAGCAGCTGATAAATAGAAAAAAATTGCATAAGTTGGCAAAAGGCTTGCCCTATTTGGTGGTTATTAGGGCTCCTCCGAAAGTCTCATACAAAAATTTTGAAAATTAGTGAAATTTGGATATGGTAAAAACGAGTGGTTGCAATTTCCAGCAAATATCTCGTCACTTTCGCAAAGAAACACAATGAGAGTTTAGCAGCTGGAAAGGCGAAAAATTCTGCATCGGATACATTTTAAAGTGTTTAATTATCTTCATTCTAGCCTGTTTGCCGATGGATTGAAAAAACTGACAAAACTTTTGCACCAACCTAATAATACTCGTATTACTTCGATTTTTTTAACACTTCCAATTTCAATTAGCATCAGTATTATCCGAAATTTCAGGCTTTAGGGCTCTAGAGCCATTTGAAAGCTCAAGAATTGCGATAAAGTTGCATGCGAAGGGGATTGAAACCTTGACACTTTCTTTATCAAACAAGGCACTTACCACTAGGCCACTTGCCACCAGTTGGTACTCCTCTACAGTGCTCGTAGATAAGGGCGTCTTAACCCCCAAAACTAAACACCCCTCATAACTCCTTCTACAAACCCGCTCCGCTGCTAAAAATTACAGATTTGGAATCAGCGTTTCAAGCGCTTTAAGCTGATATGTGTCTCATCTGGATTGGTGCTTTCGACTAAGTATCCTCTCCTTGTGAGTAAATCAATCGAATATTTATTCAAAATTCACCATTCAGTTTTTGGGCATTCGATATTCGTTCACTAAATGTTCTGATTTTTCAAATTTTATTTAGTCATTTTATTCAGAATTTTCATATTTCGAAATTGTCCCACAGCAAATTATCCATTCATTACGAAACGTACTTGAGCTAATGAGAAAATCACAGGATTGAGGGATGACCATAACAGAATTATGAATGGTGGTCTTTGGTAATCTTTTGAGAGCTCGCTGGTTTTTTTTCTATCCTTGCATTCTCCCGTCACTCGGGGTCTGCCGCTCTCGTCAATCTTTTCCATTCTTCTCGGTTTAAGGCCTGCTCTTCTCTTATACCAAGCTCTCTCATATCTGCTTTGACTTTATCCAGCCATCTCATCTTAGGTCTTCCTCTTGGTCTCTTCCCTGGCATTTCCACTGACATGGCCAATCTCGTAATGTGGCTTTCTTCTCTTCGGCTCACATGTCCATACCACTGTAGACGTCTTTCTTGCATCTTCTTTACAATGGGTGTCACTTTCATTATGCTTCATATAGTGTCATTCGGGACATGGTCTAGCATCGTCACTCCTGTGGTCCATCTCAGCATTCGTGTTTCCATTACACTGATCATTCTCTCTTCGTCACGTCTACATGGCCAGCATTCGCTTCCGTATAGGGCCGTCGGTTGAACTGTCGTGCGATATATCAGGGACTTCAGCTTTCTTGGCATCCGCTTATCACATAGGACTCCTGTGAGACTTCTCCACTTCATCCATGCTGCGTTCACTCTACTGCTTATCTCATCGCGGAGGTTGCCATCTGCGGAGATACGGCTTCCCAGGTACTTGAAGGAGGTGGTCTTCTTGAGTTGCGTGTCTCCGATCTGGATTGTTCCGGGTGTCTGTGTTCCCAGTTCCATATACTCCGTTTTCGTCATGTTCAGCTTTAGTCCATGCATCTCAAGCTGATCCTTCCACTTCTGCACTTCCATCTGAGAGAGCTCGCTGGTTTAAGTGCAGTAAAGACATAAAAGTTTGAAAGAGAATGGAGCATTAAATGCGACGAAGGTCTTCCACAATTCCTCGCTTTTTTTCGGGATATGACGCTTGAAAAGGAGGAATTACCTGTGATATGACCTACCGTATCAAATGTGAAAAAAAAGCATGGATTCAGAATTAGGCAAGCTCCTTAATTTGTCAGATCACCCATTATTAGACGAAAGCAGGTTGAGGCGGTCACCGAACCGTGGCATAAATTGTGACTCATGTAAAGTTTGACGTCAGACTCTGAGAGCATAAACACACAAACATCCCAGAAAACTTGTGAATCTTCAACATCATTAGTGATAGAGCACGCAAAGATTCATTGCATGCATACTGTACTTTTAGGCTAAAATTAAGAAAAAAACAAAAGCCGTAATTGGCAAGCTCAATTCTACTCTCTACGCGCATGCAAGCTGCTATCACAAATCTACGAATTTAAAGTTATGAAAATTGTTTCTGTGTGCCTTGTCGTCAAAGAATATTACATAAACCACAAAAAATTGGAAAAAAAGATATGTATTTTCAAATTTCGGCTTTCTTTTCAATTTTAGCATGGACGAATACAGCAACACGCATATGAGTGGGTTGTTCTTATGGGTTTAATATGTGAGACTGATCTCAATGATATTTTTGGAGAGGAGCTGCGATTCTTTTCAAATTACTATTTTAGCTCTGAATCTTGCAGTCAGATTTTAGGAAGTTCTCTGATGGTGATCTTGCGAAGCTTGCTTCGCTTCATATAAGAATGGCATACATTTTTTGGGATTTGATTACGGTTTTGTGAACAGCAGTATAAAAACTCTCTTCAAAGCTTCTTTGAAGTGTCAGCATTTGGTATCTAGCCACATTTTCTCTAAAGAATGCCATACACCATTCAGATAAATCAAACATTTCATATTAATTGTATTATATCGTAGCGACAACCAAGGTTTTTATCAATTCTTTATTGGCTAGCGTTTTCGCTTTTATTTTTTCAATAAAATATGTAATTTTTATTTCTCCTTGGTTGCCGCCTGAATATTTTCTATGCCAAGATTTAGAAACAGCCGACTTGGAATAATTTTTCACGTCAATATTGACCTGTTGTCATTGCTAATTGTCTTGAAGGATATTAACAGAAACATTGAGCATAGCACTATGTTGCAGATGATAGAGTTTTCCACGTCCAAAGCTTTGAATTTCCAAGTTTCAAAAATTCATTCAAAAAATTCAGTACATGGATATCCAAATATATGCCTTCATGGAATAAGCCTGTTCGCAACTTGGCCACTATCAATAGTTATTCAAACATCACTTTTCCCTGTTCTGTTGCTCTCATTCAACTTTCTTCTCCAGCTTTGTTATGATAAGTTCAGGTGAACCCGACACAAATTTTATTTCAGTTGATCAGTGATGATAACGGATGGGAATTATGGTTTCATAAATGGGGAGACTATCATTGCAACCAAAAAATGAGGACGTACGTATGCAAAAAAAATGGCTTTACATTAGAGTGATACCTGTGAGGTTGATCCAAAAGAAAAGCCCTGTCGCGGCTCCGCGATGCGAGCGCTCCTAGAAGTAGGAGGCCGGGAGCACTGGTTGCTGCCGCGCTACACGGCGACGATAACGGCACTTTCTTACGTTCGCCGCAATCGCCGCTGGACCTCTCCTCGCCTTGGCGCGTTGCCAGCCAAAAGGCTATATATAGCGGCGGCGCCTCATTGCAGCGTCTGTTCGCTTTCCTTTTCGATCGATAATCTTTTCGTACGTTTTCCATTGTGCTCGTGCCTGGCAGTTAGCTCCCGCTTTTGATGTTCCTTCTGCGTTAGCGGTCGAGCGGATCGGAAGTTGATTAGGATCGAAGTGTGATTTGGGATTCTTTTGGACGAGCTACTTTTGAAACCTTTGGAATTTGATATCTTGTAAGCTTCGGGAGCGGAGAGGCTGTCGCGCCTGGTATCCGGCGACGCGCGGCGGATCTGTTTTGGTGAAGCCTCGGGAGCATATTACTTGTTTGTGTTTATAGTCGTGCGCATTGGTAGCACGGGATGGGGCAGCTCGTCTCGTGTTGAGCTTATTTTCATTCAGTAGTTTAGTCTTGATTTTAGTAGTTCTAGTTTTCTTCGTAGTTTAATAGTAAGTTTTTATATAGCTTTTCATTATCTCTTTGATGTCATAAGGATAAAACGTTAGTAATTTAATACTGTCTCTTACGCGCTAGGGTAAACTAGTAGGATAGGCTGCGTCGTATGTTTTAAGCGGGCGAGCGTGCGGGTGTCCCGGGTAAATCTAGGTGCTTAGGGCCCACCGAGCCGCCACATGGTGCATCGTGGCCGAGCGCATGGTGGATGCGGTTTCCGTCCGCGTGTAGCGTTGGGTAGCCGCGTTGCTAAGTCGCATTGGGTAGATAACATCTCAGTAGGTTTTCGCGCACTATTAGCGCAGTTTCTAGCTATCCCATCCTCCATGCGTGCGTAACGATCCCGTAGTCTACCACGCCCCGCACCTAGTTTAAGTCCAGGCAAGCAGTGAATAGGGCATGCGTTCATGCGCGTCATTCAGGTGTCAGGTAACCCATTAGTTCTGCAGCCTTGAGCGTAGTCAGCGCGTGGGGTGAGCTAGTAGTAAGTGGTGGCAGCACTTTCAGCTATAAGCCCCTGGATCCAGCGTGTTGTCTTGCGCAAGGACGGGTATGACGGTGGACCAAGTCTATCTGCGAGTGTGAGATGGAGTCGTTGTGGCGGACCTTACGCTACTGGAGCACACGCCACTGGGGCATCACCGCTGGGAGAGGTAACTGTTGCAACGTTCGCCATGTCGTTCTTTCAGGTAGCCCTGACGAAGCTGTTTGCATTGCCTTTGTGTTATTCGCGCATTGCTACGGCATGCGATTCTGCCCTCGTTTGACAACCCTATTTTGCTCCTTACCTTTGCGCCTACTACGCACCCCTAGCGTGTTAGTTAGTAGTATGTCCCTCTTTAGGGTTTTTTAGCTTAGGTTCTTGCTCGTATATGTATTTACTCGTTTCATGTACTCGTTGTGTGCACGTATATTACCGTCGCTCCTGCCTCCTACATTACAGATATGTCGCTCCTTGGATTCCATAAGTCCCAACTCACCAGAATGGCTAACGTGCTACGCAAGAAGATCGCGGAAGCCGAACAGACCAACTTGGAAAGCAACGTCGCCCTTACCTTCAATACAGGCAAGGATTACGAATTTGTCATCAGTCGTAGACGTTTGCTTTCGAATTTTATTTCTTCCATCAAGTGTGCTGCTTCCTATCTACGCACTCAGCGGGATGAAGCTGAGGAGTTTGCTCGTCGGAAGCCGGACGAGCAGGGGGAGTTTCCCCTCCTCTTGGAGATCCACGCGCACTGGGACGCCAGTGAATTGACGGATCTCTTGGAGAAGGCGGACATTCTACTTGAGCGTTTGGATAATGAGATCAAACTCCTTCCGAATGCGGATGTGCTTTATGAGCGTTGCTTTTCGTCGATTGCTTCCACTGTCCCTAACCCCGCAACGTCCTCTTCTTCTTCTTCTGGTACTGCCCAACCCCAAGTGCCCGCTCAACTCGCGCAGGTTTCTCCTTTTCAGGATCGTCCATCGGATCCTTCTTCAGTCGCGCCAGTTGACCATGACCCTCTCGCGAGTGACGCGGGGAACCCTCAGCAGGGAAACCAGTGTCCGCGAGCCTCCTCTGGATTTGGCAATCCCCAATCGACCCGTCCTCCTGCTCCGACGAGCACGCATCCTTTTGGACTCCAAACCCTTTCGCCAAATCCAACTTCAGATCTCCCACTTGCATCGACGAGCGTTCTATCTTCGTCTACCTCGTATAGCCTACCCTCATTCGAGATACCATTCTTTTCTGGCGATATCGACGCGTTTCCTGAATTTTGGAACATCTTTGCTGCTTCTGTGCATAACAACAACAGCGTACCGGTAGCTGTCAAGTTCATGTACCTGAAGACGCACTTAAGAGGAGACGCAGCGAACATCATCACGAATTTCCAGCCCACTGAAGAGAATTATGAGGATGCAGTACGCACCATCCAGAGCACCTACAATCGACCGGAACATTTGCGAATGCGTCTTTGGGACAAGCTCAACAAGCAAGCGCCCGCAAAGGAGTCTGCGGCTTCACAGCGCGCTACGCTTGGCTCCATCAGAGCTATTTGGTCCCAGATGAAGCGCTTGAAGGAAGAATCGTCGATAGGTGCACTGAACACGATTCGATCGAAGTTCCCCCGACGTACACGTGAGAAGGTTGGCGAGATGAGGAATAAGGAAGACCAGATGTGGACGGTAGACGAGCTACTGACAGCATTTGATACGGTTATCGACAGGCTGCAGTTAGTCGAAGACGCCGATCCCACACCTTATGCCATCTACAACGCCGATTCTACAGTCCGTCAAGCTTCTTCTTCCCCGCATAGGTACACCAGCGATAGTCCGACGCGAAGTAGGCCGCAGTATCAGTCATCAGTCTGCCCCAGATGTTCGCGCAGCTTTCGCTTACCATCTCAGTACCACTCGACTAGAACCAGGACACCATCCCCGTACTACCCGCAACGTGCGTCTCGCACTCCAGCACAATCGCAGTATGTTGCAGACCAGGATGATTGTTGTGTCTTCTGTTTAGTTGAAGGACACCAACCGCAGGATTGTGTGGAAGTACCCGGTCCTAGGCAGCGAAGAGCCATCGTTGGCCAAGAGCAACTCTGTTGGTTATGCTTGGGTTACGGACATCTTGCGAAGTTTTGCTCTGCACCCATGTGCCTATACTGCGGTAAAGCTCACCATCTAGCGTTGTGCTTGAATCCACCACGAGCGCGTAGTTCGTTTCTTCCGCCGACACGTTTCCATCGTCGACTTCCTTCGCCTAAGCGCGTGCAGCTTGCGGAAACTCAGACTTCTCCAGACCACGCACAACACAGATCGCACTCTTCTTGATCACCCACCTGCTAGGAACCTGCCTTTTTTCTTCTATACTTTTTACAATTTTTTCATTTTTCTTGTATTTTTGCTTTTCTTTCTGTTGTTCTGCATACTTAGGTTCCCACGCACGGCGCTTCCCATCTGTCTGTGTGCAACGTCGCACGAGAATGCTGTTTCCGTACCATCTAAACTGACAACCTACTATGAGCGATCGTGACGCGCCTGTAGAGGACAGTGTAGGTAAGAGTAAGTAAAAGTTTTGGTTTTCCATCTATTTTTTGTAACTTTTACTTTTCCTTTTGCATTTGTCCCTTGTTGCAGATCACGCAGCTCATTTGATTTGCCGCGCTTAACCTGGCTTTTGACCGTAGCTGCACCTTTTGAATATTGTAGCCAGCCTTTGTGGCACGTCTTTCATTCGTTTTTTCTAAACGCGGAACATCGCTAGCGCGTCGCGCACATATCCTAAGACTACCCATGTGGTCGCGGGAGGCTGGACTACGTCCATTTTTGCGTTTTTTGTGTAGAATTATTGTTTTTGCCATAGTAACATCGGCGTAAAAAGGTTGCAGCATGCTAAGACCCAGACCATCGGGGAGGAAAACTATCCCTTGCCCTCTTGTGTGTAGTCATTTCGCGTTCGCGCGCGCCTTAATTTTCATTTAGAGTTGCAGGCGATAGAATGTGGAAGGGTCAGTAGCCGTGATGGCAGAATACCACTGACGATGGTCACTGAACGGCAAGCACTGTTTCATCTAAGCTCATTTGGCCTCGCAAAGTTTATGTGTTACAGTACTTACCAACATGGTAGCACGTTTGGCCCGTCAAATCAACTGTGTTTGTTGCCTACCTCAACGACGTTGGTCCTCGTCAGTTACGAGTAGCGAGCAGCCTACTACCCAGACACAATCCGATTATGATTACTTGATTTTGTGAATTTATTGTATTGTTTGTTGGATGCGCTTCGTGCGCTCTTGAAGTATGTTTGTTGATGGGCACGGGACGGGTTATCTTCAATCCATTTACTCTCGACGCGCTCTTACTGTGCTACCGATGGATACTTACTCAATTCTTTTTCGCTTTATCATCCAAAATTTCGGCTAAAGGCATTAACCGCAGATCCCCGGTGCTATCACGTAACCACCTCTCGAACGCCCAAGCCCACTGCTTCTGGGGAGAGTGTCGCGGCTCCGCGATGCGAGCGCTCCTAGAAGTAGGAGGCCGGGAGCACTGGTTGCTGCCGCGCTACACGGCGACGATAACGGCACTTTCTTACGTTCGCCGCAATCGCCGCTGGACCTCTCCTCGCCTTGGCGCGTTGCCAGCCAAAAGGCTATATATAGCGGCGGCGCCTCATTGCAGCGTCTGTTCGCTTTCCTTTTCGATCGATAATCTTTTCGTATGTTTTCCATTGTGCTCGTGCCTGGCAGTTAGCTCCCGCTTTTGATGTTCCTTCTGCGTTAGCGGTCGAGCGGATCGGAAGTTGATTAGGATCGAAGTGTGATTTGGGATTCTTTTGGACGAGCTACTTTTGAAACCTTTGGAATTTGATATCTTGTAAGCTTCGGGAGCGGAGAGGCTGTCGCGCCTGGTATCCGGCGACGCGCGGCGGATCTGTTTTGGTGAAGCCTCGGGAGCACATTACTTGTTTGTGTTTATAGTCGTGCGCATTGGTAGCACGGGATGGGGCAGCTCGTCTCGTGTTGAGCTTATTTTCATTCAGTAGTTTAGTCTTGATTTTAGTAGTTCTAGTTTTCTTCGTAGTTTAATAGTAAGTTTTTATATAGCTTTTCATTATCTCTTTGATGTCATAAGGATAAAACGTTAGTAATTTAATACTGTCTCTTACGCGCTAGGGTAAACTAGTAGGATAGGCTGCGTCGTATGTTTTAAGCGGGCGAGCGTGCGGGTGTCTCGGGTAAATCTAGGTGCTTAGGGCCCACCGAGCCGCCACAAGCCCTGTCGCTTTGATTTAGAAAAAATCGCAGTTGCTTCCTATGTGAATACTTTAGTTACAAAAATATTTTCATATAAGATAAAACTGATCTGCATTGTAGTGATATCCTCAGGGATCTCTGAGGACGATTCAGGGATAAAGATCCAAAAATGAGAGCCACTTCAACTCTTCAAAAATTCGGAAAACATGTTCCATACAATCCATGTAAGCCGCTCTTTTTAGTAGTGCCAAGCTTGTGCTAATCGAGCTTTTCTATAAAAAGTATGATGCGTGATAAATGCAAAAAACCGCAAAAATGATTATTTGCATCTGATTTTTTTTTAGATTTTTGACAACTTTCCAAAATTCAAAGTTGGAGTGGGTCTCCTATTCGAATTTTTATCTCTAGAGTCCATCGTCGTCAATGATTTGCGAATATGCTATCAGAAGCAAATCAGTTAAATTTTTCCATCTGGGGATGTTTTTGCAAGTAAATAAAAACAAAGAGAGCCATTAAATCTTTCAAGAGAGCGACACAATTTTCTGATCAACCTAATATATATTGATTGATGTGGTCGTTGACTGAGATTGACATTTTCGCAATAACAAAAAAGCCATAAATAAATCTGATTCTGTTTCGAGAAGGTTTCTTCACCATTCTACAACAAGACGGACTCTACAATCGGCAAGAAGTGATAATCGAATGACAGGTGCCAGATTGAGCAGAACTGTCACTTACAGTTAGATGAAATCTCGAAAATCTTGCTGTTGCAGTGATGGTCAAGTCTTTGCTTTCGATAAAAAGAAAAATGCGCCTTAGAGAAAAACTTCCAAATGTTGCTCTTTTGTAATAACGGAAGAATCTGACGGTGTCAAGAAGCTGCTGTAGTCACGATCTTTTTTCGTACTTAATCTGACAATACTTTCCAGTTCTTTGTTATCACAGCTGAAAACAGGCAATCCACAGAAGTGAATCTGCGTGATTCTTTGATTACGCTAACGCTACATCGTTATGTGGGGTCATGGAGTACAGCCAGTTTTTCTCTATAAATAAAAGTTATCATAAAGACGAATAGGTAGTAGGTTCGTGGATGAGCACCTTGAGAAACATACACTCTTAGATAATATTACTTATACGATTGCCGTAATTTCAAAAAATGGCCCAAAGGTCTTCCAACAATTCCCGCTTGCAATGGCAAAAGTCGCTGTGCAACACTGAATAACTTGGTGCATCGTGCTGAATAGAATAGTACGTTACTAGGTTCTGCAGAATAGGAGGTTCTCAGTTCTACAATTTAAACTCATGTCAAAAATGGTATCGTTGTTTCTAGAAGTATCGTGAGTTGTGCTTACTTTAGCACTTGCGTATTTCAAGGATGTTAGGCATACAACAAGGCATTTGATAATTATAAGCCACTAGCTGGCTTACCCGGCTCCGCCGTATGCTCCGAATAGAAAATTCCATTTCTTAACCGATCCGGACCAAACTTGGCACACTTACACTTCAGGCCCCGGTAGGTGTCACAGTCCACTTTTCGTTATCGATCGATGTCGACTTTATCGATTTTTTGCAAAATTTGAGCTAGGGGGCTGGGATTTGGCACAGGGGGCAATCGAGCATGCTGATTACGAATACAATATTAGTTTTCGAAACCGTGCATTACTTTTATCGATTTTATCGATTTGCAAAATTTGAGCTAGGGGGCCGAAATTTGGCAGAGGGGTGTAATCGAGCATGCTGATCACCCCCACGGGGGTGATCAGCATGCTCGATTACCCCCCTGTGCCAAATCCCAGCCCCGTAGCTCAAACTTCGCAAAAAAAATCGATAAAATCGATAAAAGTAATGCACGATTTTAAAAACTAATATCGTATTCGGAATCCCCATGCTCACTTACCCCCCTGTGCCAACTCCCAGCCCCGTAGCTCAAATTTTGCAAAAAAATCGATAAAATCGATATCGATCGATACGAAAAGTAGCCTATGACACCCGCCGGGGCCCGAAGTGTATGTGTGCCAAGTTTGGTCCCGATCGGTTCAGAAATGGAATTTTCTATTCGGAACATACGTACATACAGACATACATACAGACATACAGACATTCAGCTTTATATATAAGATTACTCGAACAGTACCCAAATGGATTTCACGTTTTATCAATTTTTTGCTTGTATTTGGATCCTAGCTCTCCGATGAGCACTTGATGGTACATTCGGTTTCACTGACTACTTTCGAAAGTTTATACTATTTGAAAGCTAAATGGCGTCGACAGTACTCCTTGCAAGTATGCTCTAAACGCCTTCATTGAAAGCGATCAGGCGCTGATTCCTGATTACTTTATTGCTCAATCAAAAGCAAGCACCCGATCTGCCTATTCGTCAGCAATTTGTGTACTGTCAAGTACGCCATAACGCATCTAACGCATATGAGCCTCATTGATATTAGTGAGGTCAAATTTGTCCAATTTCGAAACCATTCAAACTTTCAGCCCTGTTGTTTTCTTCATACTTAGCCGTTCAGCTCTCCTTCAAATAGTCATAGATGATTTTTTTTATATGACTTCACACTCCACTGTCATCCTAAAGAAGTGAAATACTTGGCTCCGCTCGGTCTCTTTCGCCAAATTATGATAGTTTCTGCCTTATGTCTTGATATTGAGAAGGTCAAAAACCTGATTGAGAATTTGCGAAAAAAGATTCAAATCGTTATGGTCGAATTTTTTCATTGAGTAACAAGATAAAAAGTAATAGGTACTAAGACCTTTGTCAACAATACACTCATTTTTGGGTCAAATTGTTCGGTTTCAGTTCTTGGTAATCTATATTATGTTGGAGGCCATCTTTGATTGTAAGTGAATGCAGTGTTTATTTTAATCAGCAACACCTCCGTATGAACAATTCAAAAGAACTTCTTCTACGACATAAAACGTGGATGCAACGTCATTTCATAGGATGCTCTCGCATTTATTGTCTGCAAAGCAGAGATTCGGAGTAACTCTAAGAAAAGCTATTTTGGTTGAGATACCCTTTCCATATGGTTCCTATACCCTTTTGAAGAACATTGGACGCTGTACAAAAACGCTTAAAAGTAAGTAATCAATGTTATATCAAGTTTATTCATTATAAGAAAGGAGTACAGTCAGCGGAAATCCGCAGAGGTGTTTTGTAGAGTTTTTCGAAAACTTTATGCCATTTGATGGTTGGAAAATTGGACATTCAAACGATCATAACTTCTTTCGGAGAGTCGTTCCAAAGGAAAATAGTAGAACCATCGCACAATGCTCTCAAGAGTGCTAAAGGAGCATTTGAAAAGTCACTTCGACCTAAAGACTTTCCAGGTGAGCTGAAAAAATGTTGTACAAAATGCTACATTTGCGGAAACAGCTAGGCGATGACGAAACATAAAAACCCTGAAATTTGTGTGCATACCTGACTCATATTATTTTGTACAGTGATCAGAGATAAAGGAGATACAAATGATTTTCTGTTGCTTTGAAATGTGATCTCAAAATATGGAATGAATCCTGTTAATATTCTGAATATTTCCATCCTTTTTACATGATCAGGCTTCCCGTGATGAGTGTTGACATGACAGGAAAGGAAAGCTTGGTTTTTTGTAGGTTAATCAGAGGGTTGTGCATTGCGGCGCCTTCCTTCCTAGCTCAACTGCACTTCTACATTTTTGAGAGTAATGTTTATTCGCAGCATAACCAAAACAACAATTTTCGAAAAAATAAATCTTGACAAGCTTTGTGAGCGGCAATGCACAGCTTCGCGCACTGCACTAAAAGACTCAGAAGAGGCAAATGTCAAGCTCTGAGAAAACTGTTATGTCTGTATTATAAATGCTGCAATGAACATTGCGCGAGCTTCCATTTAACAAGGTTATGTACAGTCCGCTGTTGGAAGGAACCTCAGTGATTCTTGTTTGAAGAAAAGACATCTGCTAACTAATTGTAACCCGTTGATTCCGGTCAGCACAGTCCGTCATTTCCCAAAGAAATTCGGCGAAATACAAGTGACCATTCAAAGAAGTTTTCTAGAATCCTTAATATTTCAATATCTTATGTAAGATACTAGCAAGTATTTGACTGATAATGCAATGCGCACCAGTGCTCGAATCTAACTAGGCGTATTCGGTTTCACCCCTACCCGGCTCGTCTGTAATATGAGTTATTGCAGAAGGGATGAACAGATAAGTCAGAATCATGTATAATTGTTCCAACTACAGCAAACTCTTTTCTCGGGCTCGACTACATCTACGGTAAGAAAAATGCAAATGAGAAGATTAGTGAAAAATATTACCGTCCGTCCTGAAAGGTAATCATGTGTGCCATCACTTCAGTATCTTTGTATTAGCCGTAACCTATGGCGTAAATACAAAAAGCTTTGCAGCCACTGGACAAGGCAAGTTCTAAAATTATTTTTTTTGCAAAAGAGAAATCTGAAGCTGCAAAGGCTTGACAAAGATGTTTTATTGCCTACACCTTAAAATCGGATTTTCTTTTGTGATTCTCTCATTGAGCTATCACTCCTAAATAAAGAAACACGGTAGAGTCACATAGCGTTTGTATGAATAGTTTTTGATCTCATTTTACAATGCACCATGATATCTGATGAGAGAAGGATTACGATAAGATAAACAAGGGATTCAGAAAAAAACTTTTATGTTCTTGGAACTTCCGTTAGGCGTCCCAAAAATGTGCGATCAGCATTACGTCAAATAAGTAAATAAGGCCCCAATGAGTAAATATTTAATATGCTTGGAACTAGAAGGCTGCATGTAGACTCAAAGACATCGGTTTATTCTTCAAAAGTGGTTGAATCGTTTGCGCTGTCGCTTCAACTATGTCTTAGTCAGCATCTTGCAAGCATTTTTTTACATGTGAAAGCCCCGAGTGCAAAAATTGCTTGCGCACTGCCTGCGAAGACAGCTTACCGGTAGATCCTCTTCTTCTTTTATCTTGTCCGAACTTTTTATGGCTGATTTCAAACAGGATTTGAAAGAATCTTTGAAAAGAACCTATTTTTGAGGCTATTTTTGCGTAAGGAGGATGCCTCGGCGCTATCCTAGTCAAATGAGAGCATGACAGGCGTCATAGGTTAATTTCTTTCAATGGGACGGGCAGTACGTTTATCTTTAGGCACTGAATTCTTTGATTTCCCGTACTTGATCATGATTTGCGGAAATTGCTGAAGCTGCTCGGACGCTGCTATTGAGTCACAATGGAACTTGATTTGACAGAGCATGCTACTTATGCAGCAGCGATATATAGAAAAAAAAACCCAAGATCAGTAGGCTTGATACGAGGCGGTAAACTTCTTAGAGAGAGTATCTAGAAAGAATAATAGTTCCTTTGTAGAGAGTTGTAGCTATATTGCAAAAGACACACATGTGACATCGTCCTACTAAAAGCGTGGCAGGTTTTCTGTAGACTTGTGCACGGCGCTCAGATTTGTCCTATTATAGCGGAAACTTTGCCAGATGAGATTGGTGATAATCTATAGCTTACAATTCCTGCTCCATATGTTTTGATTGATTCTTCCTAAATTGTCTAATAGGATTATGTAGTGGAAATAAAATGTGGCAACGTAATAGCTGAAACATCGTTCCTTTACTATGGCTGCTATGGCCTCGGAATGTACTATTTCAGTTTGCCATTTTGAACTATATTTGCAACATTTTGCTGATTCTTGTTTATTTATCAATTTACAGTTTTTTCCTGCCTCGTTCAATTAGTTTATTTTCAAAAATCAATTCTGACGCTTCCGTTCCTGGAAAGAAGGTAGTACTAGTTGTGAGTTCATAATAGTCTCCTAGCCCTCCCACAAATAGGTTATTAACAAGGAAATGGTCAGAAGTCGATGTGACCAATACAAGCAAGCTGTGAGTAGATGCTCAGAGGTAACTTGTTTTTGCTCTTTGAGTTGATGAGATTTTTTCTGAGAAGTTTAAATTAATGTCGTAAAAACATTTTTTCCATTAAGGTTGAAAGTCCGATGAAACTTCAAAAAATAACGCAAAACTTTTTCAGCTGTGGAAGAGGTCTTTCCCGATGCAGTACATAATTAACTTTCTTAAGTGCTGTCACATAATTTAGAATGCCACGATAACATTGGGCACTTCAAAATGTGGATAACATTGCTGCAAATCTTACTTTGTTCAGATAAGGATGCTTCGCTCTTCGGGGTCGGGTCTAAACTGGCAACTGATTCAGCCATCAACAACTTACTATCAAATTAATTATGAATGGAAATGAGATGTCCTTCACAGGCAAAGCAAAATTTTTCGGCACCAATTCGGTTTCTAACAAGGGAATGGCCAGAAGTCGAAGTGGCCAATTCTTACAAGCTGCATACCATTACATGCAGCATAAAACGCTGACTCTAAATCTGCCTTCTTTATCTGCAGAGCGCTTTTGTGGACAAAATTATAAGCCGTTGAAGGCCATTGTTTTGCTAAGAAATTGTGCGTGTAAAGTGCAAACTTAGTCGTGCAAAGCCATTTTCGGCTCACTGTTGTACCAAAACATGCAGCTAGGTCACTTCAAATGACACGTACCTAGAAGTGAGCTGAAAGAGCAATAATGTGCCTAATCTCGCAATTTTTGTAGACGATTTTTTTTGCAATAAACCTGCTCATAACTCGCCTACAAAAGCGCTCTGCAGATGTGGAAGACAGATTTGAAATCAGCATTCTATGCTGCATCGAATGGTATGCAGCTTGTATGGATTGGCCACTTCGACTTCTCACCACTCCCTTGTATGCAAATGTGATAACCATTGAGCAGAGTGATTTGAAATTTTTTGATGTAATGAAAATATTCACTGTTTCAGTCAAAGTCTGCATTTACGGTGAAAAATCAAAGCGGAGTTTGATTTGGATACTTCTTAAAGGCAGTGTTCAGGCAAATCTGGGCATAAAGGTTTTTTGAAAACTGTCGAGGAGGCTCTAGCTAAGGCACTGCCCAAACCGCAGCCCAAATAATTCATTCACGGCTGAGAAATCTATCTACAAACATTCCGCTGCTGCGCCGTAACCGTAACACTTAGGATTGGTCCCAGCGCGAACGTATTGTTAAAGGGAGCGAAGTCGTTTTTGGGTTACGGTCACGGCGCAGGCGCGGTTTCCGGGGACGATTTCTCAGCCGTGATTAAACAATTTGCGCTGCCCCTTGGGCAGTGCCTTGGTTAGGACCCCTCATCAATTTCCAGACAAAAGAGCCATGCGACCAGATTTGCCTGGGCACTGCCTTTAACACTCACATTGGTGATGTTTCTATGTAAACACACATTCCTTCAGTGGTGATAGCTCCATTAGAACTATCGCGGAAACGCGATCTGTACTTTACATTCGCATACAGTACAGTCAACATCATGCTTATCGCCGTCGCCATCTTGCTCGTGAATATCGCGATACGCAGCGAGAGCATTCAAACGAAGAGATGCTCACAAAGACATGAAGCTGAAGAAAGAGCAACATCGGCGTCTCTCAAAACAAAGATGGCCATGAACCTATATAAACTGCGGCGTGGCGATCAGAGGCAGTGCGAATGATTTTTACATTTTTGATTTCTTCTCCTTGCGATTGATATTCTTTTTTGATGTATTCGCATTATTTCATTTTTTCTCTTTGTAATTCATTTCTTCTCTTTGCAATGATATTCCGTTTTGAGGTATTTGCATTATTTCTTTGTTGTTCAATTTTCTCCTTGCAATTCATTTCTCCTCTGCAATTGCAATATGCACTTTTCATCAATGGTGCTAATTCACTTTCATCCCTCACAGTTATTATCAATCAAGTTACTCAGGAAAGTTGGCTTTATATTTTTGCATCTCATTCCTTTTGCAATGCCTTGAATAAAAATCAGTATTTCTGTAAGTGCCTTATCGTGCGCCTTATCGTGTACCTTGTCGTGTTATTGTGAAATGTAAAGTATTTGAATAAAGGTTTAATTACCCAAGTTTGAGGTATACCGCGTGGCAAACGAGTGGTCGGGACAATTTGCGCCCGCTCTTTACAAGAACAACTATTTGCAGCAGTAATATCACAGATAATGTAGCAAACGAAAATGAGTAGCCCCAAATATTGTTCGACGTGATACACAAGGACACGGACATTTTGATAGAATAGGAGCTTAAACTCTTGGCAATTTTATGGGAAGTTCTATCGGGGGCAGTAAGACCATGGGCGCAATTTGACCCGTCATGCAAATTCTATCACTTTATCCCACATAGAACATCTTGCTCATCTAGACATAAGCATTTATATTGTAGTCTCTTTCTTGTAGTCATGAAGCGAACGTTACCATTCTCAGGTTTCGCTCATGCTCGAGCCAGTTTAGTGGAACCAAATTGCTGGGATAACGTGTGATAAGAAATGCTGATGGAAATTCTTCGTCGTTATCTTCTGTCTGTTGAGCTATGCAAAGTTCAAGTATCTTTGGGAAACTGTAAACAGCGCTGGCACAAATGTATCACTTATCTATACAGCGATTAAATTGAGCGATACTGAAAATGAAGCCACAGGAGAAAGATCATCCTTTGTGCAGTGTGTGCAGCTCCACAAACACCACTGCTGCGTCAAAGAATATGGGAACACTGATCACTAGGTTCCAATTAATTCTAAATTCATTCTTTTTTTGAGCGAAAAAAGCTTATGGAGACATGATTTGAAGAGCATCGAATAAGAAAGATACATGCAAGACAGTGGCGGAGTGGGGGAGGAAGGGGGAGGAAGAGAAGAATGAAGTGGCGAATCCTCTGGAAGGTCTCCCTGACTTACAATAACATGTATGCTATTTTCGTTAGTATGATTAGCTGGTCAATAAGTATAGCTAAAATTTATAAGATCCTTTCTTCCACGTTGCAAGCTCGTAAATAATCTACAAATTTTTTTCCCTGTTTCCCCACCTTCCCTCCCCCATTCTTAGAAAGATTTTCAATTGTAATGAGGTACGAGACAAATACCAAATTCGTAACTTATTATGAGTATTGCACAGCATACGCGCTATTTGTCGAACTCGTAGAAATAGAACCCCATTTCCAGTGATTTCTCTTTGTTTTCTTGTCTCTTTCACATTGTTTGGATATCAGTCAATAATACATACTTCTACAGTTTTATGCAGCAAACAGCTTCACCGAGAAGCTACTGATAATTGAAAATGACTCGATCATACGTTATAATATCTGCCTATAGTCACGTATAACGTAATAGTTGGCATGATGCGGCCCCTTTTAGCACCTGTCCTACCTCGGATCCTACTCCCCAACCCTCCTCCCTCCTCCCCCTCCCCCCCCCCCTCCTCCCCACAAGAAGTGTGAATTTGTCCTTTCATGAGAATAAACATTATGTGGTCTTATATTTGAACTAGAAGCCCCTGATGTTAATAACATATGCAGTTCACGATTTAAAATTGATGTTTTTCATCTAAATCAGTGCAATTACCTCTGCTTCCTCATTCTTCTTTTTCTATGCCTTTATGAGAATTACTGTACAGTGGATTTTGTTAATTCAAATGCCAAACTTTATTGCATAGATCACTAACATTAACGTTGACGCAAACTCATCAATTCAAGACGAAAACGACGTAGGTCTGAGCATCATTCTGGTCGACACAGGATGAATGATTTCATTACCTATTATCCAAAACATTCCTGGAAATGGGGGATCACAAATTAATTATCGAAAAAAACAATTGCTTTAAAAGGCAGCGCTCTGCTTGTAAAGACAAAGCAGAGCATCACTTACCGTATCCGTTCGCTTCATGAAAATCATAATCACCATTAAGTGACGAGGGTGCACAGTTTCGTAACCACCATCCTCTCAAAAGTGTAATTTTTTTTTCTTGAAGAAAGAATAGCCACTACATTTGTCAGCTAAAACAATCATACGTTTTCTGTTAGGCTGTAACACAAATATGCAGGTTGTGCATAGCTGCGCTTATAGGGTTGCAATTCCAATAAAAAAATTTTGAAATAATATGTAGACCTTGCCAGTGACTAGCTGCGTATTTTGTCTGTATCATCCGATAAGCACACAGTTGACCAAGATTTCTTTTCTAAAGTTCTAGTTTGGCAGTTGCAAAGTTCTTGCGAAATGTAAGAAGTTGGCATGAATAGTCAAAAGGGAAAACTCTGGATTTTTCCGCAAAGGAAAAGGATTGCAGACTCCAATGAAAAGAAAATTAAATTCAACTCTAAATTTTTTTAGCATTTCGTATTACTTTAAACCACTGAGTTTTCTAATTTCACACAATATAGTCTGGGCTTTCAACAGCAGTCACAAACGTTTGTGACAGTCCTGGTCCTTTTCATATAGATCCAAGAAAAATTGTAAGTAGGTTAATGTTTGTAATATACAGGGTGTCCCAAAAGTAAGTACACACTTTTTAATCGTTAATATCTCTCTTCCCGTCGGTTCTTTCTCCGCCATTCAAGTACCATTCTGCAAAGGTGGTTCAACTTAGATTTACAGTATGGAGCGAAACTCTGATCTCTCTTCGTTACTGTAGGATTACAGTAAGAACTTTCAGCATGTGGAACCATTGTGAAGTATGCCATCTAACAAAATTTTTTTCAAGAAATATGAAAAATTGTGTACTAGGGTGTTCGCGCACGCTGATTCCACTACACAACTTTTTACGAGTGTTTTCAGCTTTTTTGACGGTGTAATCACATTTCTGACGAATGCTGGGAATTCGGTCATTACGGTTTACGAGATAATTTAGGAAGAAGCATCACAGTGAAATGGGAATTTCGTATTCGTAACCAGCGGCTTCCATTACCATAGTATGATAGTTTTTGGCTTGTTTGGTTTTGTTCCGAGGCAGAATATGGCCTCCAATGGCCTAAAATCTTCGTCGAAGTTCCTACAGTGATTCTACAGTAATGAAGAGAGATCGATGATTGCTCCATACTGTAAATCTAAGTTGAAGCCTCCTCTATAGAAGGGTACTTGAATGGTGGAAAAAGACACAGTGGGAAGAGAGCTATTAACGATTGAAAAGTGTGTACTTACTTTTGGGACACCCTGTATATCGTGTTTGAGTTTTGATATTTTGGCAACTCTCACATAAAAGCTCAACCCTATAACTTCTGGATCTATTTAGCCTGAATACGGCCAGGGCAGAAAGACGTTTTTCGGCGAATGTGTTTAGATAACAGCATCGTAAAGAAGAAAATTTTCGAGCTGAATTTTTTAGCTTACGAGACTAGTTACAATGAGCAGATAATTAAGGAAACTGTAGCCTCGAAAATGCGCTCACATGCATTATCCAGTGGAAACTTAGGAAATAGCAGAAACTCACCCCATATTATATCGCAACAGACAGTCCGTCTGAGGATCATTGATCTGATCCAGAGTAGAGAAATCCGCGCCAACAGAATATATCAAAGCGTTCCTAAATAACAGGAACCACATTAGT
Organism: Cylicocyclus nassatus; assembly: GCA_958299035.1. Classification (NCBI taxonomy): domain Eukaryota; kingdom Metazoa; phylum Nematoda; class Chromadorea; order Rhabditida; family Strongylidae; genus Cylicocyclus; species Cylicocyclus nassatus. Next base: position 12,111,515 of record CATQJL010000112.1, read on the forward strand.
TTATCAGTCATTGTCATTGACATATTAATAGAAAAATTCGCATTACCACATACTGGTAGCTTGTGGATGGTTGTCCACATACAAGTCTTTCAGTTGAAACTTGGACGATTTTCCTGCTACCTAAGTTTACAGTATGACTGACCATATGTAGAAGCGAATACACAAATTCTATCGCAAAAAGCTGAAACCTATGAACCGGCTCTGAACCAGCAGCTTTCACAATGACCTACATGATATTAGGACTATTTTCTTTGTTTTCTTTTCTTGAAAGCTTTGTTCTTCGTTTCATATCTAGACTGAGTAATTCTAGAAGGCTTGTTATGCTTGTCGAAAAGAAATCTGTGCGTTAGTCCATTAGCAACAATCAAAGCGTAAGGTTTCCCTTTCCTATTGGTATCCTGTTTCAAAAGAAACTCAATATGCATAATGACAAACTAGCGTAAACTAAGCAAACATGAAAAAGCCTTTTTCCTGCACTCAACTGCATTCCGGTCAAAAAAATCCGCTCTCAAAATAATCACTGGAAAGGAGAAGAAAGTGCATCTTATCATTGTCTGAAACGAATGTTTTCTCCATGGTGGAAAAAACTTTTGGGGGGACTCAATATAGGGTTCAGTGGCGTACCCAGGGTTCGGGGAAGGGAGGGCAAAAACATTTTTTTCTGATGATGGTACGTGGCGTTGCCGCGCACTCAGGAAAAAATTTTTGGTATGCTTTCTAAATTTTTCGCAAGCCCATAACTCCGATTTCAAAGGAGGGCGTAGCGTCAGGCAAGCCCGCTAAAAATTTATGTGTCTTTCAATTTTGTCCTCATATATTAGGTTGGTGCAGAAGTTCTTTCCCACCAAATTTAAAAATTCATAACTTGTTGAATTCTTAACGAATTCACAAGATCTAAATTTTGTTTAAGATAGGAACTCATGCTCTTTGCAAATGCACTTGAACTGTTCGTCAAAGTGAACAAATGAAGGAGATAGAAGCTTAAAACCAAGATTTCAAAAAATGAATTTTTGTGTAGGGTCATAAAAAATCGGAAACTTGCAGCAATCGGAGCAGTAGGTATTGTAAATTCTTTCACCAGCTCTATCTAACAGTGCAAAGTTTGCGCCGAATGAGCGTCTCTATGAGAAGTTACGATTTTCGAGCAAGCAATACAAAAGGGCGAATTTGATTTATTTTCGCATTTTTCAGGAAAATCGTAACTTTTCATAGAGACGCTCAATCGGCGCAAACTTTGCAGTGTTAGATAGAGCTTGTGAAAGAACCTACTATACTGACTGCTCCGATTTTTGTTGCAAGTTTCCGATTTTTATGACCCTACACGAAAAATTCAAATTTTGAGTGATTTTGGTTTAGAGCTTCTTTCTCCTTCATTTGTACACATTAACGAACAGTTCAGGTGCAGATGCAAAAAGCATGAGTTCCTCTTTTATGCAAAGCCTAGAGCTTGCAGATTCGTTGAGAATTCAACAAGTTGTGAATTTTTGAATTCGGTGGGAAAAAACTTTGGTACCAACCTAATATATTAGGTAGGACCGAAAGTTCGTTCGCATCATTTTCAAAAATTCATAACCTCTGGTTTCTCAATGGAACTGCACATTTTTGTTTTCATATGAAAGAGAAAGTCATGCTATTTACAATGGCATCTTAGCTGCTTGCTAAGGATTATCTGTTGCATGGATAGGAGCGATAGAAGAAAATTAGTCAGAATTCGAATTCTGTGTAGAGTCATAAAAAATCGGAAACTTGCAACAAAAATCGGAGCAGTCAGTATTATAGGTTCTGTTAGCTGCTTTTGCTAACAGTGCAAAGTTTGCGCTGATTGAGCTTTTCTATGAAATTTACGATTTTCCTGAAAAATGCCAATATAAATTAATTCGCCCTTTTGTATTGCTTGCTCGAAAATCGTAACTTCTCATAGAGACGCTCAATCGGCGCAAACTTTGCAACGTTAGAAAGAGCTGGTAAAAGAACCTACAATACTGAATGCTCGAATTTTTGTTGCAAGTTTCCGAATTTTTATGACCCTACACAGAATCTTCGAATTTTGATCAATTTTCTTCTATCGCTCTTATTTATGCAACGAATGCTCCCTGGCAAGCAGCTAAAACGTCATTATAGAAAGCATGACCTACTCTTTCACACAAAAATAAAAGCAGTCAAATTGGTTGAAAAAATCAGAAGTTATGATTTTTTGAAAATGGTGCGAACGAACTTTCTGTCCCACCTAATATTATATTAGGTCATTCCGAAAGTAATTTCGCTTTTTTCAAACGGGAGCCACATCTGATGGAACAAAGGTTTCTAAGAGATCTTGGTAGCATTCGAAACACCATTTCATTCTCTTTCTAATGGTTATGAAATTTTTGCAAAGCAGTCAATGAGCTTGAAAATAACCAAAATCTACGACCTATGCTTTTTGTGATAGTCAAGTTTCACAATTTTTTGAAAGTTTCATATCAATTCTCAGAAAAAGTTCAAGTGACGGTTCGATAGAGCAAACCTCATAGAATACAGCGCAACTTTTTTCTCTTTTCTATAGCTTGTCATACATTTTTAACAGAATTTTAACTGATGCTACCGATTTCCATACTTGGACAGCTAAATCCTAGTAGAACATCAAACCTTGGGCAGCTCGGGTGTCGATCGATGCAGCTTTTTTTTCTCTTTCTAATGGGTGTTTTTTGTTTCCGATTGATCAAGTTTTCCGGGGATAAAATCATCATAACTCATTTTTTTGGGAGCCCCACGCTGTACCCGAAAAACTCGAAATTTGATGTTTCGAACCCGTAAACCCTCACTTGCTTTGTAAAATTAATGCTAACTCATAGTACCATCTTGGTAGTCTTAAATTCCGAAAAAATTATAATGTTTGATGCGATTGTGGTTGAAGTGGGCCTGCCAAAATTCGATGGTTCTGCTAAAAAATCTTTAAAAAAATTACGGCGAGCTACGAGAAAGGGAAAGAAGTAGCACTGTATTCTATGAGCTTTACTCTATCGAATAGTTACTTGGACTCCTTCTGAGGATTGATATGAAAGGTTTAAAAAATCGTGAAACTTGACCATCTCAAAAAGCATGGGTCGCAGATTTTGGTTATTTTCTGAAAGCTCATTGACTGTTTTGCAGCAATTTCATAACCATTAGAAAGAGAATGAAATGCTGTTTCAAATGCTACCAAGACCTCTCGGAAACCTTTGTTCCATCAGATGTGGCGCCCGTTTGAAAAAAGCGAAATTACTTTCGGAATGACCTAATATTAGGTTGTCCCGAAAGTTTTGTCGATTTTTCATCGCTCACCAAAACTCACAGACATCAATCCATAAACGATCTAGGTACCATCTGATTCAAATTTTCATCCTCTTTCATAAAGTTATATTTGCTCTCTGACCTACCCTGCCTTTGCGGTGTTATCGCCATGGCTTTTTGAGCAGGTCAACAGTAACTTCAAAGATTTACTAAATTTTGAAAATTTTTATTCCGATTTTTAAAGAGCGTTGTTAACTATTATGTAGAGAAAATCTTTGGCTACATTGTGCCTATTTTAGATTACGTGGGGCGCTTTTATCAAGTCTGCAGTAATTATTTCTTCAACAAAAACCGCGGCTTTTTGATTACGTTCACCACGTAAAATACCAAAAATCCCAAAAAGCTGCTTTTCAAAGCAAATCAATTGGTTATGTCGCATAAATAATGTTTAATAAGAGTCATGTTTCAATTCACAGAAACTTCAAGAGTTTTCATGTTCTTGCCGCCGTTGCGTGTTTCATGACTTTGCCAAAAATACCTTGACCTTGGAGACCTTGGAAGTAGTAATTTTTCTGAGCTAAAAATAGCAGATTAGAAGAGTCTAAAAATATCACTTTGTAGTCAAAGAACAGCTCTATTTAATACACACTTAAACTTTTCCGGAACTTTAGAATGAAATTTTAAAAAATTAGCATAACTTTAGGCTCATAAGCTCGCTACTTTCTAATAGTTGCAAAGCATTCTTAGGCTGATTAGCAAGGGGGCGGAGCGATCAGCGCACCGCGTACGGTACCCAGCTGGCGGCTGGCACATGCCATCGTTCGTAAAGTCATACACCCTAAAATTGACGTGTAGAATCTTGACAATTATCAAAAAAAGCATACAAGATTATGGTTTGAAAATGTATGTATAAGAAAGAGAAGGAAAAGCTGCATCGAATGCATGTTGAAACTCATTCAGACCTTCATTGTGCGTGGTCTTATAGTGGTCTGAAAAAACCAAAACTTTCGGGACAACCTAATACTAGGTGGCTTGCCCGGCTCTGCTCGGCCCTGTCAAAACACTGTGATAAAGCCTCATCCGTATCCCTGTGCAACTTTTCCCTGTGCACACTCTACATGCCACTTCCTTATTCCTGCTGTGTTAGTAATCAGCATGCTCGATTACCCCTCCCCCCCCCCCCCACCCCTGCCAATTCCCAGCCCCGTAGCTCAAACTTTGCAAAAAAGTCGATGAAATCGATAAAAGTAGCGGATAATTCCAAAAACTAATATTGTATTCGTAATCAGCATGCTCGACCACCCCCTGTGCCAAATTCCAGCCCCGTAGGTGAACTCTGCAGAAACCGATAATCGATATCGATCGATGCGAAAAGTAGCCGCCCGGCCCCGAAGCGTATGTGTGCGAAGCTTGGTCCAAATCGGTTCAGAAATGGAATTCTATATTCGGAGCATACGTACACACAGACAGACATACGGACATACGACATACATTACAGACATACAGACAAACAACCATTTAGCTTTATATATAAGATTATAATAAAGCGCTAAACGTCTGTCTTGGTGCGTGTGTGTGTTTGTCTGTCTGTCACGAAATTCATAGAGGAAGCTGCAGCTAAGCTACTGGGCTGCAATTTTGCATAACATACCGTGCCAGCGTGAAGGCCCACCATGCGCAAGGACGAGCCGGTTCGATAAGCGGGTCCCTTAAAATTTGCGCGTCAAACGGGTCCACGCGCCTTTTTGCACGCAAAACTAGGTCGCTAATTCGACTTTTTGCAAAGTTATGATTTGCCTGACAAGTAACTCTGCGCGCCATGAATTTTAGCCCAAAAAATGCTCAAAAAGTTTGCTTTTTTGCGAAAACAGGGCCAAAAAGTGATGAACGCGTAGAAGTCGATTTGGCAAGGTTTTATTTGGAGAAACTGAAGAGACTTATGCACTGAAATGTAGCCCAAGGTGACTATTATCCTTATGACGATTGTCGAACTAAAATATAATCAGTAATCCGTTTAAATTCGCATTTGTTTCCTTGCAACAAAGTTTTTTTTCTCAAAATTACCGATCTTAGGCCCCGGGCAGACTTCACGCGATTTGTCGCGACTGAATCGCGACGAGACAAGTGTTACAACATCATTCCATGCCGATCAACTTGCATTCGGTTGTGATACTTTTCCAGCCCGACATTTTTGAATGTGAAATGAAAATGAATGGAAATCTTGGCGATTAGATCGCGACGATTAAGTCGCGTGAAGTCTGACCGGGGCCTTACATGGAGATGCTTCATGAATGAACAGTTGTTTACGATTCATTTGTGATGCTCAGCATGGCGTGGTGAGTTGCAAAGCCATTGTCATGCGAACATGAGAAGGGCATACGGATAGGGAGCCAGTGCGAACCTCCGCGAAGCGAAGGTGACGCACTGGTGCATACATAACGAAAATAAAGACCCATATCACGGTGCCTAAAAATAAGTTCTGTCGTTTCTTAGCTGATTGTGAATAGTTACAAATCAATTTGTGTAGTAATGCCGAAAAATGTAATAGAATAGCTGCTGTCAGGATTATTATACAGCTTTGTATTTGCATGTCAAAATCTGATCGGGCCAAAATTTTGTATATATAACTTTTACAGAAGCTGCTGGGATAGCTATTTTTCATAAACAATCATGATACCTTTTTTTTTCTGGCAATGGTAAGCTGCAGGGCTGCGACTAGAATCGGCGTTTTGATAATAATTTCAACGGTTTCCTCAACCCAATCTCCCAGGTATTAGGAAGCAAACATGCTGATCACAAACATGATGAAAAATATACAAACATCAAATGCTTTTGTCATTATAATCCGTGCTGCGGCATGCCCAAAAAGAGTAATTAAATTATCACATGTATAGCTGGGTATGCCGCTGGCAGCTAGGTATGCCAGCTAGCATTTGTGCTCAGCTTCATTAGATAACCTCAGTTCACAAACCTTAAATCTAGCGTACTCATGGGACCAAGACGACGATGCGCTGTAAGATCCTAGAGTCCGATCTCCCACCATTTCCACTCTCAATGTTACATCTTTGTCTTTTGCTGTCAGCTGATGTAATAACTCGAGTCCTAACCAGAAGTTGGATTCCTGTAAATACTTGGTGCATCCAATTTTTTAACAGGGCTTGAAAGATTACATTAGTCATTAGTTCTGTGCTAAAGCCATTTTTGTAGTCGTGCCACGATCTATCCCAAAAGGATCCGCGATTGCTTACACGACTGAAATCAGTTAAACAGTTTATGAAAATTTCTCGGTCCAAACCTCGATCATGCAAAGAGGGTGTGCTAAGTTTAAGACACATAAATGCGTCTATAGTGTCAAATCTGGACGGAATGATCTTACTTAGGTTCGAAGGAATGGAAGTATAGTGAGATGCATATGGAAAAAAATACCAATCGCTCATTGGAGAGTCGCCCTCCAGCACTTTTCTTCCAAACATCAAACTTAACAATTTTGAAAGCAAGCACTTGCAATCCTCAAAAGCCGTAAATGCATCTTTCGATTCAGCATAAAAGCTCAAAAATTTAGTGCAGTGCGCTTTCTTAAGAAAATTACTTTTGGAAAACTGTCCATCCACCGCCATAATCCATGCTGCAATAAACATTGTGCGAAGTTCCATTGAGCGAGATTCTGTATACTCCGCTGCTGAAAAAGTGAACCGCGATTGTTAAATTCAGAATAGATAACATATGGCTCGATTGTTAAATTCAGAATAGATAACATATGGCTCACTCTTTGTAACCCGCTTTGTACCAGTCGGCACAGTCTGTCATTTCCTGAGGTACTTCACATGCGAAGCAGGTTAAAGCAGAATAGGAGCCACTGTTAGTTTTCCAGAATCCTCGATAAGTGTGATGTTTTCAAAACATATAGTAAGTTCATGATCAATAATGCGTATACGTCGTACCTGAATCCGGATCTAGATAGATGTAATAGTCGCCATAAACCGGTTGACCTACAAGCTAGTTCTCATAGAAGCAGATAAACAGAGTCAAACAATATGAGGTTGTCACAACACTCGTTAATGTTCCGTCGTTTTCCGCTTTTCTGCAGTGTGATAAATCACAAGCGACTGCAAAAGGGTACCGTTTGCCCAGAAAGAGTAGTCAAAACGTGTGCCATCACTCCAGGCACCCTTGTAGTTACCAGTTGAGCCGCCAATCCAGATATACCCGCAGTCACTGGACAAGCCCAGCTCTAAATATTGAACTCATCAACGAAAACAAATCTATGAACAGACAGTCTTACTGGTCAACTCAAACTACTAACTACAAACTTATAGCGGGTCACAAAGCGGCACAAGGTAACCGGGCAAGATCCTCTCCTTTGGTTCCTTCTCACTGAGGGCTGCTTGCAACACCTCGCTGGGGAGGGGGGGGGGGACGCGTTTTGGAAGACAGCTTTACGTTTGGAAGCTTCAGATATCTTGATTACGGTTCATCCAAACATACGTATTCCTTCTACCCTTCACTGCTAACATGATGAATAGAAGCGAGAGGTTGTATATACGTTACGTTTTGTGTGATCGTAGAGATTTTCGGCGGCCGAGTGTTTTTTTTTTTGGAAGCACTTCTCTTTCTTCGAAGTCAATAAAAACATCCAAAGTTGGACGCTATTCAACCCAACGTTTCTAATCAAGTATGTTTCTGATAAGAATCGATGGCTTATCAATGTATTGAAGTTTTCTATAATCCCCAATCTTCGACTCTTAGTTCATTGCAATTTACGTGCTTTTAAAACATCATCTCTTTCTATCAGTGGCGTACCCAGGATTTCGGAGGGGGGGGGGGGGACAAAATAATTTTTTTGATCAAGGTGCGTGGCGTTAGCCACGCACTCCGAAATGTTTTCTGGTATGCTTCCTAAGATTTTTGCGGGCCCATAACCCCAAAATTCCAGGAAAAGAGCGTGGCATCAGCAACGCCTCCGAAAAAAATTTTCTTAAGGCAAAAATGAGTCTTCAAGAAATTCAAAAAATTATTCTGATCAATTAAGTATAAACAAGTCACTTGCACATTTTTATAACTTGTGTAAGTGACTTTCATTTCGCGTCCCATTCTCAATGGAGCGGGGGCCCTCCCCTCTCGGTACGCCACTGCTTTCAATACATGCTTAGCAGGAAATGGTCGGAACATAACCAAGTCATACCAAACAGGCTATATATCATCGGACTCGCCTTGAAACACTGATCACAATCATGTGTTAATTATCGCCGAGCAACTATCTGGAATGAGTTATGAGATAAATGTGCGATATGTCAAGTGTTCTGTGGCACATGTTCCATGAAATACGTTTTGAAAACACTTGTTTAGGTGTTTGGTAAATGTGCTTTTTCCTTGTAATCAAATTAACTATAGCCGCTGTAAATCCTCGCCATCAGGCTGCCTCTGAAAGATATACAGGGTGTCCCATAAGTATGTATACACTGTTTGATCATAAACAATTCTTCCCTAATAGTCTTTTGCCTACCTTTAGGTACCATTTTGTAGAGCTGGATTTATTTAGATTCATAGTATCAGACGGGCCACCGATCACCCTTCATTACTGTAAGATCACAGTGGAAAATTTCGGCTTCAGCGCCATTGTGGAGTCGTTTTTCAAAAAAATTCCAAAATTTCTGAAAAGTGGCGTATCAGGGATTTAATACGCTAGAGATTTGTGAAGCTTTTCAAGTGATGTAATCGCAATTTTAGGGAGCCTTTTAAAGACAGCTTAAAGATTGCGGCTCACCTGGCACAAGTTATGAAGGAACCCTTGCGGTAAAATGCAAAGTTCAATTTTTTTGCCGACTCTGACTAGTCTAGAGTCAGAATTTCCAAGTTCTTTGCTTTGTTTTCCGAAGCAAAACAGAATTCTCGTTGGCTTAGAACCCTACTTGAGTTTTTACCGTAATCATATAATAACGAAGAGAGAGCGGTGATTCGCTCCATATCATAAATCTAAGTTGAAGACAGCTCTACAAAATGGTACATGAAGGTAGGCAAAAAGCTTCTACAAAAGAGAGGTATTTTTTAGATATGGCGATCAAACAGTGTATCATACTTTTAGGACACTGTACAGTTGTAACGGTGGAATGTGGCCAAAAATGCGGGATTTTCGGAATTCGCGGTTTCACGGGATTCACGGGATCCGCGGGATTTGCAGGACTTGCGGGATTTAGCTGTAACTTCCTCTAGAACAACTTTTTATGAAATCTTCAAAAAGATTCGGCTTCAGCTTGATGAGGCGAATGTTTTTGTATACCGAATGTCCGTAATTCATGGTGACACGGTAGAGATATGGCGATATCTTGTTATTTTCTATGGTAAGGCTTTTGTGAACATTTATCACAGCGTAAACAGCGAATAGCAGGTTCTGGTACGCACTTCTCTTTATCGAAAACTGTCGCGAAAAATCGGCAGTTTTTATTTACCCTTATCTTATATATAAAGCTAAATGTCTGCTTGTATGTTTGTCTGTCTATATGTATGTACGTATGTTCCGAACAGAAATTTGTATTTCTAAACCGATCGGGCCAAATTTTGCACACATACACTTCGGGGCGGAGCGGGTGTCATAGACCACTTCTCGTTACTGATATAAGCATTTTATCATTTATCACTGATAATATCACATTTTTGGATCATTTCTGGCATATGGTAAGAAAGTGCTGTAGGAAACGCTGAGTAAATTCTATCACTCTTTTCTTCAATATAAGGGATCTACAGGCTTCATCGGCTCAGGGCGCATTCGGTGCAGTAGAAAGATACCTCACTGCGGCAATCGATTAATTGCTCACTGCTCCTTGGAGACGGAGCTCTTTCAGAAAAATTCACCTCTCTACAAAAAGTGAATGAACCGAGTCACCTGTCAATAGGAGTTCCAACGATGAGCTAAACATTTCTGTTTTCTGCGTATCGACATACAGATCCAGATCCACGAAGGCGATCGGTCTAAGGTGCGAAACGGCCAAACGGCGTGCTCGAGCATCTTTCCATCAGAATCCACACGGCCGCGAACCAAGCGCGTACATGGGCGGTTACCTCTGTATAGTTTTTTTTAAATTCTCCTATGCTCTACCCTATTTTTTGCTTTGTATGTCGTGGAATTCCGGGAGTTTTGCGAAAGTCCGCAACGTTCTGGGAGCTTTGCCGACATTTTAGGATTTTTGCGGAATCACGCGAATCACGCAAACTACGCAGCTCCACAACTTCCTTAGAAATGAATATATTCTAAATCCGAAAGAAGCGTTGGGTTTAGCTCACTAAGTCAAATCTTTTGTTTTACAGCATGTCCTCGATCTTTCGTTTTCAATTTTCTCTACTTTGTCTGCGGACGCCTTTTTGCAAGGATGCAACGCAGCGCACAACATAAAAGATTCCAGTGAGCACTATTCGCTGGTGCTGTTTGCGTATATCATGTTTTAGAAAGTGGCCGGAGACTGCCTTTCACAAGGGATAAAAGAGCTGGTGAATTTTGCAAAAACCATATTGTACCAAATCCTACTCACCTGACTCTAAAATATGAATCTTTCCTGCTAAGCAAAAGCTATTTTCGTAATCAGCAGGTTAGAGAACCTCTATTAGCAAGTTTTCCAAGAAGTTGGGGTTATTTGATTTTCTCTCGATTTAAGCTCCGACGCTTGCCGATGGGTTTTGGCTAGAATAGTGATGATCTTGGGTTGAAAGGAAATTTCGCACATAGAGGTTTTCGGACGCTATTTTTACGAAACGTGGTCTTTACGGAGTACAAAGTCTTCTAGCAGAGATATGGTGAGGGAACTGTAGCTGAGACACGAAAGTTTGTAACATCCCCTGTACTTTTCGCGTATTAGTTAGAGGAATTGCCTGCTACCTTTACAGGTCAAAACCAATGGTCTTGCTGTTGAATGGTGCACGTCTCAGGCTCCAGTCTATAACAATTGCGGAGTTGTGAGCTTACAAAGCCATGTTCTCATGAACAATGCCCAAAATGTAAAAATCGCATACTTCGTCGAAATTCTATCGTGATTGGTTGTATGACACGCTTTCTACAAATCTTTGCTCGCTTCGCTAATGGGATCCTACTGTTTTGGATATGGTAATCGTGCGGGCTTCAGCTACCTTGTTAGAATATCGAAGCGCCTTTGCGGCTACTATCCTAAAATGCCGGCAAAGCTTCCAGAACGTTGCGGATTTCGCAAAACCCCTGGAATTTCACGATATACAAAGAAAATCTGCACGTTTGTGAGCTATTGTAGATAGCAAAAAATAGGGTAGAGCATAGGAGAATTCAAAAAAACTATACGGAGGCAACCCATGTACGCGCATGGTTCGCGGCCGTGTGGATTCTGATGGTAAGATGCTCGAGCACGCCGTTTGGCCGTTTCGCACCTTAGACCGATCGCCTTCGAGGATCTGGATCTGTATGTCCATACGCAGAAAACAGAAATGTTCAGCTCATCGTTGGAACTCCTGTTAACAGGTGACTCGGTTCATTCACATTTTGTAGAGAGGTGAATTTTTCTGAAAGAGCAACGTCTCCAAGGAGACGGTGTCATGCGCATGATGAGCAATCAATCGATTGCCGCAGTGAGGGATCTATCTACTGCACCGAATGCGCAATTGAACCGAAAAAGCCTGTAGATCACATACTATAAGAGATAAAGCGATAAAAACTCGCACAGCGTTTTCCAAAGTACATCTCTTACTGTATGTCAAAATTGATCCAATTTTGTGATATCATCAGTGATAAATGGTAAAATGATGATATCAATGACAACGACGGATAAGAATGGCTTAAATTCATGCGGTCGATTCCCACGTTCACCTTCCATGTAGGTGCGGATCAGTCCAGGCTTCGGCGTGAAGCGAGTTGAAGCCAAAATGCAATTTTAGGTAAGAACTGGCAGCAATGGCATGTGCTGATGAGAAAGCGATCGACTGCTGCAGCGAGGGATCTACCAATTGCACCGAGCAATAGAACTAGAAAAGCCTGTAGATCCCTCATAATATGAGAAAGAGCGATAGAATTTCACTTAGCGTTTCCTACAGCACTTTCTCTACCATATGCAAAAAATGATCCAAAAATGTGATATTGTCAATGATAAATGATAAAACGCTTATATCAGTAATAGGGGTAAATAAAAACTGCCCAATTTTTTGCGATAGTTTCCGATTATGAGAACTTCGTACCAAAACCTGCTATTCGCGGTTTACGCTGCGATAAATGTTCACAAAAGTCTTACCATAGAAAATAACAAGATATCACCATATGTCTACCGTGTCACCACGAATTACGGACATTCCGTATGCCAAAACATTTGTCACATCAAGCTAAAGCCAAATCTTCTTGAAAATTTCATACAAAATTGTTCTAGAGGAAGTTACAGCTAACCCGCAAGTCCTGCAAATCCCGCGGATCCCGTAAACCCCGTGAAACCGCGAATCCCGCAAATCCCGACAGTCTCACAAATCCCGAAAATCCCGCATTTTTGGCCACATCCCACCGATGCAACTGTATACGTCAAAAAATTTTTCATTTTGAACCTTCATAACTCCTTCCAGATAGTCGCTTGCCAAATAGCAAACTATATCCTAAAATCTCACAGATAAGTCTTTTCATCATATAAGTCCGTCTACAGATAAATCCGCCTTCAGATAAGTCCGCGCTTTTTTGAGTCAGATAAGGCCCTTCAGATAAGTCCGCCCTACAGATAAGTCCGTTTTCTTTCCATTGAAACTACCTTGAATTTTGTTAGGCAAGTCCGTACTTATCTGTAGACGGATTTATCTCATGGGGGAGCTTATCTGCAAGACTCCTGGCGGTGCAAGGGTGTTTTTCACCGATTTTTCTCGTCAAAAAAGCGGAGTATCTGTGATTTTAGGGTACTCGAAATTAGCGTTTTGAGACGAGTCCGACGATATGTAGCTTGTTTTGGATGGTCGGGTTAAGTTCTAACCATTTCTTCTTTAGCATTGCTGGGTCAGATAAACAATACAACTTCGGTGTGCTTTCTTTGATTTCGGAGAAATGAAAATTACTTAAAAAAGAAGACTGTTGGCCGTCAGGGCTCAGCTGAGGATCACACAAAAAGCTGAAGCATGCAGCTTACTTCTCGCTCCTTTTTCATATCGTTGCAGTAAAGAATAGTATTGTAGAAGCACTTATGGATATTAGACACATGAGATCCAAAGCACTGGAGCTTCAGGATATAAAGCTTCCTTCTGAGGGCCGCATGCGCTAACATACCCGCTGAGGAGGAGACCGCAGCTTAAGAGGAATCATATCATGAAGCTTCAGATATGTGGATTTCACGCTGTCTACCCATCCGTAAGTATTTTCACCATCCTTGACTAAGAACGTATCGAGTGGGAGCAAAAAGTTGTACAAGCCGCATTTTCCAGCTTTTTGTACGATCCCCTGATGATTCCCCCGACCGACCATTTTTTCTTTATAGTCACTTTTCCCCTTCGAAGTTAACGAAAACCTTTCAAATTTGTATGATTATCCAACCCAACGGTGCTAAGCATGTTGCTGATAAGAACAGATGAGTTTCTGAAGTACCGATTTTTCTGTACCCCAACTTTCGACTTGTGGTTCATCGCAAATTTCATGACTTCGAAACATCACCTGTTCTTACCAGAAGCATGATTAGCATTTTCGGGTCAGATAAGCAGCACAATTTTGGAATGTTTTTTGACTTTGAAAGAAAAAAATGACTTCAAAGAAAAGGCGGTTGGCAGATGGGGATTATCAGGGGATCATACAGAAAGCTGGAAATTGTTACCTATATACCTTCTTATTCTTGTTCAATATGTTCAGTATGGTAGGAAATTCACGGATAGGCAGACGGCGTGATTCCAGATATCTTTAACTTCAAAATATGAAGCTTCCTTTTAAGCTGCGATCCCCTCCCCAGCGGGGATGTTAGTGCATGCGGTACTAAGCTGCGTTTCCCCTCCCTAGCGGAATGTTAATGCGATGTGATGAGAAAGTAAGAGCGCATTGTCCAGTCAACTATGAACAAATACGTCCATCTCCAATCCAGTTGTCACATTTTCATATGAAGAAAATGAAACGGTAAAAATTTTCCCTTCTGTCATAGTAGCTGCCTGTCTTACATACCCTAAGTTAGAAGGCGCGTTTATGCAGTTGTCATCACCATACTGGATTTGTGCAGAAACAAGGTTTTCAGACTTGCAAGTTTTGTCAATGGATCAGAAAATCCGATGGAAGATTATACGACTGAATCCGAAACGAACAAAATAAATTGATGCTCCTTTCCCACTTCTTAAGTAATGACCACCAACCAATATGCGCTTTTTTGCCTGTCTTGCAACCGAGTCAAGCAAACTTTCGGGACATCAAAAGAGCTGCGATCTCACGCCTACAAATGTATTTGCCAAGAGCAATAACCAAACAGACGTTTCCATTATTTTGAAAAATAATCTTGCACTACGTGGCTTCTTCATCCTTCTTTTCTAGATGGATGAGCATGTGCCACTGCTAATGTGTGCAGTTGAACAATGTTTTTGGCATGCTGCTCTCTATTATAGTCGGAGGTAAAGCAACGGTACCAATCATGAATGAGCAGATTTACTTTCAAGTGTTTTAAAAATCGCATTTTTCGAGGTAACATCAAGGCATGGTGACATGATTTGGTCCCATGAAAATCGTACAATAAGCGGAGACCTCAAGCTAAAACTTTAATTTGTTGTAACATAGTCCATCCCCTTATATGACAGCAAATGCTGGTCAAAAGAGGGCAAATCGTCAATGTCAGAGTGAAGAAAGCAGTGGGAAAAAGACTGCATCAGATTGACATGATTGATGAAAGCTTTCATAAAAAGACCAAGGGGAAAGCCAAGTTAAAATAGTTGAAAAACGTACTTAAAACAAGGCAGACATTGAGCTGAAGGACATGTGTGAGAAAATGCAGGGCGTCTCGCCGTATTAACTCAAAGACCTTGTCTCTTATCATAACGAAATTCCGGCATGTGCAGTGCATATTAGCGATATTGAGGAAATGCGCTGGATAGCACGTTGTTTGCCGCATTTTTAAAGCTTTTTTGTGTCATATGCCGCATTTTTTTTAGCTTTAGTACTCATCTTTCGTTTCGCGCTTCAGCAAGGATCACAAAAATGCCTTCTTCCACTGCAGAATCTTTAGATATTCTAGTTGGCCAGAACAGCACTTTGCAGAACCATGCATTGAATTTTCTGCGGCGGTGTAGGAGCGACCAGATCTTATGCATGCGGGCTCAAAAATGGCCTTTGACACTGCATGCCTTCTGGCCGATTAATCGCATGAATTGTTGTAAAATCCTTGCAGTAAATCTAACGATAAGGGAAAGTGCAACTAAAAATGGAACAACTTGTGCGCTGCTGGAGGCGGAGACAGCAGACTGCAGAGATAAACATTCGTCTGGCGGGGTCCCCCCTCCTCGCCGCCGAGGGGGGGGGGGGGTCCCCCCACCGCGCCGCCGCGTTCTTTGAACAGACAAACATCCGTCTGGCGGGTTGCTCATCGCCGCCGCGATCTTTGAATTCCGAGGCCTGTCTTAGACGATGTTGATCAAATGGTATAACCCAAAAAGCGGTCACAATGGTAGTGACGCCTGTCTTAGACGATGTTGATCAAATAGCGTGACCCAAAAAAGCGGATCACTAGACAAGATAATTTTCGTATAGTTCGAATCGCTTCGACACTTACAAAATCAACTTAACTTTCATTAAATTGGAACAGATAGTTTACAATTTGACTTAGATCATTATCATTATATTTCTTCAACATTACTTATTATTCAAACATAATTTTGAAAATCTTTTTATTTTATCCATCCTTTGACTCAAAGCTTAAATTTCCAAATTTTATTTAGGAGCCGGTTAGCTTGCTCCTGGCTGAAAAGGAGTTGAGGGGGTAGCAATCCTCAAAGGAATCCGATAGCAAAACGCTGTATAAAATTCGAGTATCTGTAAATCAAAGGAAGGATGCGGCTTGAAAAAGCTGGGAGGGAGCAGTCATCATTCTGTTGCCACTCTTGATAAAAGAAATCGAAATCTTCACGGAGTGAAGATTAAGCATGGAGACTGTGGTCTCGCTGATTGAGCTCCGGCAGGCTCTCTCTGTGGCTGACCAGTTTTTGAAGCAAAAAATTCTGTTTTCCCCCACAATTTTCATTAAAATCGGTGAAAACCTCGATTTCGACAGAATTTTCGCCACGGAAAATGTCTTTGCTCCCGGAATGAAGGTTAACCATAAAAACTGTGGTCTCGCTGGTTGAGCTCCAGCACTCCCTCTCTGTCGCTCACAAGTTAAGGTGAGTTTTGTTTTCCCCCGCAATTTTCATACAAAGCAGTGAAAACCTCGATTTGCACGGAATTTACGCCACATTGCCTACGGCCTCCAACCACCTCAGCTTTTGCTTTCAAAGCCTGGGACTTTCCCCCTATTGTTTGACTTTCATCGGCCAGTCATCTTTGCTTTGTAGTCCTTTATTTTGCCCTTGCTCCCGTAGCGAAGACCCAGCATGCATCATTGCTCAGCCTTTTAGGGTAGTGATTATGTTAATTTTAACTAAGCAACGTATTGAGCAAGCTGTATTAAATATCTGAATTCTGGTGGTGGTATTTGGAAGGAAGGATCAGATATTTTTTCTGTCTACCTGCGGAGTTATTTTTCATTTATTTAGCTCCTCTAGAGAGGAGATGATGTGAACACCGTTTATAGTTGGATGCAGTCCCAACTAAGCACATGCTGTATCTGCCCCGACCCACTTACAGCGGCCCGTAGGGCCGCTAATTGCATATATTAAAGAGCAGATGCACCAATGTTACACGCCCTGCCGCTCTGTGCACTTATACCGCTAATTTCCCATTCAAGGCAGCGTTTCAGCAAAGTGATGGATAGTGGAATTTTACAGCGTCGCAACTACAGCTCCTCAAACAATGCGCGTGTGGAAAACATACAATTATTCCGGATGTCTCCCCAACTCCACCACCACATTCCTGACTCCGCCTACTTGCACGTGTTTTTCAGCGCATGCAGACATCGAGAGCTTCGAAAAACGCTCATTTTTGATGGGTCCAGCATGGCGAGAAGGCTCCGAAAAGTTGAAAGAGGAAAATTGAACCATGACATTGTTTTTGGCGTGGAAGTGCCGGTCTGGAGGTGAAAGAATGCCTGCTGCTA
The DNA here is from genome assembly GCA_958299035.1 of Cylicocyclus nassatus. Lineage (NCBI taxonomy): Eukaryota > Metazoa > Nematoda > Chromadorea > Rhabditida > Strongylidae > Cylicocyclus > Cylicocyclus nassatus. The sequence goes on from CATQJL010000112.1 coordinate 12,128,950, forward strand.
CTGCTTCCGCAAAATTGAAATCAAAATGGGACGTGAACACAAATTTTATATCTAAGCCGGCTTGCTGTATAGTATACTATGGAGAAATGGGAAAATGATCCAGTTATGAGTGGCAAAATTTCAGTTGCTTAGAAGTGCGTACTCATTGATAAATCCATAGAAGTTAAGAGAAACGAAAATTAGCTTACGTTCTCCATCGGAGTGGAAAACATACATATGCGAAATTTAAGCTCAAAAGATTTAAGCATATCGCTTCTGGTTATATCACTCGAACGCACGCTAATTCTTCGCTTTGTATATTTAGAGAATTGTGACTGACACATGGCCATTCGTTTTTATGAGCAAAGTGCAAACTTGCCTTGTAGATAGCGATTGTCGAATTGGCTATGTATAGAGGCAAGATGTCCTCCACGAGCAACGCAAAACGCTTCGGCATCATACCAATTCCTATTGATGTTGTAATGTGCATTTTTTTAAAAACGGAAATTTGAAAGAAATATCAAGGCTCGTTATCTTGAAGTTATCTGTACCTCACAAGGTTCGCTTAATGAACAGTTTATTTCGCCTCACGATTCTGCAACAGGCTTCCTCAAAGGATTGAAAGTAAGTCAGTCACCTAAACTTACATCACAACTTCACAAGGTATTCGTCCAAGACAAACCCAGCTAGTTTCTAGGTCAGTAACTTATCAAAATCACACCAGCAATGCAGTTTGACAATCTTGCTTACTCACTCATGACGAAAGAGTGAATGTAATCGCACTGGATTTGATGAATAATAGTGAGATGGTCATTGTTGCCAGAAGGATAGGAATGGCATCAGACCACTAGTGTTCAAAAGTATCTTCGGCTTCCAGATTCGTTTAGAGGTGGAGTTCAGGCGAAACGCAGCGGTTTTTGATTACGAGAGAATACGAAAAGTAGTGCTGTGAGAAAGTTCGACAAGTTTGTCCTTGTCAGCAGGAAAGTCCGCAACCTAATTCTATACTAATCCGGGAGTCAATCATATCTCATTTTTCCATTCATCATAGGTTCACGTGATAAGATGAATGAACAACGGTTTGCGAGCAAATATCTTATCTTTTCCACAGGTAAGATTGTGAGTTCAATATCGATTCCATTACCACCATAATTTTTTCTGTCCTCGGCACAGTCGCTAGGCTCTTTCCGTCTTTCACCAGTCTGAGTTCATCTACATGCACAAGCATTGTAGTCGATACCTCACCCACATTTGGCATTGCCCAGGCACTCTACATGGTAAACCGCTTCAGACTTGACGCATCGATCCACCGTACCGAGGGGTACAAAATGTGTCACACAATCTTTTGCGTACACAATTTCGTCGGTGTTGTTCTTGTACATTTACTAGTGCAACATCTGTCTGTCCTCAACTGTGGTTGTACCTGGGCCCTTTTATAAACCACTAGCTGGCTTACCCGGCTCCGCCGTATGTTCCAAATAGAAAATTCCATTTCTTAACCGATCCGGACCAAACTTGACACACATACACTTCGGGCCCCGGCGGGTGTCACAGTCCACTTTTCGCTATTGATCGATGTCGATTTTATCGATTTTTTGCAACATTTGAGCTAGGGGGCTGGAATTTGGCAGGGGGGTGTAATCGAGCATGCTGATCACCCCCACGGGGGTGATCAGCATGCTCGATTACCCCCCTGTGCCAACTCCCAGCCCCGTAGCTCAAATTTTGCAAAAAATCGATAAAATCGATATCGATCGATGACGAAAAGTAGCCCTTGACACCCGCCGGGGCCCAAAGTGTATGTGTGCCAAGTTTGGTCCCGATCGGTTCAGAAATGGAATTTTCTATTCGGAACATACGTACAGACAGACAGACAGACATACAGACAGACATACAGACAAACAGACATTCAGCTTTATATATAAGATTTGTTATCCTATCAAATATAGGTGGTGACTTGGTTGGCATGACGTTAGTCGTCGCGTCAATTCTTCGCGTTTGCGATATCAGTGCTTGCAGGTGCGCGCTAAGTTACGAAAGGTGATATCAGTGCTCGCAGGTGCGCGCTAAGTTACGAAAGGCTTGCTGCTTCTGATGATCTTGACTGCATTTATATGAAGATTGAACAAAGTAGCTTCTCAAAGTGTTGCAAAACGTGCATTATTTTTGCAACAACATAATAATAGACTATGATACAATCGTCAATTTACCTGCAATATTTAGGTGGACCTCTGACGGCAAGCTTCACAATTCTGCTCATAAAGAAAAGAGCGAGCATGGGTGCTAATCCTTGGTCCACTGCCGCCCTCTTACTCGCGCATAATAGGTGTGCTAAAACTGTCCCATTATTTTGTCTTCAAAGAAGGAAAGCACTGTGAGATCACTTCGATTTGGTTTTGCTTACTCACTAGCCCAAAGTTCGACTGTGTTCGTTTTAATAGAGCTGGATGTCTGTTTCCTGTTTGTATGCATGAATGTCACTTCTGTCACTAACGTCCCCCCGATCGGTCGGCTTATTTTGCTGCTTCAATCTAAACAACGATCGAGGATAGTTAAGAAGAAGTTCGGTGGAAGAAACCGTGGCTAGTCCACCGAAGGATGCCAAGTCAAGATACCAAGGAACGCAGGACCCAACGACGACAAGAACAGTTGCGCGTATGTTTTTACAATGCTCGTTCCCTGTATAGTGAGGAGAGATTAGTTGCGCTAGAGGAGGAACTAAGTTTGATAAAATTTGACATTGTCGGACTATGCGAAACTCGTCGCAGCGGCGCTTCTTATACGAAACGAAACTTCTCGAGCTTACACTTCTATAATAGCGGAAACCAAATGCAGAAACCACTAGAAGAGGAGTCGGCATACCAGTGAATGAGCGCAATCATCGTTATTGCGTAGGCATAACATTCGTCTCGGAACGCCTTATCCAGATCCACTTCCGGATGCGGGGAAGTCTATGCGGGTTTCTATAGCCTACGCACCATGGCAGGAGAATATTATGAAGAATTTGTAGAAGAACTACGATGCGCACTTTCAACGATATACCTATGACATCTTAATTGGCGACTTTAACGCGCGTATAGGAAGAGATGGGCCACGAAGCGAATACGTCGGCGACAAGTGCCTTGGAATACGGAATAGTAAAGGGCAGGCCATGCTTGAGTTCGCTGAGTCTGAAAAATTCTATGTGATGAATTCCCTTTTCGAAAAGCCTCACAGACGAAGATGGACTTGGAGATCTCCCAATGGACAAGCACAGGAAGAAATAGATTTTATTGACACGACAACCAAGGATAGCAACTAATATTGCTGTTCTCAACAAATTTAATGCTGGAAGTGACCACAGACTTATTCGGGCTGTTGTCGACATCCGGATCATGCACAGTAAAGTACGTTTTGCTCGACTGCTTCCCAATTATTGCGAGCTCGAAATGAAGACAGCTTTACTTAATGATCCCCGAGTAAATGAGATTTCATCATCAACTCTGATATCGAATGATCCAGTGAGCTTTTGGTTACAACTACGTACATCAATACAGGAGGCTGCTGCTCATGCAGAAGTCCGTTGGGAACGCTAAAACGGATATCCGATAGAACCCTATTTAATCTTCGTTTAAGACGTGAAATGAAGTACGGGATAAGACAGAAGAATTCTTTCGACTCTGTTGAATACTCCACTGTTTGCAAGGTTGCCAGATGGTCAATAAAAGACGATCTTTATCAACATCATCTTTCTGTTCTGAGCGTGCCATCCGAGTCAACCGTATAAAGCGTGGCCGTCTTGAGCTTGTTCATGAACGAGAAACTATCTGCCAGCTACGCCGACACTAACAACCGACTCCACCGAAGCTGGTTTACTCGCTACTACTTACTTTGCTGAGCTTTACGGAATACGCGAGAATCCCATTCAGCGCACCCAATAACTGCAGACGAGTTGAGGATAGCTGCCTCAAAAATTCGCGGAAACACTGCCCCAGGCATCGATGGAATCGGATCTATAGCTGCGAAGTATGGAGTAGAGATTGTTGCACCACAATTAGCAGATATCATCAACCGAATGTTCGAGAAAGGTAGCATACCCGATGAATTTGCACATGTTTCCATGGTTCTACCTCACGAAGGGCGATCGGTATGACATCAAAAACTACCGCCCGATCTCCCTCTTACCTTCATTGTATAAAATTTTGACAAGAGCTTTGGCCCACCGGATAGAGGAAAAAGTAAATACGCCTTTCCATTGAGCAAGCCGGTTTTCGACGAACTTTTTCAACTACCGACCACTTGCAAACAATCAACCAACTTATAGAGAAGACCCATGAATACCATCTACCAATAGCACTTCTTTTCCTCGACTCTGAAAAAGCTTTCGATACTATTAATTTCAACGCAATCTGGGAAGCTCTTACATACTTTGAAGTAGATAATGACACGATTTTGATGATACAACTATTATATCAAACCGCAACAGCCTCACTTCAACTTAACAATACCAATTCGTCTTTCAAAATACATAGAGGAGTCCGTCAAGGCAATGCATTGTCTCCGCTTATTTTCATCATATGTCTGCAGTACGCGATCGAATCTATACAGTGGGAAGATGGAGAAGGATATGACATTGGCGGAAAACATTTCGTTACCTTGCTTATGCGGATGACATTGTACTCATAGGTCTTAGTCCAAGTCATTTGGAATCAACGGCTGTATAGCTTCTTCATGCATGTTTTCGAATAGGACTTCAAATTAATGGCCACAAAACCAAGTGGATGGGCGAAAACAGAGACAACACTTGGACGAGCTCGGTAATCACACTGAACTTCAATGTCATTGAACGTGTAGACTGCTTCGTATACCTTGGACAGCTAATTCAATGCCCACGCAGTCATGATAAAGAAATTTCCAGACCAGAAGTGCAGCGTGGAATGCATTCGGAAAAGTACGACAGTTTCTCGGCAGCCGAAATGTTGCTGTTCATCTCAAACGCCGTTGCTTTAATAACGTGATACTCTCAACGCTTTTATACGGTTGTGAAACTTGGGCGGTGACTAAGAACTCGCTGCTGAAATTTCTTCGATGCCAAAGAGCGATGGAACGATCGATGCTAGGATTTCGCTTAAAAGACCAAAAGTCTTCAAAATGGATACGTTTTATCACGAAACTGAAAGATGTAGTCGCAATAGCTCGTCGAAGAAAATGGCGATTTGCTGGAAGAATACTTGGAAAAGAAGGTGATGAAAGATGGACAGACATGCTTACACGTTGGATTCCACCTACTGGCCGACGTTTTGGAAAACCTAGAACGCGATGGGAAGACGACATCCGTAAGCATTGCAAGATATATAAGCCTAATTGTATTTGGCAGGAGCTAAGAATGGAATGTGCTGTATGGAGAACACTTGGTATTACATACAGTGCTGGACATAATTATAGGGACACTCTAGAAATCGTCGTAATTTTCATTCTTGTCGGTGAATCTGTCTGAAACTTTGCTGTATGGTGCGCATGTAAGCCTACATAACTCCTCAGAACGGCTTCCAATCCCGTTGATTTCGAACGGAGAAAAATGGAAAAATTCGAAAAATCTTGTTTTGCAGGCTGGACATAATTATAAGGACACCTGGCCTTTTTAAGCATTATCGCATTCCTTGACTCCCAAATTTTTTTGTAGAGTTACATCCCAGAATATGAAACTTTTGCAGCACCTAGGACCTGTCATGCTACTCAAGGAAAGATGATCCTTGCATTTTTCGTTTCCAAAGGCATCAGAAGTCAAACTGCTTCAGTAAACAACTGGTTTGAAGAGTTTTCAAGCCCTTGTTCATTTCAAATGATAATCATGGAGTCTACTGATCCTTCTGGATAGATGAGGTGAAGAGCACTTTCGTAAACTCTGCGTAAACTCGCTGATTTTGACGGACAGACTTCAACCTCACCATAGGGTTGTCGCGCTTTTGCACCACAAAACTCGATTTTCAGGTCACAGAAAACGCTGCAATGTAGCCGCAACAATACACGTACAACAATAAACTTGTGTGCCTAGTCAGGAAAAAATTTCGGGGTTGCACATTCTGGTTCAGCCGCAGTTGTCATCCGTTGAGAGTTGAGTGGAGCACCCTGCACAATCATATCCAACTCAAATCAAGAAATCGAACACGAGAGCGCTTGAAACTTCAAAATCTTAACTAATCTCACCTACCGCTACCGCGTAAAATGCGACATGAAACAGAGAAGGATATAGTGAGATTTGTGATTATGTTGAATCTACTGCTCGCATAGAATTTTCGTTGGAAGTATTTCAGATCTAAATGGCAACTGCAGCACTAGAAAAAATCTAAAAATTGTTGCAAAAGATGCATCTCCACGTAGACAATGTAATGAATCGAGTCCATCACTTCACGACCATTGGAAAGTGAGTTTTGTGGTGCAAAAGCGCGACAACCCTATGGTGAGGTTGAAGTCTGTCCGTCAAAATCAGCGAGTTTACGCAGAGTTTACGAAAGTGCTCTTCACCTCATCTATCCAGAAGGATCAGTAGACTCCATGATTATCATTTGAAATGAACAAGGATTTGAAAACTCTTCAAACCAGTTGTTTACTGAAGCAGTTTGACTTCTGATGCCTTTGGAAACGAAAAATGCAAGGATCATCTTTCCTTGAGTAGCATGACAGGTCCTAGGTGCTGCAAAAGTTTCATATTCTGGGATGTAACTCTACAAAAAAATTTGGGAGTCAAGGAATGCGATAATGCTTAAAAAGGCCAGGTGTCCTTATAATTATGTCCAGCCTGCAAAACAAGATTTTTCGAATTTTTCCATTTTTCTCCGTTCGAAATCAACGGGATTGGAAGCCGTTTTGAGGAGTTATGGTAGGCTTACATGCGCACCATATAGCAAAGTTTCAGACAGATTCACTGACAAGAATGAAAATTACGACGATTTCTAGAGTGTCCCTATAATTATGTCCAGCACTGTATGCGTCCCATTACTGACATAATGAAGCCTTACATAATATCATCACGTCTTTTGCATGAACAACGTAAACCGTTGAGAATGAATAAAAGATAAAGATAAAGATGCATAAATGTCTGCACATAGGTTTCAAATAGAAAATTCCATTGAACCTGTTCGGACCAAAATTTGCACACATATACTCCGTAGTGGGGCTAATGTCGCAGACTACTTTTCGTTATTGATCGACATCGATCTTGTCGATCTCTTGCGAATTCGAGCTATGGAGCTGGGAGTTGGCACGGGGGGAGGGGGTAATGCTGTTTACGAACGTTACAAGCTCTAAGAATAATTTTACTTTACTGGTTTTGAGCAGGGAGCTAGCGCGTATTGGTAACTAAGCGTGCTGAATACGAAAATGCGGGGCGCCGGAAACTGGCATGTAACTGAGCGTGGACAGGGAAATTAGAAGAAGATGTTATTGGTGGGCAGATGTTATCATGCCGTTTTGAGAGGGACCTAGCGGAGCCAAGTATCCCATCTAGCTCTGAACATACCGGAATATAACAGCCAATGGCGAAGACGTCGCCTGTAAACTAGCCAGGTGACTAATTTACAGGTCACTTCGTACTCTCAGGCCTTTAAAAAAGGCATTTTTGCCGAACTGTAAGGCCAATTAAACTGTTGAGCATATTGAGCCTTATGGCACAGAAAAGATAATTTCAGGAAGTGATGCTCTGGTTTTACGAACAAAATATGGTGTATAATACATCAATGTTCCTTCAAATCTTTGGCGAGTTGCAAATAGAGCAATGACATTTCTTTCGCAGAAAAAATGAGCACTCAAACTTCATCCAAGAGCAGGTGCTTCAATCGCTTTTGAAAATTAACTTAGTTTTTGGAAACTTACAAATGCGTTGTCTCAATATGAATGCAGTGTCCACTCGAAACAGCAGCAGTTCCGTATGAGCAGTTGCCAGCAGTCGCTTCACAGAAAAGGTAGCAAATAACGAGAATGATTTGCAATAGCATAGTCTTTGACGCAGCGCTATAATCTCAAAAGAGATGCTTTTATGAAGAGTTCTTATCTGGGAATCATAAGACGATAAGCGCAACGGGCCATGCTGTAAAATGCATATCATTACAACTGCAGAACATTTTTGCAAAGAGTCCTCCAGTAAAATACCCATGCTTGTAGCTTGCTGCTTATTCCGCCTATTATCACTACAAGCGAGCGGCCGTAGTGTCTGCAGCTTGTTGTTAAGATTTACAAATTTTGGAACGCGATTTACTCTAGCTAGTTTTCCAAAAACAAGTGACACAAGCAGTCAAGCATATAAACCGAGGCAAGTGCCATTATCCGAGCACCTTCCAGGCGTAAAATTCGTTCATTCAAGTAAGATTTAATAGAGTCGCTCGCGGGAAAGTTGTAGACAAAGTGTTATTTCTCACAATGCACAAAGTACCAGGTTAACCCTTGAGTTTGTACCGCTTTCAACTTTGTCATCGCTCCCTCATATGGACCTTGCTGCAGGATATCTGCCAATTATTAGATGAGTTGTTGGGATTAATGACTTCTCGGGATGAACACCAACAATTTTCGCTTTCAAAAAACTCATGGAATCTTTCTCATAACCAGAAAGACAAGCGTAATACTTGTTGTAAGTGTTGTCGCACCAAGCCAAATGACAGCAGTTAGTACGAGCATTTCCAACAAAGTCAGTGCGGATGCTGGTTGCGACTTCTATAGCGTGAGTTTGCTCATTGTTCCGCCCATAGGTGCAATAGGGGGAGCCGGGCCCTCTCCAGGTGAAGGGGGACTCTGCTACTCCCATCCTTGCAAGGTGAAGGGGGTAAGTGTGCCCTTAAAGCAAAATGCCCCAAAAACTTACACACCATTCGAAAGCTGAGGTCATGTAGAATCGAAGTAAACTGTCGACTTTTTTCTTGGTTTTCTGTGCCTTGAGATATGAGGCATTTCATGTACTTCATATGTCAACTAATTTTGTGTCCTCACTTTCTGCTCTCCAAATGAATGCTACAAGAAAGTCGACGATCTACTTTTGTTAATGAAAACTTCCGTAAAATATATAGATAATCAGCAGTGATTAGGTCCTCGTTTGGCAGAAATCTGCTTTCGAAAATGGACATGATTCCAGATAAAATGCAGTGTATCTCTCGGTAGAGGGGGGCTAGAAAGAAGTCGACGGTCTACTTCGAATCTTCTTTTCCTGAGCTTTCGAATATAGATTGCTAGGCGAAAAAACTTGCCAGTTTTTGGAAATAGGGTGGAGATATTTACTATTAGCTTGCTCCACCCAGCTCCCCCAATGTATTGGCTTCTATCAGTCATCCTAGCAAGTGCTTTTCAGAACCGGAAGCAAAAAACCCTAACATGCTTTATATCACTCGATAGCTAAGATAGATAGATACGAGATACGAGCAATTTTATCTACAGTCGAGTAGATTTCCTGCTTAATATAGGGTCCCTGCAGACGCGACAACGCTGAAGCGTCAATAAATGCCTGCGAGTTCCCGAGCTAGTGTTTTCCAGTGTTTTGCTTATTTCATGCTTTTTAGTTGATTCGTTGTTGATAAAGAGGAAAAGGGTAAGTTAAAGAGAGTAGTTTCTGTTTTCTAGAAAGTTCTATCATCGCATATTCACAGATATCCAAGTGGAAGCATTTCGCGTCAGCTTCTTGTCTATTTTTTGTCATCTTTCTGCTACTTCTTCTTATAAACCTCCTCCTTCTTGTGAGGCGTTTCTTTGAACGCTAGTTGGCTTGTCTTGCAGCAACTTCGGCTTTCATCCACAAGAAATAGCATTTTAATCAAGTGCTTCATGTGATAAATACAATAAGTCAATCGTAAAAACCCACTAGTTCAAAGAAGTACCTCACAAGAAGAAAGAGACATGAAGTGGCAAAAAATTAGACAAGAAGCTGACGCGAACTGCTTTCATGTGGATATCTGTGATTATGCAATGATAGAACTTCTCAGAAAACAGAAACTACTCTCTAACCTACCCTTTTCTTCTTTATCAGCTACGAATCACCTAAAAAGCATAAAATAAGCAAAGAAAACACTGGAAAACACTAGCTCGGGAACTCGTCAGGCTATTATTGACGCCCCAGCGTTGTTGCGTCTGCAGGGACACTATATTAAGCAGGAAATCTACTCGACTGTAGCTGCGATATCAGCCAATTCTGGCTAATTATTTTTTCAGACCAAAAAGGTTTTTTTCGAACTTTTCTACATGATTCGAAAGCTTGATAGACGAGTAATCTGACTGTCTTTTTTAAATTAATATGCTCTCTACTAAAAGGAGATACAGTACGATTCTTGTCAGTAAACATGTATCCATCACTGGCTAGTTCAGATTTTCTCTCTTGCTCAACTCTTTCTTGCGACAGTGTGTACTCACTGATACAATGTTAATTATTCAAAGAATTAGGCATCCTTTTAATTGTTGATTATGTTTCGTCATCAACGCCACTTTGAGTGCGCAGAGGGTCTCAAGCATGCGTTTTTTTTTTCAAGAAAATTCTGTTGTTTCGATGCTCTCTTACAGTCTTGATGTCTGAGGAGAAGAGCGGCTGGCGTTTCCTTTCCAAATTAGAAGTGCTGTTGTAACAGCATTTCGATACTGCCGTTATGCCTTGTTTCTAGTCTCAACCCAGGTGAAGGAGGTCAGCTAGATGCCGGCCCTAAAGTGAAGGGGGTCAGAGGAATTTCTCCACCTATCGCATCTATGGTTTCGCCTAGAGCTTGCAAATCTGCTTTCTGAGCTTTTCCGATAAATAGCTCGTCTACGATTACAAATGACTACGCAGGAGCTGTGTTTATTTCATAGTTTTATAAAACTATGTAGGGAACTCCCCGACCTCCCCCATCTTACAAAACGATTTGTCTTTATTCTCGCAATACAGTTATTATACAAAGAACTTTTATGACCCCTACATACCGGCTATAGAAAAAGTTTTGTGACCTGCATCCTACAAGGAAAGTCACTTAACTTAGGTCGGGATTTTGAAATGAGACACATGTATTTAAAATCAGCTCGGAACGCAGATTCCAAATATGCTATCCTTAGCTGCGAAGCGTTTTTTTTTTGAAGCGAGTTATGAGCTTTTTTAGTATGTGTCATTGACAAACAACTGAATATGGAAAGAGGGTCTTCAGGTAAAAATCTGCCCAAAAAGTGATGGAAAATCAAAATGACATCAAATTGAGTCATTTGGCTTTAATAGGCCCCGGGCAGACTTCACGCGATTTGATCGTCGCGACTGGGTCGCGACGAGACAACTGTTACAACATCATTCCATGCCGATCAACTTGCATTCGGTTGTGATACTTTTCCAACCCGACATTTTTGAATGTGAAATGAAAATGAATGGAAATCTTGGCGATTAGATCGCGACGATTACGTCGCGTGAAGTCTGACCGGGGTCATAGGGTATAATATGCATTTGAACCACTACCTAGATGATGGTATCGTAGCATGCCTAAGTCGGTCAACACGCAAAGTTTGCTCAGGAAAAAGCTCATAACTCGCTTCAGGGGAATGCTTCGCAGCTAAGGAAAGCAGATTCAAAATTAGCGTTTCAAGCTGATTCCAACCACATGTGTCTCATTTCAAAACCTTGACCTAGTTAAGTAACTTCCCTTGTTAGGAAAATTGCAGATGCCGAAACTGCCAACTTTGTCTTCAGTCTTATACGAGAAAATACAATATTGCAATATAGAGCCTGCAATACTTCTCTATTTCTATTATTGCACACGTTGTAAGTTCTCTGTAAATGATTAGACAAATGCGTGCGTTATTGTGGCTCTTTCGTGGAAGGATTGGTCCATTTCTGTGGAAGGTGGGCGCCAGACTAACCGAATGCTTGCTTTAGCACAACGCGCCGCAGTTACTGTCATTTGCTGTCACGTTGTAGAAAAATCAAGTCGGCACGCCTGATTTCACCACAACATGAATTTTTCACTGGTAAGGCCTTTTTATCATTCTCTCATTCTGCGAGGCTCTTCTATCATCTATCAAAACTACTGCTGTTTTGAAAATCGCAGACGCCACTTCGCCACACGATTTGTCCAACATTACTCCAAATAACATCAGTTTCGCCGCGCCCTGCTGAAGCAGGCAATCGGTTAGTCTGGCGCCTACCGATGACTGACAGTTCTTGATTACAAGCCTATCACACCAATTACCGAAAGAATAAGCAAGACAAAAGTTTTGAAACAATTTCGAGAAGAGAAAATACACGGACACAAAACAGCATATAGCCCTCCTTATCTCTTTCAATTACTGAATCCTAATCGTTCCAGTTCGCAGGATAACTATCATTTCTGACCGAATTCAAATCGCATTCAGTTGTACCGTAAAGCGTTCACAATAAATGTGTTTTCTATCGTGTCTCAAACCAGGCGAATGGGAGAGTGAGGTTCCAGGACATGATAGCTGTCATGCCAGCAGACGTTTATGAAAAAGAAGCGTCGCAACCTGTATGGATATACTGAAAAAATTTCGAGACTCATTTACCTAAGGCTTGTACCAAAGTCTTGTCTATTGCGCTATCTGCTTTTCGTAACATGAATGGTTTTAACTGCTTTAATTCTAACAAAAAAACGTTTTAATCGACTACCAAATATGCGCAACAAATTATTATATTGGGTCAATCCGAAAGTAATTTCGTTTTTTTCAAACGGACGCTACATGTCAGCACAGTCAATGAGCTCTTGGAATTTACCAAAATCTGCAACCCACGCTTTTCTAGATGCTCAAGTCTCTCAATTTTTCTAAATTTTTACATCAACCCTCCGGAGGAGTTCAAGCGACGGTGCGATAGGGCAAACCTCATAGGATGTGTAAGTTTTTTCTCATTTTTATTTCTCGCCATGATTTTTCGAAAGATTTATTACTGCAAACATCGAATTTTGATGGGCCTACGTCAACACATACGCATCAAACACCAAGAAATCTTCGAAATCTTAAACTTCCAAGATTGTATTATGATACATCGTTAAATTTACAGCGAATGAGTGTCTACGGAATGGAAATATCTAATTTCGGATTTTCCGGGTACAGCCCGGAATGCGTTCAAAAACATACATTTTCATGACTTCATATTTGAAAACTCCATGAAGGGGCAACAAGAACACCCTTAGAAAGAGGATAACAAGCTGCATCGAATGACACCCGAGCTGCTCACCGTTTCAAGTTCTCGAGGTTTAAGTTGACTAAGAATGGAAATTGATAGCATCGATTGAAATATTATCAAAAAAATTTGACGAGCTAAGAAAAGGAGAGAAAAACTGTTTTGTATTCTGTAGGGTTTGCTCTATCCATTCGCTACTTGGGCTCCTTCAGACGATTGATATGAAGATTCTGAAAAATAGCTAAAGTTGACCATAGCAAAAAGCATTGGTCGCAGATTTTCGAGATTTTCCGAGAGCTTATTGATTAATTTGCAATATTTTTATGACCATTAGAAGAAGGATAAAATTCTGCATCGAATGCTCCCAAGACCTCTCAGGAAACTTTGTTCGTTCATATGTGGCGCCCCCTTGAAGAAAGCGAAATCACTTTCGGAATGACTTAATATTTTTGAGACATGAAGCTGGAATTCTGATTCAATCTGATACGAAAATACTGTGGAAATCTTGCAATGTACATACTCAGAACTGTTGCTTATTGAGCAAAAGCTTTCTCGTAAGCAGTCATTCACGTTGTTATTCTCCGAAAACATGGAAACTAACTTATACTCCGATTAATGAGTGTAACTATAGATACACGGGGAAAAATTTAAGAAGAAGTTTGTTGACATGGAATAATTGCGCAACTCATATTTTGATCCGAAGCCCACTTATTCTGTTCAGTTTCCATGGAGAAGTGGTATGCGTTTGGCTACAATAATTTAAACATGTTTATACATGTATTATTCCTACAGATGCGCATGAAGTTCTACATTCTTAACTTTGATACTAGAAACCACCACGACTTACTGATTAGCAAGCGGTGCTAAATGTTCAACACAAGAGTCGCCAGAGAGTTTCGTTACTGACAAGTGAGCCGTTTAAATACAAAAAAGGAGCAATAAATAAGGGCTCTTTGTTCGGCTGAGAGAAACCAAACTAATCTGATATGTGAGTGAGCTTTCAAATATTTGTTTGCATCGAAACACGTAATTCCTCTTGAAACTAATCCCATCGAAGCTTGTTACTCATTACTCAATGTCAAAACAATTTCATGGCTTTTAACTTTTTACCGATGCCAAATACTGGTGCATTTCCAGATTTTCGATATGCTTGACATACCCATGTTGATGTTTTGTTTTCGTACTACTTTGTTGCTTATTAGAGCAGTCTTGGGTATACCGGAAAAAATGAAACAAAGTTTGCACATCGTCAGTCATTTGAATTTGTAGTTGAATCAGAACTAAACTTCAGAAGAATACTTATCTCGATAAGCAAATTAGTCGCAGTAATCTAAATGGCACTATCCAAAAGAGCCATCAGATACCTCCGCCTCGATCTTCAAGCCAAAAAAGGTTTCATGAGGGTTCTGAAAGCAGAAACGATTGCACTTTATGAAAAGTAGCATTCAAAGCCCCTGAATCACCTCATCAGGTCTGTGCAAGACTTCAATCGCTGGAGCGCGACTTGTTTAAGAAAACTTTCCTAGGCATTTGCCAATCTTTGCGATAGATACTGTGCTTCTCTAATTCACCAAGTCCACAGATTAGGCAATTGCTGCGTTGGGGTTTGCGGTAGAAAATCTGCAATGAAAGTAACTTTTCCACATTCGTTTTGAACAAAAAATCTTCATAGAAACTTGCATTCAAAAATGCTTTTATAGGTTTTTAGGCCGAAAAACGAAAAGTATTTCAAGGACATTTTTGGATGAAATGAACAACACCAGCTCAATCGCGATTCATCTCCCCCCCCCCGCTCCTTCCGCCCTCCCCTCCTCCTCGTACCGACAGTGTCACGCGCTACTCAGGCAATGATTTCCTCAATAATCAGATCACAACATCTTTCAAAAAGAGTTGAAATGATGTGCGATATAAATAATAATTTTATCGACCAACCTGTGGCATTTTCGGCTTTAGTGAAAAGCTCAAAGAATAAGCGTTTGATGGAAATATAGGTTGGGATTTCCGTGTCTCCTAATTAGAAGCTCCCGATTGATGCAATATTCCAGCACAAAAATATGTAGGTCCATTAAGTCCACATGTTTGGGGTAGGTGCATTGAAAAGGGGCGTATCTGCACCAAGACCCAAAAAATTTTTATACAAGGTTAATCCAACTTTTTTAATAATTTAAGGAGTCATTTCAATTATCTACAGAATAAAAGTTAGTTGCACATTTTCCTGACCCACGCAAGTAAACTTCAAAACCCGAGTTGTAATGAATTTGCAATCAGTTTAATGGTGCAACAAACTACTGTGCGTCCCTAACCTTAGCGGGAACTTTTTACTAGCTTAAAAAATGAGGGGCTTGATTTTGACAATTTCAAGCTCCCCAAATGGGGAAATTGAAAAGTCCGGCTTTTATGCCTGCCCCTCAAAATGTTTATCCGTGAAGCTTGGAATCGAAGTAGTGAATGCTACTTCGTTTGTCATCAATAACTGCGATCTCTCACCTTCACTCCAATGAAAAAAACCTGCTTTCTGAGTATGCTGGAACTTATCGCTAGTGTCACTGTTATATGAGCGGAGGTCATTTAGATATTATATTACAGCTCTATTTGATCACTAACATGTGCTGGCAGTATTGACCAAGGTGCTAATTGGGGAAACCAAAAATGAAACGGTCGCTTCGCTTCTGCATACCTACTGAAAACGAGCCAAGCTAATGAACTTTGATTTTTGTCTGATTTTTGAAGCGATCGTCCATTTTTAATCGCTGCATGACAGTAGCTGTAAAATGTGATCGCGCCATAACTTGCTCATAAAACCTAATGCGAGAGGCTTTTTTTCCAACATCAACTCCTTCAAAGTGCGCTTATCAGCTGCAAGATAAAGCATTTTAGAACCATAGCGTTTGCTATTGGTTATCACGCTAGACGGGCGAGAACTTCAGTAAGCTCCTCGGACCTGTAAGCTGATATGCCAGCAGCGCGACGCTCGCGAAGAAGATGCGTCGCAATCTGGATGGCCATATTGAGCCCTCTCACCTGAGGCTTGTGAGATGAAGTATTACCGCTTTCGACATCTATCTGGGTGCTTTTTCCGGGTTCTTATAACGGAAAGCACCTGCATTTGGAATTTTTTTGAGTTTTGTTTGCTCATGAAACTTGCTCAGTGATACATTAGTGCATTTCATCCTTCCATCTCAATGATAATTCTGGGTTGATGATGGTTAGGCTGTATACTGGAGAAAGTCTAAATTATTTTCGAATATTCCAATATCGAATACATTCGAAATGAGAATTTCGAATATTTGACCATCGAGTATTATCGAAAATTGAAAATATCGAATATCCGACTGTTGAATACTATTCGAAAATGGAAGTCTTCGAATTGAATAATTTTCGAGTATCGAATATCATTCGTTATTCGTCTTTCGAATATCATTCGGCCCTTGAAATTCGATTTTCGAATATTTTTCGAATAATGTTTGTGACTACCTATTCTACTTTGGGAAATTCGAAATTTTTCAAATATTCGACTATCAAATATTATTCGAAAATGGAAAGCTTCGAGTCGAATATTATTCGATTTTCGGATATCATTCGATTTTCGAATACTATTCGACTAATTTATGCGTCTGAGACCCAAAACATCTAAGAATAAATTCGACTTTCGAATAATATTCGAAAATAAAGTCTTTCTAATATTCGACTATCGTATAATACTCGTTATCCTATATCTTTGAATTTTCGAATTTTCGATTCATTCGCATTCGAACGATTTGTTCGAATAATCGAATAATTATTCGATTCGGTCCAATACTGCCTATGAGAGACCAAAACATCTAAGAATTCTTTCATATAAGTATCAAAATAGACACTTTTTTATACTACAATTTACGATGAAGAAAAGTTTTAATGGTGACGTGAGGAGACCTTGAAAACCTAAAAGCGTACTCCTGTGACGGTACCTAAAAGCGTACTGCTCCTGTGACGGTAAGAGATGTCGAACATCAAAGAAATTTATATAATCTCATTGAGAGTTGTAGATCGATATACAGGTTGTACCAAGAGTATATGAACAATATGTGGTCGTTATGTGGTCTTCTTCCCATATCTTTGCAGAACTTAGTTACTAGTTTATATTTTATAGTTCTGCTTCAACTCAGAAAAGTATGAAGCAATTCATTGATCGCAGTTCACTGTTGTATGATTACTCGCGTAGAATAAAGGAAACTATGGGGGCATATTTCGCCTGCGAAAGGAAACCAAAAAGCCATTAGGCAACACATTAGGCTAATCAAAATTGCTGAAAATACAAAATTTGCACTCAGCTGTAATTCTTTGTAAGTTAAGTCAGGTACGGCGTAACAAAATTTTCGGTGTTTCTCAAAATGTGACTCCACATCACAAAAGATTGGAAAATTCGTGAAAAGTTGTGACTGGAACCAGCGAGAGGGGGGACTTTTCATACGGTCAACTTCGCACCTAGCCTTCGCACCTAGCCTTCCCACCTAGTCTCATACCTACTTCGTACCTCTCGTAACATGTAGAGAGTCAGATTCTCGGGTGGCGGTCATGATGAACGATAGCATGTGCCAGCCGCCAGCTGGGTACTGTACGCGGTGCGCTGATCGCCCCGCCCCCTTGTTAATTAGCCTAGGAATGCGTTGCGCTATTGGAAAACTCTCTAATACTTCGTTCATGCTTCTGCAGTTGGTTGCAATTTGGGTAACAGTAGATTTCAAAATTTCAATTAAATTGAAAATCAGTTTTCAGATCATTTTTCATTATAAATTAGTTCGCAAGCTCTTTTTAATGTATTTCAATTATTTGTTCCTAGTAGGCTTGTCCAAAAGGATTTTTCATTGCAGATGAGAAAATTGTTTCGAAAATGCTTGAAAAAGTGTTTTTCTCTACTCATATTTGTTACCATATTGAATATGCTTTGCTGTGCACTCTCGAGTTTAGTTCAAAAAGAAGTCAGCTTATCGAGGAATACTATTATTATTGCTCAAATGACCAACACCATTAATTCTTTTATCGGAAAAGTAAGTTTCAAAACCCTAATCATAGCTAAAAACAGATTTCATTGCGACGAGAATTCAAAACAAGCATCATAGGCAAATTTTGTTTTGAGCAAACTCGTTTTGCAAATATGCGGATATCACATAAATTTTCTCAGACTTCAGGACAATCATACTGCACTTATACATTTTCGAATCTGCTTTGGATAACAAAATTCTTTCAATTTGCTATCAAAAACTGCTATCCTCAATATAAATCGATCTGTAACTCAATCGAAATTGCGTGCGAACTAGTCATAAGGTGTGAGGTCACTCAGACAATCATGCCTGAGGTGTTCTAGATTGATTTCACACTTCAAAGTTGAATATCCAGGAGTCACTCGGTCATTCATAGGTAAATCAGCGAATCTATCGAATTTCACGACCAACATATCAGCTGTTCATTGATTGCCAAAAAAGAAAAGAAAATCAAAAACAAATTCTGTAAATAGTCAAGCTTCACCGCAGTTTGCAACAAGCTTATATCTCACTATCAAAAGTTATTTTTACTTGACGGTATCGTCCGAGAAACTCGTCCGCCGCAGTAGGGCGGAGCTTCGAGCGAACACATTATTGCCAGTTCATGACCCCGCGCGCCACTAGTACCAGCTATCGTTCATCTTGACATATACCCCAGATTCTCCACTACGTTGGGAGAAGGGGACTTTTTATACGAAGGCTCTCTGATCATCTTGACCTTTGGCATTACGCCATGATGCTAATATTACTACCACTTATCGATCACAGAAAAATATTTTCAATCAAAAATGCACTAGATAAACATTTGTAAGGCATACAATTCAATACAATCACATTTTTTGACCTTCTTCTAAAGCCCGTATGCACGTACATCCCCGCGGGAGGGGATGTGCGTTTTACCATTGAAATAATCCCCCTTGGGCTCCCCTCCCCAGGCGAACTCTCGTATGCACGCAGATATTATCGGCGAAGGGATCCCCTGGGAGTAGGGGAAGGGAACCCTCTTATGCACAAGGGGATCGAGCGGGGACATCACTTTTCTTTCTCTTTTCTATGGTAATTTTCTTCTGTATTCTCATCTTTTGACAGCTGCTCATCTTCAGTTTTCGTTATCGGCAAATAATATAGGCGTTGCGGAATGCGCGCCTGCCGTTATGCGCTTGGCACAGCCAAAATAATATTTTCTAGGCCTATATAGTCCTGTAATTGTCATGGATGCTTTTCACTTGCGCTCAAGCTGCGCATTTTAGCGTAATTATGTACAACAATAAAAGTCCAGATGTCTCTGCAGAAAACGGGTAGAAGACTTTATGCTGCCGAAAAAATAAGGGGGAGGGGGGCGCGCACACTCTAACCAGCATTTCTACGCATAACAGAAGCTGCAAATTGTGCCAGCTCTCCATAAACGCTGTAGCTATCAGCTGCATATCGTCCTATACCCCAGGGGAGTGATCCCTAGTGGCCATCCCTGCTATGCAATAGGGGAACGCTGGAGAGGGGATCACTCCTCCGAAGATCTTTACTTAGAAACACGCGAGTCTGCTAATTTTCGTTTTTCTCAAAGCAGTTTTACGTTAGGATAACAAGATAAACACAGTTTATCATATAATGTGATAGTTACAATATGTTGTACCAGCCTTAATGGATAAAAGTATCATGTCAAATAGAGAATGCGCAACTCTCATGAATGGTCACAAACTTCTACAGATATTCGAAACTGGCAGATACATGCCCGGATTTTCACGAAAAGCGAATAAAGAAGAGAGAGAGACAAAGCTGCAAGCTACAGATCGCTGAGGGAGGAACCCGACTACCATAAAAAATCCTCTAACAATTTGAACGAAATGCTTTGTAATAATTGATTCAAATCAGAATACTCGCTTCTCTGGCTTTACCTACACCATCGAACCCCTACTCCGTTGTAGGGGATGTCGATCCCTTTTCCCGCGTTGTTGAGTTAAACTCGCGCATACGGGGTTCGAGTGGGGGAGGGGAAGGGATCCCCTCCCCCATTCGAACCCCGTATGCGCTGGGGTTCGCTCGATCAATACCTCTCAAACCATTCACACAATCCCCGCTTAGGTGCAGGGGAGGGATCGCCCCCCTCCCCTCTGTCATGGCGGGGTTCGGCGGAGGGGATCGTTCCCCCTTGGATCCAGCTCCCCTCTCCTCCCCAGCGGGGACGTACGTGCATACGGGCCTAAGAAAATTCATGATGCTTCTATTTCTTTTCCTCCCATGCTAAAAGGTCGCCTAGAAATGATATATCTCTAATTAGGGATCTTGTAAAAATGAATTATTTCTATTCTAAAATTGCGTTAATGAAACTGAAGCAAAGGCAAGGAAGTGCAATGAGTTCAAAATTTCGAATGCTTCCTGAACAATGAGATTTATTAGATTTATACCGAAAGAAAAATTCGCAATAAAATTCAGAATGTTCTAACGTAAAATAGTCATACATTTATAGAAAAGGAGTGTCATTTCAGAGAGAAATGCAGATGACCTGAATGGAAAAGAAAAACTTGAAGTCATCATGCGCGATGCAAGATCTTTCATATGTAGTTTTTTTGGCACAGGAGCGATCTACAATTTTGCCTCCAGTCAATTCCTATCATTTCTGGAAGCTATTTTTGTATTACGGTGTTAAGCTGAAGAGCAATTTTAACAGAATGCTTTTCAGTTCATGCAGCCTTCAAATTTTCTCCTAACTTCGCGATACTGCGAAAGCTGTCCTGAGTGTTTCGTATCTTATGATATGGAGCCAGCAGACCCATATCTGGTATAGTATTAATATTGGATTGCTGCCATTAGGTCAGGGTATATGGGAGCAATCGTATGAAAAGTCCCTCCTCTCCTCTCCCCCCTCCCACAGTCTAGAAGACGCGAAAGTGCGAGACTTCACACCTGACCGTAGCTGTTCACACTTCGCGCCCCAGATTCGTTCATCGTATGAAAGGTCACTCACCCGAAACCAGCATACGTAAAAACGCTGCAAAACAAATTTTTGGATTTTTTTAGGAAGTTCTTCCAAGCGGCTGATTCCATGGGGCTCTAAGTGCTACAAGTCCTCACCGTAATCCCGCATAACAGCTAAAAGAGCTAAGAGTGATCCAAGTTTCAGATGTAAGCCGGGACGAGCTCTACGGAATAGCATCCCAAAAATTGGCAGAAGATCATTGAAGAAAGCTATTAGCGATCAAAAGTATGTAGATACCTTTGAGACACTCCGTTATGCTATGGATATTGAATTTTCGAATATTCGATGCTCATCGATTATTCGAATATTTTCTGAACATCGAATAATCGAATTGATGACCATCGAATATTCGACTTTCGAATAATATTCAAAAGTTGAGATCTTGTTTCAAAAATCGTTCTATCAGGGCTTTGTACTTGTGATCAAAACAAAAATGGCTGTCATTTGCATATCGTCCTTAACACATTGACGACAGCTTGACACACATGGTGTGTCAAGCAATGACTACCGCGTGGGACCGCTTGACACACCATGTGTGTCAAGGCTTGAATTTTGTTAAAATGACCACTATCTTGGGATAAACTCACTCCATGAGCTCTCTTTTGCACTGAATCTAGGGATGACCTGTACTTTTTTTTTGTCAACCTTTTAGATCTACTGTAGGTGTACTGTAGCTGGCATTATGCGTAATTATAGTTGAGAATTGTGGGCTGATCCGTAAAAGGCCTTAGTCCCAGAAGGCAGACAACTGAAAATCTGCATGGTCGTCATTGTGTTAAAGATCAAATGGCAGTTAAACTAAATTACAATCAAGCTGAAATCTTTTTAGATAGATCATGGAATGGTTACAGTACATTGTAGGTCCACTACCTACGAGTCAGTGCTTTTCAGCTCAGTGTCTGGTATTTTTTTTATCCATGCATCTTCCCGGTTACTCGGGGTCTGCCACTCTTGTAAGTCTCTTCCACAGTTCGCGGTCTAAGGCTTGCTCTTCTTCGATCTTTAGTTCTTTCAGATCCGCTTTGGTCTTATCCGACCATCTCGATCAGCTTTGGCCTTCCTCTTGGCCTCTTTCCTGGTATTTCTTCTATTGTGGCTGATCTGGAAATATGGCTTTTTTCCCTTCTTTGCACGTGACCGTACCATCGAAGTCTTCTCTCTTGCATCTTCTTAGCTATTGGGGCGACCTTCATCGTTGCGCGTATGGTATCGTTGGTAAAGTGGTCGATCATGGTGACGCCTGCCGTCCATCGCATGCGTGTTTCCATCACACTGACCTTACGTTCGTCGCTTCGCGTACACGGCCAACATTCGCTGCCATATAGAGCTGTCGGGCGGATCACACTACGGTACAACTGGCACTTCAGCTTACGTGGCATCCGCTTATCGTACATGAGTTTTGTGAGGCTCTTCCACTTCAACCAAGCTGCATTTATCCTGCAGCTATCTCTTCTTGGATCGTACCATCTGCGCAGATGCGGCTTCCTAGGTACTTGAAGGTAGTAGTCTTCTTAATTGGAACGTCTTCAATCTGTATGGTTCCAAGCGTTTGAGCTCCTAGCTCCATGTACTCGGTCTTCGCGACATTGATCTTCAGGCCGTGCAGCTCGAGTTCAGATTTCCACTTCTGCACATCCGCCTCCATTTCATCCCTGCTTCTCGTCAGAATCACGTCAACTGCATACATCACGGCCCATGGAGGTTGACGTATGAAGTTTCTGACTATCCTGTCTACAACTGTGATGAAGAGGAGAGGTGACAGCACGGATCCTTGATGAACGCCGGCTTTTATCTGGAAGTCTTCTGAGTCTCTTGCTGCTGTCTGTACGTGGCTGGTCGCATCTCTGTAGATCATCTTTATCCACTGCACGTATTCTTCTGGAACCATGTGCTTCCGCAGTGCCCATCATATCATGTTATGTGGTACTTTATCGAACGCTTTCTCCAGGTCGAGGAATGCTGCATATAACTCACACTGCTTTTCTCGGCTTCTTGCCATCATTATTCTGACGGTTGGATGGCGTCGGTTGTACTGCATCCCTTGACGAATCCGCACTGATTGGTTGCCAGCTCCACAATTCTTCGAATTCGTGTTTTTATTATTCTTTCGAAGATCTTCAGTGTGTGGCTCATGAGTCGGATGGGACGGTAAGTAGTGCAGTCAACTATGTCTCCTCGATTCTTCCATATCGGTATTGTTATACTTCTACACCAGTCGCGTGGCATCGTCTTCTGTTCTACTATCTGGTTTAGAAGTCGTGCTAGCCATGAGACTCCGGCCTGTCCACACTCCTTTCAGAACTCGTTGGAGACGTCATCTGGAGCCGTCGTCTTGCCGTTCTTGGTCTTCATTATGGCGATGCGGACTTCCTCTTTCGTGATTGCTGGTACCGGTCCATGTACAAGGTCGGCTGCAGTCGTCATCGACGCGTATTCGTGGCTCGTGGATGCCATCTCTGCGAGGTGTGTTCTCCATCTCTCGTTTATCTGTTGTGGCGTTCTCAGCACTTTTCCCCGCTTGTTTTGATGTTGTAGAAGTGCTCCATGTCTTTTGTAGCGTTTGTTCTTTTCTTGCGATCCGATAGATCTCCCGCTCTCCTTCACAAGTATGAAGTCTTTTGTACAGCTCCGCCACATATGCTTCTTTAGCTTCTTTAACTTTCTTCTTTGCTTCACGCTTCGCTGCTAGGTAATTCTGATGATCGTCTTCTAATCTTGTTTTCTGCCACAGCTTGTACGCCAACTTCTTCCTCTCGATCGCGGATTGGACGGTCTCGTTCCACCACCAAGTTTCCTTATCTAGTATTGGCTTTCCTGGTTTCGTACATCCCAGTAGATTCCCTGCCATCAGATGAACGTTGTTCTTCAGCTTCGCCCAGGGTCGCTCCGGTTCATCTTCCAGTTCTGGTAGAGCTGACTCCATCGCTGCTTTCGCTTGAGCGTTGTCTTTGAGCTTCCACCACCACTTTATGCGAATTCTGTGCTCCACTGTTGGCTTTCTTCGACTCTTGACTGGTATATTCAGATCCAGAATCAGCGGCCGGAGTTGTGGTAAGCATTCTTCACTAGGGATGACTTTGCTGTTCTTTACATGTTTGAGCTCTCTTTGCCGTACAACCCAGAAGTCTATTTGCGATTTCCGCCATCCGCTGGCATACGTGACGAGATGGTTGTCCTTTTTGATGAAGTATGTGTTTGCCAACGCTAATTCATGGGCAGTAGCGAACTCCAGAATGCGCTCCCCTTCGTCGTTGCAAATCCCATATCCGTGATTGCCGTGACATCTACTTGCCCCACGTCGCTGTTCTCCTACATGGCCGTTTAGATCTGCTCCAATTAGCAACGTCTCTTCTGAAGGTACCGATCTGACGTAGTCGTCGAGTTTTTGCCAGAATCCGTCTTTTTCCTCATTAGTGCAACCTGCTTGAGGTACGTAGGCAGTGACTACTCGCAGAATCTTCATTCCAACAACTAGCTTGATGCTCATGAGTCGGTCGCTTATTTGGTCCACGCCTGTGATCCCATCTCTCAATCTTTCTGAGACGACTATTCCGACACCGTTTCTGCTGTTACTTGCTCCTTTATACAGAAGTTTGAAGCCATCTCCTAGATCGCGCGCCTTTTCACCTTTCCATCAGGTCTCCTGGATGCAGGCGATGACCACCCTACGTCTCCTGAAAAGATCCGCAAGCTCTCGATGTCTTCCTGTGAGGGATCCTACGTTGATGGTAACTAATCGAAGCGTATCTGATAACTTGTTTCGTCGTTTGTACTCGTGATGATGATGATGATGATGATGATGATGATGATGATGATGATGAACTAGCTTCTTTGGCCGTCCCCGCTCATCTTGTTGGGACGGTAACCCTCGCTTAATGTTCGCATTTGTCGGGCTCAAATGCGCGTCGCCTCCGGGGGGCGCCCTAGCTTGTAATCGAAATTCTTGATGAGACATTAAAAGAGCATTTTGATGCGACGGGTTTCTTCTTCAGCCGGCTTGTCGCTTTTTTCCATTGGGTGAGCAGCCTGACGCTGGATTTCGTGGGCAGAGCTTTTTGCCAAAGAAATTGGGCCCGTTGCGGAACCGAACCTGTGACCTTCCTCGCCGTAGTCAAGGGCACACTCTCGGCCAACTCTGCCCTTCAGCTCAGTGTCTGGTATAAAGCTCATAAACGTGCTTGTTTCATGAGGATTTGCAGACATATATGTATATTCAAGATTTTGGCGATCACTTGAAACATTTTCAGGCATATTCTAAGCTAAGTTTTTTTCGAAAGCTGCATTATTTTGCGCTAGATATATTGTACTCTTATAAATTCAGCTTCTCCGCATGTAGCCAATAACAGCATAACAGCCGCTTTCTTATGGCAACATTATGCCATAAAAGTAATTGAATTCTCTCAAAAAACTCCGAAAACTCAAAATTGAGGCACGCAAAACTTTCAAGAAGCATTCCAAAATTCTCAGAAGGTGCGCTCAGCGTTTTTTGTTGATAATGAAAAGTATCTGTGCTACGCCCCCCCCCCCCCTGGGAGACGGTCAAGAGGCCAATTTCTTCGGCTGTTACCAACTTAAAACTCTAGTTTAGTGCTTTGCGAGTCTTCAAAATTACCAGATAAAGTGCATTAGCTTACTATCTGTCTGAGGTCACCACTTGCTGTGTTTCATGGTTTTTGCTGTGAATCGGACAAAAATATTTACGAATTTGTTCCGAAATGCATTTTCATGAGTTTTTGACCTTCAAAATTGCTGTGTTGAAATTCAAAAATATCTTCTTTTAAATTTCATATCCTTTCAGAAAGTTGCAGAACACTTATTATGTGCTATTTGGCGTCCAGCTGGCAATAAAAATCGCGCCTCTTGACATACACCCCCCCCCCTCTCCCAATAAAGAGATTCTGGATGTTCAGATATCCTGAAAGGCATCTAGGTTAATTTTGAAAATTTCCCCTACCCCTTCCCCCCTGGATAGCATTACATAAAAACTCGAAATTTTCTTAATAAATGTTTGGAGAATGGCATTCCCAAATTTCATTCAGCGAGCATTATTTTTGCACTAACCTATAGGCCATAGGAAATCCGGGCATCCGGTTTTTGCGAGCATGTTTAGTGGAGAAGCTTCAAGAAATTCATTGCTTAAGGGCAGCGTCCAGGAAAGTCTGGACTTATGGGAATTGGAAAGTACTTTTGGGGCCACCGGCAGCTCAGAGAGTGCTCTAACGGCTGGAGATACTCCCCTCGAAACTGGACCCCGCGACCGTATTTCGCATGGATTCATGGCGCGAAGCGTGGACTGGCGCGAAACTGCCATGAATTTATGCGAATACGATCGCGGGGTCCAGTTTCGAAGGGAATATCTCAGCCATTAGAGCACTACCTGCGTTGCCGCTTGGGCAGTGTAGAGCACTACCTGCGCTGCCGCTTGGGCAGTGCCTTAGTTAGGGCTCCAAGAGTACTTTCCACGTAAAATGCCCATAGATCCAGATTGCCTGGACGCTGCCTCTAAACTTCATTTCGTATGGTTCGTCTGTGGTCCTAAAGTACCACTTTATATTCTTGCCCAAATATTCTTGCCCAACCGTGCTCACTATGGTACCGAGGATGCTGATTGGTCCGGTCGAAAGCATTACGGTCTGGGTCGGAGTACTGTTGGATTTCTAAACCACTACAAATAATATGAGTGTTTGAGCAACTACCTTTACCTCAGGCCGCTTCATCAGTATCTAGTTAAGAAGCTCAGGTATCTATCCAGATTTGCCCAAGCACTGCTCCATATAAAATCTTCTTATTGATGTTTTTAACATTAAAATCAGTTCCGGGTTTGATGCACGAATGCTTGCAAAATGCCGCCCTCAATCTCACATGGCTATCTGTTCCGCAGATCGTTGATGAAAATTTGAGCAATACCTTAGTTCTGCCCGTTTTCGCTGTAATTACGATTTTAAAGAGTGTTCTCCATCGTTTTTTCTCACTCGCCAACTATTGTGCCTAACTAAGCGGAATGTTTTCTAAAGAAATTGAGTTTCTATTCTTACGGAATTGCCCTACATCGAAAACATGCACGTATTTAATGTTTCAGCTATAATTGGACACTATTGAACACTTTCTGGCAATGTCTCATATTATTTAAGTTTATATTAAAAAAAGACTTTCCCCCGGAATCTATCCAAATTCCATAACTATTCAAAAACTAGACGGACTGCTAAATCTTCCTATAGCAACGTCAAAGAGGTAAATTACCATAAGAAATGCACAATTTTTATCAATTCTAATAATATATTTTTAAATGCGAACAAATGTTGCTTTTGTTTTCTATTAGGGTCTATTGATTTCAACGTTTTCAATTTCTCCCTCGATAATTCGTGACCTTTTGCTTCCCTATTCTGATATCTGTTTCATTTTTTGAAGAATGAAGCAAGCATACAAACGTACACAATAAATCATAATATGGAAAGTATACATCTAAAAAAGTAGGAAGTTTATAGAATTTTTCTGAACCGAGATATGATTTATTCTTGATATTTGAGAACAGATTAGCATTGTTATTGAATTTTAACTCGCAACTTTAGATGACACAAACTTTTTTAAAGTTCGAATTTCTATCATTTAGAGCCTACGTTGCTCTACCAGTCTACTGTTACCAATTTGGCCTTTTCTAAATAGACACTGCCTTTAAATCAAAAACTTGGGCTCGTTTTCTGATTGCTCGTTCTCCAAAAAACTTTGTCTGCTTGAATATTTTACTGGCTAAAAACCTTTTTGATCCAAAATTTTTCTATACTCGAGAAATATTTTACAGACCTCGGCTCCTTACTGAGGAGTTCACGGAAAGGTCATTTCTATTAATCCGTCTAAGAACAGGAACAAAAAGGAGTAAAAACCAATAAAAAATCTTCACCATTTTTATTATTAGAGTGCAAGAAGGATATGTGTTATTGGGCGAGAAAGTGAAATACTACATCGTAACAGAATCAATGCAGGTTTTTCCATATTTCAAGCTTGGACTACTTATAGCTTTTCACAGGAATAGTCAATCCGATTTCAATAAAACTACTGCAATCAGCAAACTTCTGGTAATTTAGTACTCACCGCTATGTCGTTGTAACTTCACCGAGAAAAATTCGTAGGCCGGAGACTGCCAAAAGTTTTCTTGGGTAAGTTTCAGTTTGAGAGACCACAATTTTTTAGACAATCTAATAGGCTGATAGAAACAGTCGGTTGTGCAGCAGCGTCGAGCTTAGATTTTACGAAAAAAATTTCATTCTTAATATTACAAAAAATTTGCTATCAGCCATTCTTATCAATTGCTCCGAAAAGGCGAAAAAATCGTTTTTTGCTATTCTTTGAATTTTCTTGCCGCCAAAGGGAATAACAGGTTCCGGTTTTTTGCTACCAGATGTCCCATGACTATCATTTCTGCACACGAAAGAAGCTCTGCTACTGCTTTGCGCTTGGGATTTTTGTACGCAGCAGAATGATAGCAGCAGTTGCTTGGATTTGAGTTAAAATATCTCAGTCTGGAAATTCTGAAAAATCCGCTTCAATGTGCATTTTATAGCACGGATCACATGCAAACATATGCCAGCTCACAAAAAAAACGACTTTTGCGTGAATTTGCAAAAAGTTTAAAAAGAGAAAATTCTAGAATTTAGCCTCTTGATTTCAAAAGCACGTAATTCCAAGATAAATTCACTCCTCTGGAACGAAAACATGCTCATGAAACTAGAAGGAGAGCGCTTTCAGATGATGTGCATAGTTATCTAAGACAATGGAAATTTGTTTTGAACTAGTATCTTGAAAAATAGATGTGAACCTGCATTAATTCTGTTACAATCTAAATAATATTTTTAGTTTTTTTGCAAAAATTTGCTGTTGTTGAAGTTTTTGACTGTTCAGCGCTATTCTGCTGGATCTACCTAAAGTAAAAATGCTTTTAGCTTGTACTGAACATCAAATAACCTGCGGGTAGGGCAAATAGAATGCTGTTCTTTCAAGTCTCTAGCTGATCAACCTTACAAAAATGTTGAACTAATCCGTAGTTGCCATCCAATACCGTCAGAATCATATTTTTACAGCAAATAAATTTTTCAGATATAGTATGATCAATAATTAAGCATCAACGGTTCCAGAATTAGAAAGAAATAGACAGTACAGTTATTTAGCCAGTATGCTTTGGTCTAAATCAAATAAAAGTTTGATTTTTCGCATGAAACATTCGAATATATTTTAGAAATTTGAAACTCGAATTTTTCCATTTTCGAATAAAAGTGAAAAATCAAATAACAAAAACAAAGTTTTGAATAAAACGAAAACCTGGTTTATTGGAAATCGAGTTTTCGAACCAATTTTGTTCTAATGTTTTGTTCGGGTGCGTATTCGAATTATTCGATTTCGGTGCAAAGCCACACCGTCCAAGCCGGATAAGCCAACAAATTTCAGATATGGCTGTTTTAGATATCCGAATAAATCATTCGAATATTCATTCGAAATTCAACATTCAGTTTTTGGATACTCGATATTCGTTCATTCGAAAACTCTGGTTTTTAAATCTTGTTTGGTCCTCGTTTATTCGAAATTTTCAAATTTCGAAGTTATCCACGGCAGACTATCCATTTATTAGGAAACTGCTTTAGAGCAATTGAGAAAATCACAGGATTCAATAATGACCATAACAGAATTATGAATGATGGTCTTTGGTAATCTTTTAAGAGCTCGTTGGCTTAAGTGCAGTAAAGACATAAAACTTTGAAAGAAAATGCAACATCGAATGCGACCAGAGTCTTCCACGATTCTTTGCTTTTTTCGGGATGTGATGCTTCACAAAGGAGAAATTACTTCTGATATGACCCACTGTATTGAATGCGAAAACACGGAATCATCACAATTAGGCAAGCTCCATAATGTCTCAGATTACCCAATACTAGACGAGAGCAGGTTGAAAAGGTCACCGAACCGTGACATTCGTAACTCATGTAAAGTTTGTCGCCAAACTCTGAGAGCATTTGAACGCCACAAACATTGGCCCAAAAAGCCTCTGAATCTCTCAATCATTACCATGCGATGGAGCACGCAAAGATTCATTACACATACTTACTTTTTAAGTAAAATTGAGAAAAAAACAAAGGCCGTAATCGGCAAGCTCAATTCTACACTCAGTACATACATATTAAAGTTAAGAAAATTGTTTTATGTGCCTTGTCGTCGAAAAATATGGAGTACGGAGTATGGCCACTATCATAATCATCTGAGCATCATTTTTTCCCGCTTCTGTAGCTATTATTCAACTTTTTTTCCAGCTTTTTTATCCTTTCATCTTCCCGTTCACACGGGGTCTGCTACTCTTGTTAGTCTCTTCCATTCTTCTCGGTTAGATGTTTAGTTTTCATCTAAGCCAAGCTCACTTAGGTCTGATTTGATCTTGTGCATCCATCTCATTCTAAGTCTGCCTCTTGGCCCCTTCCCGGGAACATTCAGCGACATGGCGAGTCTTGTCATATGGCCTTTCTCTCTTCTAACTACATGCCCATACCATCGTAGGCGCTTCTCTTGTAGCTTCTTGATGATCGGAGCAACCTTCATTGTACTTCTGATGGTGTCGTTCGAGACATGATCTAGCATGGTGACTCCAGTGGACCATCGCAGCATTCTCGTGTCCATTACACCGAGTCTTCGTTCGTCGTTTCGCGTGCTCGGCCAGCATTCGCTACCATAGAGGGCAGTTGGACGGATTATGGTACGGTATATCTGGGACTTGAGCTTCCGAGGTATTCTTCTATCGCATAGGACTCCTGTGAGGCTTCTCCACTTTGACCGAGCCGCGTTGGTTCTACCAAGTATCTTTTCGTGGAGATTTCCATTTGCTGTGATTCGACTTCCTAGACATCTGAACGTGGTAGTCTTCTTGATCGTCGTGTTGCCGATTCGGATGGTTCCAGGGGTCTGGGCTCCAAGCTCCATGTACTCCGTCTTTACTACGTTGAGTCGCAAGCCAAGCTGTTCCAACTGAGTCTTCCACATCTGTACATCGTCTCCTAGCTCTTTCCTACTTCGTGCCATCAAAATCACGTCATCTCCATATATCACAGCCCATGGTGGTTGACGTATGAATCTACTGGTTATCGCATTCATGACTGTGATGAAGAGTAGTGGCGATAGTACAGATCCTTGGTGCACACCTGCTCTTATCTGGAATTCCTCTGATCTTCCTGCTGCTGACTGTACATAGCTGGTTGCATTCTTGTAGATCATCTGAGTCCACTGCACGTACTTTTCTGGGACCATATGCTTTGGTAACGACCACCATATGATGTCGTGCGGCACCTTGTCGAACGCCTTCTCCAGATCGAGGAACGCTGTGTGCAGCTCACATTGTCTTTCCCTGCTTATCTCCATCATTATTCTGGCGGTGTGTATAGCGTCTGATGTGCTGCAATTTTCACGGATTCACATTGATTGGATGCCAGTTCTACGATGTTTCGGAGCCTCGTCTCTAGTATACTTTCGAATATCTTCAACGTGTGGCTCATCAGTCGTATAGGCCGGTATGTAGAACAGTCAGCTATATCGCTTTTATTCTTCCATATCGAGATCGTCGTACTCCTACACCAGGCATCTTTCTGGAGTCTACTACTCGATTCAGCAATCGTGTCAGCCACGTAACTCCTGATTGCCCGCACTTCTTCCAGAACTTGTCGGGATGTCGTCTGGACCTTTTGCCTTGCCGCTCTTTGTTTTCGTTATGGCGATTCGCACTTCATCGTGATGGCCGGTACTGGTCCATGTACAGCTTCAGCCGCTGCAGTTGATGAGTATTCGTAGCTTGTAGATGCCGTTTCTGCGAAGCTCTCCATCTCTTGCTCATCTCTTCAGGTTTCCTCAGCACTCTTCCGTCTACATCTTTGATATTTCAGAAGTGCTCCACGTCTTTTGAGGCATTTGCTCTTCTTCTTGCTAGCCTGTAGATCTCGTTTACCTCCGTAACGCAGCTTCCTGTACAGCTCTTCCACGTAAGCTTCTTGTTTGACACTCCATTTCGCTGCTCGTTTGGCGTCTACATATGTCTGCCGCGCTTCTTCTGATTTTGCTTTCTGCCATATTCTGAAGGCTGTTTTTTTTCTTGATCACGAACTGCACGTCATCATTCCACCACCAGATTTCCTTATCAAATTTTGTTCTTCCTGGTTTCGTGCGTCCAAGTAGGTCGGTCGCAATCCGATGGACGATGTTCTTCAGATTCTTTCAGGAGTCTTCTGGCTCTTCTTCTAGCTGTGGTAGGGCGGATTCCATGGCTGCTCTAACTTCATCGTTGTCTCTGAGCTTCCACCATTTGATGCGTGCTGCTTGCTCTGGACTGGAATATTCAGGTCCAGAATCAGTGGTCGATGTTGTGGTTTGCAGTCTTCACCGGGTATGACTTTGCTGTTCTTCACATACTTGAGCTCGCCTTGTCGTACAACCCAGTAGTCTATTTGTGATTTCCATTCTCCGCTGGCATACGTGATGAGGTGCTAGGCTTCTTGATGAAGTATGTGTTTGCTAGTCATGTGCCGTGGCGAACTCCAGGATACGCTCTCCTTCTTCGCTGCGTGATCCGTATCCGTGATTTCCGTGACATTTGCTTGCACCGCAACATTGTTCCCCGACATGACCGTTTAGATCAGCACCAATCAGTAGCATTTCGTCATCTGGTATCAAGCTTATGTAATCGTCAAGTTGATTCCAGAATTCATCTTTCTCCATCTGTGTGCAACCCACTTGAGGTGCATTTCTGTAAAGCTACAGAAAATCAGGCCGGCATCCTCGGCACTAACGATTCATTTGCATTCCTCAGCATCCTCGACCATTAACGATCCATTTGTGTTCCTCGGCATCTTCAGCCATTCAGTCACTAACGATCCATCTGTATTCCTCGGCATCCTCGACCATTAACGATCCATTTGTGTTCTTCGGCATCCTCGGCCACTAACGATTCATTTGTATTCCTCGGCATCGAATATGCATGGTATATAAGTCGAGGGAGAATTCAGTTTTTGGGCTGATCGCTCTATGCAATAAACGTTTCGTCCTTGTCTTCGCCTATTCAGCTCAATTGGCGACCACGGCAGGATACTCAACCACACCTGCTCCATCGTTTGTGCGAATTGCACCTTTTTCACCACAAGGAACGACGACTCAGCAAGGGCCACCGTCAGTTTCCACTGCGCTAACTCTTCACGTGCGGCTACACTCTTCCAAACCATAACCGAAAGAATTCCAATCGCCAACTCTCCACCTTCATCCGCCAATCATCAACACTCCTGAGACCAACCCAACCCGCCTCAAGAGATGCCAATTTCTGACAGCGTAGTTCTTCGAAGACAAATCGGATTCTTCAAAAGACAACTGCAACGATACTGTTCAGCCGCTGCTGATATCTTCAAAGAATACCGAGTCGAACCATCTAAACCTACTCTCAGCCATTTGACCAATGAAGATTTGGATTCTTTCCGCTTTGAACTCGTATCTACGAAAGCAAACTTATTGAAGGCTTACAATAAAACTGTCAAACTCCATGATGACTGGACAGCACTTCAAGACTCCAACCCACCTGAGCAAAAGGTCTTTGAAGACTACATTACGAAATATGGAGACTATCGTACAGATATCGCTCTCGCTGTCAACAACCTCGAACAGTTTGATGCTGTTTTGAATGTTCTTGACGCTGAATACGTAAAACGAGAACTGCATCCACCTTCAGAATCTGATGGGACACTCGCGGATAACGATGACGATTCCGGTGACAACCGACGCGTTACTCGAGCAACAGTTTCCGCACCAGATGCATCTCTGCTCAATTTTGTAGATGCTTCAATACTTACAAAATTGGATCTGCCAACCTTCGATGGCAACTTACTGGATTACCCCGAATTCAGTGCTCGTTTTGCAACCCTCGTCGCCAATAAGACACTCAACTTGACGACACTAAGAAATTCTCACTTTTGAAGTCATGTCTACGCGGAAGAGCGTTACAATCCATCCAAGGACTTTCCATGACCGCCGAAAATTCCCCACAATGAAAGAGCGTATCGATCAAGTGAAACGCCGGAAACTTTGTTTCAATTGTCTTTCGACTTCTCACAATACAAAATGCACGTCTAAATACCGCTGCATGTTTTGCTCAAGAAAACACCATTCTTCATTGTGTTTTCGGTGGAATCGCTTTCTCACGGCTTCTACATCGCCTGGTCTCAATAATCACACTCCCACACAATCGCCGCGCCGCCAAAATGTGATATCTTCTTCAAATCAATCATCGAGACTGCAGAATCACATCGTGCATTTAGAAGAGCCCAAAAAGGAGATGGTTACTTCTTCGACGGATCCGACTGAACAACTAATTGACACACAAATCGATGTTCCTACTATACCAGCTCCTGCTACTTGCTCAACCAACAATGTAACAAACCTAACGACTCAGACCGCACTGATGTGCACAACTGTAACGCTCTTCAATCCAAATGATCGCTCGCATCAAACCACTGTAACAGCCTTCCTGGACAGTGGTTCCAATAAATCATACATCACTGAAGAAGTTGCTACTATGCTTCAGTTGGCCACTACAGGAACCGAACATATTAGCCTTTCCACCTTTGGCAAAGTTGAATCACTGGAACTGGAGTGCCGTAACCACATAATCGGCCTGTACACCGAAAAGGGAGTGAAACATCTTCAGGTGAAATCTATACCGCTGCTTACTGGAAATCTTCAGCGCATTCACGTTCCGGACAGATCGACCCGTAATGTCACCCTTTCCGTCTGCAAACCATTCTCATCGGAAATGATTATTTCTGGGACATCATATTGTCAGAAGACTTCCATTACAGAACTCTTTCAAAGAGTTATCGAATTTTGCATACAGCTATCGGAGATATGATTGTAGGCAGAGCTTTCAAAGCAAAAAACTATATCGCCTGTACTACCGTCAACTCACCACTGAGACAGGCGATGCCTCAAGTCCTCCAAATCACAAGGAACTTGTTGAGTTGGTTAACAAATTTTGGAGACTCGAAACAGTTGGGATATTAGACGACCCTTCTCAGCCAGATGATGAACAGTGTCTCAAACACTTCAATGATACCGTCTACTATGATGAATTGCAGAAAAGGTACGTCGTCAAGTTACCATTCAAGATGAACCCAGCCGAACTACCCAACAATTTTTCTCTTGCGTATTCGCGCCTGTGCTCTCAGCATAGATCGCTGCGACAGAATGTTCCTTACCTTCAGAAATATCATGAGATTTTCAAAGACCAACTTAAAAGACATCATTGAGCGAATACCAACCAATGATGTTACGAATTCTTGCCATTATTTATCACATCATGAAGTTGTCAAGAAAGAAGGTGAAAACATAAAGATAAGATGCGTATTCGATGGTTCAGCCAAACTGAAAGGACACCTCAGTATTAACGACATCTTATATCGCAGACCCGTACTACTGCCAGATCTCACTGGGATTCTTATTCGGAGCAGACTATACAGGATATTGATTTCAAGTGACATAGAAAAGGCCTTCCTTATGGTCGGCTTACATGAAGACTCGCGGGACTATACTCGTTTTCTATGGTTAGATGACCCATTGAAGCCTATAAGCTCAGAAAACCTAGTCACATATCGTTTCGCACGAGTACCGTTTGGTCTTATTTGCTCCCCGTTCCTCTTGGCCGGTACGATACATTTCCATCTGTCTTCGACTACCACTGATATAGCTCGACATCTTCTTCAAAACACCTACGTTGACAACATCTTTCATGGAGTAGACACAATCAAGGACGGCGTCACCTTCTACAGGGAATCAAAGAAATTATTTCTTGCAGCCGGGATGAATCTACGTGCTTACGCAAGCAACTCAAAGGAGTTGAACGAATTCTTTGAACAAAACGAAAGATGTAAAGTGCAACAGATACAGAAATTACTCGGACTACGCTGGAACACAGAGAATGATACACTTATCATTTCGTTGCCTCATGGACCAAGAGAAAGGTTTTGAAACATATCGCTCAAATCTACGACCCGATTGGATTATTTTCTCCGGTCCTTCTCGTTGCGAAACTTTTCCTGCAGTCACTCTGGAAGATTGACTTATCTTGGGATGAAACCCTACCTAACAAGCAATACGACAAGTGGCATCATATAATTTCTTCCTGAACAATACCGGAGCTGATTGTACAACGATTGCTCATCGATCCGAACGATTTTTCGGCAAACTTCGACGTTCACGTGTTTACCGATGCCTCAGCTCACGCCTATTGCGCGGTTGCTTATATCGTGCAACGACATACTGACAAACCCACAAAGATATCGCTGCTCATGTCAAAATCCAGATTAGCTCCTCTCAATCAGTCCATTACAATCCCACGATTAGAACTGGCCGCGGTGATGATTGGTGCAAAACTTCTCACATACATCACGAAACAACTCGACATTTGCATTTCAAGAAAGTATCTTTGGACCGACAGCATAGTATCCCTAGCTTGGACTAAAAGCAATAGGGATCTTCCCGTCTTCGTGCGAAATCGTGTAAGGATCATACACGAAAACACCGTAGATGTCTTTTTGCGACATATTCCCGGTGAACTCAATCCTGCTGATGTAGGAACACGAGGAGCTTCAGTTGAAGAGCAATCGAAGTTCAAACAGTGGTGGAGCGGACCAAAATTTTTTTGGGAGAAACCAGAATCGTGGCCTTCCAACTTGATGGAAACCTTTGGAAGCACCAACACAGAAACTGCAAGGGAGGAAAAGAAGTCCCAAACGTTTTCGTGCAATTCTCCTCGCATATGTGTCTTCTCATCCAACAAAAATGGTGGTCATGACAAATGGAACAATATGATCATAGATGCATCTCGTTTCAGCACATGGAACAAACTGGTAAACACTCTTGCTTATGTTCTGAAATTCATAACGGTTAGGGTACCAAGAGCAACTACAACATTTGGATACTCAAGGGTAGCGCGTCTGAATAATGCGGAAATCATCATATTTCGCCTCGCTCAGGCGATGACTCCGCCATCCGAAGAACACAAGAAACAACTTCATCTTTTTCAATGCCCTCAGAGTCTGCTATGGAAAAGCAAAGGCCGAATAGACTACGCTAATTTGCCTTCGGAAGCAATTACTCCAGTCTTCTTGCCACGCGTGAATAGGATTACCTCGCTTTTTGTGCTTCACGTCCATCAAGTCAACAATTACTGCGGAGTCAATCATACTTTGACACTCTGCCGCTTAAGAGCATGGATTCCCCAAGGAAGAGCTGTCGTGAAGAAAATCATACACCGCGATTGCCTCAAGTGCAAAAAATATCAAGCAAAGCCCTTCGCTTTTCCACCTTTCCCAGTTCATCCTGACAGAGAGTGAGACCGCCTCAGTACCCCTTCCAAAACACCGGCATGGATTTCTTTGGACCCCTTTCATACAAAACTCAAGAACAGTCAACTGGAAACTATTGGATGATTTTGCTCACATGTTTGAATTGTAGAGCTATATTCGTAGATGTCATCCTCGATATGTCCGCGCACACCGTCTTGCACATTCTACGACGCTTCTTTGCCACCATGGGATGCCCATCCTGGATTATCTGCGACAATGCCCAATCTTTCAAAACGATCAATCGCTGCTTCGCTTCTCTCCCTGAGCCTCAGACCAACATGGACTTAATTGACTACTGCTCAAAACGACGAATTGAGATGAAGTTCATCCCAAGCCTGAGTCCATGGCAAGGAGGTATGTATGAAAAGATGATAGATATTTTCAAGAAGTCGTACAGATTTTCTATCGGAAACAGTCTACTAAACATTGAGGATATCAAAACTATAGCCAAAGAAGCTGAGGCTATAGTGAACACCAGACCACTTACTTACTATGTTGATGAATCAAACTATTTGCAGTTGCGTCCAATCGATTTCATTCGACCGTATGCCTTACTTAGCAGCAGTCAACCCGAAAATCACGAGGAAGACTGGATACCGAATCCAACAAATCACACCACGTTGTTGGCCGATTGGAGCCGTACAAACAAACTCCTTTCTAACTTTTGGGAAAGGTGGACAACTGAATATCTTACTGCTATGAGAGAACACTTTAAGGACAAACACCAAGCGCCCAGATCGCACGAAGATGATGCCCCAAAAAAGGGGGACTACGTGCTTATACATGACGAGTTCCTGAACAAAGGACAGTGGAAAATGGAAGAAGTGGTCGGATCCCAAGACAATTTTCGAAGATCAGTTGAAATACGTCTGCCTTCAAAACGAATTATCACACGCCCCAATAACCTCGTTCACAAGATGGAATTAGGCCCGAATCGAAGGATTTTAAGAAGGAAGACGTGTCTCCGCCGTCAGATGAAACCGAGCAATCGAGACATCCCATGATAACCAGATCAAGGGCAAGGTTACAGGCAAGCACCACCCTACTTTGTCTCAGCTTGCTCCTTTGCACTATGATAACGACCTCTCAAACTTTGAAAAATTTTCACTCATTGGTCGAAACAGACTACACCCGCTGTTCCGACGACCTTATGGAAGAGAAAACGATATTGTATGCAACCAATTGCGTACCAAAGGGAATCGCCGTAGCACGAATCAAGGCTAAAGGTAAACCCTTCTGTTGGTTCCCAGTATTGTGCCCACTTGGTTATATACGATTCTCACATAACTCGTCAACATTATGCGGAGAAAAATGTGAATGTCCTGCATGGGCATCCGCATGTTCCTTTAGCGAAAGCTCATACACAACGCTATCATATAGTGAACAATTACCACTTTCTGTCCTACATTATCAACCCGAATACGTGTGTTCATTCGAATTTTCTTCCTCATGCGATACAACAAAGAAATTAGGCTTCTTCAATCAAGTACAACTATACGATGACGAGCTACTGTTGGTAGAAAACTTAGTGATAAGCATCCGCGATTATGTCAACGAGCACGACTTCATATGCTTCGACAAAAGGGGTCGGAAGCGTCAAGCAACGAAGTTTATCACAGGAACATCCCAGTTCTGCAAGAGACACAAATGCCATCTACGAGCACGTCTGTTCTGCACCTATGACAACCCCTTGACAATGCTGATCCTCAACACAACAAGCAATCTAACAATACCAATCAAGGCCTGGGGGTCTGTGGCAAAAACCTACTATGGGTTTGCTAGCAACATAGTAAACAAAATGAACGACTCGGATGATATACTACTCATATCGAACCCTACGAAAGAAACCTCAAATGACTTACAACTCGTCACTGAATGTGTGAAGGGAGGACTATCGCTGACGATCAAATCCAGATACGAATTTATCGAAGCTTGTGTAGAACAGTACTGCGTATTCATTGAAGAAGCTCTC
Organism: Cylicocyclus nassatus; assembly: GCA_958299035.1. Taxonomy (NCBI): domain Eukaryota; kingdom Metazoa; phylum Nematoda; class Chromadorea; order Rhabditida; family Strongylidae; genus Cylicocyclus; species Cylicocyclus nassatus. The sequence continues at coordinate 12,168,404 of CATQJL010000112.1, forward strand.
TCGCATGATATAGTATTCCCAAACTCGATCGTTCTATACGACTATACGGTCATACTAACTATCTGGACCACTTCGAGACTTATCAAACGAGGGCACACTGCAGAGCTCATCCCTTATGCGAGATGCTGAGATGCACATTTTGTCTTCAGAAGCTCTACAACTCACAGTGCTGGACTTTAACAGAGATAGCTTTTGTAGCTGCTGGAATATTCTTCATTTCGCTTCTATTACCATGGGTACTTTTGACCATCAAGATTGTCACTCTACTTTGGAAATTTTTCAAACTTCTCATAAGATGTGCATGTTCGTCCATAGGGAAATTCTTACCGGTTCGTCACCTACCAAAAATTCTACGACAACGATCCACTGTCCGTCCATACATCTGCCGACGGCATCGAACTAGAAAAAGGAGTTTGTTGCTTTGCATCCTCGTTTCCCTACTCGAATTACAATGTACACAAGAGTGCGCCCAAGTCACTTCCATTACGGCTACTGAGAAAGTCTGTCATCTTTCCAACGGCTCTGAGACGTGTACTTACGATGAAGCAACAGTCCTGACCCTTCAACCTTTGCTACAGGAAACATGCCTTGCGATCAGAGATCATCATGGCGTTATACTTGCTACTCTATCCATCAAAATTGATATACGCTTCAAATGTCACCGAAAACTTGAATTCTTCACCAGAGATCATCAGTTGAAATCGGAGTCGATACACAGATGTTACCTGGCCGGAAGTTGCCAAGAAAATACATGCGATAACATCTCACCAAAGGACAAACTCGAGGAAATTTCAAGGATAGCCAATGAACACCCAGGATATACATATTGCTCATCCAATTGTGGACTCACTTGTGAAGGCTGCTTTATGTGCCAGCCCAGTTGCCTATTCTACAGAATCTACGCCTTCCCTACCAGTGAAACGATCTACCGCATATTTACTTGCCTTAGTTGGGAAGTAGGCGTGAAGCCGCTGTAACACTTCAACAAGACGGTTTCGACGCCTCCTCTACAGTCCTAAGATTATACCCAGGACAAACAAGCCTTTGGAATCATCTGAGATTCACTCTCACAACTGCCATTAGTCCACAGCTACCAATACTCTCATCGGCGTTCATTTCAACAGGAAAGGAAACTTCCATCATTGAACCCGCACACAGAGGGCAGCTGACTCCAAAGAGCGCTGGCCAACTTCAATGTGCCTCCCAAAACCACGCAAAGGACTTCAGTTGCACCTTTAGTAGTAGAGCATGCACATGCACTGATGGATTACAGAAGGTGTCTTGCATATGCAGCACAGGAAACGTCCATAATCTCATGAAAAGTGCTCCGTTACCTCAAGTCTCTAAAGCCTATGCAATTTTTAGTCAAAGAGGCGAAATATACGCGAAAACAAGGGTTGGATCAGCGCTACAAATTCAAGTCGTTGCCGAAAACATGAAAATTACTGCTCGACAAACACATACCTCCTGCGAACTAGAAGTAAGCGACCTTGTAGGGTGCTACAGCTGCATCAGCGGTGCTGAGCTTCGTTTATCATGCAGAAGCATGGAAGCTAGCTTATGTCTTGTGCCCGAACGAAAATCAAGTAGCAAAGTGCACAAAGAATGGCTTTCTAAACAAACTGAGATTTTATTTCAACACTTCATCTGTTTCTTTGGACTGTGAATTCAGTTGCCCCAAAGGGAAAAGTTCTATAAAAATTTATGGACGCCTACACTACATCAATGACGACACAATTGAGGACGACTCGCTAGCCTACAATCAACCTGGCAATCCCAAAGGCAACACTTACTGGGACACATTGAATAATCAATTTGAAAGTCTCCTTTTGTATGTTCCTAAAATCATTGTACGAAATTTGAAAACGATTACTTTCCCTATTGTACTCGTCCTTCTCCTCTTATGCACCTTCTTACTATATTACAAGAAGTTTCTTCTTCCTTCGTATCATCACAAACATTCTTGACTGTGCATCTCCCTCGTGGGGAGTTTCCGTAAAGCTACAGAAAATCAGGCCGGCATCCTCGGCACTAACGATTCATTTGCATTCCTCAGCATCCTCGACCATTAACGATCCATTTGTGTTCCTCGGCATCTTCAGCCATTCAGTCACTAACGATCCATCTGTATTCCTCGGCATCCTCGGCCACTAACGATTCATTTGTATTCCTCGGCATCGAATATGCATGGTATATAAGTCGAGGGAGAATTCAGTTTTTGGGCTGATCGCTCTATGCAATAAACGTTTCGTCCTTGTTTTCGCCTATTCAGCTCAGTGCATAGGCGGTTATGATTCGGAGGATTCTCTTGCCGGTATCCACTCGATGCACATAAGTCGATCACTTATTCGGTCCACGCCAGTGATTTTATTTCTAAGTGCTTCCGAAACCACCACTATACCGACGCCGTTTCTGGTGCTGTTCGATCCTTTGTAGAGAAGTTTGTAGCCGTCTTTGTAGCCGATCCGAACCCGTTACCTTCCTCGCCGTAGTCAAGGGCACTGACCACTCGGCCAACTCTGCCCATTTCCCATTTTCTCCAGCTTTGTTACGATAAATTTAGGCGAACCCGACACAAATTAATTTAAGTGCTCAGTGATGTTGCAATCCACGACTCGAAAGCAGTATGGTTACCAAAAAATGAGGCGTATACAAGAAAATGGCTTTACATTAAAGTAAAGCCTATTAGGTTGATCCAAAAGTTCTGTTACTTTGATTTAGAAAAATTCACAACTGCTTCCTATGTGACCTTTTTACTTACAAAAAAAATATTTCCAGATAAAAAAACTGATCGGCTTTTGTAACATGTTCGCGAATCTTTGACGGCAAGGGACTTCAGGGATAAAAATCTGAAAATAAGACCCACTTCAACTCTGGCTTCTGGAAATCAAGTCGTCAAAAAACGAAACGCTGCAAATTCTGAAAAAAAAAATGATTTATGCAATCAACATAAGCTGCTCTCTCTAAAAATGTGAAGCCTGTGCTAATCGAGTTTTTCTACAAAAAGTTATGATGTTCGTGAAAATTGCAAACGACAACAAAAGTAATTTTTTCTGCACTTTTTATTTTTTTAGATACTTGACGATTTGTTTTCCAAAATTTAAGTTCGAGTAGGTCTTCTATACGGATTTTCATCTCTGGAGTCCCCTGTCGTCAATGATCCGCGATTATGCTATTAGAAAAGCAAAATAGTTGAATTTTCCCGTCTGAGGATATATTTTGTGATTAAATACATTCATATAGGAGAGCAGTTAAATCCTTCAAAAACAAAGCGACAGAATTTTCTGATACTTGATATGTGCAGATTGATGTGATCGTTGACTGAGATTGGCAATCTTCGCAATAACAAAAAAGCAATGAATAAATCTGGGCTTCGAGAAGGTTTTTTTCACATTTTACAGCAAGACGCACTCTTCAATTTGGCAAGAAGTGACAATCAAATGACAGGTGCCAGAATGAGCGGAACTGTAACACTTACTTGGATTGAATCTCAAAATTTTTGCTGTTGCAGTGATGGTCAAGTCTTTGCTTTCGATGGAAAGAAAAAAACTGCCTTATAGAAAGACGTACCTTTCTCGTACTTGCTAGCATAGCTGAAAACAGACAATCCACACAAGTAAATCTGCGTGATTCTTTGATTATGCAAACACCACATCATTATGTGGGGTCATCTTGAGTACAGCCAATTTTTCTCTATGAATACTAGTTATTGTAGAGACAAAAATAGAATAGATAGTAGATTCGTGGATGACATTCACAATTTTTTTGAACTTGAAAAACATACACACTTAGACAATATTGCACATGCGGTAGCTTCAAAAAATGCCCGAATGTCTGCCAACAATTCCCATTATAATGGCAAAAGTCGCTGTACAACATTTACCAAATAACTTGATGCATTATGCTTGAGTAGAATAGTAGGTGCAGTCTTTATAATCTCGAGTCATGTCAGAATTGAAATCGTCGTATCTGCAAGTATCCAGTGTTGTGCTTGCTTTAACACTGTAGAGCATATTTCAATGATGTTAGCATGCATACAAAAGGCATTCGATTAATATAAGCCGCTGCTCAGACAGTACTCAACTGATTTCACGCTTTATCAAATTTTCGCTTGCATTTAGATCTCAGTTCTCCGATGAGCACTTGATGATACACTCGATTTCATCGACTACTTCTAAGGTTTATACTGTTTAACACGTTTCGGACCGGTGCTGCACATGGTGCAGCACCCTGCTTTGAAGGATCTTCTTGACGTTTACAGGAGGTTTTCTTTTAGTCCAAGGTTACCAAGTCAAAGGCCTAAGCTTTTACTTTTCAAATGACTCTGTAGACTTGTGTTGTCGATATTTGTTTGGGAGATATGAAATCCACAAATCGAACAACAGTTGCAACGAAATGCGGCAACGCGAACGACGGCGTGCGACGTCGCAACTTTCCTTTACTTCGATACCAAAGAGAAAAACCGTAGTTTCAATACTGGTGCGTACCGTCCTCAACATAGATACTTTTGAATACTATTAGAAACTGAGTTTTTGTTTCCATCTTTCAGAAAAGCACAGAAGTCCTTTACAAGTGGCAAAATTCAAACACTTCAAATTCACTAAGAACGTTGGGTAGAAGCTTATCCGACATGGTCATCACATATGTAGCACACAATCTTCAAAATAAGGTCCCTCTGTTAGCTAACGGTTGAAAGAAAACTCTTATTCTCCGCGCGCGATTTCGCGGTCCGAAACGTGTTAAAAAGCTAAGTGGCGCCAACAGCACTTCCTGCAAGCATGCACTAAACGCCTTTGAAAGCGATCAGGCGCTCATTCCTGATAATTTTATTGTTCAATCAAAAGCAAGCACCCAATTTCGTGCACTTCAATGCATATAAGCTAATTGGCCTAAATGTAGTGAGGTCATGACTAGTCTCGAATTTGCCCAAGTTCAGCCATTTAAATTTACTTCTCTCCTGTTTTTTCTTCATATTCAACTTCACACTTCGCTGTCATTCCCCAAGAAATGACATATTTGACTCCGCTCGGTCTCTTTGAAAAACCATAATAATTTCTGCCTCATATCTTCGTATTTAGAAGATCAAAAACCTGGTTAAAATTCTGCAAAAAAATTTCAAATTGCCATGGCCGGAATTTTCATTAAGTAACAAGATGAAAAAAGAGCAATAAGTACTAAATCTTGCCACCAATGCGCTCCTATTTGGGTTAAATCTTTGGCCCGTAGTAAAGCTCGATCAGTTCAGGTGAACTGAACTTATCCCATCAGTTCACCTCACGTCAGGTGAACTGAAGACCGCCCACCCTCCCGTGCTACAAGAATGGCGAGTGAACTGATAGCTGACCATCTGTCAACCTGCTGCAGTCAACTCTTCCCATCAGTACATGTTCAAGTGACCTGAACGTGAATGTTAGAGTGATGCAAATATTGTGTAAAAGAGGAGACGCAGACAAGACTCCCGTAAGTTGCTCCTGATAACTTACGTTACACATCAGTCAAGCTAAAAATGCAGACAAAATCGGCGCAAAACTGCACAACCGAGCCCGAAAAGGAGAGGATTAATGAACAGCTGATTTTGGCGAGGATAACAATAAAACAAATTCTTCTCTTTTTTGTAAAACTTACTGGTTCTTTTTTCACTAGCTGTCCAAAACAAGGACTCATTTATTCATTTCATCAAATTCACGCTGCAACCATTTCGTTTTTTCGTAAAGTTGCCGTCACAAATTGTGTTTTTGTTTTATCAGGTGCATTTGCTAGGCGAAATCTTTGATAGCGGTCATCATCGATTGCGTAGTGGCCGCTATCAAAGATTGCCCAGCGATGCATCGAAATGTGTGCCGCTAGTCGGGCTCGAACCACGGCCGCGCGCGTGTAATTCCAATCGCTTACCCGCTTGACCAAACCAACTCAAGCGGTTCCTTATTCAAGAACGCACTTGATTGTAATGTCTCGGAAGCGATCCGCAACCAGATCAATGACTCGCCGGATGCTAGACTGAGGCGTGATGAGATCAACGCCGGCCGCGTCGAAAGAGATGCCCTGATGGGAGGTTTACTATGGGCCTTTCAATTCTTGGTAATCTATGTTATGTTGGAGGCCATCTTTGATGTATGTGAGCGCATGTTTATTTGTACTAGCGACCCTACGGGTCGCTAGCAAGTGGGTCGGAGCAACTATAATACAGTGCCGGACAAAATTATAGGTCCACACTAAAAATACCATAACTCACTCTGTTGTCAATATTTACCAGCGTACTATCAGTCATCAAAACGGGTTCGTTTTCGTATGGTTACTCGAGAAAAAATCAAAACATCTGAAAAAAGCAGAATTATAGGTCCACCTGAAGTTTTTACTGATTAAAGCACTTTTTAGCTTTCAAACTTTTTTAGGTATGTACACATTCAAGGCCCGTATGCACGTACATCCCTGCGGGGAGGGGAGGGGATCTGAGAAGGGAAGCGTCATATCTTGCTATTCTATGTGTCTTTCTTCTTCTTTCTCTGTCTTGGTTTTGAAGGTTCTCATATACTGATACTTGCGCATGACAGGTGTCAGGTTACTGCCATACAAGATTAGATATTCACTATTTGATCTGATCCCCTGGGGATCCCCAGGGGATCACCTCACGTTTTCGAAGCTATTTATCTTTCTGAAGACTCGATGAAAATGCTCTAAAATTGTACTATGGATGTACTACAGCAGTGCTAAACATGTTTATGGTAGAAATGAGTGAAATCTCAAAATATCAAAATTTTCGAGGAACCGCTGCTCGCGGGCCAGAAATTATCGAAAAAATCAATATCTTCAGATTCCATTTCTTCTGTCAAAAACATGCTCAGCAGTATCGTAGTATATCTTCAGTACAGTTTCGCAGCGTTTTCATTGATTTTCCAGAAAAAATAAATGACTTCGAAAATGTGAGATGATCCCCTGGGGATTCCCAGGGGATCGGAAGAAATAATGAATATTTAATCTTGTTTAGCAGTAACCTGGCATCCATTATGCGCAAGTATAAGGGTATGAAAAACTTTATAAGCACGATAGAGAAGAAGGAAGAAAGAGATCTAGAACAGCGAGATATGGCGCTTCCCCTCTCAGATCCCCTCCCCTCCCCGCGGGGATGTACGTGCATACGGCCCAAAAGTGTTGGACATTTGCTTTAGTCAAGTTGTGCCATACCTCAAAAAGACTGCTTATCTGCTTTTTTTGCCCTGAAAATGCTTTCACACGTTTCGCTCTAAAAACCTGCGTGAGTAAGAAATTCTGCAGTTTCTCAACTGGATTGGAAGCGAAGAGGTTTCGTCCACCTTATGGATGCTTTTTGACGTGAGCATTGAGGAAGTCTGACTTTTTACTACCGACACAAATCCGACATCGACATTACTGCAATCCTGAGCTCAAATCTCTGCCTTCAAACTTCATTTGAGATGTCCTCAGAAGCATTAACTAAAGAAAAGGCATTGTTTCTACGAGTAGGAGTCCGTATTTCATGGTTACAACTTTGTAGAGATCTAGCACCCAAGTATAGTTACTAAAATTACCCTGCAGAAACTGGATGCGAGAAGCACCAAAGCTAATTGTGGCTTTGATCAAATTTTTCAGGAGAATCTTGTGCTAACGTACAATACAAGCTGTATCCGCTATCCAGTAAATAAATCACTATCAAAAATCTAAGTGAGGTAGCACTTGGTAAGCTATTTTGAAAGTGAGTAACACCATCATTACGCTGCACAACTCGAGTTCCGAGAAAGAAACGAAGGGGAGGTTTGTGATGAATTGTGAGTATGGCGTACACTTTTCTTTTGTGTAAAAAATGCTTTTACAATATTGTGAGGTTATAATGATAACGCATAAAGGGTTTTAGGGCGGAAACTGAGGCTTAGGCTCCCGATTAAGTCGATGTCGGATTTGATTCAGCAACAAAAAGTCAGATTTTTCCTCAGTGATCACGTCAAAAAGCATCTAGAATGGAGATGAGACCCGTCGCTTCCGATCCAGCTGAGTAACTGCAGAATTTCTTGCTCAACGCAGACTTCTAGAGCAAGATACGTGTGAAAGCATTTCCAAGGCAAAAAAGGGGATAATCAGTCCTTTTGGAGGTATGCCACAGCTTGACTAAGGCAAGTGTTTAACACTTTTGAATGTGTACACACCTAAAAATTCAGAAGCTAAGAAGTGTCTTAATCAGTAAAAACTTCGGATGGACTTGTAATTTTGACCAGCCTTCAAGCCTGCTTTTTTTTCAAAAATTTTGACTTTTTTTCTTGAATAACCATACGAAAACGAGACCGTTTGATGACTGATATTAAGCTGGTAAACACACGACTGTACCAAATTTTGGAATATTTTATTGAGAACAAAGTGAGTTATGGCATTTTTTAAAATGGACCTATGATTTTGTCCAGCACTGTATCAGGTTTATTAGTGATTACAATTATTTCTACACACACATTGCTTCTTCCCTGAAAATATATTTGTAAAAAACATTTTAAAAAGGGGAACTACTCGAGTAGCGATAAACTTCACAAATCATTCAGAAAGCCCTACCATTTCGGAAGCTCTGCCACAATCGTGCGAGATCATGGAAAAATTTTTTAATTACCGTGCTTTTTCTGTAGATAGCCACCCTATGGGTCGCTAGCAAGTGAGTATGGCAGATAAGTTCTAGCGCCTAGGTGACCCTAGCATGTTTCGCATGTTTCACTGCGCAGATACTGCCCGAAGTTTATAATTTGTCAGAGTGACTAACTTTGCATTTCAGCCTCTATAAAAATTATTACGTAGGTAAATGACCTTATACAGGTATTTTCTGAAAAAGAATAATTTATTCTAACATCTATCAAAATTGGGAAGTTTAATCACTTTTCTTTTTTGAAAAATCTACATTTATTCTCTAGGTGCCCCATTTTCTAGCGATCACCCTAATATAATACAAAAGACACACATGTGACATCGTCCTATTATTATCTGAGAAAATGTTGTTGGATGAGATTGGATAGTCGATAGCTTACAATTCCTACTCTCTAATGCTTTGATATTCGTCCTAATTTGTCCAATGGGATTATGTAATGAAAATAAAATGTGATAACGTGATAGTCGAAACATCGTTCCTTTAAAGCTGGCCTCGGGAAGTATTATATTCCTGTTTGCCATTACGGACTAAATTCGCAACATTATGCTGGTTGTTATTCTTCCTACATTTTTGTTCTTTTTTTCCGGCCTCGTTCAACTAGCCTATTTTAAAAAATCAAATCTGTTCCATGCCGCCTGAAAGGGAAATGGTAATTGTGAGTTCAAAATATTCTCCTAGTTAAATAGGTTACTAAAAGGGAATGGTCAGAAGTCGAAGTGACCAAGCAAGCTGTGAGTAGGGCTATATGTTCAGGCTTAACTTGTTTCTGCTTTTCAGGTATGTTCTGGATTATAGGTGGAACAGATAACATTATTCATCCTGTCTCGACCAGATTGATGCTAAGACCCACTTTTTTCCAACTTGATCTGTTTAGTTTGCGCCAGTGTCTGACATCACTGATATATGCAATAAAAGTTTGGTAATTGAATTATACTACAAAATCCATTGCACAGAAATTTTCATAAAGGCATAGAAAAAGTTGAAAGTAAGAATCACAGAGGAACACTTAAACTCAAGTGAAAAACATTTTCTTTTTAGCGAATGGTGAACAGCATATGTTATTATCATCAGGGGCTTTCTAATTCAAATGTAGGACCACATAATGTTTATTCTCATGAAAGGACTAAATCACATTTCTTGCAATGGGGGGAGGGAGGAGGGTAGATGAGTAGAGTGCTATCATAAGGAAGTATTACAGTGCGAAAAGGGGCCGGATTGTCATGCCAACTATTACGTTGTATGTGACTCTAGGCAGATATTATAACATATGGTCGAGTCATTTTTAGCGTAATATGTGAGCCTACAGACAACGCGCGGCGGGCAACGGCAACTTTATCAGTAGCTTCTCACTAAAACCTTTTGCTGCATAATGAACTGTAAAAGCATGTAGTATCGACTGATACAGGCCCAAATTGAAAAGACAAGAAAAGATAAAGAAATCGCTGGAAATAGGGAGGTTTTATTCTTACAAGTTCGTCATTTGTAAAGGCTCGAGGAATTTTGTGGCTCTGACTCCTTAACCATTAACGGTCGTCCCCAGCAGCCTAGCGTTTAACGACTTGTTCGAATTTGTGAGGGTGCCAAATTTCGATTTGCCCCTAATTTTTGTTTTTTTCTTGGTGAGCCGAATAAGTCAACCTCTAGCAAATTCATACATACACGATCCCGGATTATTGCGCATGATCTAAGCTGATAACGGCTTCATTTTGGCTTGAAACCCCAAAAATTCTTAAAATTCAATAGTTTTCGGAATATGTGTGGAACTTTTCTAATTCGTTTTCAAAATTAAACCGTTTGGGCGCAACTGTAGTACCCATAGCACTTTACATATTGCCAAAGTTTGAGAGCGCCACATTCAAAGGGAGTTGAGTTATGAAAGTAGCTGCAAAACTTAGTTTCCACCTTAATAAGTCGCGAAAGATTTGTGGATACACAGAAGTTTTTTTGGTATTTGTCCCCTCCCCCATACAAATTGAAAAGACAAGGAAACATAAAGAAATCGCTGGAAATAGGCAAGTTCTATTATTACGAGTTCGTCAAATAGCGCGTATGTTGTGCAATACGCATATTAAGTTACAAATGACCTGAAGATATACAAAAGCTTTTTGGTATTGTTTTGTCCTTCAGATGCGATTCAAATCTTTTTAGGAATGGGGTAGAGAAGAAGAAGAAACAGGGAAATAGTTTTGGAAATTATTTGCGAGCTTGCAACCTTGGAAGAAAGGGTCTTATAAATTTGAGCTATACTTATTCACCAGGTGATTATGTACAAATGCAAATAGCATACATATCATTGCAACTCCTTTTGCAACAAATTCTGGATAGCCTTGGTGTAGAGGCCAAGCCAACCGCGGTCTTTAGAATGGGTAGGGTCACCCAGAAACCACGTTTGACCAAATTCATGTTTCCGGCTAGGTCGCAATGTCTTGCTGTTCTTGGGAGGGCAAAGCTTCTAAGGAATATTCCGCGGTTTTCTAGTGTCTTTATCAGACCTAGTCTCACCGCGGATGAACGCAAGAGGCATTTTGAACTGCGCAGGGAGGCACGTGAAAAGAACCAGGTATTGGGCTACAAGGGCTATGTTGTCTATCGGGGTGAGGTGGTCAAGATCACCGACATAAGTCGAGGGCAGAATCCACGTCAGGAAAGCTGAATTCTTTGCATGGTACTTGTATGATGAGTTGCATCCTACTTAATGCCCGTAGTCTTGTAAACAAAATCGATTTGTTTCATCTTTTTCTCGTTCATGAAAAACCTGACATTATCTTCGTAACTGAATCTTGGCTGACTCTAGCCATTGAATCTTCTGAATTATGTGGTCATGGTCTTCCATACACGATTTTCCGTAAAGATCGAATCAAACGACGTGGGGGAGGTTTGTGCGTTCTTGTTCGTGATATCATTTTATGTGAAGATATGCCTACTCTCAGGCAAATGACTGATATTTTGTCACTGAAAATTACGAATGTCGAGTCGCAATCTAACTGTTTCATCATTCTTGTTTATCGTCCTCCCTCCTCCACATTCAACAACGATTCCTACCTTATTGATTTTTTGCAAAACTTCTGTAGTAATCATTCCAATGTCGTCCTGATGGGTGACTTCAACCTTGCTATTGATTGGACAAATAAGACTCCCTTATGTCCTACTTCTAGAAGATTCATGACTTTGTTTGATGAACTTTCGCTTGTTCAACATATCTTTCATCCAACTAGAATGAACAATGTGTTGGATCTTGTCTTATCATCTAATCCTGTTGTTCACAATGTAATTGTTCCTTCTCTCTGTGGTTCTGACCATGCCAGTGTTCATTTCAATCTTTCAATACCCACTGATACTTCCTGTGTGGATTCCCATTTTGACTACATGGGCGGTGATTACTTGGCCATGTCTTCCGCTTTAGACACTATTGATTGGTGGACATTACTTGATGCCACTTCGATCAATGATGCCTATCAACGATTTATTGATTTGATGCATGACTTGCTCTCGCGATTTGTCCCGTACAAAAAGAGAATGAGTAGACCTTGCGATTATCCTTTGCACATCAAGAACTTGATTGAACAAAGAAACCGTTTGTTCTGTACATCTCGAAATCCCCTAGCCTCTGCAATGTATAAGCACATTACTAAAGAGTTATCCAGGCACTTAGCTAGGTTTAGTGCTTATAAACAGAGGAGGCTAACAATGATGAATACTGCTTCTCTGTTCAGATATGCTCGTTCGTTTCTTAAAGAACAAACGAAGGTGCAGACATTGCGGGATGACCAAGGAAACGTCATCAAGACAGATCAAGAGAAAGTTGAGCATCTAGGGCGCTACTATGCGTCGGTTTTCCGAGCTCCATCGAATCGCCCCGACAACAATGATTCTCAATACGACATCAGATCATGCCACTCCTGTCTTTCTCGAATTTCACAGGTGCTTCCTTGAGAGATTGTGGGCATTTTGAGAAAGCTCAAATCATCCATGTTTTTGACAACCGATGGCATCCCCCAGATTGTGTTCAAAAGATACGCCAACCAATTGGCTACTCCTGTCTCTATTCTAATCAATCTCTCCTTGAGCAGTGGAGAGCTCCCAGATGTATGGAAGCAAGGAAAAGTCGTACCTATACCTAAGGTTCAGAGTCCATGTAAGGTTACCGAGTTTCGGCCGATATCCATTAACTCTGTTGTTTGTAAAGTTGCCGAGAAGATTGTTAGAAGGAAGTTGTTGGGATTTTGTGCACAAAACCATCTCATTCCAGTTGAGCAGTTTGGGTTTACTGAAGGCTCTTCGACCACCCTTCAATTATTGGTCTGTGAACATCACTGGAAAGAATCTTTATCTCAAAATCGATTTACCTATGTTCTTTATTTTGATCTATCTAAAGCCTTTGACAAAGTAGACATTCCCAACTGCTTGAAAAGCTTTTCCAAGTAGGAATTCGTGGAACTGTTTTGAAATGGCTCTCATCTTATCTGTCCAATAGGACTTTTTCCGTCCGCTGTAATTCTGTCGACTCTTCCTTCTACTCAGCAACTAGTGGAGTGCCACAAGGTGGTGTATTGTCCCCTGTACTTTTCAATATTTACACCAGTAACCTTCCTGGACTCTTAACAACTGACTGCAGAGTTAAGGTTATGGCCTATGCTGATGGCATTAAAGTGTTTGCATCCTATGTTGATGCCGATAGAGGTAAAGTTACACAAGCCCTTAGAGACTGCCTGCAGAATATTCTGAATTGGGCCTCTCTTAACAGTATTGACGTTAACCTAACAAAAAGTGCCTGCCTGACAATCTCCAAAAGAAAGGAGAATGATTGCGCCTTTGAGAAATATGAGCATTCTGGTACCTCTCTTTCTAGGCCTGGACTAATAAGAGATCTTGGGGTGCTAGTTGACCAAGAGCTTCGATCGAGATCCCATATCGAGAAAATAGCACGTGCAGCCCTGCACAGACTCCTCCTCTTGCTACGTAACTTGAAGCATGTTGATGAGAAAGTTTACATCAGAATGTATATGGCTTATGTCCTCCCGCATTTAGAATATGCTAGCCAAGTTTGGAGTCCATATATAAAGAAGGATATCTTGACTTTGGAAAGAGTTCAGATGACTTTTACTCGTATCCTTTTCTATAGACTTATGCCTAACGACGGTTACCCAGCTGCCCTCCCGTCCTATAGAAATAGGTTGGCCCGCTTCAAGCTCCATACTGCTTTACCGAAGGGTTGTTGCTGATCTAGTACTTGCCTTCCAAATATTACGTCTCGAGACTAAGCTTTTGCCTAGTGAATTCTGGGTTTGGAAGCCTTGCCACGGACGTACAGGTAGTTTTAACTTTTACTGTGCTGATTCAATAGGATCAACAAAAGTGAACAAGCTTTTTTATAACTCCTTTTTTGTCCGTACTGCACGTTGGATGCAGAAATTGCCTGACTCTGTCATCTCTTCTGTTAACTCAAAATTGTTCAGAAAAAAGCTTTTGGCATGCGACTTTTTGAGTTTGTTAGGCATTGACGAGTCTGAATACTTTTAGATGTAGGGTCTCTTTTACAAGATGTATGTTTCGTTTATTTCAATCCATTTTTTCTTCTCCTCTTTTTTTCAGAAAATGGTTAAATTCGGCTGACTGCTTTACATCTTCTTTCTTTCCACGTCTTTTTCATCTGCGATAAGCTTGGGAGTTTAGCTTTCTCTTTAGTTTGTAGTTGTTTTTCTCGGTATCCTTTTTAGATCCCGCTTCTCGGCGGACTCAAGTTGTGTCGTCCAGTATTTGTTGACAACGCATGATCGAGTTCCAGCTTCTTCTTTTATTTGCCTGTACTACCTTTCCTTTTGTAAGAGTGTAAGATAGATGTCGTTTTGTATTGTTTGATCTTTGGTTTGATGATGTCAGTTCAATTCGACTGAGACATATTTGTCGTTCTGGGTCTAATTTTTCTTTTCTTCCTGGTACATAAGGCTAACCTAAGGAGACTGCCCGAATATATTTTTTACCGAGCATATTTCCAGTTTTCTTATTGAGTTTGTGGATCATCCAGTATGTTCGGTTGTACTAGGGTTGCCTAGTTTGTTGCGCTAGCATCCCCTTTTCATAGTCTCCGTCATACTCCTTGAATGTTGGTCGCTTGCTGGTCAGCGAAGGTGGCATGCGCAGACTCATATGAATATCCTTTATGGCAGCGCTTCTAATAGTTAGTGCTTGTGTTCTATCATTCATTAGTGGGAACCTAGACTGGCGAATGGTCTCAAAAAAACTATTTTATTTTTCTGCGTTAAGCCTTTCTTGTCTCTGTGTTTGTGTATTTCTAACACTGATTTTTGTTTTCAAGAATCTGTTGGTTACTAACCCGACACTATGGCGCGCCTGTGGCGTATTCAAATAAATAAATAAATAAATAAAACTCAAGTAGACCATTCCAGATGATTCGCCAAACTATTCTTCTCTTTCCTTCCCCTTCTTCTCCCAACCCACCACTGTCTTGCATATATTTCTCTCATTGAAGGTTTGCTTTTCATCATGTTCTACATAAGCTTCTTTCGCATGTTCAAAAAAATAGAATTATTTTGAGCACAGTGATCAGTGTTCTCGGATTCTTTGATGTTTGTGGAGCTTCACACACTGCACAAAGGATGATTTTTCTCCTATGGCGCCATTTTTAGGATCGCTCAGTCTAATCGCTATGTGGATGAGTGATAAACATTTGTGCCAGCGTTGTTTACAGTCTCCCACAGATACTTGTACTCTGCATAACTCAGCAGACAGATGATAACGACGAAGGATCTCCATCAGCATTTTTTATCACATATTCTCCTAATAATTTGGTTCCACTAAACTGGCTCGAGCGAGAGTGAAATCTGAGAATGGTAACGTGTGCTTCATGACTGCAAGGGAGAATGTAAATGCTTATTGTCTGGATGAGCAAGACGGGTTATGTGGGATAAAGTAATAAAATTTGCATGACGGGGCAAATTGCGCCCATGGTCCTACTCTCTCCAGATAAAACTTTCCACAAACCAGTTAGGAGTTGAAACTTCCACTTTATCAAAATCCGTGTTTTTGTGCATCACGCCAAGCAATGCTGGACCTACTCATTTTCGTTTGCTACATTATTTGTGATATTACTGCTGCAAATAATTGCCCAAATGGGTAAGCTGGTATCACAAAAGAAATGTGTGTTGTGCCTCCTAATAGAGACAACACCAATATGAATGTTTGTTTATATATCCAGATTAATAGTTGATTTTTCACCGTAATCGCTCATTTTGAGTGAGACAGTGAAATTGTCATTCCGTTGCAAAATTCCAGATCTCACTCTGCTCAATGTTGTCCGAACACATTAGCTGAATCGAATTGGTGCCGAAAAAATTTTGCTTTGCTTGTGGAGGACATCTCATCTCCATTCATAATCAACTTAATAATATGCTTATGTGTGCGTCAGATGTTAGTTTAAAGGATATTCGTCGAGGACTGCCCCGTTTAGTGCATTTACACCACCGCAGGCGTGCCTCGTTGGGGCCTTTCAGCTTGACAGTACGCTGCAGCGCGCCTGGACTTCATAGCTCGCAGCAACACTGTCCTTTAGCCTCTTTTGTTGATTTAAGTTCGCATCGTTTTTTCTTCTTATTTTTCATTTCAGGCAAACGACCGTTCTATGTCTATGTGAGACCATCGTAGCGAGCAAAATAGAAAAAAAGAATGACCTTATTTGTAGTTGCAGTGGTGGATGTCATAGCTATGATTGCGATTGCATATTTTCTTCAATGTTTTGCAATGATTTGATGTTTCCTGGGACATACCACTGAACTGATTACTCCAACACTCCTACATCAGGGACACCATGTAGGAGTGTCGAAATAAACATTAAGGTGGCCTCATCTAAGGAAACTCCATGATACCACCACTGTTTTATGGACAAAGCACACCCTTTCACCCAACTTTACCCGAGGAGATGTTCACGTTTTGAAAAAGAATGTTTGGTGGGTGAAAAGGGAGAGGAATTCAAGAAATGTGTTCTAAACAAATTTTTTCCTTACCTCTCAGTACTCATCAAAGTGAAACGTAGGACATTTGAACATCGAGAGAACCTAAGAAAAAGGGAAAACGAATGACTGACTGAAATACGTAAACTAAGAAGAAAAAACGATGTGAAATACTTAAGTCAACAAAAGAGGCTAAAGGACAGTGTTGCTGCGAGCTAAGAAGTCCCGGCGCACTGCAGCGTACTGTCAAGCTGCAAAGGCTCCAAAGAGGCACGCCTGCGGTGGTGTAAATTGTAAACGGGGCAGTCGTCGACGAATATCCTTTAGACAGCTTATCCATGATCTAAACAAAGTGAGATTTGCAACCATGTTATCCACAAAGGTTTTGAAATACCCAATGTTATCATCGCATTTTAGAGTTTTTGATAGCATTAAAGGATAAATTTTTATGACGGCACTGTGCTTCACTTAAGTAGAACTTTTACCACAACCAGAAAAAGGCCGGTAGTAAACCCCCATTCATCTCAGGTGACTTGAGATGAATCATTCAGAAGAACTTCCTCGGGCGACCCTAATCCCGCCCACCTTCCCGTGCTTTAGGATAGTCAGTTCAACAGTCAGAAGATTGTCTGGTCAAGTGTCACAGTCAGTTCACCAGAACGCCACTTATCCGAGGTTGAATTTTAGGGTGACCCGAGAGAAATAGTGTGCTTAAGAGGAGGATCAGACAAATTTCCCGTAAGTTGCTCGTGAGTAACTTACGGGACAATCTAGCCCACGTATTCTTGCGGTGCAAAACTCCCAAAATTGCACGTTTTCGGCGGCCTAAATAGGATAGGATCGATGAACAGCTGATTGCGGCGAAAAAACGAGAAAACAGGATTTTTTGGATTTCTTCTTTTTTTCAAAGCTTGACTGCGTTTTTCCTTCAAAAACTGCTTGAAACAAGGATTTTTGATTTTTTTCAGTTTGCTCTATGTTCAAAAATTCTCGTTTTCTATGAATTTCTCGCCAAAATGTGGTAGTTTTGTTTCATCCATCGTTCGCTTGGCGATATCTTTGACAGCGGTCGCCATCGATTTTTCTCGATAGCGGCCGCTATCAAAGATTGTCAAAAATCTGCCACTAGCCGGCTTTGAACCATGGACATTCTCATTGAAACCCATGCACTTAGCCTCTCGACCACACCACTCAAGGGTGTTGATTATTTAAGAACGCACAAGATTTTTGGATGTGAAAAGCGATCCGAATCCGGATCGATGGCTCACCGGATGCCGGACTGAGGCGCTCTACGTTCAACGTAGGCCCGCCCCCAGCCGAGTTGGGCTGAGAGGGGGTTTACTACGGGCCAAAGTTTTGTGATGCTTCTCCGTTTCTCCGGACGTTCAACCCTAAAGAAAAAATTATATTTACGATACTAATTTGAACTTTCTCAAATAAAATCCCAATCACTCAAACAGAAACAAGTTACTCATGGGCATATCTTATATATAAAGCTGAATGTCTGTATGTCTGTATGTCTGTCTGTCTGTCTGTATGTCTGTACGTATGTTCCGAATAGAAAATTTCATTTCTGAACCGATCTGGACCAAACCTGGCACACACACTTCGGACCCCGGCGGGTGTCATAGGCTACTTTTCGTCATCGATCAATATCGATTTTATCGATTTTTTGCAAAATTTGAGCTACGGGGCTGGGAGTTGGCTCAGGGGGGGGGGTAATCGAGCATGCTGATTACGAATATAATAATGACAGGACCGGGCGGAGTCGGGTAAGTCAACTAGTAACCCATATAAGCGATTCACAAAAATTTCGCGATTTTTTCTCTTTCCCCTCGGCCCCGTCTCTTACGATCCTATCACCTGCGTGACAATTTGTGAAAACACCTACCCGGCTCCGCCCGGCCCTGTCATTATTATATTCGTAATCAGCATGCTCGATTACCCCCCTGCGCCAACTCCCAGCCCCGTAGCTCAAATTTTGCGAAAAATCGATAAAATCGATATCGATCGATGACGAAAAGTAGCCTATGACACCCGCCGGGGCCCGAAGTGTATGTGTGCCAAGTTTGGTACAAATCGGTTCAGAAATGGAATTTTCTATTCGGAACATACGTACATACATACAGACAGACAGACAAACAGACATTTAGCTTTATATATAAGATGGTCAGAAAACAAAGTAGCCAATCCAAACAAGCTGCATATATTAGACGCGACATAAAATGCTGACTTTGAATCGTACTCCACATCTGCTATGCGCGCAGAGTTGATTGAGCCTTCAAAAACCGTTATTTTGTTAAGAAATTATGCTTGCAAAGCGCAAATTCGGCAGGACAGAGCCATGTTTGGCTTAATGCTGGGCCAAATCATGCAGTTAGCTTTTGTATATATATCTGAATCTAAAGTGAGACAAAAGTGCAACAATGTCAATATCGCAATTTTTACGTGCGACTTTTTCCAATAAAACTGCTCATAAGTTTACCCATAAAGCTAAGCGGAAACGGAACACAGATTCAAAATCAGTGTTGAATGCTGCTTCGAAGGCAGGCAACTTATCTGGATTGGCCACTTCGACTTCTGACCATTCCCTGTAACCTATCTGTAGAAGGGCTAGGAGACCTCTATGAACTCACACTACTATATTCCTTTCAGGCAAGAGAGTGCCAAATTTTATTTTCAATGTGGTTCACATTTCCACTATATAATTCCATGGGAAAAATTAGGACGGATTAAACAAAACATATGTAGAATGTAGGAATTGTAAGCTATCAATTGACTCGATAGCTTACAATTCTCATGTGAAAAAATTCTCTCGTTAATAAAGCAAAATCGGAGAGCGCTGCACAAATCTACAAAAAACCTGCCACGCTTTTAGTAGACGATGTCACGCGTGTTCTTTTATAACATAGTTTCATCTCTCTAGAAAGAAAATATTATTCTTTCTAGATTCTCTTTCTAATGGAATTATTTGTATTAAGCCCACTGATCGTGTGTTTTTTTATAAATCGCGCTGCACAAACAACGTGCTCTGTCAATTCGAGTTCCATTGTGATTCGATTGCAGCGTCCGAGCAGCTTTAGCAACCTCCGCAAATCATAAAAAAGTACGGTAAATCAAACTGAATTCAGTGCTCAAAGGCGGTCTTTTTACACGCTTTTGAACAAAAACTTGAGGTGTAAGTGGATTTGCGGCCCGCCCAATTGAATAAAATTAGTATATAGTGCCTGTCACGCTCTAGTTCGACAGCCCGGATAAGTTTTTTGAAATATGGAAGTAGAGTATCTATTGCCAATCATATCACAATATTTACTTTTGTGGCCTTATCTACTTATTAGTAATGCAGATTGCATGTTCTTGGGACTCCTAACAAAAGTCCCAAGAACATGCGACCTCTTTTGAATCACTTGTTTAATTTATCTTCTTTTTCCACCAGAGATCATGGTAGATTGTAAAATGGGATCAGAAGTGACTATTCATATTAATGCTAGGTGACTCTACCGTGTTTCTTTATTTAGGGTAAGAGCTCAATGAAAGAGAATCACAAGAGGAAATTTGATGTTGAGCCGTAGGTAGTAAAATAATCTTTGTCAAACGCTTTGCAGCTTCAGATTTCTCTTCTCGCAAAAAGAATTTCAGAACTTGTCTTGTGCAGTGGCTGCAAAGCTTTTTATATTGACGCCATACTTTACGGCTAATACACAGATATGGAGTGATGGAACACATGATTATCTTTCAGGGCGGACGGTAATATTTTTCATTAATCTTTCTCATTTCCATGTTTTTTGCCGTAGATTTGCAGAGACCATTGAAAAAGAGTAAGTTGTATTTGTAACAGTGTATACAAAATCTTAATTTTCGTTTACAAACAAGCCTGGTAGGGGTGGCACATATGTCTAGTTAGATTCGAGCACTAGTGCGCGTTCCATTATTAGTCAAATACTTATTACTATATTACAAAAATATATTGAGGATTCTAGAAAACTTCTTTAAATGGTCACTTGTGCTTCGCTTGCAAAATCCTCTAGGAAATGACGGGCTGTGCTGACCTGAACCAAGGTTACAATTAATTAGCGGATGTTTTTTTCTTCGAGCAGAAATCACTGAGCCTCCTTCCAACAGCGGACTGTACATAATCTTGTTGAATGGAAGCTCGCGCAATGTTCATTGCAATATAGATAATACGGTAAGACACAATACTTTGCCTCAAAGCTTGAATTTGCCTCTTCGGAGTCTTTTATGCGGTGCTCGAAGCTGTGCATTGCCGCTCAGCTTGTCAAGATTTTGTGAAAGATTTTGATATACCGAACAAATTTACTCTCAAAAATGTAGAAGGGCAGTTGGACTGAAAGGAAGGCTTCTCAACGCACAATCTCTTACAAAACTAAGCTTTACGGAAGGCTTGAAATCACATGGAAAAAATAGAAAATCAGAAGTAGTAAAAGTAGGGTCTATTCCAGATTTTGAGATCAAGTTATTTCAAACCAACAGAAAATGGATTTATATTTCCTTCATAACTGATTATTGTTTTAGGTTGGTGCAAAAAAAAACGTCCGATTTTCGAAGCTTTTTTCAGGGCAACTTTTTTTCCAACAAAACATCTTCTTTGAAATACACGTGACAAATCATTGAGAAGCCATTTCTATGCTTTATCCAATGTTAGTTGAAGCGAGATTCCAACCTCATCTCTTATGAGGCTGACTAATTAACCGCATCCAAATTCAGAATTTTATCGCATTCACTTTTCTGGCCAAAATTCGACGCTTATGAATAGCGCTTTTTCGAAAATTTTGCTATTGTATGTAATAGAAATTGATCACATTATGCATACTTAACTTCTTTTTGAAGTTATTCAGACTGGGAGATCGGCGCCCCAACATGGGTGTCCGTTGCGGTCATTTCATGACCCATAAACTTCTTTTGAAGGAGACAGTTGCCGAAGCTTGCTCAATACAGTAAGCCTAAGGCTAGGGCATTCTCTGGCAGTTTTTGCAAAAACATGCAACTGTTCAGTACTTAGAAAACCAGAACTCGTACTTTGTTCAAATTCTTTTTAGTGTTTTTTTTTGTACTACTGGCTCGTGGCTATAAGCATTCATACTAACTAACTTTGAAGGAATTTATAAATTCTCAAAAATAACGTTTTAGAAATGAACCTTTTTTGTTTTTCAACCCACATTTTTCTGCTCGTTTGTGATGTCTGTACTAAATGTGTGCTGTATTGCAAAAGGTTTGCTGCTTCTGATAATCGTTATCGCTTGCAGAAAGGTGGATTTTTCCGAAAGTTATAGCGTGTTGTGAGAATTTGCAAAACGGCCATCATTTTTGCACCAACCTAATACAAATAATACGAGTTAGGTATGCATCACAAATTTCAAGGTTCTTGAGTTTCGTTATCTCCTAGCTGTTTCGGCTCATGTAGCTCGTGTATGGACTTTTTTTCAGTTTGGAAAGCTCTTAGGTCAAAGGTACTTTTCAAATGGCTCCTCTAGCATTCGTAAGAGCATGTGCGGTGGTTCCACTGCTTTCTTTTGGAACGACCTTTCCGAAAGAAGTCATGATCGTTTGAAAGTCCAATTTTCCAAGCTTCAAGTAACATAAAATTAGCGGCGGATTTCCACTGACTGTGTTCCTTTCTTATAATGAATAAAATTGGTACAGCATTGGTACATTTGTACCAACAACATTAGTAACAAGAACAACAAAATTGGTACATTTCAAACTTGAGAAACATACACACTTGTACAATATTACACATACGATTGCGGTAATTGCAAGAAGTGGCCCAAAAGTCTTCCAACAATTCCCGCTTCCAGTGGCAAAAGTTGCTGTGCAACATTCTTAACTTGATGCATTAGGAGTAAATAGAATAGTAGGTTCTGCAGTCTTTACAATCTCAAGTCATATCGGAAGTGATATCATCGTATTTACAAGTTTCGTGTGCTGTGCTTACTTTAGCTTTTTAGAGAGTATTTCAAGGATGTTAGGCATACAACAAGGCATTCGATCATTATAAGCCATCACTCGAACAGTATCCGACTGCATTTCAGGCTTTATCAATTCGCTTGCATTTGGATCTTAGCTCTCTGATGAGCACTTGATGATACATTGGTTTCATTGACTACCTTCTAAAGTTTATACTATTCAAAAAATAAAAGGTCGACAATACTTCTTGCAAGTATGCACTAAACGCCTTCGAAACCAGTTGGTGCTGTTTATTGATTATTTTATTGTTCAATCAAAAGCAAGCACCCGATTTTGTGCACTCTAACGCATCTGATCCTCATTGGCCTGAATGTAGTAAGGTCATGGACTAAACTTGAATTTGTCCAATTTCGCAGCCATTCAAACTTTCCCTTTGTTATTTTTTCTTCATGCTCAGCCGTTCAGCTCTCCTTCGGATAGTCATAGACGATTTCTTTATATGATTTCACACTCCGCTGTCATTCCTAAAGAGATATCATACTTGGTCCGCTCGGTCTCTTTCGACACACCATAAAATTTTCTGCCTCATGTCTTGGTATTGAGAAGATCAAAAACCTAAGTGAAAATTTGCAAGAAAAAAAGATTCAAATCGTTATGATCGAAATTTTTCATTGAGTAACAAGATAAAAAGTAATAAGTACTAATACCTTTGCCACCAATACACTCATATTTGGCTTAGATCTTCCAATTCTTGGTATTCATATGTTATGTTGGAGGCCTTCTTTGATTGTGAATGAATGCAGTGTTTATTTGAAACAGCATCATATGAATAACATATGAATAACAAAGAAACTCATTTACGACATAAAAGTAGGATGCAACGCCGCTTCATAGGACGCCCTAGCATTCATTTTTTGCAAACCAAGGTATCGGAGTGACTGCAGGGGAAGCTATTTTGGTCGTACCCTTTCCATATGGCTCCTATACCCTTCTGAGGAACATTGGATGCTGTACAAAAACACTCAAAAGTGGAGTATCAATGTTGGATCAGTTCATTCATTATAAGAAGCACAGTTAGTGGAAATTCACAGAGGTGTCTTGTAGAGGTTTTCAAAAATATGCCTAAAGCTTGGAAAATCGGACATTCAAACGATCATAGCTTCTCTCGGATCGTTCCGCAAAAAAATCAAAGCGGTGAAACCATTGCACAATGCACTTGAGAGTGCTAGAGAAGCCATCTGAAAAGTCATTCGACCTGAAGGCTTTTCATGTAAGCTAAAAAAAATTCCGTACGCGAAAATGCTACATTAGGGGAAACAGCTAGAGCCCTGATATTTGTGGTGTATGTCTGATTTATATTATTATGTACAATAATCAGGGATGAAAGATAAATCCAATTTCTGTTCTTCTGAGATGATTGATTGTAGATTTTGGAACAGACCCTGCTGTTTGGTACTTCTGATTATTTCCAGAGTTTTCACATGACTTCATGACACAGGCTTTCCGTGAAGAGTGTTTTTGACATGACATGAAAGTTCAATTTTTTGGGGCTTAGTCAGAATCGTGCATTGCGACGCCCTTCTTCTTACTTCAACTGCACTTCTTTTTTGAGAGTAAATTTTATTCAATACATATCAAAAAGCAGAAGTTTTTGAAGAAAATCTCGGGAAACTTTGTGAGCGGCAGTGCACAGCTTCGCGCACTGCACTAGAAGACTCCGAAGAGGCAAATGTCAAGCTTCGAGAAAAACTATTGTGTTACCTACTATTCATGCTGCAAAGAACATTGCGCGAGCTTCCATTCAACAAAATTATGTACAATCCGCAGTTGGAAAAAACCTCCGTGTTTTTTGTTTGAAGAAAAGACATCTGCTAACTAATTGTAACTCGTTGGTTCCAGTTAGCACAGTCCGTAATTTCCTAAAGGTTTCGCAAGCGAAACACAAGTGACCGTTCAAAGAAATCTTCTAAAATCTTAATATTTCAATATCTTTTGTAAGATATGTAGTAGTAAGTATTTGACTGATAATGAAATGCGCACCAGTGCTCGAATTTAGCTAGACGTATTCGCACCCCCTGCCCAGCTCCTCTGTAATATGAGTTATCGCAGGAGCAGATGAACAGATAAGTTTGTCGCGGATTCGCGACTTCCTTCAAAGGTTGCCGCCGCCGCGCTGCGAAGGGGTCCCAAAACGCCGTCCTCGCGCTGTCCCGCCTCTCACCTCTCTTACCTGCGCAGCGTTTAAATAAGTCACGTAGTCATTTCTTCGCTGCTGTCGCCATCGTGAGCGGTCGGATTCCAATCGTCTCAAGCCATCGATCGATCAGCGCTACCCCATCTCACGCGTCGCTTCCATCAACGCCACGAAGGACTGGCTCCCACGCTACGAGGTAACCCCGAGCGCGCTCGCGCCTGGCACACGCCGGCGACACCGCCTCGGGGGGTTTCCGATATTGCCGACCCCTAGGCTAACATCTGGTCGGTTGTGCTCATCCTGTATGTTTGAGTGTAGGGATAAGTTGCGGATAAATGGTGGGCATTGTACAGGTGTGATGTGTGTTGGAGCGGTGACCACAGCTCGGCTGTGGCCCCGGGTATATTTATGTCATCTTTATTCATGTGTATTTCGTAATCAAGCCTAGGTAACATCTGTAGGAAGGCTGGCACGATGCTAGCTAAGTGCCACGGTTATGAGTACACGCCTCAGCTGTCGATGGCTAGAAGCACAGGTCGAGTCCCAAGTGACGAGTCGCTACTAAGCAGGCTGGTGGCAAGGGCCCCTAAGTGTGTTTGGAGTACCCATGTGGCAGGCACAAGCATCGTTACACAGGTAGCCACCTCGCACGTCACGTTCCATTATTTCACGGTGCGG
The DNA here is from genome assembly GCA_958299035.1 of Cylicocyclus nassatus. Taxonomy (NCBI): domain Eukaryota; kingdom Metazoa; phylum Nematoda; class Chromadorea; order Rhabditida; family Strongylidae; genus Cylicocyclus; species Cylicocyclus nassatus. The sequence continues at coordinate 12,193,803 of CATQJL010000112.1, forward strand.
ACCCCTGGCTCCCCTCGCCGATGCAGGAGAGCCGTAACACCACTGACGTTGAGAGCTGGGGGCCCAATCCCCGACAAAGTTAGAATCATGTATAATTGTTCCAACTACAGCAAACTCTTTTCCATCGGGCTCTACTACATCGAAGGTAAAAATGTATATGAGGAAGACTAATGAAAATATCACCGTTCGCATTGAAAGAATAGCAATGTGTGTTATCACTCCAGGCATCTTTGTAGTAGCTGTAAACAATGGCGTCAATCCAAAAAAAAAACTTTGCAGCCACTGAACAAGACAAGTTCTAAAATTCTTTTTGCAAAAAAAGAAATCTGAAGCCTCGAAGCATTTGACAAAGATTTTTCATTGCTTAAAGCGTGGAATCAAATTTTCTTTTGTGATTCTTTCATTGAGCTATTACCCCTATATAAAGAAACACGGTAGGGTCACCTAGCATCAACATGGATAGTTATTTCTGGTCCCATTTTACAATCTACCGTTATCACTGATGGAAAAGGGAGTACAATAAAATAAACAAGGGATTCTGAAGAAATTGACGTTAAGCTGATCCTACGTTCTTGTGATATACCATAGGCCTCGGGCAGAGTTCACGCGATTTGGTCGCCGCGATTTCGATGGATTGGGCGATCAAACCGCGACGATCAAATCGCCGATCGCAAATGCATGGCCTTAGTTTAGGCTATCGCGTGCATTTGCACATCTAACAACTTATCAATGTCTGAGTTCAGAGATTATGTTTGTAATTGTTGTGCATTTGAGTTTGGAGGATGTTATGTTAATCTCATGGTTAGGAGAGTACCGAAGCAAAAACTTTACTTTTTTCACTATTCAGATTTTATAAGCTTTGAATATAAGAAGCTTATAAGAAACGGTTGCTTTTTAGTACTGATGCTACCAATGTTTTTGCTGGTTACATCCCATTGTGTTGTGAAACCTTTGGAATCGATACAAGGCTGGCAGTCGTTCTCAGGATTCGCTTGTACTATGCATAGGGATATGCTTACATTATTAGAATCGGTGCAATCTTGCTCAATCGTCAGCTTTTGTTGATCATATTCTCAAATCAGAAAATGGCCAATATTCCGCATACCTACATTCCAAGATCAACATTATAGTAACGACCTGATTAAGTCATAAGATCCGAATGTATACTTCTTTGCCGGCGTTTTCTCCCGTATAATGACCTAGACATGTCGCTTCCTTTCTATCTCTGCTATCGGATTCATCCTGTCATCTTAGCCGTTTTGAAAGAGAACGCAGCTATATAATTTTGTTTGACCAAAGCTACGGAATATGAAGATTGCTCCTAAACAATTAGCAACGCATGACTTAACAGCTAAATTTTGGCCAACCTCATTAACTTTCTCTTTTCTTTTTTGTTCATCAGCCGTGTCGATCACAATCAAATCCACATCATTGCGAGGAAAGACGTAATTAACCAAAGTACACCTGAATTTACCGACTTTGACACAATCTTCTGGCGAACTTTGCAGGAGAAACAAGGTACTTTGATATCGCCGGCATAATTGCCTTTACCAAAGCAGCCGGTCAATTTGTCTTCAAAAACGCCTTGGGCTGCTGCAGTGCAACAACAACTCCTTCTCGTACAAGAAGTTGTTCATGATCGTCACCAATTTCATTCGCTAATAAAAGAATATTTTCGCTAGCTTCTAAATCTTCAGACTGGGAGCCTATAAAATAAAACTCAAGCAACAGCGAGTTCATCAACACTTAAACTACTGATTGGAATTTACTATTGATAACAGCAGATGTCTTTACAGCTCTCGCGGATTTGGCTATAATTCGTATATAATTCGAGGGACTTTTCGCGGTGTCCCCGACATCTTTAACATAGGCTTGATTTTATAAAAACTTCGGTGCTATTCTGCTGTCCGGGTCCCAAAATTTTTTCGTCATGGATTTTGCTAAAACTTAACTCAGGGCGTTATTGGCCAGCTGATCAAAGATATCCTACTGGTTCTGTATGGTAGCGCCATTTTTTGGGGGTCACGGTGGGTACAGGCAAAGGATGAAAATCGTGGATTTGCCTGGAACTTGGCATAAAGGGGAGTAATTTGACAAGCTGATCATGGATATCTCGTTTTACCTCACGAAGATGTGTTTCTTCATGGATATTGATAGGTAACGGTAGGGTGTACGGTGCGAGGCAAATCTTCTTCCCCTGCGTTTGCTTAGGCAAAGCCGCCGCAGAGTGCGTCGCGTGTGACGATGGCCCTGTATGAAAGGCATGACGGTCTATACCCAACACCGAAAGCAAAGTTTCAGGCAAGTTTGTCATTCTTGCCCCCTACCGTAAATTTACAGTAACTTCATAAAAAGGCCTCATCATGCGAAAAGAGTATGATTTTCAGGCGCAACAACCCAAAAATTGAAAACCACGGATTTCGATGAAAACTCGCCCAGGGGGTAATTCGACCTGCTGATTACGAAAGTGATGTCCATTTCGCGTGGTGGGTTTTTTTGAGGGATACGGTAGGCAGACGGTATGAGGACAAAACCTCAGAATTCGCAAAAACCTTGCGAATTCTGAGGTTTTGAAGGAGAGGGGGGCGGGGGTTATTCGACATGCTGATCACGAATAACACACTTTTCCCGCACGAAAACCTCTCCTTGTATGACTACGGTATGTGTGCGGAGGAATCAAAACCTAGATTTAGCTGGAATTCGGTCTCGAGGGGTTATTTAGCATGCTGAACATGGATATCATATTGATTTTGTACGGTAGCGCCATTTTCCCGAGTCACGGTAGGTACACGGTACACGGGTGAAAATTTCATAATTGCTCAAAAGTTGTTTAGAGGGATTTTCAAGCATGCTGATAACGAATATCACTCTTGCTCGCTATAACAACGCTTCGTTGTGGAGTTATGGCAATTTTGCGCTTAGAAAAGCCTCTTTCCCGCTTTTTAGCTCAATCAAGTTCCAAAATCCACGAAGAGTTCAAGCAAAATGAGCGCGGTATTCGTGATCAGTACATCAGTACATCAGTACACCCCTGCACAAAGTTTCAGGCAGATCTACGGTTTTGACCCCTTACCATATACCTACCGTAACTGTACAAGGAGAGGTTCTCGTGCGGGAAAAGAGTGGTACTTGCGATCAACATGTAAAATACCACTACGCAAAGTTTTAGCTTCTGAGATCCTGACTCCATACCATAATCCTACTGTAACCCCACCATAAGGCGTTTTCGAGAGGAATGAGTATGATATTGGTGGTCGATATGTCGAATAACCCCCCTACGCAAAGTTTTAGCGAAATATGAGATTTTAGCACCATACCGTATGCCTACCGTGACCCCTCAAAGAAAGCCTCACCATGCAAATTAGATGTCATTTTCGTAATCAGGAAAGAGGTCGAGTAACCCCTTTGAGCCAAATCCGTGATTTTCAATTTTTGGGTTGTAATAAGTGGAATAGTACCGATTTTCGTGATTAGCTTACGAATAGATCCCCTAAGCCAAGTTTCAGCAAAATCCATGGTTTTGACTTCCTACTGTGTACTGACCGTAGCCCCAGAAAATGATAGCCACCGTACGAAATAATCATAATATTCGGCATCAGCGGGTTGAACAATCCCCCTACACCGATTTTGAAAGAAATCCACGATATTGACACGATACGTATACACACCGTAACCGCACACGGAGGCGTCCTCGCGCGGGAAAAAGGTGTATTCGTGATCAGCATGTCATATAAGCCCTTTGAGCCAAGTTTTAGCGAAACCCATGACAAAAGAAATTTGGGGCCCGCATACCCGAACAGCGCCGAATCTATCAAAACGAGAGGCACGCAGTCACGATCGAGCAAAATGTGGATCAAATGAGGCAATTTCTGGAGACCATTCACACTTTTTTTGAACTTATAGTAAGACGAACAAAGATTGACTGTACTCTCAGCACACTCCATATAAAACTGGGTTATATCAGACTCTGCTGTTCTGCAGACTTTCAAGAACAAAGTATACATGCGGTCGATGTCAATCACGTGCTCCCTTTTCCGTGTCGTCTACGACAGGCAGCGCGTCGACACGATCTACGACTGATGCGATAGATTTGAACGCTCAAGCGGTACATCCGCGAATGCGGCACAGAGTTCCACCGTTACTCTTGAGGTGATTGGCAAGGGAGCACATCGTTGACACCGACTGTATGCGTTTGAATTACCGTAAACTATAACTACGCTCACAATTGAAAGTAAGATATGAAGTCGATTTTTCACTTGCTCGAAAATGCAGTAGATATAATGAAAAGGATGGCACCAACTCTGGTGAGAAGCTATCGCATTTTGAACATGGTCTGGCAGCGACATCCTGCCCTCGCGAACGAATGTTCCCACCAACTTTTCATCAAATTAATCTGTGTCATCTGTTCTGAGAAAAGGATTGAATAAAACCAAAATTCTGAGAATGGAATTCATGGTAAAAAACTTAAAGCACAGAGGCATTCATTTTAACACCTCTGTGCAGCTTTTGGCTTCAAAGGCGAAGGGGGCATAACAATTACAATGAGATCACACTTTTTCCTTTTTTCCAGGGCAAGCTCGCAAATAATTTCCAAAACTATTTTTTCCCTGTTTCTTCTGCTTCTCTCCCCCATTCCTAAAAAGATTCTGAACCGCAAGGACGAGACAAGTACTCAAAAGGCTTCTGTGTATTCTCAAATCCTTCGTGACTTAAAATGCGTATTGCACAACATACGCGCTCTTTAACGAACTCGTAAAAATAGAACCTGCTCATTTCCAGTGATTTCTTTTTGTTTCCTTGTCTATTCAATTCGTTTGGGCCTGTATCAGTCGATACTACATGCTTTTGAGTTCATTATGCAGCAAAAGGCTTTACTAAGAAGTTACTGATGAAGCTGCCGTTGATCGCCGCGCGTTGTGTGCAAGCTCACATGATCATACATCATGGTATCTGCCTGTAGTCACATATAGTGTAATGGCTAGCATGACCATTCGGCCCCTTTTCGCACCTGCCCTACTTTCTCATAATAGCATCCTACTCACCTCACCTTCCCTCCCCTCTCCTCCCATCAAAAAATTTGAATTTGTCCTTTACTGGAGAATAAAGGTTATGTGGTCTTACATCTGCATTAGAAGCCCCTGATGATATTGATATAAGCTGTTCACGATTTGCTAAAAAAATTGATGTTCATCTAAATCACGTGCATTTCCCTTTGCTTCCTCATGATCCTTTCTTTCTTATTTTCTATGCTTTTATAAGAATTACTGTACAACGGATTTTGTTAATTAAAATGCCAAACTTTATTGCGTGGATCAGTAATATCAGACGCTGACGCAAACTAATCAGTTCAAGTTGAAAAAGACGTAGGTCTGAGCATCATTCTGGTTGAGACGGGATGAATGATGTTATCTGTTCCACCTATGATCCAAAACATTCCTGGAAGTAGGGGATCACAAATCAGTTATCAAAGAAATGCTTCGAAAGGCAGCGCTCTGCTTGTGAAACAAAGCAGAGCATCACTTACCGTATCCGTTTGCTTCAGTAAAATCGTAATCACCATTCAATGACGAGAGGGCACAGTTGCGTAACCACCATCCTCTTAAAGTTTACTTTTTTCTACAAAAGAAGAGCAGCCTCTACCGTCATCTATTTCAACAATCATGGACTTTCTGTTAGGTTGTAACAAAGTAATGCATCGCACTTTGCAATTCCAATAAAAGTTGATATTTCAAAGTATAATGTCTTTGTCAGTGGATCGCTGCCGATCCTGCAAATTTTGTAGGTATCAGCTTTAAACAACTTATAAAAGACCATGACATTTTTTCTTCAAAATTCTACTTTGACAGATTATCAAGTTCTTCCGAGATGCAATTAGCTGGCCTGATTAGCTAAAAGGGACTTTCCAAAATTTTTCGCAAATTAAAAAATAGACTCCAATCAAAAAGTTAGCTTTTAAATTTTCGTTTTCTTTGCAATTAATGAAATTCTAAAGTACGGAGTTCTCTAATTCTTATAGAGGTAGTACGGTCAGTTTAACAATAGTCACAAATTGTGACAGTCTTGATTTCACTCTTATAGGATGAGATTTTATCATCCTGTTGTCTCCGATGTTTGTTGAGTGTTGTGACTGTTTGTTGTTTGTTTTGATTATTTGTTTTTTTTTCAAGAAAAAAAAATTATGTCATGGAGTGTATCATGTTCGATTTTTAGTGCGAATGTTACATGGATTCCCTGCTGTGTAACTTGTCACTTCTTTAACACCAGTTTATAGTTTTAAAAGAGCTTTTTTAGGCGAATGAGTTTAGATCGAAATAATGCACGAGAGTAAATCCTCAAGTTGAGTTTTCTAGCACACATTAAGAAAAACAGCCGCTAAGGTCACAAAATCAGCACTTTTGTAACAACCTAAAATAAAATGCCACAAACTCACCCCATTTTATATTGCCACACACAGTTCGACTGAGGATCATTGATATGATCCACCGCAGAGAAATTTGCGCCAACAGAATATATCAAAGAGTTCCTAAATTAAAGTGACCACATTAGTTTATCAGTCGTTGGCAAATTAATAAAAAATCGTGGTACCATATACTTGTGCCCTTCCCCTGGTTGTCCAGATACAAGTCTGTCAGTTGAAACTTGGACGATTTTCCTGCTACCTAAGTTTACAATTTGATTGACCGTATGCAAAAAGCGAGTACACAAATTCTATTGCAAAAGTTGGAACCTATGAATCGGCTCGAAGACGGATTCTTGGGAAAAATAGCTTATACAGTGATTACATAATATTAGGGCTTTTATTCTTTGTTTTTTGAAAGCTTTTTTGTTTCATTTCAGATTGAGTAATTCTGAAAGGTCAGTTATGCTTATCGAGCAGGAGTTTGTGCGTAGACCATCAGCGACAATCAAAGCGTCAGGTTTCCTTTTCTCCTGTTGATATCCCGTTTTGATATAAACTCAATACGCAAAATGACAAATTAGGGCGAACTAAACAAATGTAAAGGTGCTTTCCTGCAGCCATCTGCATTCCAGTCAAAAAAGTTCTCTTTCAAAGCACACTGGAAAGGAGAAGAAATGCTACGTTAAAAGCATCTTATTATTGCTTTTCTGCGAACAGTGCTTCGTCCAGGTGGGAAATACTTTTGAAGGGACTAAATATATAGGGCTTGATGTCCCATCAATTCTTTTCCTAATATAAATATGCGTACAACCAAAATAGAGATTATTATCAGGTTAAAAAATAAGTTCGGTTTTCTTTAACGGCTTGTAGAAAAGTTACATATCAATCTAGGAATGTAAGAAAGTCTCAAAAATATCTGCTATCTCAAATGTTGTGGAGCTTTGAAATTGGATGTCAAAACGAATTTATGTGGTAGCCAATGTAATATTTCTGCTCTGAATCGACCAAAATTTTTCATATATAACTACTAGAGAAAGTGCTAGTATAGGCTACTTCGTCTAAAAAATCACAATTTATTTTTTCTAGCAAACGGTAAGCTGCAGGGCTGGGATTGGGCTCAGCGTCCTGATAATGGAAGTATAACGTTTTCGAACCGATAGGGCAGCTCATATGCTGGTCACAAACATGATAAAAATATACAGACATCAAATGTCTCTATAAAATTATGACTTATGTACTGTGGCAAGCTAAAATGGCACAGGCACACACGGATAATCATGAACATTACAGAAGTATCACTAATGGGTTAGCATCGACTAATTTACTGATCATTTATGTCGAGGTTTTGGCATTAGAGCAGAGGTACTACCAGAAGTGGATTCAAGTGTTGAATGATAATATAATTTATTGACAAAGGGGGGAGGGGGGAGCTGGATATGTTAGCTTGCAATTGTGGTTAGCTTTATTAGTGAAATAACCTCAATTTACAAACCTTGAATCTCGTGTACTCATTGGACCAAGACGACAATGCTTTGGAAGATCCTGGAGTCCGATCTCCCATCATTTCCACTCTCAATGTTACATCTTTGTCTTTTTCTGTCAGCTGATGTAATAACTCGAGTCCTAACCAAAAGTTGGAAACCTGCAATTACTTGCTGTACTTCAATCTTTTGAGACTGTTTGAAAGATTACATTAGTCATTCGTTCTGTGTTGAAGCCATTTTTGTAGTCGTCCCATGATCTATCCCAAAAGGATCCGTTATTGTTTACACGACTAAAATCAGTCCAACAGTTTATGCAAATTTCTTGGTTCAAACTTCATTCGCGCAAAGAGAAATGTGCTAAGTTTGAGACACATAAACGTGTCTGTAGTGTCAAATATGGATGGAATGATCCCACTTATTATTGTCCAAGTTCGACTCTCGATTAATCTCGGCATGTTGCAGATGCTTGTTGTGGCTTGTTTAGCTGAACACCGGGATTGGTATATCCTTTATTCGACTAACGTTTCGGCGGTATCGCCTTCTTCAGAGTCTGAAACTATCGAATGCATAAGTCAACTATCCTATCAAAAACCGCCTCAAGACTCAGGAAGACGAACAATGCGTGAGTGAACCAAGAACTCGAAAGTGAATGCAGGATTAAACTAATGCTTACCTAAACAGATGCCGACAAAGTGGTATTGCAGATCACTATACCAGTAACTGAACTCTTATTTTCTTATATACTTATTACTTATGCATTCGATAATTTCAGACTCTGAAGAAGGCGATATACCGATCCCACTTAGGTTCGAAGGAATGGAAATATAGTAAGATGCATGTGAAAAAAAATAGCAACCGCTCATCAGAGAGTCGCCTTCCGGCATTTTTCTTCTAACATCAAACTTAAGGGTTAAAGCAAGTAGTTGCAGTCCTCAAAAGCTGTGAATGCAGCTTTCGATTCAGCATAAAAGCTCATTGGCTCAAAGATAAGTGCAGTGCGCTTTCTCAAGAGAATTACTTTTGGAAGACTGTCCATCCACCGCCATTATCCATGCTGCAATAAACATTGTGCGAAGTTCCATTGAGCGAGATGCTGTATACTCCGCTGCTGAAAAGTTGAACCTCAAATGTTAAATTCAAAATCAATAACATACGCTCACTCTTTGTAACCCGCTTTGTACCAGTCAGCACAGTCTGTCATTTCCTGAGGTACTTCACATGCGAAGCAGGGTACAGACCTCGTGGAACCATCAGTTTTCCAGAAACCTCGATATGTGTGAAGTTTTTACAACATATAGTGAGTTCATGATCAATAATGCATCGTACCTGTATTCGGATCTACATAGATGTAAACGGTGTTACTATAATATGGTTCACCTACAATGTTAGATATCACAGAAGCAGATAAACAGAAAGCCAAACAGTATGAGGTTCAACCCCCTCTTCAAAGTTCCGTCGTGTTCTACTTTTTTGCAGTATGAGAAATTACGAGCAACTGCAAAAAAGTACCAGTTGCCCAGAAAGAGTAGTCAAAACGTGTGCCATCAGTCCAGGAACCTTTGTAGCTGGAAGTTGAGCCGCCAATCCAGATGGTACTGCAGCTACTGGACAAGCCCAGCTCTAAATACTAAAATTATCAGCAAAAAAATCTGGTATGTGGAAGCTTTGAACAGATAGTCTCATTGGTAAACTCAAACTACTAACTGCAGACTTATAGCGGTTCACAAAATGCGGCACAAAGTAACCGGGTACAATCCTCTCCCTTGGTCCCTTCTCACTAAGGGCTGCTTGCAACAATCCTGCTGAGTAGGGGAACGCAGATTGAAAGAAGCTTTACATTCGGAAGCTTCAGATATCTAGATATCACTGCTTGTCCAACTATAACCATTCCTGTTACCCAAAGCCTCGCCGCCTTTCCTTGCAGGATTAGTTAGCACCCCCAAGGGGCCTTCGCACCTTTCAGACGGCCATTTCGAGTTGTGCAGGCCTGGAGAATAGTCTCAATGTGTTCTGCTAAATGGATGAATAATGACGGATGGAAGGTGACGGATGAGCAGTTATGAAGTCTAGTTGTGGGCATCGCTTTGTCAGAACCAAAGATACTTCCTTTTTCTCGACTTTCAGCCAGAAAATGTATATGTAGGTATTTCTGATATGAAAACATATCCATTGAGCAAGTTGCACAAGTGCAATTTTTGATGAAGTAATTTTTTCGGATTTTCGGGCAGTTGGATTTTTCTAGTTTTTGGCTACAAATTCTCGCTAATCAAATTTGATGCAACTTTCAGGCACTACCTTGTAGAGCTTGCTGTGCTCTATCAAATCAAACCACAGAATCTATCCAGAATAAGCGGAATTTGACTTACTGCGGTTCAGAACGGTTTTGAAGCTAGATCTTGACTTATTAACCGAATAATTTGAGCCTTTCATCAATTCTAAGCAACTTTTTCATAGAGTTTGAGTGCGTTTCCAATACTGAAATTTATTTTTTTGAATTCATGTTTTGGTGCTTTTCAAGATAATGAATGATAAGAAAGACCTTTTTTGGAGAGATTTGTTGATAATGATTATCAGCTGAAATTTTGTAAATTTTCTGTTAGCATGCCAAAACGATTCTGACCTATTATATAGGTCTGCCAAAGTTCTCGCCTAAATCAAAGAAAATTCAATCACTTACTAAGGTTTAAACCTAAGTTCATGGCTTCTTCAGAAAAAGAAGTGAGTTTTGCGAGACGGTTATCCCAATTCATCTTTTTGTTGACACCTCAGAGAAACAAGTTTGCAAAGATTGCACTGCAAATTTCGTCTTGAGTCTTTGTAAATAGTGCCAAAGTGGTAGTGGTAGTGAAAAATGGCGATAGTTATCCTCAAAAAATCTTTGAAACGTTCATAGCATTGCTCCGTACGTTTTGCAAGCTTTAATCTATGGTAATGCGGAAACAAAAACCGTGAAAATCCTTTGCAGTGAAAATCAACTTATCAACGCATTTTCTTCACAAAACACAGTTTCAAACCAAAAATATATTCACTATTTATCAAGAGTACTATAAGGTTTTTTTGGGGGGTTTCAAAGTGTCTTTGCTTGTAAAGTGCAATAATTAGGAATTGCCAATTGCCTGGCAAGATGATGAATTTTCATGAATTTTTGTTGCATGTCTATGCTATTCCCCAGGCCGTAGGCTCCGAATGAGACCAGTGAAGGAGTGGTGCGGGGCGGGATTTGATCTCTGTTAAATATTGGGGATTATAGAAAACTCCAATACATTGATAAGCCATTGGTTCTTACCAAGAACATGCTTAAAACCATTGGGTTAGATAGCGTCCGACTTTGGATGTTTTTATTGATCGAAGGGAGAAAAGTGCTCCCAAAAAAAAAAGACAGTTGGATCGCCGGGGATCTCAGATGGGACGCAGGAGTTCCTAGCACCTCCATTCGCACCAGCATTCATACGCGAAGGTGCGAGGAGCCTTCTGGCTTCTTCTCGCACCCCGCTCGCGGATTTTTTGAGAAGCGATCAAGACTTTTCGGAACGGCGCTTGCTGAGTTCTCGATTCCTTAGAGATTCAGCAATATATCCGCAAAAGATAAGAGCGAAAAAATTCAACAGGCGGTCTCCCAAAAACTCGCTGAGCATTTTCCTGGAATTTGCGAGCGGAATGCAAATTGTCAGCAACGCGTATTTTCCAGCGCCCGCCTGCCCCCGGCAATGTCTGGGTCAGGGTGCCTTCATACCGCGCTCGCAGCCGCCGCTAGCAGCCCATAACAGCAAGTAGCAGCCGCCAGCAGCCCGTAGCAGCCCGTAGCCGCCGCTGATGTTATCACACACAAAATCATCGCCGCCTATGCTTTTCACCTTCCACTCTTTTTTCTTCCTGCTGCCTACCGTATGTACTTCGATCTCAAAAATTAGAGACTGCTACTGCTATACTTGTTTCCATTTTTGTCATTATCTTGTTGCCGTAGATTGGTTATCTTAGTGGTGCTCAATTTTTCTAGTAAATGAACCATAGAACCGCCAAAGTTTCATCGCGGTGTGATTTCCCTTCACTTTGGATGCGTCCAGTTTCTGTTTGTTTTATTTGTTTAATTTTTAAATATGGTTCTGCTTCAATCTTTTCCTTTGCTATCGGTGCTTATCTATATTGCAGTCACTACTTAGCAAGTTCGCCGAGTTTATTCGCGAGGTGAGTTCTTCCAACTCTGGATGCGTCCAGTTTCTGCAGGTATGCTATTTGTCTAATTTTTGATGAAACTACATGCTTGCGGCAACACCAAGAAAACGCTAAAGATACGAAGGACGGATACAATCTAAGTAGTAAGAATCTGACGGTTTTGCATATGATAACGAAAGTGGCCAGCGGCGGCTACGGGCTGCTGGC